>JAVSCE010020754.1:0-680552 GCA_032199065.1 Smutsia gigantea | reverse complement strand
TAGTCTTGGAGGAAGATTTGTATACCTGTGTAACCATAATCGACTATCCTTTAAACTAAAACACATAATTCCAATTATTTTCCAAATTCTCAGAAACTACGTGTTGCATTTAAAAAAGTAAAAAGTAAAGACTCCCAAGATACTAGGAAGTAGAAAAATGTGGAGAAGATGGGCGAAATGTGCGCCTGGGACCATTACATCACTGGCCACAAATTGGAAACAAGTTCTTGGGAGTCTTGAGAGAAACCCAGGGAGCTCAGCTTACTCAGCCGGTGCGGACTTGTTTGAAAGCTGCCGGCGCGCTAGCGCGGGAACAAAACGTCACTGCCTGTCCTTGTTGCTAGGCGACTGCGCAGAGAATTGAGAGGGACATTTTATTGTCTGATTTACAAAATGAAATCTTTGTAGCGGTTGCAGTTGCTTTTAAATGCTCTTTATGCAGTCGCCGACAGCGAACACAGTAAAAATGTTGGCGTTTGTATGAGGTATTTTGTATGGATGAAGGCACCCAAAATTCGGGAGGTGCACTGAGCTGTAGAAATGTTGCAAATGCAGAAATTGCTTTCATATTGTTCCCCACAAATGCAATTGTTAGTTGCGGTGTTAGCGGGTTCTACGCTATTAGCGCTTTTTACGATTAACCAAAATACATAAAAGGTCTTCACCAGGCATATCTCCAGCGTTGCTGGGAAAGGCAATGGCATGAATGAGAACTCGTCCCAAACCTGCAGACAGGGCCTACACTCCCTCGCTTTCCCATCTCCAAACCCCCACGACATTTAATACACAACCTCATATTTATTGATTAGAATCAAATGTCCTAACAATGCTTTCCCCTAGAATGATGGTGACGCACCCGTATAAATGGCGTCCTCGAGTCCCACAAGGTAGGCCTAGCAAGCCTCTGGCAACGCCATCCCAGCAGAGCTCGGATGATGTGGTTTGCTCGTGCTGGCGCGGCGCCTTATTCTGTGTCGGTTTGCGGGCTGTAAACTAGTTTCCGGTCATGGTGAAGTTTCAGGTGAAAATCCTTGGGTTCTGTGATTGCCTCATTTAAACTGCTCTCTCGCCCTCGACAAAAAAAAAAGACCAGCTTTTTTAAAAGGAAATAATATTCTGATACTAATGGGCAGCAAAGTCAGACCCTTTCCTCCTAGTATTTCTGTCTCCACGAGTCGACGGGATTTGCTACCTGGGCGGGTGCCTTTTAGCGCTCGCGGAAAGAAAGTGCGACCTTCAAGCGCCCAGCTACAACTACCTTTTGAGACCCCGCACGGGCAGCGGCGCAGGGGGCGCTTGGGTTTGAGGGGTGGGCGCCAGAAAGCACCAATCACAGTGCTGCCCCGCCCTATAAATATGCGGCGCCAGGCACACTCAATGTTTTTCTGCGAAGTCAAGTTCTTGCAGTTTACGTTATTGTTCTGCTCACAATGTCTGAGTCCGCTCCGCCGGCTTCTACAGCTATCCCGCCCCACGAGAAGCCTTCGGCTGCAAAAAAGAGGAAGAAGCCTGGGAAGGTTCCTGTAGCTGCCAAGAAAGGGCCCGCGGGCCCTCGGATGTCTGAGCTGATCGTTCAAGCCGTCTCTTCCTCCAAGGAGCGCAGCCGCGTGTCGCTGGCTGCGCTCAAGAAGGCGCTAGCGGCCGCCGGCTACGACGTGGAGAAGAACAACAGTCGCATCAAGCTGGGCCTCAAGAGCCTGGTGAGCAAGGGCATCCTGGTGCAGACCAAGGGTACCGGCGCCTCGGGCTCTTTCAAGCTCAATAAGAAAGTGACCTCCATTGGAACTAAACCCAGTACCACAAAAGTGGGGTCAAAAACCAAGGTAATCGCTAAAAACGCCTCTGTGGCTGCTTCTAAGAAAGGTGTCAAGTCTCCAAAAACTGCCAAAAGGCCAGCCGTGGCAAAGAAGCCCATCAGGAGTCCCAAAAAGCCCAAGGTTGTGAAGCCTAAGAAGGTAAAGAGCCCTGCCAAAACAAAGGCTGTGAAGCCCAAAGCGGCTGAGACAAAGGTGGCCAAGCCCAAGACTGCCAAGCCCAGGAAGGTGGCGCCCAAGAGGAAGTAAGGTCCGGTTGGAAACTCCAGCAACCCAACGGCTCTTTTAAGAGCCACCAACGTATTTCATGGAAAGAGCTTTAGCACGCAAGTCTGTGGGCCATTAGTTTAAGCCCAATCTGCTGAACGTGAGGATCAAATCGAATTACTACTACCTGTTCCGTCCTCCCCTTAAAAGTGCAGCAAGTTCAAGGAGCTACCTCGTCTTTGTTGTTTTACGACCCTTGTACAAGAAACATCTAGAATTTCTCCTAATTGCCTTGACGTCCCATACCCCAAAATAGACAAAATTGGCAATTCCCTATAGCCTCGATTTATCTCTGCTAGTGTTGGGTGTGTGGACCACGTGCTCACTTTCTATTTCCGTGGTGGCCTCAGATCCAAGCATCCCCCGTTGGGTGCTCGGAACAGTACTGCTAAAGCGGCCATCTTTGAAATGCTTTTGGGGTAATCAATGGCTCGTGGGGAAACCCGTGGCTCCACCACGCCCTCCATGTGGGCAAGCTGTCCGTCCTTGGGAGTGACGGTGACGCACCAGTATAAACGGCGGCCTCGCAAGCCTCTGGCAGCCCCATCCCAGCAGAGCTCGGACGGTGTGGGCTGGTCTTGGCGCGGCGCCTTATTCTGTGTCGGGTTTGCAGGCCGTAAACTAGTTTCCGGTCATGTTAGGACAAAGAAGCTTGGCTGCAATGGAGTTTTAAAGCTAAATCCAAAAGCTCTTTCCCGGTTTCCCTATATAATAGAATGGGCCTGATTGGACATTTGAAAATCCCCTGTGCCCAGGTAGATCATACTTCACTGCGTGCAGGGTTTCAATCCTGGTTGTGGTGCTACAGCACATTAAGTAGTTGAAGGACACTGCCACAAAATTGCCTCCTAATGCTTTTGACATTTTAATTTTGGGGTTGAAATTTCAATGTTTTTACATCTTGATGAGCTATGTTTACTCACGTATACTCAGTAAAATTTATTTTTACATATGTGCATATTGTTTTTTAAAGTGATGTATTTTTTCTCTTGTTTTGCTTGGCTTCCTCCATCCCCTAACGTCCTCTGTACAGGCACTTGACATACCTGCTCTCCCTCTCTCAAACTGGTATGTAGTAATGTTTTCCTTTGAATTTAGCCTTTTACCTACACCCATCCATACACACGATTTTCAGTTATGGGTATTTGCAAAACGGTGAAATTATATGTATATGGTTACCTGCATCTTGCTTTTTCTCTTTTAGAAAATCTTTCAAAAATCCTTTCATATTGGGCCAGCCTTAGTTCAAGCGGTTACTTCACCTCAAATTGTGTTTGACTTCCAATCCCTGTTCTGGGGTTCGAGACCCACAGGCGCTTGCTGGCCCTTTAAAAAAAATCCTTTCACATCGCATCCTACAGTATGGGAGAATATGTTTGTAAATGACATATCTGACAAGAGGTTAACAACCAAAATATATAAAGAACCTACATGCCTCTACACCCAAAAAGCAAATAACCCAATTAAAAAATGGGCAGAGGATATGAAGAGACAGTTCTCCAAAGAAATTCAGATGGCCAACAGGCACATGAAAAGATGCTCCACATCACTAATCATCAGGGAAATGCAAATTAAAACCACAATGAGATATCACCTCACACCAGTAAGGATGGCCACCATCCAAAAGACTAAGAACAACAAATGCTGGCGAGGATGCAGAGAAAGGGGAACCCTCCTACACTGCTGGTGGGAATGTAAGCTAGTTCAACCATTGTGGAAAGCAATATGGAGGTTCCTCAAAAAACTAAAAATACAAATGCCATTTGATCTAGGAATCCCACTCCTTGGAATTTACCCAAAGAATACAACTTCTCAGATTCAAAAAGACATATGCATCCCTATGTTTATCGCAGCACTTTTTACAATAGCCAAGATATGGAAGCAACCTAAGTAAGTGTCCATCAGTAGATGAATGGATAAAGAAGATATGGTACATATACACAATGGAATACTATTCAGCCATAAGAAGGAAACAAATCCTGCCATTTGCAACAACATGGATGGAGCTGGAGGATATTATGCTCAGTGAAATAAGCCAGGCGGAGAAAGACAAGTGCCAAATGGTTTCCCTCATTTGTGGAGTATAACAATGAAGCAAAACTGAAGGAACAAAATAGCTGCAGACTTAGAGACTCCAAGAAGGAACTAGTGGTTACCAAAGGGGAGGGGTGTGGAAGGGTGGGTGGGGAGGGTGGCAGAAGGGGATTGTGGGGTATTATGTTTAGTACACATGGTGTGGGGGAATCACGGGGAAAACAGTGTAGTATAGAGAAGGCAAACAGTGAATCTGTGGCACCTTACTACACTGATGCACAGTGACTGAATTGGGGTATGAGTGGGGACTTGATAATATGGGTAAATGTAGTAACCACATTGTTTTTTCATGTGAAACCTTCGTAAGAGTGTATATCAATAATACCTTAATAAAAAAATCCTTTCACATCAAATCCTCTTTTTTAATGCCTTCTCATGGAGTTGCATAATTTGCACCATTTTCTCATAAGCATTGACATTTTTTCCATTTACTGCTGCTGACCATGGTGCGAAGGAGTTCAAACCCTGACATTGCTCAATTAGAATGCATTTTAAATTTCAGCTGGTGATGACAGATCCTGAAAATAGCTGCCCTCTCTCCATTCCAACCATTAATGAGGGGCCTTACTTTTATGCCCATTTAAAGGGTGTAAAGTTATTTCACATTGTCTCTGATTAGCATTATCACAGCCACTGGTGCATCCTTTCTTTAGGTTATATTGGCCATTTGAGTATGTTGGGGAGGAAGAAATTTCCTCCACCCCTTCAGGTTCTTCAAGCTGGTCTGCAATGAATTTGACATGAGACAGAACAGGAAGAAAAAAAAAAACAAAGTTTAATTCCCTACAAACCGGGAAGCCATACACATGGGTTCCAAAGACAGTCAGGAACAAGGAGGTATATACATAGGTCACCCTGAACCAAGGAGAAGTAGTTAGGGATCAGAGAGTTCAAAGGGAAAGAGAAGCAATTCACAGGAATGTTAAAGTAGTAAATGTTTGATTAAAAAAACTGTGATGGGCTACACAGAAATCAATGGTGCACAGAGGAATTTTAACAGATGTAGCCATATCCCTGTCTACCATGCCTAGTGTACATTATAATATAGCTGTCTATGGTGATAGCTCTCCTTGAGCATGCCTTCTAAATTATTTTTATGCATTGGAAGAGTGGGAGGTCAAAGTTTCTTTCAGTCTCTTGGGCCATGATTATTCTCAACTCAGAAAATCTGCATGTCATAATGACACATGTTGGGGCAGCCTGCTACTTGGTCCCTATAGTTTACTCTTCGAGAATTCCCACTTATCTCTTTGTTCATATTTTCATTGGGCAGTTTGTCTTTTTCTTGTTCCATTGTGGCTTTTGTTTTATAATAGAAAAATGAAGTTTATATTCATCACCTGTATTGCATTGCAGATAGTTTTCTAATTTTGGCATTCTTCCCCTATATTTTCTTTATAGTGTATTTTCCATTTACATGTATTATGTAAAATGCATAAAATTTTGAATGTTATATATTTTAATCACAAATGTATCTTTTCTTTTTTAGCTTCCAGATTTCTACTCTTAATGTTAAGAACTGAATCCCACCCCCTCTATTATTCATTCAGCCTCCTAGGTTTTTCTAAAAAATTTTGCTGCTTAAAAAAAGAAATTTGGTCTCTAATCCATCTAAAATTTATTTTATGTAGTTCAAGATAGAGTCCAAGTTTACATTCTCCCAGATGGATAGCCAGTTGTTCTAATACCATTTATTAAATATTCCATTGATTTCTTCCATTTAACTGAAATATACCATCTTTGTTATTCATTTCTTGTATAATGGATCTATTTCTATAGTCTTACTTTTTTATTGATGTCTCCATATAAGCCATGTACTGTTCTTAGTTCTATTCCTAATTATTTTCTATGTTTGTTTCTGTTGTAAATGGCATACGCTCTCACTTCCATTTTTTAGATCTTACTAGGAAGAAATGTATTGGTATGTTGTATAAGCAAATTTACCAATTTCTATAATTCTTTATTCTTTAAGGAAAATTTTTTCCTAGTCATCAGCAAAATTTCTTTTTTCTGTTTTCTTCAATGTGAATACCAAGCATTTCTTTTTTTGGACTGTATTTGCTGGATTTGTGATCATCCTGACTTGCAAGAGCTAACTGCTAAATTTTTAGGCCTTTTGTGAGTTGGTTGTTTAAACTTAGTGATTATTAAAAACTAAATAAACTTACAATTAAATAACTTACATAGAAAAAACAAAGTTAATAAATTCCTACATCTAATATTTTACTATCACTGTTCATGAGGTCGTTCACATCTCTTGTATCTGTGTGATGGAAAATGCACAGAGGCATACAATATAGTATTTTTTCCCAACTCCATGTTCAATCACATTGATAGTTTGAAGTATGGCAGGAATAATTTCACAGAAATGGGCAAACACTAAAAATCAGGGTTTTTTTGTTTTTGTTTTGAGTATGCATATGTGTGTGTGTGTGTGTACGTGTGTGTATTTGTTTTCTTGAAAATATTGTGAAGTATTTATCAACATACTACTAGTTTCTGAGGCTGTTCTCAATAAATGCCTCCTAATAGGCTTTCTCTCACCCAGGTAGGGGCACAAATTACCAGAACAGGTTCTCGTGTCATTCTCTCCACTTTCAGAGCTCCACATTGAACTTCACTAGGTCATAACAGTCTGAGAACAGACTCCCAAAGTAGGAGCCGCTAATGAGTACTAGTGTCATTTAAACATCATACAGCTTCTGTTTGCTTCATAAGAAAACTTCATTACAGTTCATTGTGATTTGCAATTTCATAAGGTTTCTCACTTGGTTAGTCTACCTAATTTCAGATCCATAGTGGTTTTGATGTTATGCACCAGCTTCTATGAAGCCAAGAACTGGGACCACGTTCTCCACACACACTGATTTTAACTCTACTCAAGAATATGAACAAAGGTTAAAAAAATAGTTTGGCAGGAGGCTGGGGGAAGGGGAGGGTGCAGAAACATCTTTTTGTGTCCTCTTTTCCCCACAGGCCTGGAAATTTCAGTGCAAGTTGCAACTTTAGAAGGTAATAGAAGATATTAACACATGAACATCAGAGAACCACAAAGCTCCTTGAGAGAAGAAAATCACCATCATCTAAAGAGTTTAGGATAAAGCAGAACATAGGAGGCAGTTAGCCCACAATTTCACTTTAACGTGTAGGAAATTGGATCTTCATTTCAGGACTCCTTTAGTAGAGAGGTAAGGTACACCCAAAATAGGCTGGAAATCTCCTTGAATGTCCTTGAGACCTTTAGCCCTGCCCACAGGGACTCTTCTTTTTATGCCCAGATGTGGTTTAGTTCCTTGCATAAAAGCCTTGCCTCATCAATCAAGGGCCTCCTTCCCCCAGAGCCCAAAGGACTTTAGATATCTGAAGGGTACCTCTTGAGGCAGTGAGATTTCCAAGGGAGGTGTTTCTCCTTTCCTTGACCCCTGGAACCAGAACACAGCTGCCCCGTGGCAGATTTTAAGCCTCTAAGGTCTTCACTGGCATTGCAGACCAAGACTATGACCTCAATATCCAGCTATACCCAGCCTCAGCACTTCAATCTGAGAGCCATCCATGCTGGAAGCTTTCATATCCTAACACCGCTACCACCATTACCACAATTCCTGCCCCCTCCGCAAAACAAAACAAAAATCATATAGTTTCATGTCATTATGTGACTTTGTGTTTTCTCTTCTGAACTCTCCTCTCCCCTTTTCTTTAAAATCCAAAGAACTACACATCTTTCAAGGCCCTGAACAAGCTTCATAAACTTTTACTGAACCCATAGCCTATAAAACCTGTTGAAACTTTGGTATATGTTGCCATTCCTTGTTCCCCAATTATTTAATTATTGATCAATATTGTTTCCTTAGTGTTAGGTTTGTAGATCTATATTTCTTTTTCTATGGAGTAGACCAAGTAAGGCAGAAATGAAGGCAAAAAAAAGTCACAGTAATACTAGGAATGATGACAAATGATTACAGCCACAGAGTAGCAGTGAAACTGGAGAGAAATGATGAGTTTAAGGGATTAGAAGGTAGAAGCAACACTCCGATGCCAGGATGAGGAAGGTGACACAGTCAAGGATGAAACCATGGTTTTTAACTGGTGTAAGCTGTTGACTGGAACATTCCTTTGTGAAGAACGGGAACACTGAAAGAGCAGCTGACACTGAGCAGGGGTGGGTGTCAGATCATGTTTGAATGTAATTTCCGAAACAGCAAGATGAGTAGAGGACCTGGGACAGAGGATGAGATGCCCAATATTCATGGTGCAGCTAGGCCTCAGGGTGTGTCCATCTGGGTACAATCATGAGGCAGAAACCATACTGAAATTTACCATGAAGAATTTTATGTAAATGTTGGTTAATCAGTTATTTGAATTATTAAAGGACAAAAGCAGAAGGGGGACTGAAATACCAGAGAGAGAGTAACGGCCTGTCCATTCCTTTGTAAATAACCCCTTTGCTGTTAGAATCCTAATTTGGCACTCTTCAATTTTAAAGGACTCAAAGAGTAAAAGATGCCAAATACAATTCAGTCAAGAAGTTCACATTGTGATTGCACCGTTGTGACTGCTTGTACTGTCCCCGTGAAGGTGGGAGGTAAAACAGCAGCTGAAAATGGGTGCTGGTGGGGGCCAAAGCTCTGAGAGGAGAATGTTTGAATACAATATAGGTTCCATGAGAGCAGAGGCTGCTTGTTCACCACTGAATCCTCAGTGCCTACATAACACAAAATGGGTACTTTATTAAGTATCTGTTGAATGAGTAAAGTGGAAATACAACAGATCTGAGAAACTCAGGAATGGTGGGCAGTAAAGAAGACCTTCATGGCCAAGATTTATATTGGCCAAAAAAATTCAAGGTTAGGTGTTTTTCATCAGCTATGCTCAACCATCTGGGTACAGATGCAGAAGAGACAACAGTTTATTCTCAGTTCAGAAAGACCATGAGGCAAAGGAGTTAGAGATACTGCAACACAGTGGCTAAAGTAATGAGCAAGGAAGGCCTGCTGCTGGGGAAGGAAAGTAGAGATGGGAACAGGTAAACTCTGCAGCAATTCTAAGTCCTCTGGGCATATTCCCACATCAGAGCTAACTCACTTTTCAACCATCAATAACATTTTGTTACCCACTTTATGCCTATTTTCCTCATACTTACACTAAATTTTTATTACTTCTTCTAAGTGATTATGCAAGTAACCAAGAGTGAAACAGCCATGACTACCACTTTGAATTACAAATGTAGGGAGAAGTCATCCAGGAACAAGCAAAGTTACTCTTTAATAAATGCCAATATCCTTGCTTATGTGATTCTAATCTGGACCCTGGCAACATCATAAAATAAAATTGTTTTGAATTTTCAGACTGAAGGAATAAATTGAGAAGTCAACAGTCCTGAAGCTGGAAATCCCACAGCCTCATTAAGAGATTGCTCTCTGCTTCGGAGCTGGGGGGCTCTGCTGGTCTCATTGAGATCTTGGGGCTCTTCCCCCCCCCCCACCCCCTGACATTCTGAGAACAGAAGCAGGGCAATTAATTTCTCAAGAAAGAACCATCCATGTTCCTTCAGAAATGTTCATAATATTTTTTAATTATTGCTTGTGACTAATTTAAGCTCTTTATGGGCTTGCCTTGTGGTCTACAACGCTAAGCACAGGGCTGACCTGGGAGTGTGAGGGCAGCTCCTTGCTCCAGGCTGTGAAGTTCACCATTTCCTTTACAACTTGTGCTAAACTCTCAATTAAAACAGAGAGAACCTATTTCAGGGGAAGAGACTCTCACTGCTTGCAGAGATCTTCATATGGTACAAGATATAGGACAGACTCAAAACCCTTTGTGCATATTCAGCACATGCTGATTTTCATCTCCATCCTGAGTTTCTAGTCAGTTTCCCTCCGCCTTCTCAACCCCTTTTCTCCAGCTCACAATTTTCTCTCATATCTCCACCAATAAATCAGAGGCCTTCCCAACTGCACCCGTCAACCTACTCCAGGATATACGCAGAGTTTTTAAAAGGTAAAATTCAGAATGAGATATGCAACTAAAGGGAGTTTTCCTACAGACAATAAGCCGATTCTTCTAGACTACGGGGTACGGGGCTTCAAGAAGGTGAAATATGAACCCAAAGGGAAGTATTCACCTGGAGTAAGAGGGGACTTACCGAATGAGGGTTTTTTCAGTGTGTTCCCAGAATTGCCCAGCAGAGGGAGGCCTGTGGCTGATAGCAGGCTGACCACAGAATTAGAGAAGGCTCACGACGGAGGCCTTCAATGACCATCCTGTGCATTATTCCTAAGCACTTTGAGAAAAAGGTTACCCATTCAAAAAGGCTTTTTTTAATTCAGAAAAAAATGAGTAACTATACTTTTCTACATTAAATTCTAATTTTTATAAATCTGCACATATGTTTTCCAGTTTGTCATAGAACATATTCAATTTTTTTTGCTTTCTTAACCATTTTTACTAATTTGTGTGTTCATAATAATCATTATTTCTACTAAATAATTCCTCAAACTTCTTAGTATAACTAATTCACAGATTCACTCAACTATTTTGTTAGGAGCAATTCCAGAACATTTTGGCTACCCTAATTAATTTTACAATTAATACATTCCTGATATGGGGTACTCGCTACTTTAGAATTGGTTTCTTAAAATACGTTCCAAAGTTCTGGCCATTTATGAGGTTTTCACCATATTACTGCATTGACTCTATCAGAATTTCCTAATTTATGAAGCCATAAACTATATTTGAATTAGGAGATTAAGCCCACAACTTTAAAAGTAGTTATGAGTAGAAATAGTCTCCCAAGCTTATTTAAATTTTATTATATACATGTCTAAGAAATGCTGACATAACCCCCTCTTTTTTCCCCAAAATACATGTTTCTACTTTAATAGGACAAATATTTAATCATATTTGTGTTAGCTAGATGTGTTTGGCAAATATTAAAAAGTTCCCCAGAAAATTCATTTTACTCTTAAACTTTACTGTTAAGTAAAGGAAATATAAGGGCCTCCTATGTTATAAATATGTTTTTTTGCTCTTGTTATCAAATATACACATTTAGGTTTCAACTGATTTGAAGGTTTGTGAAATTTTGTTTGGATTATTACATAATTCACAAAGGCAATGGCTAGTCTGAAATACTGACAGTTCACACATTTTCAGTTGAATTCAGAAAGCTTACTAAGCTTGTTTCTTTGTCTTTCAACCACTGAAACACACAAAACCTTCCCAGTTGTTAAAACTTTCACTACCTTGTCTCC
Organism: Smutsia gigantea; assembly: GCA_032199065.1. NCBI lineage: Eukaryota > Metazoa > Chordata > Mammalia > Pholidota > Manidae > Smutsia > Smutsia gigantea. The sequence goes on along the minus strand of JAVSCE010020754.1, from coordinate 669,127 downwards.
CGTATTTCAGCAGGACATAATAATAAATAACTGATTTCATGTTGGTGGAGTTCCTACTGACAGCTCTGGCTTTCTCTTTAAATATGGCAAAGCTCCTGTGGTAAAAGTAACTCCTGATACAGTGGAGGAGATCTGTCACAGCCAATGTGGGGAACTGGGGAAAGGATTAACTACAAAATTCAGGAGAAACTTCCTCAAAAAGCAACACTCTCTGGAGAGTTCAGATTCCTGGGGCATGCAAGAAGAGGCTGAGAGAGAGGGAGTTCCTTTCCCACACAACACAGTCCCTGTGGATGGATGTGGGTATGGTAAAAGGAATGAACCTAAACACCTGAGGTTCCAGAGGAGGCAGAACCAAGCAGACTGTGGAGAGGATCATGACCAGAAAGTGACATTTTAGACAGTGACCAGAAAGGAATAGGATGAGGATGTAAAGCTTTATCTGATTATCTGGTCTCAGGATTTCCAGAGAAACTGGGCCTAGTGGTCTAGCGAAGTAGGTTCCTAAGCTTCTTTTACAGAAGAGGTCTCTGGAAGAACTCTGCCCAGTTAGTATCAGGCAACTTCCACCCTGTACTACATCACTCTCCTCCTTTCCTGGCTTTACATTTTATCGGAGTAGTAACTATGCAATCACAGAACCTTGGTGGTGTACCTGTAAAGCTCCTTAAAGATGACCCCTTCTAATCCCTTGTTCAGCAGATTAAGAAAAAATACAATGAGTCATGCAAGATACCCAAGCAGTTCACGGCAGCTAGTAAAAACATAAAATGTGACATTTTTATAAAGGTTACCTTAAGTATAATTTATAAGCACTGCTTGTTTGCCTAATAACCACATGGTACAATAATATTTATATGTTTTAAATAGGTATAACCAGAAAGTAGATCTGGTATAATTCCCTTCTTTACACAGGTTTCCTAGTTCAATCATATTATAAACAGCTGCCTAAGTTTATGTTTATAACATTAAGAAGCTCAAGAAAATATGGAGGACATAAGTGGATAGATAAAGGGAGGGAGAGGATGGGAAGACAACTGCAGGAAGGAGATAGGAAAGGGCTAATGACAGGGTTAGGAATAAACTCTATGTAAAGAGGGACTTGTGAACAGAAAAGTGTAAGCAAGGAATCCATACAACTAAAGCCATAGAAGAGAGATGGATGATGTTACATGGTAATTGGGTGAGTTACAAGGCAATAGGGAGTGGTAAGGCTTAGGGCATACTGGTGAGCACACTTTACATCCAAACTTTTTAAAACACTGTACCCAACCACCTGTTTTCCTGAGTACCAGTACCACAGCCCTCTACAGATCGCCCAATAAGCAAATTCTCAATCCCTGGTAGAAGGCTTAAGCATTAAAGATCTTAGGCTAGTACATCCATTCAACAAATATTTACTGTGCCTCTCCCATGAAACAAGGTACTGTATTAGGCCAACATTCTAATCTCTATAAAACTTAATTTCCTCATCCATCAAATGGAGATGTCAATCCCTGATTTACCTACCATTCTGAGCCCAGTCTTTTGTGACTGCAGTAGGTAGAGCTTTTTCTCAGTTTCTCTAAATAGTGCTGCCAATCTCTGGTGGATACTGGCATGAGCCAGGGACCTACCTCCCTCAGCTGCCTGCCTCTGCACCACTGCTCTGCTCTTCTGCAAGGCCTTCCTTTACCCTGTGAAGTCTTACTGCACTCAGCCTGCTCTGCTTGTCCTGATTTGCTTTGCCTTACATATCTGTGAAGGCCTTTTCCTTATTATCCATGTCCAAGATATTATGAGAATCTAGAATTCAACCTAAACCACACTGAGTGCTAGGAGAATAAAAGAAGTAGATTACAATGGGGACTTAGAAGTCAATATTAGAGAAGACTTCTCTCCAAATCCATTGGGGGTGACTGTTCTCCAGTGGTGACTCAGAGATGCAGCTCCTTTCATCCTATGGCTTGTCCATCTTCAGGTTACTGCTCCCAAGGATGCCCTGTGATGGTCTCCAATCTAGGAAGCCTGAAGAGAAGAAAAGGCATGGAGTATGGTGAGCGGTAGGTGGAAGTGTGGAAGGGTCCACATCACTTTTGCCCACCTCCCATAAACCAGAACTCAGTCACTTCGCCACACACACTGACAAGTAAGGCTTAGTAAGAGTCTAAATTTAAATCCAGAAAGAAAAGGAAAGGGAATGTAGTAAATATGTGATAGTCCCTGACACAGGTGCTTTGCTGACTATTATTACGCTGACCGTGGCTTGTCTCCCCTTCCTGCCATGACAAAGGATTTACCCCGAGATTGGGTCGGTATTGGGACTTTAAGACAATAATGAGCCAATGCAGCACCTTGAGTATAGAACCAACAGATAAAATGATGCACAAGTCAAACAATTCAGATGATTATGAAACATGTCAATGAAAGAATTATAGTAACTGAAGTCCCTTTCATGAACATTAAACTACACAGAATTTAAATGTACAGCTTGATGAGTTTTACAAATGTATATTTGTATGCCTCACGACCCTAACCAAGATACAGACTATTCCTGTGACCCCAAGTTCCCTTATGCCCCTTTGAAATCAATTCAGTAAGACCTAAATAAATGGAGAGACATACTATATTCATAGATTAGAAGGCTTAAAATTGTCAAGACATCAATTCTCTCCAAATTAATATACAGCTTTAATACTATCCCAATGAAAAATGCAACTGCTGTGTTTTTGCTTTTGCGGTAGAAATGTCAGGCAGAAAGACAGACATGAGCAGGGTGGGGAGAGAATAAAGCCAGTAAAGCCCACTAAAAGGGACTCAAAGAGTTAACCAGATAAAACCAGAAAGCCAGAAAGGACTCACAGTTAATTAACTAGCTGAAGTTCCAAAGGGCAGGGAAATGGAACAAGGGTCATATCACTGTAAAATCTACTTACCCAGCTTATTCTTTAACTTAATCTATATGCTATTCTTCCTCTTCTTCCAGCCCTTTAATCAATTAAATAACTATAACCGGGTTATAGATGAACTATAAAGATGAACCTCCAAAGTGCAAATAAAACTGTGTGCACAAAGAATGCTGAGATTTAGACCAACAGTCACCTAAATAACCCTATTCTTAAGACTAAACTTCAAAGGAATTATCAATCACTTGTATACATCATGCCTTATGCTGTTACCCAAAAGGCCCTATAAAAACTCAAACCCTAAACCCTTAAGCATGCCTCCTCTCTAAGGTTGTCCACACTCCCTTTTCTTCAAGTGTGCATTTTTGCCTTAAATAGACTTCTTACTGCTCGACTTACTACATTTTGCCTGCGCTCTTCCAGTGGTAGGCTTCTTTGTCACTTTGCTATTTCAAACATCAATAGAAACAAGCAAGTCCACCCAAGAGCTGCAGAAACATGTCCACATCTTGATATGTATACAAGTGTTTATACCAGCTTTTTTCATAATGCCATAAATTAGAAACAACCCAAATGCCTATCAACAGGTGAATGGATAAATGAATTGTATTGTATCCATAAAATGAAATTCAGCAATAAAAGGAAACAAACTGACACATGCAAAAAAAAACAGATACAAAAATACGTATAATACAAATTTCATTCATACAAAATTCTAAGAATGGGAAAACTAAGCTGTAATAACAGAAGGCAGATCAGTGGTACCCTGGGGCCAAGGGTGTGGGGAACTGGGGGACAGGGGATCTATCTAAACTGATGAATTGTCTATATCTTGATTATGGTGGTAACTCCATGAGCATATAAAATTTGTTGAATTGTATAATTAACACTCATGCCTTTTACTCTGTACAAATTATTCCTTAGTAAAGTTGACTTTTTTATTTTTATTTTGGTATTATTAATGTACAATTACATGAGCAACATTATGGTTACTAGACTCCCCTATTATCAAGTTTCCACCACAAACCCCATTACAGTCACTGTCCATCAGCGTTGTCAGATGCTACAGAATCACTAATTATCTTCTGTTATACTGCCTTCCCCATATCCCACCCCCGCTACATTTTGTGTGCTAATCATAATACCCCTTTTTCCCCCTTATCCCTCCCTTCACACCCATCTTCCCCAGTCCCAGTTACCTTTTAGTCCATTCTTCGGTTCTGTGAGTCTGCTGCTGTTTTGTTCTTTCAGTTTTTTCTTTGTTCTTATACTAGACAGATGAGTGATATCATTTAATACTTGTCCTCCACCTGGCTTATTTCAGAGAGCATAATACCCTCTAGCTCCATCCATGTTGTTGCAAATGGTAGGATTTGTTTTCTTCTTATGGCTGAATAATATTCCATTGTATATAGTTACCATGTCTTCTTTATCCATTCATCTACTGATGGACACCTAGGTTGCTTCCATTTCTTGGCTGTTGTAAATAGTGCTGCAATAAACATAGGGGTGTATATGTCATTTTCAAACTGGGCTGCTGCATTCTTAGGGTAAATTTCTAGAAGAGGAATTCCGGGGTCAAATGGTATTTCTATTTTGAGTTTTTTGACGAACCTCCATACTGCTTTCCACAATGGTTAAACTAATTTACATTCCCACCAGCAGTGTAAGAGGATTACCCTTTCTCCACATCCTCACCAACATTTCTTGTTGTTTGTCTTTTGGATGGCAGCCATCCTAACTGGTGTGAGGTGATATCTCATTGTGGTTTGAATTTGCATTTCTCTGATGATTAGCGATGTGGAGCATCTTTTCATGTGCCTGTTGGCCATCTGAATTTCTTCTTTGGAGAAGTGTCTGTTCAGCTCCTCTGCCCATTTTTTAATTGGCTTATTTGCTTTTTGTTTGTTGAGGTGCATGAGCACTTCATATAATTTGGATGTCAACCCCTTATCGGATATGTCATTTATGAATATATTCTCCCATACTGTAGGATGTATTTTTGTTCTACTGATGGTGTCCTTTGCTGTACAGAAGTTTTAAGTTTGATATAGTCCCACTGGTTGATTTTTGCTTTTGTTTCCCTTGCTCAGGGAGATATATTCACGAAAAAGTTGCCCATGTTTATGTCCAAGAGATTTTTGCCTATGTTTTTTTCTAAGAGTTTTATGGTTTCATGACTTACATTCAGGTCTTTGATCCATTTTGAGTTTACTTTTGTGTATGGGGTTAGGCAGTAATCCAGTTTCATTCTCTTAGATGTAGCTGTCCAGTTTTGCCAACGCCAGCTGTTGAAGAGTCTGTCATTTCCCCATTGCATGTCCATGGCTCCTTTATAGTATATTAATTGACTATATATGCTTGGGTTAATATCTGGACTCTCTATTCTGTTCCACTGTTCTGTGGGTCTCTTTTTATGCCAATACCAAATTGATTACTGTGGCTTTGTAGTAGAGTTTAAAGTCAGGGAGCATAATTCCCCCTGCTTTATTCTTCCTTCTCAAGATTGCTTTGGCTATTCGGGGTCTTTTGTGGTTTCATATGAATTTTAGAACTATTTTCTCTAGTTCATTGAAGAATGCTGTTGGTATTTTGATAGGAATTGCCTTGAATCTGTACATTGCTTAAGGCAGAATGGCCATTTTGACAATATTAATTCTTCCTATCCATGAGCATGGGATGTGCTTCCATTTATTGGTGTCATCCTTAATTTCTCTCATAAGTGTCTTGTAGTTGTCAGAGTATAAGTCTTTCACTTCCTTGGTTAGGTTTATTCCTAGGTATTTTATTCTTTTTGATACAATTGTGAATGGAATTGTTTTCCTGATATCTCTTTCTGCTAGTTCATCGTTAGTGTATAGGAATGCAACAGATATCTGTGTATTAATTTTGTATCCTGCAACTTTACTGAATTCAGATATTAGACCTCGTAGTTTTGGACTAGATTCTTTAGGGTTTTTTATGTACAATATCATGTCATCTGCAAACAGGGACAGTTTGACTTCTTCCTTACCAATCTGGATGCCTTTTATTTCTTTGTGTTGTCTGATTGCCATGGCTAGGACCTTTAGAACTATGTTGAATAAAAGTGGGGAGAGTGAGCATCCTTGTCTTGTTCCCAATCTTAAAGGAAAAGTTTTCAGCTTCTCGCTGTTAAGTATAATGTTGGCTGTCGGTTTGTCATATATGGCCTTTATTATGTTGAGGTACTTTCCCTCTATACCCACTTTGTTGAGAGTTCTTATCACGAATGGATGTTGAATTTTGTTGAATGCTTTCTCAGCATATATGGAGATGATCATGTGTGGTTTTGGTCCTTCTTTTTGTTGATGTAGTAGATGATGTTGATGGATTTTCGAATGTTGTACCATCCTTGTATCCCTGGGATGAATCCCACTTGATCATGTGGATGAACTTTTTAATGTATTTTTGAATTCAGTTTGCTAATTTTGTTGAGTATCTTTGCATCTATCTTCATCAGGGTTATTGGTCTGTAATTTTCTTTTTTTGTGGTGTCTTTGCCTGGTTTTGGTATTGGAGTGAGTTGGCCTCGGAGAATGTGTTTGGGAGTATTCCCTCCTCTTCTACTTTTTGGAAAACTTAAAGAAGGATGGGTATTAGGTCTTCGCTAAATGTTTGATAAAATTCAGCAGTGAAATCATCTGGTCCAGGGGCTTTGTTCTTAGGTAGTTTTTTGATTACCAATTCAATTTCTTTGCTGGTAATTGGTCTATTCAGATTTTCTGTTTCTTCCTGGGTCAGCCTTGGTAGGTTGTATTTTTCTAGAAAGTTGTCCATTTCTTCTAGGTTATCCAGTCTGTTACCATATAATTTTCATAGTATTCTCTCATAATTCTTTGCATTTCTCTAGTGTCTGTAGTGATTTTTCCTTTCTTATTTCTGATTCTGTTTATGTGTGTAGGCTCTCTTTTTTTCTTGATAACTCTGTCTAGGGGTTTATCTATTTTGTTTGTTTTCTCAAAGAACTAGCTTCTGCTTTCATTGATTCTTTCTATTGTTTTATTCTTTTCAATTTTATTTATTTCTGCTTTAATCTTTATTATGTCCCTCCTTCTACTGACTTGGAGCCTCTTTTGTTCTTCCCTTTCCAGTTTCATTAATTGTGAGTTTAGACTGTTCATTTGAGATTGTTCTTCTTTCCTGAGGTAGGCCTGTATTGCAATATATTTCCATCTTAGCATGGCCTTTGCTGCATTCCACAGATCTTGTGGTGTTGAATTACTGTCATTTGTCTCCATATATTGCCTGATCCCTGTTTTTATTTGGTCATTGATCCATTGATTATTTAGGACCATGTTATTAAGCCTTCATGTGTTTGTGGACTTTTTCCTTTTCTTTGAATAATTTATTTCTAGTTTCATACCTTTGTGATCTGAGACACTGGTTGGTACAATTTCAATCTTTTTGAACTTACTCAGGCTCTTTTTGTGGCCTAGTATATGATCTATTCTTGAAAATGTTTCATGTACACTTGAGAAGAAGGTGTATCCTGTTGCTTTTGGATGGAGTGTTCTGTAGATGTCCATTAGTTCCATCTGTTTCAATGTGTTGTTCAGTGCCTCTGTCTCTTTACTTTTTTCTGTCTGGTTGTTTTGTCCTTTGGGGTGAGTGGTGTGTTGAAGTTCCTAAAATGAATGGATTGCATTCTATTTCCCCCTTTAATTCTGTTAGTATTTGTTTCACATATGTAGGTGATCCTGTGTTGGGTGCATAGATGTTTATAATAGTTATATCCTCTTGTTGGACTGACACCTTTATCATTATGTAATGTCCTTCTTTTTCTCTTGTGACTTTCTTTGGAAGTCTATTTTGTCTGATACAAGTACTGCAACTCCTGCTTTTTTCTCCTTATTAGTTGCATGAAATATCTTTTTCCATCCCTTTACTTTCAGTCCATGTTTGTCTTTGGGTTTGAAGTGAGTCTCTTGTAGGCAGCATATAGATGGATCTTGTTTTTTTATCCATTCAGTGACTCTATGCCTTTTGATTGGTGCATTCAGACCATTTATATTTATGGCGATTATTGATAGGTATGTACTTATTGCCATTGTATGCTTTAGACTCATGGATACCAAAGATTCAAGGGTAATTCCCTTTCTATCTAACAGTCTAATTTAACTCACTTCCTATGCTATTACCAACACAACCTAAAGATTCTTTTTAATTTTTTCCTCCGTTTTCTTTCTCCTCCATTCTTTGAATGTTATTAGTCATATTCTGTACTCTTTGTCTATCACTTGGGTGACATCTATTTAGCCTTATGAATACTTCCACCTATAAAAGTCCCTTCAAAATGCACTGTAGAGGTGGTTTGTGGGAGGTAAATTCTCTCAACTTTTGCTTATCTGAAAATTGTTTAATCCCTCCTTCAAATTTAAATGATAACCTTGCTGGGTCTAGTATTCTTGGTTCAAGGCCCTTCTGCTTCATTGAATTAAATATATCATGCCACTCCGTTCTGGCCTGTAAGGTTTCTGTTGAAAAATCCAATGATAGCCTGATGGGTTTTCCTTTGTATGTGATCTTTTTTCTCTCTCTAGCTGCTTTTAAAAGTCTGTCTTTATCCTTGATCTTTGCCATTTTGATTATTATATGTCTTGATGTCTTCCTTGGGTCCCTTGTGTTGGGAGATACGTGCATCTCCATGGCTTGACAGACTATCTCCTTCTCCAGATTGGGGAAGTTTTCAGCAATTACCTCCTCAAGGACACTTTCTATCCCTTTTTCTCTCTTCTTCTTCTTCTAGTACCCCTATTATGCGAATATTGTTCCGTTTGGATTGATCGCACAGTTCTCTCAATATTCTTTCATTCTTAGAGATTCTTTTTCTCTCTGTGCCTCAGCTTCTTTGTATTCCTCTTCTCTAATTTCTATTCCATTTCCTGTCTCTTCTACTTCATCTAATCTGCTTTTAAATCTCTCCACTGTATGTTTCATTTCAGATATGGAATTTCTTAATGATTGAATCTCTGTCTTAAATTCGTTCCTGAGTTCTTGAATACTTTTCTGTACCTCCATGAGCATGTTTATGATTTTTATTTTCAACTCTCTTTCAGGAAGATTGGTGAGTTCAGTTTCATTTGGCCCTTTTTCTGTGGTTTGTGAGATTTTGGTCTGAAACATGTTCTTTTGCCATTTCATATTTCTGTGTGGTGCCCTCTAGTGCCCAGAAGCTCCAGTCTTTGGAGCTGCTCAGCCCCTAGAGTGAGGTTGGGGGTTGTAGGGGGGCAGTGCTGGTGCCTGGGGGGAGGAAAGATCTGCTTCCTGATTCCCATCTGCTGTGCCTGTCCTTCATATCAGAGCCAGTGGGCCGAGCACACAGGTGTAAGCCTCTGTGCTTTGTGTCTCTACTTGTTGTAGGCAAGGCCTCCCTCTGATTGGCCTGAAGCCAGCGCAGTAACTGCCAGTTTACAAGCCAGTGCCATCAGGCCAGATGGAAGGCTCAGCAGGCTGCATATCACAGTGGGGGGCCTTGGAGCTGAGTAGCCAGCCAGGGGGATGGAGCATCTGAAGCTCCTGAATATTCTCAGTCTGCTGGGCAGAGTGTGCCCAGACAACCTTGTTCCCCTATCCCTTCTCCAGTGCAGCAAACTCCTTGCAAACCTCGCCCCTTCAGCAGCCCTCTCACTGCAAGGAAGCCTCTCAGATCACTTGCCTTCCCCTTGTCCCAGAGTGGCAGGTGTGGATTCTGTCTTCCACAAACAGCCAGAATCTGTCTCTCAAGCACTCCACCTGTCCCAGCTCCCCATCCTCCAGAGCACCACACAATGTAGTTTCTGCTCACAAAACAGATCTCCAGGGCTAGGTGTTCAGCAGTCCCAGGTTTCCACCTTCTCCGTGCTCTTATTCTCTTTTTCCTGCCGGTGAGCTGGGGTGGCGGAAGGGCCTGGCTCCCCCCGGATCAAGGCTTTGGTACGTTACCCTGTTTCATGAGGTCTGTCTGCAGTCTGGTGCAGCCTTCTTTCCTGTTGCTGTTTTAGGGTTAGTTTTGTTAACTATATTTTCACACTATCTGTGGTTTTGAAAGGAGTTCTCTGTTTCACCTCTCACACCGCTATCTTGAATCTCCTTAAAGTTGACTTTTTATTAAAAATATCATTGTCTAGAATTAACTGGCATTCACATCAAATCAAAAAAAAATTATAGCTATATCCCCACATCATGCACAAATAATTCCAGATCTTATAAAGATACAGATCAGAAAAAAAAATCTTTTAAAGTTGCATAAGAAAATAAGGAAATATTTTTTACCTCAGGGCAGGGCAGGCTCTCCTAAATCAGACACAAAAATAATATACTATTAAATTTGAACCCCAAATTAACAATCCCTATAAAACAAAAGGCATTTTAATCACAATTAAGGTATATACAATGCACTTTTAGAAAGTGTATGTTCACACATCACTCAGGATTAGAATCCAAAATACATAAAGACCACTTAAAAATCAATCAGTAAAGAAAAGCAACCCAAAAGAATACTAGACAAAGATATACCAACAAATGGCATTAGAGAAAAACTATAAAATGACCAATAACTTGCAAAAGGCAAGGAAATGCAAATTAAAACAGTGTTTGCAAGAAACAAAAAAAATATGAAATACTGGAAGGTAATGAAGAGCTCAAGCAATTAGATACAGGAATTGAACATACAAAAAGAAGGCAGAGCCGATCAATGTGGAGAGGACAGATAGTTTGTAGATGGTGACACAGCAGCTAGCTCACTGAATAACAAACATTAAACTGGATCCCAACCTATCATCACCTACCAAGGTGGAATTGGAATGAATTAAGTGCCTAAAAGTGTAAGGTAAACTCTCAAGTTTGTAGAAGGAAATAAAACGAACTCCTCTAAGTAGATCCTGTACGTACAAGCCACAGTCAAATTAATTTTATTATGTTAAGGTTTTCTGTCCATTAAGGACCTATGACAAACTTTAACACACTTGTGAGAAGATACTAGAAATATCAAGAACCAACAAAGGATTAATAGCTAGACTATAACAACATCTGAAAAATCAACAAAGAATTCTCATTGCCTCAACAGAAAAACTGACAAAGGATATTACCTGACAGTATACAGCTGAGAAAACGGAAATAATAACAGTTATTTCAAGAGATTTACAACTCACTAGTTCCAAAAATGTACAAATAAAACAATGGAGATACTACTTTACTTCCTATTTGGCACAAATTCAAAAGCTAGATTAATAACAAGGGTTGACAAGGACGTGGGACCCAAAAATTGGAACATTAAAAGCTCTCACACGCTAGTGCAGAATTCTAGATGCTTGAAGCCACTTAGAAGAGTAACCTGGCAGCACTCAGTAACTGCTGGAATCTGGGAGTCCTTCATTGGGATGATGAAAAGATACAGTGGATGAAGGTAAGGGGGAGTGATGCACAACCCAGAGTACTCCTCTTCAGGTAAGTCAGACAGCAACACGGATCTTTAAACAGGCTGAAAGGTCTTATTATCTTAGAAATAATGAGATCACCTGATAGCTCTCCTCCACTGTGGAAATATGCAACCTAATTGTTCACCAACAGAGAAACATAGGAATACTTTATGATTTGTTTTTTCAAGGTGATGTTCTCAACTGCATATATCTACATAGATAAACGAAATCAATACCACGTGGGGAAAAAAGTAAAAGACAAAAGGTGAGATACAAAAGGTCAGTGCAGAAAGGCAGGACTCGATACTGCCTTTCCTTTCCTTAAACATTCATTTAAATATATCATAATGCATCTAATACTTGGGGCAAGTACTTTTTAATATTTTTAATAAGAACAGGTACCTGAAGAATACAACTCATCTTCAGAAGCATGACTGCTTCTGAGGGGGATAAGCGAGGAATTCTTCTTTCAGCTTAACTGGCCACGTTGTTTCTCTAAAGGCAATTTGAAGCAAACACTATCAAAAGTCAACTTAAAAAATCTGGGGGTGGGAGTGGCTAGCCAGGTTTCCATTACATTATTTTTTTGTATTTTTCTGTTTGAAGTCTTTCACAGGAAAGCCCAGTAACCGCAGACCACGGGTACAGGGCCACTAGGGGGCGGTGGCGGTTCTGGGGCTCCGCACCAGCCTCACCACGTCCTCCTCACGCCCCACCTTGGGGTGGGGACTCCCCTCATTTCTCCCCGGCTGACACAGACCTGGAGTCTCTATCACCTGAAGGTTCCACCAGGAACGGCTCCTTTCCCAGAACTCTAATCCTCAGATGGAAACGAGAAACACGTCAGCGCACCCCGGCCAGTGGACGCACAGGTTACAGCTTTCCGGTCTCAGACCCTACCACGGCTGAGGGAGCGACTATCAGGTGAAAGGACATAGGTCTGCGCGAAAGGAGCCGGCCACTCAGAGACGCCAGAAAAAAAACCTCGTGAGATGCGCGCGCAGAGCCGCTGATGGCTGCAGGGGGGGGCAGAAGTACCCGCGGAGGCCGGGGGCGGGGCCGCCCTTGTGACAAGAGCGTGTCGGGAAAAACGGCGGCCCACTGGCTGCGGTTCGGAGCGGGACGCTGAGTGAGAGGGTGGAGTCCATCCCTCCGCGGAAGCCGCGAACAGGGAGGCACTGTTCTAGGAGGACGTGAGGGATTAAAGTACAGACCGTTTCCCTGCCAGTCAGTGACGTATTTCACGTAACAGGATAAAACTTTTGAATATAAAAATTTTTTTCGTATTTTTATGCGCCGCCGACTCCGAGATCCAGTATCGCGCGGTCTCCTCCGCAGCGGTCGGTTGTGGAGTCTGGGCTGTCGCCACGAGCCAAGCACTCTCCCCTCTCTTCACAGCCTTTGCTCTCCGTGCGCGTCTCATAAGTAATTGAATTTCAGATGTGGGAATCACAAATGAGAGATGGGTTGTTCTCACAGAAGAACAAAACATGAAAAGACCAAATAAGTGACACCGGGAGAAAAGAGGCCCTTTCAGTGTCACTTAGAACGAACCCTCTGGCCAGGCGAACCTCATTCACATCCCTTTTGAATTTGTCTGGAGCAGGTCAGGCTTCAGCATGTTATTAACAGCTCTCCAGATGACCAGAATGTGCTGCAGGCTCTAGGAAGCCTGATGTGAGCCAAGGCCCACACACTAGTGAATGTTTGTCATCTCTAAAATTGAGTTGATATTTTTTTGGAGCAAGGAGGCCCAGAGAAGGGATTGACCCAGGATGGATCCCACAATGACTAAGTGATGGTGGCCCAAGAATTCCTCTTTAGTAGGTCATATATTTGAAAGTGCTTCACAATGATTTTCTGAGTTAACAAAAAAGCCTATTTATTATGTTATATACATAGTGTTTTGTGCCTGAGCGCTTCTTACGACCTGGGATTGCCCCAGTGTTGCTCTGGAGAAAAAAAAAAGGCCCAGAGGGGTGATGTCACTTGTCCGCTTGTAAATAAAACCAGAAATTGGACATGGATCTGGCTATACCATAGGAAAGTGGAAAACTTTATCTTTAAACTTTACCTAGTATCTTTAATGGATCCAGGGTATCCAACAACTAAAACAGGCACCAAGATGTAAAAAAAGAGTCCCATCCTCAGAGAGTTAGGTCTTGGAGAAAAGACACAGGTATGGATGACTGAGATACAAGAAACATGGGAAGGAGCGCTGAAGACTGAAGGCTGTGCCTGTGACCTGGAATGATGAGGGGACACCTGATTCCTAGAATATGACTGATTGGATCATTTTTACTTATCTAGAGTATAAGTCCGAGGAGAGGAAATCCCAGGGCAAAATGCCTCTAAAAACCGAAATCAGTCAAGGGGAGAAATGAAGTTTCTGTTTATTGCTCACAAACTGCAGTCCGGGCCCATCTCTCTCTCCTGCTCTAGCAGCAGCAAAACCGGCCCTCCCCTCACCTCTCAGGCCCAGATAAGCCCTCCTTGCCCAGGTAATTACCCACTGATAATGGACATGAACATCTCTCCACCCCTGAGGAATGATGCAAATGCACTAAAACCATACTTCTTTCCACCACTGAGCACCTATTGATATGCAGATGTGCTAAAGCCAGGGAAGATATTCTGGAAATGTTACCATTTTACCTCCAGAAATCCCGTCTTAAAATTTACTCGTTCCCCTCTTCTGACCAATCTAATAACATACAATAGTAACAGCAATAAAATCTTGATAATCCTCAAACCAGAGGATTCAGCCTATGCAGGTTGAGTAAATGTACTTTACAGCACAATCTCTCACTAAGCACAAAATATGTTTCTACTGTTGTTTACTCATTCCTAACAACTATGCTAGATTGCTCACAAAACTTTTACCAAGCATTAGACAAAGTCAAGCTTCTCTTTAAACCTGATTCCTAGAATATGACTGATTGGATCATTTTTACTTATCTAGAGAAATTCAGGATAAACTCAAAGAGTAGCAGATTCTCTTGGCCACATGCTCATTAACATACTAATCAAATACATTCCTGAACAACAATCTCTCTTGTCTTCCTTATTCCTGGTGAAGAAAGGACTTTTTGAAAGAAGGGCCTGCAGGGTTTCCAATTCTGGCTGCCCAGTAACACATTTCCCTCCCTGGGAGTCCTACAGAGCAGGTGGACAGATTCCACCACAGGCTGGTTGTTAGATTCCCCTTAACACACAACCTTGAAGGAATGTTGAGTTCCCTTTAACACACAGCCTTGAACAGAGCAGCTGCACTCAAGTGTAGCAAAATCCCCTATCATCTACAGCAGTTTCTAAGTTCAGTTTCTGTTTCTCAGAAGTCCCAAGGCCACCATCCTGCTCACCAAGGCCCTAAATTCCTATATAAGCAGCCCCCCCTTGCTGCCGCTGCTGCTCTCTCCTTTCCGAGACAGCCATTCTGTCTGTTTATCTTCAGCTCCCCACTTGCTGCTGCTCTCTCTCTCTTTCGAGACAGCCATTCTGCCTGTTTGTCTTACAGGGAATAAAACCACGCTGACAGAGTTCTCATGTCCTTCTGCGAGTGAGCTGGGTAGCTAAAAGAACCCTTTCAATGGTCATGTGAATGAATGGGTATGAGGGTCAAGGCTAAGAGAGGTTAGTGTAAGGATCAGTTCTCAGAATCTGGGGTACCAAGGCTGTGTGGGCAAAGAGAGTGGAAATACTGATGGCACTGAGATTTCTAATGGACCTTGTCTTGGGGAGAAACTGGATCTGAATCTCCTGAGGGTTAGGGACTTAGAATGTCTCTGAATCTATGTCCCTCTCTTAATTTAGATGTTCAGACTTTAAGCAGCAAATTTCTTATGATAGATAGCAAGTAATTGCCCTTAATTCATCTCAAACTATTTCTATTTGAACTCCTTTTGCATGGTCACTTTGCAGCTCCTCCCATCAAGAGGTCGAGTTATTTCTCTATCCCTTGAATGTGGTCTTGGCCAAGTGGTTTAACAAATGTGACCTAAGAAGATGCTTGAAAAGAGCCTGGCAAATTGCAGCTTTCATAATGCTGAAACAACCATGTGAAAGAGGCTGAACTCACCTGCTAGGGGATGAGTGTCTTGCAAATGAGTTTCAGCCCCAGGCAAGTTCGCTATAGATTCACTGTGACCAAAGAAATTTACAGCAAAGGGTTCTTGGGGTGAAAAGGTTATACCCAACTTTATTTCCAGGTGGCAGGTCAGTCACTAAAATCCCGTTCACTCAGAGCAAATCTGTGTTATCACTGCTGCTTCGGATGCAGCAAGCTGGGCTCTGCCTCTGGGCCCTTCTGTCTGCATAGCCGTCCTCTGGGCCTCTCTGCGCAACCATCCCACACAGCCATCCTGTGGGCCTCTGTACAGTCATCCCACACAGCCATCCTCTGGGCCTCTGTCCTCAGCACTGCCACCAGTCCAGCCTCTGCCCCACTGTCCTACAGCCTTGCAGCCCCACCACTCCATCCCACGCAGAGCACTGGGCAGAACTCTTTATATTAACACAATAATGGCTTATTGCCTAAAGGTATGGAAGCAGTAGCATAGCAACAAGCCAGTTACATCATCAGGTGGTTTAAGTTCAGTGAGGATCCTAGCCATAGGAACCCCACTTTACCCACACTCCATCCCTCCAGGATTCTCGCCTTACAATCTACACACTTTCCATCTTCCACAATGGTCCCTGTGCGAGAAAGCTGAAGCACTGTAACCAGATTTCACAACAGCAGCAGAGGATAACAACAACTCAGAGATAATAAAAATTAAGATACAGATAACAAAAATTGTAATAATCCTCAAGCCAGAGAATTCAGCTAGGTTCAAAGCCCCATGCAGATCAAGTCCAAAGCATGTCCATTCCAGCCATCATGTGGTCTCCAGTTTCCCCCTGGTCCCTCAGGGCAGATACCTTGACTTTCCCTTCAGTCAAACCATGTTCCCCAATCATCTTCCTGTGTGGGCTCAAGTGAGGGTGGCTTGCTTTCCAGAAGGAAGACTTGCAAACACACAGGCCGGACTCGTGGTTGTGTCTCTGATCTCTGCCTCTTTGGTCTTAATGGCTGGAACTGCTGCTCTGGTTTCAGTGGTTGCCATAGCTCTAGTAAGATCCTATTTGACTTCCCATCTAATTTCCTTCCATCTGCTCCTGCCCGTATTAAATCAACCCACATCTGGGTCCTCATAACCTTCATGGTGCCCTGTAAATTCTTCTTGTGAGCAACAAGTCTTACTTCTTTCTGAATTCTCATGGCTTCAGCCTCCCCTAAGTCTGCTACTGTACGTGTCACCTTGCTTATGGGATGCCCTAAGTGAGGGGAAAGAATGGCCACTAGAGACCCAAAGAGGGATGTAGGAGCCATTTGAAGTATAATATTCCTCATCCCAGTAGTGAAAATCTCTTCATCTGGGCCATAATTCTCCAGACTATAGATGGCATTTCTCATGCCTAGCTCTCGTAGCACCTGTTGGAGTTCAGCATATGTCTACCATCTAACAGGAGAGGATGGTAGATCACCCAGATTGGGCCACACAGCATGAAGTGCAGCCATGAGCCAATTGAGGAGGGAGTGACTCCCTGGGGTCTGATGTGCATTTTGTAATCGCTACCTCAAGGCAGGCTGCACTGTCAGGGAAGACAGCTTTCCCATCTCTGATCCTGACAGAACAATTCCGTCCACCCCTAAGTCCCACAGACGCAGGAGCCAAGCTGATATTGACTCTCAGGGCTTCTGCCTAAACCGGGAGCCCAAATCCACCAGCTCAGCCTGAGTATAGGGGCGGACCATAGAGTGCTCCATGACCTGGGGAGGGGGCTGCTCCTCTCCTTGGGGAACCTTCAGCTGCTGGGACTTTATTTTCTTTACAACCATGGGGCATGCTTTCAATACAGGAGGCGCCAGTGCCTCAGGCATCACCCCTTCATCTTTCTCCAGCTCCTTCATTTCTGGGGCTGATGGCACCTTTCTCTCCCCTCCACCGAGTGCCTCCTCTGCTACAACCTTTACCTTTTCTACTGTGCCTCCCAGCAATGCTAGCTCAGTCTTCAGAAGGTCTCTAACCTTCAGCTTGATACTTCGCAGCTGACGTTCTCGTATGGCCTCTGCCTGTGCTTCCCTCAGGAGTTCATCTTTTTCCCTGATGGCCTCTTCCTCCTTCAGAACACCTGGCAGCACTGCCATCTCGTCTCCAATGGCTCCTTGCTGCCGGCGCTCTCATGCTGCCTCCTCTCGCATCAAAGCCATCTCCTACCTCAGGGAATCCACAGAAGTTTGCAGCTCGTGTTCTCATGCCACCATTTCTTGGGTCTCCTCTGTAGACTTTTTTAATACTGTGAGAAGCAGCCAACCCACAGTCCCCGCTGCCTGACGGGCACTCTGCTTCTCAAAGGACCTACTTACTATACAAAGGGCCTCCTCTACAACAGCCTCAGGTGTCACCTCCACTTGCCTCCAGTGCTGGGGTGGGGCCCAGTCCTCTAGGAGGCAACCCACTTCAGACCACATGCCCACTGGGGGACAATCCACTGTCTCCCCATTCACAGGGGCAGCCTGCTGAAGCACCCCTCCCATAAGGGCACCTTGTCTTTTTCCTTGGTCAACAATGAACCCTGCCAACTTCGCCAATTGTCTTACAAATGAGTTTCAGCCCCAGGCAAGTTCGCTGTAGATTCACTGTGACCAAAGAAATTTACAGCAAAGGGTTCTTGGGGTGAAAAGGTTATACCCAACTTTATTTCCAGATGGCAGGTCAGTCACTAAGATCCCGTTCACGCAGAGCGAGTCTGTGTTATCACTGCTGCTTCGGATGCAGCAAGCCGGTCTCTGCCTCTGGGCCTCTCTGCACAGCCGTCCCGCACAGCCGTCCTCTGGGCCTCTGTCCTTGGCGCTGCCACCACTCCAGCCTCCGCTCCGCTCTCCTACAGCCTTGCAGCCCCGCCACTCCATCGTGCGCAGAGCCCTGGGAGGAACTCTTTATATTAACACAATAGTGGAAGTGGTAGCATAGCAATAGGCCAGTTACATCATCAGGCGGTGTAAGTTCAGTGAGGATCCTGGCCATAGGAACCCCACTTTGCCCACAATGAGACACCCCAGTCAACAGCCTGCCAACTGCCAGACTTGTACATGAGGCCTTCCTAGATCATCCTGTACCAGCTGACTCTCCAGTTGATACAGACACATGAGAAGGCACCCCAGAATTCAGCCAAATCCATAACTGCAATAACCACTAAGTAACCTACAGAACTGTAAGCATACTAAATGGTAATAGCAGTTTTAAGCAACCACATTTTAGAGTGGTTTGCCAGTCATCAAAAATTGACACGTGCTCAGTGAATGTTCAGGAATTACTCTTCTACAACAGTGACTGCTTTGCCTGTCCTTCAGAAGCAACCCCTGCTTCTGAAGCAAAATCCCAGATGCATCCAGCTCCTTGTCCACTCCCCTCCGCTTCCCTTTTTTTCATTTTTGTATCACTCCCTTTCCTACATGAGGAAACAGAAGTGGGGATTAATGAAGTAGTCTAGGCTCCAGTGATGTTTTCACTTTGAAAGTGCAACATTCTCCACTCCTATCTCCTCAGAAAGTTTCTCCCATCCACCCCCTAGCCCATTGTTTCACATTATCAAGGCCCCCTGAGAGTCTTACCTCCTGGAGGGGTTGGCCAGTAACACCCAGAGTTATGGAAACAAAAGACAAGGGAGAGGCAGTGGGAGAAGGAGAAGAGGAGGGACAAGACTATATTAACAATCTTTTAAATAAAGATTGCTTATGATTCTGTAGGTTACTTAGTGGTTCTTGTAGTTGGACCTGATTTGGCTGAACTCTGGGGTGCCTTCTCATGTGTCTCATGTGTGCATATGTTCTGATGCAGGAATTTTCAGAGACCCACCTGGAGGAAAAACAAAAGGTGAAAACCTAGCATATACAATTATGTTTATTTGAACATTAGTTATAATTGTAAGAAACAACCAGAGTGTATATGTGAGTGATTATGAGATTACTGCAGTCATTTAAAACCATATATTAAAATAATTTTTAATATTATGGGGAAAAGCTTGCAGTGAGAAAAAAAAACACAAGATGTGACATGTATATGTGGAAAGTGATTACCAGCACAGTAGGAGTGTTTGTTCCTTAGAACTGGGAGTATAATTTACCATATTTTACAGTATTCCACAATAATTATCTCTTAATCATTAGATTTCTGTATCTATTTTCATATTTACACATAGAGGACAAGAGGCGGGGAGATGGCAGTGGTTGCTGTGTTGGAAAAGTTGAGCTCAGACCTGGAAGTGGGTGAAGGTGGTTACCAAAATGTGACACCTATAAGCAGGGGTGCTGGGACAGGGAGACTGAAGCATGGAAGGTGGAAAAGTAGTGACAGGTGCACTCCTGACCCAGGTACCATTTTGAGCCCTTGGGTTCCATTTCACTAGATGTACTCTGAGGCTCTGTGTAAAGGGGTCTCAGAACAACTCTGCAGGTCATGTGGTTGGAGCCTTTATCCATCCACTCCATTACCCCTTTGGTTGAGTTTCCCTCCTGGGATGTTAATTTCCCCCACACTTCCTGACTGCCCAGCTAGTGATCAGAATGAGCTCACCTAGCTTCAGGAAAAGACATGGAAAAGATTGTTCTGAACCTAGAACCCAGCATGCTCAAAGTCCCTGGGGCCAAAATGATCTTGGCATTATCTACGACCAAAGAGAAGGCCATTGTATATGGAAGATGAGAAGCTGGAAAAGCAGATTATTAACCCAGGAAGGTAATGTCTGTGGGCCAGAATTTGCCTCCTATGCCATGTTGAAGAGTTTGGACTCTGCCTCAAGACAGTTTCTATGTCAGTTGGTCTATTGACATTGCTCTGCCTCCCTCAGTTGCTGTCCTGTTACTGCTGTGCCATCTGTGTCTCTCTGCTTCTGCTCAGGACTACATACACTACACATACATGACCCTGCATGCAATTACACTGAGAGGGGATTTTGAAAATATATGAGGAAGGGGCACCAGAGGCCTCTCTTCTTTTGTTCTCTGGCTAAATATGTACCAGATGTTTCCCGTAGGCTTTGGCCACTGGTGAGGGAGTTTCCAGGCTGTATGTGTGAGATGCTGGGCTGGGTGAGAGTGGAAGCCCCTGTCACACACTCACTGTAGCAGTCTGGTGAATCTTGCTCAAAATTTGGACAAGGAGGAGCTCAAGGGACCACAATACATGTCCAATCCTACAGCTATGAGTAGAAAATACTAATCACTAATAACTTTGTTTTTATGAACATAGGAGCCCTGCATAATTAGCATTCTGCATAATCAGATATTTCAACACACTTAAAAGGCTTTATTTTCATTTGAATCTAATTCTTTGAAAGTTGATAGTCTAGTTTAGATCATAATACATGGTCTCACACATAGAAGAGCAACTGGTTTCCTTAAACAAACAAGAGCAAGGAGTAGATTATAAGTACACACTGGGCAACTCACAAAAGAATCACTGACCCTATAGGCTTCATGGTGTACAGGGCTAGGACTGCATTGTTGGTCATGTGGTAGGTCCTTTGGGGTTGACATCTTCATTTATATATTATTTCCTTACAGGCACCAAATACTGAGAGTGAGTGGTTTGTACAGTGCAAACCAGGAAGAGGGTTCTCACCAGGAGCAGAATCAGCTAGCTACCTGATCTTCGAGTTTTCAGCCTTTGGAACAGTGAGAAATAAATGCCTTAAGTTACCCCATCTATAGTTTTTTGTTATAGCAGGCCAAACTGACCAAGACAATTATCGATTAGATTAGATTTCATTCTCTTTTGGGAGGTAGTTATCTTTGTCAAGTCTTTTTATCAATGAGTTTATAGGTTTTCACTTTTTATCCATTGACAGTACAGTTTAAATAGTATCTGAGTATGGAGGTCATTGCCCTAGATTTGGTGCTCTACCCCAGTGTCCAATCTCCCTACAGCAGAAGATAGCTGTTGCATGCATACTTTTTGTAATACTTTTAGGTCCCTTTCTCCATCCTACAGCTTGAATGTAGGTGTGATGGCTGGAATTTTAGACGCTATCTTGGATCATAGGGATGGTGGAAGGGTTGCTAGAAGTAACCTGGCACTTTCATGGAATTGCAATACCAACCCTGGACTTTCACATCTGAACTGCCTTTACATGGGTGTTATTCCCACTCATCCGACACCAAATGCAATGGTGTATTTTTTCCCTACATATAATAATAACAGTATTATACACAGCAATAATAGTAATATAACTTCATTTGGGTACCCAGACCCAATTCCTGTGTGTGTAAGCATGTGGGAGGGGGTCTTCCACACATACTAATACCAAGTAATTCTCGAACACCAGCAGAGTGTTGGAAAACTCAACGGTAAGTCCAGGGATAGGAAATCCTGGGGCAAAATACCTCTAAAAGCCGAAATCAGTCAAAGGGAGAATTAAAGTTTAAAATCCGTTTATTGCTTACAAACTGCAGTCCCAGGCCTTCTCTCCTTTCCTGCTCCAGCAAAAGGAAAACCAGCCCTCCCCTCCCCTCTCAGGTACAGATAAGCCCTCCTTGCCCAGGTAATTACCCATTGATATGGATATGAACTTCTCTCCACCCCTGAGGAATGATACAAATGCACTAAAGCCATACTTCTTTCCACCTCTGATATGCAGATGTACTAAAGCCAGGTGAGATATTCTGGAAATACTACAATTTACCCATGCAGACTAACAAATGACAGATTACTAAGAGAAAAACAAGCTTATTAACATGTTGTTAAACATACAAAACATATATATTGGCATCTCTCCCCAGTTCCTGGTACAGACCTCCTAAATCTCCAGGAACTTCCTGGGTGATAGGAATGTCTCATGTTCTAATGGCCTGAGAGCTTCAGGATGGGGGCAGGTTTTCATAGAGACCCAGACACAATTAGAAGCTTGGAACTTTTAGCTCCACTTCCCATCTTTGGGAAGGGAAGAATGAAAGGGTTCTTTAGCTACCCGGCTCACTCGCTTGCAAAGAAGGACATGAGAACTCTGTCAGCGTGGTTTTATTCCCTAAAAGAAAAACAGGCAGACTGGTTGTCTCGAAAGAGAGAGCGCGGCAGCAAGGGGGAAGCTGAAGATAAACAGACAGAACGGCTGTCTCGGAAAGGAGAGAGCAGCAGCAGCAGCAAGGAGGGGCTGCTTATATAGGAATTTAGGGCCTTGGTGAGCAGGATGGTGGCCTTGGGACTTCTGAAAAACAGAAACTGTTGTAGACAATAGGAAACTTAGAAACTGCTGTGGGGAACTTAGAAACCGCTGTAGACGATAAGGGATCACTGTGCCCGGAGGTTCAAGGTTGTGTGTTAAAGGGGACTTAACATTCCTTCAAGGTTGTGTGTTAAAGGGAACCTAACATTCCCGCATTTTGTTTTATTTCTTATGCGAGGTGTAGGGAAGGAGGGGCGAAGTGTTGGATCATCTGGCTGCTTCGTGCGGGAAGAGGGGCAAGGTACGGCTGATGGCTCAGGCTTCTGTTAGCACTGCGTTGTCTAATGGCAGGATCTTTCTTCCGTTGGAAGGTGGTGGTACTCCTGCATAATTAACTGATTGATTGTTTGGTTAGTGATTTTTGAAATTTGAGTTTGAATGAGGGTTTTTAGAAGATTAATTAGGCAGGGAGCAAAGAGTAGGAGAAGGCAGAAAATGATGAGAGGCATGAGGAGAGGAAGTAGGATGTCTCTCAGAGTTGATCTAAGCCCATAGTCCCTGTCTCATTCCCTCTTCTACAGATAGAAACTTTAGCTGCTGCTAGGGAAAGGGGGCGATGACTGCTCTGGCTGCTTCATGCTGAGAGGGGGCGCAGTAAGGGGTGCAGCTAGGTCTCTATCAATGGTTGGTCAGGAGGACTTTGGAAGATGGGAGTTTCTATCCTGGGTTCTATTACTATCACTATTTGCAGTTTGGTGGCTTCTAGGAGAGATAGAATAAATCATATTATTAGGTTAAGTAGTAACATCTGGAGTTGGATTTTCCATTCTGAAAGAACAGACTTGACAAGGAGATTGATGAATCCATGGCTGAAAATGAGGATTAGAAATAGTAAAACTCTAATTGAGGATCATAGCTAGATACCTTGGGGAAACTAAAATTCTGGATCTAGTCTATGTCCCAATGACTAGTATTAGGACTCAGTGTAGATAAGGCTGCATTATTGAAACAATACTTTTCTCTAAAATCACCCTCATTTTTATTAGAAGTAACTAGATTAAGAAAATAATTAACATTTGACTTGATTATTTGCATAAGTGCAGCAAGAAGAGCAATTGGTTAAATAGGCTCTTTTAAATATGCTTTGCTGGAACTTTTAAAAAGGAACTTCAGATAGGACTTTTAAAGGCCTCTCAAGGCCAGAAAGCCAAGCCAGACTTGCCATCAGGTTTTGCCTGCAGTACCTGTAGATTTGGGTGAATTCCTCTCTTCTTGAGGTCCCCAAGACATTCTGAGGTTCCTGCACCTGCCAGGAAGTGACCTTCTTTACTCACCTGGTAAGGCTGCTGGGAATCATGTAAGCAAGGTACCAGGCCAGTTCTTCCAAGGGGCTTTGTTGGCTTTATAAAGTCAACCTCAGTTCCTTAAGGTTGTCTGTTAATATGAGTTTACACACGTGTCTCTCAGGAATAACATTCCAGTCAAAGCCTTGGTAATATAACCAGTGTTTTTAATCGGTCTTCTTACAAGGAAAGCAGATTCTTATTGAACTTATGCAAATAAATATACTGCTATGAAATATAAAAGTAGTCACTGAGAGTTGTTAAATTCTGGAGGGATCAGGTAGAGAGAAAGATAAATGTTTCAATTCTGCTTACAAAGGTATTGTCATTTACTAAACTGTTGTCAGCTTAAGAGAAAAAGCTTAAAACACTTTATCAGTAACATTTGAAACAAAAAGCCACAAAATCATCTTAGTTTACTTAATCCTATGTAATACCTGTTCTGCTGAAATCTAGTTCTTTATTAGTTTAGGAGTAATAAAACAGTGACTATAAATGACAAAAGACTTACAAATGACAGTGGCTAAAGATCTGATGAGAGCTTACTATAATACAGTTGACATAAGGAAATTTGGATATTTCTGTAACATAAAACATTCAGTAACAAAGTTTAGCATTATTCTCTTTGACAGTGCTTTCCAGGTAATTAAGCAGGTAATTATATATCAGATAAAGAAGCTAATTTAGCCAAATACTTTCTCTAATGAGAAAAAAATTCCTCTGACATGTTTTAGGGGCCCTCTGGAAAATATCAGAGTTAACTAGAGGTAAAAGTACCTTTTTTGAATTTGATTTTGGGAAGTTGTCAGAAGAAAGTTTCTTTGGCACTTGCTTAAATAGGATTATAGGTTGCTATGAAGCAATATTTATCTATTTAACTAGAATGACAACAAAATACTTCAAAGGCAAATACAGAAGGTTACAGTTGTTAGCAAAGTTTAGCTTTTAGTCCTTGTAATACTAAGATTTCATTTTCTTAAATACTCAAAAAACAATTAGAAATTTTTTTGCAATCTTACAATATTAAGAGCAGATGAACAGTTTAAGAAAACTGTTTTTTTAACTGAGAACAAAATTCTAATTTTGCTGTGTACTTGGTATTGAGACTCATTTGCTTTAATTTCACATAGCATGACTGTCCACAAACTTTCTACAACTTTCTTTTACATTCAGAGTTATCCCTCTTTAAATAAACAGCTGTACTTTAGAAGTTATTTTCTCTTACCTTAAAACAAAATGAATTTTTTATTCCTTATACCTTCTCTTATTAAACACACATCTTTTCTAGCAAGCAGAGATGTTTTCTTTATTACTTTAAGTAGTTTTATTTAGAATTTAAAACCATTAGGAAGCTCAATGTTTAACACAAAGTTTTGGCAGGGGGTTTCTGGATTTAGATTGGTATACTGTAAGAGGGCTTGCGTGAGCCTGTGTAGGAAGGCTGAAGGGTTTTTGTCTTTATTTTGGACTTTTGTCAGTGGGACTAAGAAGTGAGTTTTCGTGCGTCTGCAAGTGGCGGGTGGACTGGGAGGCAAGGGGACTGAACAGGGGTCAGGGTGAGGAGAAAGCAGGGGAGGTGATATGGAGACTGTGGAAGGAGAAGAAGGGAGGGTGAGAGGGGTGAAGGCAGGTGGCACATAACAAGGGAGGGTCAGAGGGGTGAAGGCAGGCGATGTAGGAGATGGAAGAGAGGGGTATAGGTTGTGGGTGGTGGGAGTAAGGCTGGAAACAGAGGAGTTGGATGTGAGATTGGAGGCAGATGGTTGCATCCCTGTGGTGGGAACAAAGGCAGGTGGGGGAGGGGAATTGACTGAGCTTTGGGCTGCTGAGTGATAAGGGGGGAGTTCATCTGCAGGATCTCGGTTTAGGGTGTAAGAGGGAGTGCTTGGAGAGCTTGAAAGAATGGCAAGGACATGTTTGGGGTGACAAAAGCTACATAGAGAAGGCTTATTTTGAAGATAGAAGAAAGCTTGAACATAGGGAATTCTGTCTGTTTGTCTCACAGGGAATTTCTTTCCATCTGCCTGAACGCTCACAGAAGTTGTGAAGATTATGAAGGACTTTACAGTCTAAGGACCCATATTGAGGCCAAATTGTTTTATTGTCTAAAGGATATTGGGGCCAAATCTGGCTGCAGAGCCAAATTAACTTGGAGGGTTTTAGATCTGGATGTAAATGAAGAGTTTTGAACTTGCTTAGGAGGCAGCTGAGTGGGGAATTGGCAGGGATGGAGGGGGATGCTCCCATCGTGACTCTTACAGTGGAGTTTCTGTAGCACACCCCAGGCATCCCTAGGGGGCTTAGAACTCCCAGAGAAACCCAACTCCAAGTGAAGGGTCATCACCACTGTCACTGGAGGGGTGAGCTTGCCCCAGCACTAGGACTTTTCAGCACCGCCCCGGGCAGCAAGTACAAAAGTATGGAGCCTGCTGGAAATGGAAGAGTCACAGTGGGAGCGGTCTCTCGCCTGCTGGGGACAAGAGAGACTGGGGTGTCACTGACCTGCTGCGGGCCTAGTAGGGGTGCAAGAAGGACAGGAGAAACTAGTGGATTGGGGACGTCACTGACCCGCTGCGGGTCTAGGAGGCAGTCTCTCGCCTGCTGGGGATGAGAGAAACTGGACTGGGAGTGACTCAGGGCCACAGCCATAGCCAGTGAAGGCCATGGCTGGGGGCAGTCCCCCGCCTGTACTGAGGCCACAAGGGTGCCTGACACTCAACGGTCATCCTTCAGGTGCTCACAGAAGCATTTTAGTCACTTGGTGAGGGAGGGTGACTCACCACTCCTTTGGCGCGGATGGTGGATGCTGGAGAGGTGTTTAGGGAGGTGGAGGGCGCTGAGGAGCCCCCGTGTCCAGAGGGGCCAGGCGCTGTTGGATTCCCGGTGCAGCTCGAATTCCTAGGAAGAGCAGGCAACCGGGAGATGCTAAACCTGGCAGAAACACCAGTGAAAGGGTTCTTTAGCTACCTGGCTCACTCGCTTGCAAAGAAGGACATGAGAACTCCGTCAGCGTGGTTTTATTCCCTGTAAGACAAACAGACAGAGTGGCTGTCTTGAAAGAGAGAGAGCAGCAGCAAGTGGGGAGCTGAAGATAAACAGACAGAATGGCTGTCTCGGAAAGGAGAGAGCAGCAGCGGCAGCAAGGGGGCTGCTTATATAGGAATTTAGGGCCTTGGTGAGCAGGATGGTGGCCTTGAGTTCTGAGAAACAGAAACTGTTGTAGACAATAGGAAACTTAGAAACTGCTGTGGGGGACTTAGAAACTGCTGTAGACAATAAGGGATCGCTGCGCCCGGAGACTCAAGGTTGTGTGTTAAAGGGAACTTAACAAAGAGGGATAAAGATTGAGTTAATGGTTGACCCTGCATACGTGATCAAACCTCCATAGAAATCCCCAAAGTATAAGGTACAGAGAGCTTCTAGATTGGTGAACACATACATGTGCTGGGAAGGTGACATACCCCAACTCCAAGAGGACAGAAGTTCCTGTGCTAGGGACCTTTCTGGACCTCATCCTATGTATCATTTAGCTGTTCACCTGTATGCTTTATTGTATCTTTTGCTTTATAATAAATGAGTAAACAAAGTGTTTCCCTGAGTTCTGTGAACAGTTCTAATACATGAAGAGGGGGTCCTGGGAACCTCCAACTAACAGCAGGTCCATCAGAAGCAACTTGGGAGTGGGAGGGTTGGCACAGTCTGTGGGACTGAGCCCTTAACCTGTGGGGTCTGCTCTAACACCAGTTAATGTCAGGATTGAATTGAATTGAATTGTAGGACACCCATCTTCATATGGGGAAAAAAAACCCACAAATCTGTCTTTAGAAGTAAAGTAAAGTGTTGTGAGTGTGGTAGTAGTGAGAGAATAAAGGAGAAACAAGGAGTTTTTCCCAGACACAAGTGCATCATGCATACACATGGGACCACTCAAAGATTAATAATTCAAAGGAGTGATTAGACTTTGGGCTTATATAGCATCTTGACAAAAGAACAATAAATTTTTAAAGAAGTGATAAGACAAAGGAAAATGGCTTTCTAGGTGACAACTTGTAGAAAGGCAAATGTATGGGGAAGTAATGGTAGATAAAGGCTAGTTCTAGCAATATTTGTTATGTAGATTCCACTAGTGCTATCTCTGGACTGACAAGGGTCTAGAGTTGTCTATGGTGATTTTTATCTGTTCTTTCTGGTGAAGAGGTGGGGGAACACCTTTACAAATATATGTCCTGCTTTTAGGTAAATAGGAGGAAGACAGAGGGCTTTTCTCATACTTGTTTTTTCTCAGTTGCTTTCAACTCAAAATAATTCTTACACCAAAGTGGTATGTTTTGGGGGTGGAATATTCTGCTATCCTTCACTGTCTAGCTAAAGCCAGCCTCTGTCAATGTGACTAGGAGAACTCATGCTGGGGATTGTGGGTAATGGTCGACCTCTTCTGTCTTCCTCTGGGTGGAGATGGAGGCCCAGCTATGCCTCTGACGTACAAACGTAACTCTTGCTTCATTTCCCTTATTCCTAGAAAGATGAGGACCTCGATATCAACAATATCAACAAACACCAATTTTTATATCAACTCTAAATTATTACATTTAGCAATTTCATGACATTTTTTGGTCATTATTAATGTTCTTTGTGTCTTGAAATAGTAATGAAGAAAACAGACCAAATTTCTGGCCTCACAGGATTTACATTATATTTCTATGCTATTTAAGCCAAGGAGACTTCGCTTTTTTCCTTACTCATCCGGGGAAGGCAGGAACAAAGGAGAATATTGATAAACCTGGAAATAGGGCCGGAGAGTATCAGGGAAGGAGGCCTTAGGGAACGTGAAGATGTGGGAGCCAGTAGTCATATTATAAAAGGATACAAATCCTACCTCACAATCCAGAAAAACCCCCACAACCAAGGGCTTCTCCCTCAGTTGAAGGGATGTTAGAGGAGAGGTAAGTGCCACATAGCCTTTCTTTTTGCACAGTCTGATGGCCCAGAATCCAGACTGAGGTTTCTGTTTCATGCCTGTGCCCCTTGGCACATTTTCCAAACAGACTCCTAAATCCCACCCAGTTCCTTCTCCCACATCCACTTCAAAGTAATGTCTTCCTGAAGTGAAGCCTTCACAGCCCAAGATACAGGGCAAGACACTGAATCTCCTAGAAGAAGCATCAATATTCTCCTGGGGGTATCCACGAGTGACTTGTCTCTGATCCTTGGACAGAATCAGTTCATGATGAGCTGTATCTGGATCCAGAGTCACACTGACTGGGGGAAAAAAAAATACATTTTTTTGTTGCTGAGAGTACAGTTTATTTTAAATAAAACCAGCCTGTGTTCAAATCCAAGTGTTGTTTCTTACTAGCTGTGTGAACTCAGCCAAATCATTTTCAGAGCCTCAGTTTTGTTAACTATAAAGTAGAAATCATATCTGTGACAAGGAATGGTGGGGAGGATTGAGCTCATGTATGCTTGGTGCTTGGTAAAATTCCTGGAATATAGTAAGTGCCCAATAAACGGTAGTAATAACAATAATAATACCATCATCATCATCATCATCTTAGTCACTCAGAGAAGCCAAGGACCAGAATTAACCAGAGTTGACCTGGTTACTATGCTCTCCAAAGCCAGTGAGAAGCACTAGAGACCATAGGGTAAAAAGAAGCAGAGTTTGAAGTATTTAGTACCCCAAGTCTCTCCCAGCTGGCTATGAGTTGGAGAGTCTGCATTTCTGTGCTTCTGTTCATACTCTCCTGTAGTTCTAGCTCCCTCCACCTGCCACTGAGGCTCAGGGAGGTGATGGCTTCCTGCTTATTCCTAGCCCTGAGTGCTTCACTGTTGCTTGCTGACTACCCTCACAAATCAAACACTAAAGAGATCAGGAGATCTCTGAAGTAAAAGGATTTATTGAGCCATTACAGGTGCTAGCCATAAAATGAACTGAGTTCTAAGACAGGAAGATTCTGCTTCATCTGCAGCCAGGCCATTTAACAGAAACAACTTGTCCACCAGACTCAAGAAACAGGGGACATTTCTAAGGGGCCTCAAAGAAAGAACATTCTTTAAATTTACATTAGCTACAGATAAGGAAGGCAGGCTAATGCAAACTGGGAAAGTCCTGGGATAGGTGGTAGTCCACAGGCTAGTGGATTGGTTGTTGATGATGGTCAGACACTGTTCATGGGGTATCTAGATGATTGTTGAAATAACTTCATCCAGGAACGTGGAGTTTCTGGCTAACTATACCCCTTGGCTATTGACCGATGACCTTCCCTTGTCTCTCTCCCTCATTCTCTGGCCCTTATGTCCTTAATATAGGACAATTCAGAATTTTTCCTTGTCATTTCCCCCTTTTCATCAAGATATCAGAAATCATCACTGATGAATGTCTGTTGTTAATTTAAGTATGTTTAAAATGGACCTTTTATGTTCAGGGTATTGTCCCACATTGCTAGGAAGGCTCATTCCTAGGATGTCATGTCCCACGGAGGAGGGAAATTTATAAAGAATGAGATGAGAAAGAAATCCCAGGGCAATTATGGGCAACAAGAGGGTGAGGAAGAGAGAGAGAGAATTATCAGTGATTCTCCTCAGGTAACTTAAAATTTTTCCTTTCAAAGAGTATCTTCTGGAAAGGTATAGGTGGCTAATTTAATCTGCTGAGCAAGCATAATGTTGGCTGGGGTTTGGTTTTGGTTCCTAGACTTACATAATTGGGAAGAACAAGCACAAAGTTCAGATAAAATACACCAAGCAAAATTCAAAATAGGGCAACAAATAAATTCTGAAAGATTGCTAATCCATGAGCCAGAAATTATTTTAATATCTCCCCCAAATCAGGGTTAGGACACTCAGGGCCCTTATTTTTGTAACAGCAGTAGCTCAATCAAACAAATTTTAAAAACTTTATGATGGTGCTTGGGCTTTAGATTTCTGTAGCCTGATGGCCCAAATTTAGTGTTAGGAATGGTAACAGGAAAGGAAATAGAAGGAATATAGATTGGAATGATTTTGAATCCTTCAGGATATACAGGCCTGGTCCGAACTCTTGGACAAGCAGTCAACTTCAAAATGTCAGCAGCTTCTCTTCCTAGTCAGGTGGAGTTTGAAAATGGAAATGGGAGTGATGGGCTGTTTAGGTGGGATACTTTTTTAGGGAAGAAACATGGATCCATGAGAGAATTCCCTAGAGATTGGCTGCAGAGGGATTCACAAGAAGTACTTGGAATAGACCTTTATGTTGGGCTGGTAAAAAACTTTTGCAGAGGTGTCTTTTCTAGTACACAAAATCTCCAGGTTGGATTCTGTGGGGTGGAAAGTCACTCTTCTTGCTACAGTAAAAATAGTGTTTTTTTAAAGAGTGATTTTTATTAACAGATTTAATAAGCTCTTGGCAGTTAAATAAGGATTTCGCCTTTTATAACTAAAGAGTCTAAGGCCACAGAGGAAAGATGCATAGGTATTTCTGTTACAATTTCAAAAAGGGGAAAGCTTATGTTTTTCAAAAGGATTAGACCTCAGATTCAAAAGAAGTATAGGTAAAGTTTTTTGACCAAGAAAATTTTAAGACTTTCATGAGTGTGGTGGAGTCTTTATAATTCCATTTATTCTTTTTACTAACCCAGAAGATTGTAGGTGGTATGTACAATGAAAATGTTGTTTTAGCTAGATGACACATACTTGCTGAACAATTTGTCCAGTAAAATGAGTTCTCTTATCACTCTATAGAGTGGAAGGGGTTTCCAGGTTGGTATAACTTTTTGTATCAGTATCTTAACCACAGAGCTGACAGTGGCATGGCAAACAGGGAAAACTTCAACACATCAAGAAACATGCATACAGTAACAAGAACATATTGATAACCCACACTAGGTGGCAGTTGAATGAAGTGCAGCTGCAGATGTTCAAAAGGTCCAGGGGAAGGAGGTAAAAACAGAATTTGCCAGGGAGACAGGAAGGATCAAATGGCTGCCTAGGATTTCCCAAAGCCCTAACTGCCTATTGACTTTACAATCATTGTTAGTGCATCTTAATTTCTCAGACTGAGGAGTAGACTACTACTGTGTGGCAATGATATCAGAATGGCAAATGTCTGGCAGCAAGGGTCTTTTTTTTTTGTTGTAGAAGCAGAATGGACTGTATCCACAGGCACCACAATTTTTATAGACTGTTATTGTTTTTTTTTTGTAATGGATAGAGACTTTACTTTTAATTATTTTTTTATTAGGGTATTATTGATATACACTCTTATGAAGGTTTCACATGAAAAAACAATGTAGTTACTACATTTACCCATATTATCAAGTCCCCACTCATACCCCAATTCTAGACTGTTATTGTTGTCTTTTCATGAATCAGCCAGGGCATTTCCCTGGGTATCAGGTTTAGTTCTTTTAGTGGGAAACTCAATTTTGATGACAGCAATTTCAGAAGGTAAGAGAATAATTGCAAGTGATAACATCATACCAGGACATATCAGATATCTAAGAATACCACATGATTTCTAGAACACTGATATACCTATACAAATACAAGAAGAAGACTTAGTATTACTTCTTATTTAACAACGCTTCCCATGTAAGTTTAATAAATATGTCTAATTAAGAATTTAGAACTTGATTTGGGGAAATTTGTCAAAAGTATAAAAAATAGACGGTTTATGATCTTAGAAGCTAGGAGATTAAAGATGGCAGCATGAGAGGAGAGACAGAGAACTCCTCCCAAAACCACATATAACATGAACATATGGTAAATACAACTAATCCAAAAAGAGCACCAGGAAAGAAGCCTGCACCAGACTGCATACACCTGGAGAACAGAGCAGACCTGATGAAACAGGGTAACGTACCAAAGCCTTTATCTGGTGGGACCCGAGCCCTTCCTCCACCCCAGCTCACCAGCAGGAGGAAGAGAAACAGAGCAGGGAGATGGTGGAAGCCTAGGACTACTGAACACCCTGCCCTGGAGATCTGCTTTGGGAGCAAAAACCTACATTGCATGGTGCTCTGGAGATTAGTGGTTGGAAAGCTAAGACAGGTGGAATACTTGGAGAGACTGAGATTCCAGCCATTTGTGGAGGACAGAGATTCACACCTGGTTGCTCTGGGAAAAAGGAAAGATGGGTGGTCTGAGAGGCTTTCTACGAGCGAGAGGGCTGCCAAAGAGGTAGGGATTGCACAGAGCTTGCTACTTGGGGGAAGGGAGAGGTAGACAAGGTTGTCTGGGCCTGCTCTTCCCAGCAGATTGGGAACTTTCAGGAGATTCAGGCAATCCATCCCCCTGGCTGGCTACTCAGCTCCTAGGCCCCCAACTGTGATACGCAGCCTGCTGAGCCTTACTACTGGCCTGCAGGCACTGGCTCACAAACTGGCAGTCCCTGTCCTGGTGTCAGGCCAGCCAGAGGGAGGCTCCACCTATGGCAGCCACAAACACAAAGCACAGAGGCTTACACTGGTGCACTCCACCACTGGTTTTGACAGTGGAGACAGGCACTGCAGTCAGGAAGCAGGAAACAGCTCTTTCCTCCCAGGCACCAACATCACTCCCCTGCGACACCTGACATCACTCCAGGGGTTGAGCAGCTCCAGGGACTAGAGCTTCTGGGGACCAGAGGGCGTGATATACAAATATGAAATGTCAAAGAAACCTGCTCCAACCTAAATCTTACAAACCCCAGAAAAAGCCCCAAGTGAAACTGAACTCACCAATCTTCCTGAAAGAGAGTTCAAAATAAAACTCATAAACATGCTCATGGAGGTAGAGAAAAATATTCAATAACTCAGGAACGAATTTAAGATGGAGACTCAATCATTAAGAAATTCCATATCTGAAATGAAACATACAATGGAGAGATTTAAAAGCAGATTAGATGTAGTAGAAGAGACGGTAAATGGAATAGAAATTAGAGAAGAAGAATACAAAGAAGCTGAGGCACAGAGAGAAAAAAGGATCTCTAGGCATGAAAGAATATTGAGAGAACAGTGTGACCAATCCAAACAAAACAATATTTGCATTATAGGTTACCAAAAAAAGATGAGAGAAAAAAGGATAGAAAGTGTCTTTTAGGAGGTAATTGCTGAAAATTTCTCCAGTCTGGGGAAGGAGATAGTCTCTCAGGCCATGGAGATGCACAGATCTCCCAACACAAGGGACTCAAGGAAGACAACACCAAGACATATAATAATTAAAATGGGAAAGATCAAGCATAAGGACAGACTTTTAAAAGCAGCCAGAGAGAGAAAAAAGATCACCTACAAAGGAAAACCCATCAGCCTATCATCAAACTTCTCAATAGAAAGCTTACAGGCCAGAAGGGAGTGGCATGATATATTTAATGAAATGAAACAGAAGGGCCTCGAATAAGAATACTCTACGCAGTAAGGTTATTATTTAAATTTTAAGGAGGGATTAAACAATTTTCACATTAGCAAAAGCTGAGAGAATTTACCTCCCACAAACCACCTCTACACTGTATTTTGGAGGGACTGCTATAGATGGAAGTGTTCCTAAGGTTTAATAGTTGTCACCAGATGTAATAAAACCACAATAAAGAAAGTAGAACAGTTAATTACTAAGAAAATGCAAAATTAAATCAACTACCCCCAAAGTCAGTCAAGGGATAGACAAAGAGTACCGAACATGATATCTAATATATAAAGAATGGAGGAGGAAGAAAAAAGAGGAGAAAAAAGATCCTTTAGATTGTGTTTCGAATAGCATACTAAGTGAGTTAAGGTAAACCCTTCGATAGTAAGAAAGTTAACCTTGAACCTTCGGTAAGCACGAATCTAAAGCCTGCAATGGCAATAAGTAAATACTTTTCAATAAGCACCCTAAATGTAAATTGTCTGAATGCACAAATCAAAAGATATACACTCACTGAATGGATAAAACACAAGACCCATCTATGTGCTGCCTAAAAGAGATTCACTTCAAACCCAAAGACATACACAGACTAAAGGTGAAGGGATAGAAAAAGACATTTCATGCAACTAATAGGGAGAAAAAATCAGGAGTTGCAGTACTTGTATCAGACAAAATAGAATTCAAAACAAAGAAAGTCACAAGAGACAAAGAAGGACATTACATAATGATAAAGGGGTCAATCCAACAAGAAGATATAACCATTGTAAGTATCTGAACACCCAACACAGGAGCACCTACACAGGTGAAACAAATACTAACAGAATTATAGAGGGAAATAGAATGCAATGCATTGATTTCAGGGGACTTCACCAGAGGACTCACTCCAAAAACAGATTAACAAGACAGAAAATAAGTAACGAGTGAGAGGCACTGAACAACATATTAGAACAGACGGACCTAACAGACAGCTAGAGAACTCTACACCCAAAAGCAGCAGAATACACATTCTTCTCAAGTGCACATGGAACATTTTCAAGAATAGATCATATACTAGGCCACAAAAAGAGCCTCAGTAAATTAAAGAAGATTGAATTTGTACCAACTAACTTTTCAGACCGCAAAGGTATGAAACTAGAAATAAATTAAACAAAGAAAACAAAAAATCCCACACACACATGGAGGCTTCACAACATGCTCCTAAATAACCAATGGATCAATGACCAAATAAAAACAGAGACCAAGCAATATATGGAGACAAAGGACAACAATAATTCAACACTGCAAAATCTGTGGGATGCAGCAAAGGCCATGCTAAGAGGGAAGTATATTGCAAAACAGGCCTACCTCAGGAATGAAGAACAATCCCAAATGAACAGTCTAAACTCACAATTAACAAAACTAGGAAAGGAAGAACAAATGAATCCCAAAGTCAGTAGAAGGAGGGACATAATAAAGATTAGGACATAAATAAATAAAATTGAGAAGAATAAAACAATAGAAAGAATAAATGAAAGCAAGAGCTGGTTCTTCAAGAAAATAAACAAAATAGTTAAACCCCTAGCCAGACTTATCAAGAAAAAAAGAGAGTCTACACACATAAACAGAATCAGAAATGAGAAAGGAAAAATAACTACAGACACCACAGAAATACAAAGAATTATGAGAGATTATATGAAAAATTATATACTATCAGACTGAATAATAACCTAGAAGAAATGGACAACTTTCTAGAAAAATACAACCTGCCAAGGCTGACCCAGAAAGAAACAGAAAATCTGAATAGACCAATTACCAGCAACAAAATTGAATTCATAATCAAAAAAACTACCTAAGAACAAAATGCCTGGACCAGATGGTTTCACTGCAGAACTTTATCAAACATTTAGTGAAGGCCTAATACCCATCCTCCTTTAACATTTCCGAAAAGTAGAAGAGGAGAGAATACTCCCAAACTCATTCTATGAGACCAATGTCACTCTAATACCAAAACCAGGCACATAACCACAAAAAAAGAAAATTACAGACCAATATCCCTGATGAACATAGACACAAAAATATTCAAAATATTAGCAAACCGAATTCAAAACTACATCATAAAGATCATCCATCATGATCAAGTAGGATTTATTCCAGGGATGCAAGGATGGTACAACATTCGAAAATTTATCAACACATCCACCACATCAGCAAAAAGGACAAAAACCGCATGATCATCTCCATAGATGCTGAAAAAGCATTTGACAAAATTCAACATCCACTCATGATAAAAACTCTCAACAATATGGGTATAGAGGGCAAGTACCTCAACATAATAAAAGCCATATATGACAAACCCACAGCCAACACCATTCTTAACAGCAAGAAGCTGAAAGCTTTTCCTTTAAGATCGGGAACAAGATAAGGATGCGTACTCTCCCCACTTTTATTCAGCATAATTCTGGAGGTCCTAGCCATGACAGTCAGACAACACAAAGAAACAAAAGGCATCCAGATTGGCAAGGAAGAAGTTAAACTGTTCCTGATTGCAGATGACATGATATTGTATATACAAATTCCTAAAGAATTCACTCCAAAACTACTAGATCTAATATCTGAAATCGCAAAGTTGCAGGATACAAAATTAATACACAGAAATCTATTGCATTCCTATACACTAATGATGAACTAGCACAGAAAGAAATCAGAAAATTCCTTTCCCATGATTCCTTTTCCTAGAACTTCTACAACTTTTTTTTTAATTCATATTTTGTCCTGCATTGTTCCTCTTTAGATAACCAACCTCTCAGTGTTAGGACAAAATTACTTTCTTCTCTTTTCAACAACAACAACAAAAATGTATTTACATTACTCATTCCTTTGTTTACCAAAGCATACATCTAACTTTTCTTGCATACAGTGATGTTTCCCTTCTTGTTTCTAGTAGCTTTAATCACACTTATTAGAATCCTTAGCTTCTAGAAACCTTAATTTCTGGTGAACGCTAAGCAGCAAGCAATTACGAACTGTTTATTACCCCACCATTCTTTGGATTGGCAAATATATTAAAACATTCCATAATACCTAAAATGCATTTCTTTATAGTACAATTTTTCAATAAAGCTCAAACAAATATACCAACCGACCCAAATATATCTTTAGTTTCTCTGTAGTAAGAAGATAAATGTAGATAAGCTTAAACTTGTTTAGCAATTAATGTTTCAGAATTTCATCTTACTGGAAATGATATGGATATTCAATGAATTCCCACACCA
This sequence comes from Smutsia gigantea, assembly GCA_032199065.1. Lineage (NCBI taxonomy): Eukaryota > Metazoa > Chordata > Mammalia > Pholidota > Manidae > Smutsia > Smutsia gigantea. The sequence continues at coordinate 631,670 of JAVSCE010020754.1, read as the reverse complement.
TCTAGTTTAACGAAGCAAGACCTTCAGGTTTCAGGTTATCAAAAAGATTTTGGAAGCTACTTTTAAGTAAAGGTTGTAGCATACCAAGTTACTGTTGACAATTTTGTAGCAGAGAAAACATGAGCTTATTCTTAGTAAACCTAGTTAGAATAAAAGTATACTTAATAGTGATTATTGTAAAGACATGTCCATTTTGTTAAAGCAACAACTTAAGCTAGCTTTTATTTACTGAAAATGGTCATAGATCACATGAACTTGAGAAACATTTGGGTTGGTTTCTATATATTTCTGAGATTTAGAAATGTTTAACTTATAAGCACATATTTCAAACCAGTTAAACAGCGCTCTTCAAAATTAATTATAGCAATACCATCCAGAGGTAGAAAAATATCACACATATATAGACATATTTGAGCAGACCCAGACAGAGACATTACAGTTATTGATACTCAAAGAGAAGACATTCAAGATTTCTGTTTGTCCCTTGCATGCAACTTTATGGAAGCTGTAGGCTTGATTTTGAGCTATGGTGCATCTATAGCTATTTGTATTTTAAAAGGCCTCTTTTCTACTTTTTTTTCCTGTCTTAGGAGTTGAGGATGATCTAGGCAAGAGTTATAGGTGAACCTTGATCTTGCTTCTAGTTGTATTTATGATTTTGGAAAGATTTGTAAGATAAGGACCATTGCTCTCAAATATTTTCTCAATGTATTATTATACTTTTTAAAAATTTTTATTAAGGTATTATTGATATAAACTCTTATGAAGGTTTCACATGAAAAAACAATATGGTTACTACATTTACCCATATTATCAAGTCCCCACCCATAACGCAATGCAGTCACTGTCCATCAGTGTAGTAAGATGCTACAGATTCACTGTTTGCTTTCTCAGTGGTACACTGTTTTCCCCGTGACACCCCACACCATGTGTACTAAACATAATACCCCTCAATCCCCTTCTCCCTCCCTCCCAATCCACCCTCCCATACCCTTTCCCTTTGGTAACCACTAGTCCCTTCTTGGAGTCTGTGAGTCTGCAGCTATTTTGTTCCTTCAGTTTTGCTTCCTTGTTATACTCCATAAATCAGGGAAATTATTTGGCACATGTCTTTCTCCACCTGGCTTATTTCACTAAGCATAATATCCTACAACTCCATCCACGTTGTTGCAAATGGTAGGATTTGTTTCTTTCTTATGGCTGAATAGTATTCCATTGTGTATATGAACCACCTCTTCTTTATCCACTCATCTACTGATGGACACTTAGGTTGCTTCCATATTTTGGCTGTTGTAAATAGTGATGCAATAAACATAGGGGTACATATGTCTTTTTGAGTCTGAGAAGTTATATTCTTTGGGTAAATTCCAAGGAGTGGGATTCCCGAGTCAAATGGTATTTCTATTTTTAGTTTTTTGAGGAACCTCCATATTGCTTTCCACAATGGTTGAACTAGTTTACATTCCCACCAGCAGTGTAGGAGGGTTTCCCTTTCTCCACATCCTTGCTAGCATTTGTTGTTCTTAGACTTTTGGAAGGTGGCTATCCTTACTGGTGTGAGGTGATATCTCATTGTGGTTTTAATTTGCATTTCCCTGATGATTAGTGATGTGGAGCATCTTTTCATGTGTTTGTTGGCCATCTGAATTTCTTCTTTGGAGAATTGTCTCTTCATATCCTCTGCCCATTTTTTAATCGGGTTATTTGCTTTTGGGTGTTGAGGCGTGTGGGTTCTTTATATATTTGGGATGTTAACCTCTTGTCGGATATGTCATTTACAAATATATTCTCCCATACTGTAGGATGCCTTTTTGTTCTGTTGATGGTGTCCTTTGCTGTACAGAAACATTTCAGTTTTATGTAGTCCCATTTATTGATTTTTGATTTTGTTTCCCTTGTTCGAGGAGATGCGTTCAAGAGGAAGTTGCTCATGCTTATATTCAGGAGATTTTTGCCTATGTTTTCTTCTAAGAGTTTTATTGTTTCATGACTTACATTCAGGTCTTTGATCCATTTCGAGTTTACTTCTGGGTACGGGGTTAAACAATAATCCAGTTTCATTCTCTTGTATGTAGCTGTCCAGTTTTGCCAACACCAGTTGTTGAAGAGGCTGTCATTTCCCCATTGTATGTCCATGGCTCCTTTATCGTATATTAATTGACCATTTATGGTTGAGTTTATATCAGGGCTCTCTAGTCTGTTCCATTGGTCTATGATTCTGTTCTTGTGCCAGTGCCAAATTGTCTTGATTACTGTGGCTTTGTAGTAGAGCTTGAAGTTGGGAGGCATAATCCCCCCAGCTTTATTCTTCCTTCTCAAGATTGCTTTGGCTTTTCGGGGTCTTTTGTGGTTCTATATGAATTTTAGAATGATTTGTTCTAGTTCATTGAAGAATGTTGTTGGTATTTTGATAGGGATTGCTTTGAATCTGTAGATTGCTTTAGGCAGAATAGTCATTTTGACAATATTAATCCTTCCTATCCATGAGCATGGGATGTGTTTCTATTTACTGGTTTCTTCTTTAATTTCTCTCATGAGTGTCTTGTAGTTTTCAGAGTATAGGTCTTTCACTTCCTTGGTTAGGTTTACTCCTAAGTATTTTATTCTTTTTGATGCAAGTTTGAATGGAATTGTTTTCCTGATTTCTCTTTCTGCTGGTTCATCATTAGTGTATAGGAATGCAACAGTGTATTAATTTTGTATCCCACAACCTTGCTGAATTCAGATATTAGATCTAGTAGTTTTGAAGTGAATTCTTTAGGGTTTTTTATGTACAATATCATGTCATCTGCAAAGAGGGACAGTTTAAGTTCTTCCTTGCCAATCTGGATGCCTTTTATTTCTTTGTGTTGTCCGATTGCCGTAGCTAGGACCTCCAGTACTATGTTTAATAAAGTGGGGAGAGTGGGCATCCCTCTTTTGTTCTCGATCTTAAAGGACAAGCTTTCAGCTTCTCGCTGCTAAGTACAATGTTGGCTGTGGGTCTGTCATATATGCCCTTTACTATGTTGAGGTACTTGCCCTCTATGCCCATTTTCTTGAGAGTTTTTACCATGAATGGATATTGAATTTTGTCAAATGGTTTTTCAGAAACTATGGAGATGATCATGTGGTTTTTGTCCATCTTTTTGTTGATGTGGTGGATGATGTTGATGGATTTTCGAATATTGTACCATCCTTGTATCCCTGGAATAAATCCTACTTGATCATGATGGATGAACTTTCTGATGTATTTTTGAATTCGGTTTGCTAATATTTTGTTGAATATTTTTGTATCTATGTTCATCAGGGATATTGGTCTGTAATTTTCTTTTTTGTGATGTCTCTGCCTGGTTTTGGTATTAGAGTAATGCTGGTCTCATAGAATGAATTTGGAAGCATTCCCTCTTCTTGTACTCTTTGGAAAAGTTTAAGGAGGATGGGTATTAGGTCTTCACTAAATGTTTGATGGTGAAGCCATCTGGTCCAGGGGTTTTGTGTTTAGGTAGTGTTTTGATTACCAATTCAATTTCATTGCTGTTAATTGATGTGTCCAGATTTTTTGTTTCTTCCTGGGTCAACCATGGAAGGTTGTATTTTTCTAGAAAGTTGTCCATTTCTTCTAGGTTATCCAGTTTGTTACCATATATTTTTTCATAGTATTTTCTAATAATTCTTTGTATTTCTGTGGTGTCTGTAGTGATTTTTCCTTTCTCGGTTCTGATTCTGTTTATATGTGTAGATTCTCTTATTTTCTTGATAAGTCTAGCTAGGGGTTTATCTATTTTGTTTATTTTCTCGAAGAAACAGCTCCTGCTTTCATTGATTCTATTGTTTTATTCTTCTCAATTTTATTTATTTCTGCTCTAATTTTATTATGTCCCTCCTTCGACTGACTTTGGGCCTTATTTGTTCTTCTTTTTCTAGTTTCATTAATTGTCGGTTTACACTGTTCACATGAGATTGTTCTTCTTTCCTGAGGTAGGTCTGAATTGTAATGTTTTCCTCTTAGCACTGTCTTTGCTATGTTCCACAGATTTTGTGGTGTTGAATTATTGCTCTGATTTGTCCCCATACATTGCTTGATCTCTGTTTTTATCTGGTCATTGATCCGTTGGTAATTTAGGAGCATTTTGTGAAGCCTCCAGGTGTGTGTGGGATTTTTCATTTACTTTGCATAATTTATTTCTAGTTTCATACCTTTGTGGTCTGAGAAACTGGTTGGTTCAATTTAAATCTTTTTTAATTTACCTGGGCTCTTTTTATGGCCTAGTATATGATCTATTCTTGAAAATGTTCCATGTGCACTTGAGAAGAATGTGTATTCTGCTGCTTCTGGTTGTAGAGTTCTCTAGATGTCTATTAGGTCCATCTGTTCTTATGTGTTGTTCAGTGCCTCTGTCTTGTTACTTATTTTCTGTCTGGTTGATCTGTCCTTCAGAGTGAGTGGAGTGTTGAAGTCTCCTGGAATGAATGCATTGCATTCTATTTCCCCTTTTAATTTTATTAGTATTTGTTTCACATATGTACGTGCTCCTGTGTTTGGCACATAGGTATTTATAATGATTATATCTTCTTGCTGGGGTGACCCCTTTATCATTATGTAATGTGCTTCTTTGTCTCTTGTCACTTTCTTTGTTTTGAAGTCTATTTTGTCTGATACAAGTACTGCAACTCCTGCTTTTTTCTCCCTATTAGTTGCATGAAATATCTTTTCCATCCCTTCACTTTTAGTCTGTGTATGTCTTTGGGGTTTAAAGTGAGTCTCTTGTAGGCAGCATATAGATGGGTCTTGTTTTTCTTTATCCATTCTGTCATTCTAAGTCTTTTGATTGGTGCATTCAGTCCATTTACATTTAGGGTGATTATGGATAAGTATGTACTTATTGGCATTGAAGGCTTTAGATTTGTGGTTACCAAAGGTTCATGGTTAAATTCTTTACTGTCTAAGAGTCTAACTTAAGTCACCTAATATGCTATTACAAACACAATCTAAAGGTTCTTTTTTCTCCTCCTTTTTCTTCCTCCTCCATTTTTTATATATTAGGTATCATATTTTGTATCTTTGTCTATCCCTTGATTGACTTTGTGGGTAGTTAATTTAATTTCGCATTTGCTTAGTAATTAACAGTTCTAGTTTCTTTACTGTGGTTTTATTACCTCTGGTAACAGCTATTAAACCTTAGGAACACTTATACCTATAGCAGTCCCTCCAAAATACCCTGTAGAGGTGGTTTGTGGGAGGTAAATTCTCTCAGCTTTTGCTTATATGGAAATTGTTTAATCCCTCCTTCAAATTTAAATGATGATCTTGCCAGATGAAGTGTTCTTGGTTCAAGGCCCTCCTGTTTCATTGCATTACATACATCATGCCACTCCTTTCTGGCCTGTAAGGTGTCTGCTGAGAAGTCTGATGATAGCCTGATGGGCTTTCCTTTGTATGTGATCTTATTTCTCTCCCTGGCTACTTTTAATAGTCTGTCTTTATCCTTGATCTTTGGATTTTAATTATCATATGTTTTGGTGTTGTCTTCCTTGGGTCCCTTGTGTTGGGAGATCTGTGCACCTCCATGGCCTGAGAGATTATCTCCTTCCCCAGATTGGGGAAGTTTTCAGCAATTACCTTCTCAAAGACACTTTCTATCTCTTTTTGTCTCTCTTCTTCTGGTACCCCTATAATGCGAATATTGTTCTGTTTGGATTGGTCACACAATTCTCTCAATAGTCTTTCATTCTTAGAGATCCTTTTTTTCTCTCTGTGCCTCAGCTTCTTTGTATTCCTCTTCTCTAATTTCTATTTCATTTACCTTCTCCTCCACCATATCTAATCTGCTTTTATACCCTCAATTGTACTTCTCCATGACTGGATCTCCGTCCAGAATTCATTCCTGAGTTCTTGAATATCTTTCTGTACTTCCATGAGCATGTTAATGATTTTTATTTTGAAATCCCTTTCAGGGAGAGTCATGAGGTCGATTTCATTTGAATCTTTCTCACGTGTTGTATTCATAATTTTACTTTGTACCAGGTTTCTTTGGCATTTCATATTTGTGTATGGCTCCCTCTAGTATCCAGAAGCTCTACTCTCTGGAGCTGCTCAGCCCCTGAGCAATGTTGGGTGTCACCAGGGAGTGGTATTGGTGCCTTGGGGGAGGAAAGAGCTGTTTCCTGCTTTCCGGCCACTATGCCTGCCTCCACTGTCAGAATCAGTGGGCCGAGCACAGAGGTGTAAGCCTCTATGCTTTGTGTTTGTAGTTGATGTAGACTGGGCTCCCCTCTGGCTGGCCTAACACCAGAGTAGGCTTTGCGAGTTTACGAGTTTGTGAGTCAGGTGGGGCTGGCTGGGAGAAAGGTGCAGTAGGCTGCGTATCACAGAGGGGGCCCTTTGAGCTGTGTAGCCAGCCAGGGAGCTGGAGCGCTTGAAGATCAAGAAAGTTCCTAACCTGCTGGGCAGACTGCACCCAAACAATTTTGTCTACCTGTCCTTTCTCCTGAGCAGTAAGCTCTGTGCAGTACTTGCCCCTTTAGCAACCCTCTTGCTGTTAGGAAATCTCTCAGACTGCCAGCCTTTCTTCTGTTCCAGAGCAGCTGGATATGGATCCCTGTTTTCCACAAGCAGCTGGAATCTCAGTCTCTCCAGGTGTTCTGCCTGTCTTCGCTTTTCTACCCCCTAATCATGAGAGTACCATGAAAGCACCATGAAATGTAGGTTTGTGCTCCCAGAGCAGATCTCCGGAGTTAGATATTCAGCAGTCCCAGGCCTCCAGTCCCTCCCCACTCCATTTCTCTTCCTCCCGCCAGTGAGCTGGGGTGGGAGAAGGGCTTGGGTCCCGCCAGGCCATGGCTTTGGTACGTTACCCTGTTCCTTGAGGTTTATTCTTTTCTCCAGGTTTATGCTGTCTGGCGCAGCCCTCTTTCCTTATACTCTTTCAGGATTAGTGTTATTAATTATGTTTTCGTATTATATGAGGTTTTAGGACGAAGCCTCTGTCTCACGTCTCACACCGCCATCTTTAATCCTTGCATTACTCTTGTCAGTGTATTATTAAGTATTATTATTTATAAATAAAAATGTACACTTCTTTAAAACCACTATGAAATATCACCTCACACCAGTTAGGATGGCCACCATCCAAAACACAAACAACAACAAATGTTGGTGAGTATGTGGAGAAAGGGGAACAACCTTCACTGCTGGTGGGAATGTAAATTAGTTCAACCATTGTGGAAAGCAGTATGGAGGTTCCTCAAAAAACTCAAAATAGAAATACCATTTGACCCAGGAATTCCACTCCTAGGAATTTACCCTAACAATGCAGCAGCCCAGTTTGAAAAAGACATATGCACCCCTATGTTTATCGCAGTACTATTTACAATAGCCAAGAAATGGAAGCAACCTAAGTGTCTATCTGTAGATGAATGGATAAAGAAGAAGTGGTACATATACACAATGGAATATTATTTAGCCATAAGAAGAAAACAAACCCTACCATTTGCAACAACATGGATGGAGCTAGAGGGTATTATGCTCAGTGAAATAAGCCAGGCAGAGAAAGACATGTATCAAATGATTTCACTCATCTGTGGAGTATAAGAACAAAGAAAAACCAGAAGGAACAAAACTGCAGCAGACTCACAGAACCCAAGAATGGACTAACAGTTACCAAAGGGAAAGGTACTGGGGAAGATGGGTGGGAAGGGAGGGATAAGGGGGAAAAAGAGGTATTGCAATTAGCACACAAAATGTAGCAGGGGGCAGGGATACGGGGAAGGCATTATAACACAGAGAAGACAAGTAGTGATTCTATAGCATCTTAGTACACTGATGGACAGTGACTGTAATGGGGTATGTGGTGGGGATTTGATAATAGGGGGAGTCTAGTAACCATAATGTTGCTCATGTAATTGTACATTAATAATACCAAAAAAAAAATGTACACTCCACTAGGAAGATATCACAATTCCAAACATGCATGCACTAATATACCTTCAAAATATACAAAGCAAAAATAAGAGAATTGCAAGGATAAATTAACAACTCTACAATTATCATGAGACATTTTCACATTCTCTTCTCCATAACTGATAGATCAGGCAGACAGAAAAAAAAATTAAAGATATGGAAGATTTGAACAACCCAACAAGCCCAATCTAACAGATATACATAGAGCCCAACCATTAATAAACAGGGAATATGAACTTTTCTCAGGTATTGATGGAATATGTACTAAGTCTTTATTGGCCTCTGACCAACAGAATATGGCAAAAATGATGGGATATGACTCCTATGGTTATATTTCATTATGTAGGATTCTATATTGCCAGCAGATTTGCTCTAAAGATTCTCTCCGGAGCTCACTTTGAAGAAATAATTGGCTTTGTTGGGAAGCTCATGTGCAAGGAGCTGAGGGGTAGCTTCTAGAAGGTAGGACAGCCTCCAGCCAACAACCAGCAAAAACCCATGGCCCTATGTTCCATAACCATAAAGAAATGAATTCTGCCAACAGCATGAATGAGCTTGGAAAAGGTTCTTCCTCAATCTACCCTCCATTTGAAAACACAGCATGGTCAACAACTTATTTGCAGCCTTGTAAGACCCTAAGAAAAGGACCCAACTAAGCTGTACCCAGATTTCTGACTCACAAAACTATGGGGATATTATGCATATGTTGTTTTAAGCTGCTAAATTTGTTTGCAGCACTGGGTAATTAATGCAGCTCCCAAATCATTTAGGTTACGTCTAATTTTTCAGCAAACAAGTTAAACATACTTCCAATTTTTAGAGCTTATTGAATTTTGCAGTTGTGGATAAGAGATTATGGAAATACAACAAGCACCGATTAAGGCAGTCAAGGGAACAGGAAGCTCAGGTTTTAGAACTGGTAAAATTTGATTTTTATTATGGTTTAACGTTTACCATCTGTGTTACTGGGACAAGGCCCAAAAAGAAGTTAAACTACAGTCCATAATACTCACCTACCTTTCTTGCATTGCTCTAAGAGTAGACTGAAATATTAACAATAAACACTATGTCCCAGACACTATAAGTACTTTACACATGTTGACATATTTCATTTCCATTACAACCCAATGAAGTAGAAACTGTACATTCATTTTTTAACCAGGGAAGCTGAGGAGGTTATTTGCTTGGGATGACACAGCTAATAAATGAGAGAGCAGGAATTTGAAGGGTCTGCACAGATAATCACTAGGCAATGTTCTTGTCTAAGCACTGGACCATACTAACAAAGGAGAATGACAGCTCCATTGAAAAGACCTAAACAACCTCTCTGGCTTGAGCCTGCCCAGGGACAGGTGGTGAACTTGGTTACCACTTGAGATGCCTTCCATTCACAGCATTTAGGGATTCTTCACATACCTTGATAGCTTCTTAACATTTTCTTCACATCAAAATAAAGCTCAGAAACATTGCACACAGTGTGAATCTCCAAAGAGATGGCCTCCGGTGTTTCCAGTTTCACAGCCCAACTCCTAAAACAAGCAAAGGCCAGATACTTCAGTGGTCCATTCATTCAGCTCTACATAGCCATACCCTTTCCCTCCTGCATTCACACAGGACTCACCTGCTCAAAGTGTTTTTCACATCCTATAGAGGAACAAAGACAAAAGGTGAGTGTGGGAACATCAGTTTTTTATGGGGCTTAGCATGTGGGTCTATTCTCTATAAACACTTCTTCCAAAGAAATGAAGTGAATAGGACCCCAGCCTTAGATATCCATGGATACTCAGACAGAATGATTCCTATGCTGGCTTCCCCTGGTATATTCAGCATTTCAGGAAGTTTATCAACCTCTGAGTCTGTTATCTTCCTTGTTGAGATCTTGGAGAGCTGCAGTGTCTGCACTCGAATCAGCTTGTAGGCTGCTTAGGGGAGACGCCAGGAGCTTTGTCCATGCTCCCTCTGGCAACACTTGCTTTCAGTGACCTAATGTCCCTCAAAGTGAGCTCATCTTAGAGATCACTTACCACCAAGGTCCTTAGTGGTGAATCCATACACCTAGCCCCAGGGAGCCTGGCCACTAAGCTGGTGGCAGCCGATATTGCATGGGGGTGGGGCAGTCATGCTACATTCTCAACCTTACAGTGCAACCTCCATTTCTGCTAGTGGGAACCAGAATAAACAGCTCCAGGAGCAGTTTATCTTAATGGGCTAGCTCCTTCATGTGGCAGAAAGGCCTTGTAAGAGCTCTGCAGGGTTCTTACAAGCAAACCAGGGAAAAAGTTATTACTCATTCTAGCTTACCCATTATATCCCTGTGGATAAAATTGTAATATTCCCAGAATATCTCGCCTGAGTTTAGTACATCTGCATATCAACAGGCGTTCAGAGGTGCAGAGAAGTATGGCTTTAGTGCATTTGCATCATTCCTCAGGGGTGGAGAGAAGTTCATCTCCATATCAATGGGTAATTACCTGGGCAAGCAGGGCTTATCTGTACCTGAGAGGTGAGGGGGAGGACCTTGTTTGTTTGCTTCTGCTAGAGCAGGATAGAGAAACAGCCCCGGACTGCAGTTTGTAAGCAATAAACGGATTTTAAACTTTATTTCTCCCTTTGGCTGATTTTAGTTTTTAGAGGCATTTTGCCCCTGGATTTCCTCTCCCCAGACTTACAAACCCCAAACCAGTCTTCTGGAGGAGTATTTTAGGAGATAGTTTGACACCCCAGGTTCTGTGCATATGGACAGAGGCAAATGGTAGTGAAAGTTATCCATGGTTCCATTTGGCCAAGGAACCCACCTGTGGAGCAGGTGTCGTTTTCTGATTCACATAAAGGCACCCTATAGAGACTACTGAAGAACACCCTGCATATACTGATGTGTATCTAAAAGAAACAATATTTTAGATTCTCCACATGAATGTGCCACTTTTGAGTGAGGCAGCAGGCCTTGCCCATCTTCCCACCCTTTCTCACCATTCTCCTCTTAATAGCTCATGAGTGTTTTCCCTTCCTCCACATGCACAGCCTCACCTGCAGCAATTTCTGAGCTGAGCCCTGACATTTCTCTTCTAATTCCAGAATGTGGCTCTGGATTTCATGGCTCTTCTGTCCCAAAGTGGCCTCATTGTCCCTCAGTCGCATCACAGTCTGTTCTTTTTCTTCCTCCAGTCTCCATAGATAATACTTCTCCTCTTCATGTAGGAAGCTCTGGATATTCTTAAAGTCAGACTGGATTTTTTGTCTCTGAGTCTCAATCTTCTCCTAGAGCCAAGAAAGTATTCTCAAAAACAAACCAAATGCCCATCAATAAATAGGATGTGATATACAGATGCAAGGGAGTACCACTCAGCCATAAAAAGGAATGAAACTCTGACAAATGCTACAACATGAATGAATCTTGAAGACATTATGCTAAGTGACATATACCAAAAACAAAAGGACAAATATTGCATGATTCCATTTATATCATATAAGTACCTGGAATAGTCAAATTCATAGAGACAGAAAGCAGCATAGTGGTTAACAGGCTTTGGGAGTGTGGGTAAAATTGTAACATTTCTAGAATATCTTGCCTGGGTTTAGTACATCTGCATATTAATAGGCATTCAGAGGTGGAAAACGTCTGGCTTTGATGCATTTGCATCAATCCTCAGGGGTGGAGACAAGTTCATATCCATATCAATGGGTAATTACCTGGGCAAGGAGGGCTTATCTGTACCTGACAGGGGAGGCGGGGGCCGTTTTTTTGCTTCTGCTGGAGCAGGAATGAGAGAAGGGCCTGGACTGCAGTTTGTAAGCAATAAATGGATTTTAAACTTAATTTCTCCCTTTGACTGATTTCGGTTTTTAGAGGTATTTTGCCCCAGGATTTCCTTTCCCCAGACTTACAGGGAGGAGAAAGGAACAGGAAATTATTGTTTAATGGGCAAAGAGTTTCAGTATGGCATTATGAAAAAGTTCTGGGGATGGATGGTGGTGATGGTTGCACAAAACTGTGAAAGTATTTAATGCCATTGACCTTCATAGTTAAAATGGTAAATTTTATATGTTATGTGTTTTGTAACATACACGTACGCAAAAGAAAGTTTGCTCAGCTACCATGACATATTTTTCCCTCAGTCATTTGAGCTGGAAAAAATGTCCCAGATTCCCTGCTACAGAATCATGCCTGGGAGGCAGGCACTCAGATGTGGGAGAGGTTGTCACAATTATCTATAGTCACCTGATTGATTTCCTTCTTCTTCAACCAAGAGTCATGAGAAGGAAGAGGCAGGAGTGCTAGATAATTCAATCATGGAACTAGGGCCAAGGTCAAACATATCAGGTATACAGATAAAAACAAGTTTTTATTTGGGATGTAAGAAGGTATCTTTCAGTCTGAAGGAATTTCTTGAAGTAAAAGCTTATAAGGAACATCACCAGGACTGGACTTTGAGACAACCAGGCCAGTAGGAGAGTCCATGATTCTCAGCAGGAGGAGGTCTGGGTAGAAGGCTTTTAAAACAGTTTACTGAGAAATGTTCACCCCACCAACCCAGGGTTCACTTAATCATCTTTATGTGTTAAGTGGCAGAAACCAAATGATATTATCTGTGGAACACAGGTTTCAATTTGGAAGATAAAGAATTACAATTTCCATTAGTGCTTTCTCAATTCATGCAGTATTTCAATGCCTGTGATGCTGTGGTAGAAGGTCATTGGTGTATTTAATTAAAATCAAGATTCTCCATCCATCCAAGATTGCAGAAATTAGGGAAGTAAGAATGTCCCCCAAGAGTTCAAGTTTAATATCTGCATGCAAAGGATCAGGGCAGAGGTTGGAAGAGAACCATGAAAGACGCAAAATGGCTCACTGGCCCAGGATATTTGACTGCCAGATGATGGATTACATAAATATTTCCATAAATGATGCCTTTCTGATCATGGGGACCTGGTCAGCTGTGGAAATTGCCTTAGAGACCCTCTAGTCTGCAATTGCAAGTGTTCTTGTAACAGTTATGATCCTCCTTATAAATCAGATTGATTTCCTTATCAGCCTCGTTAGCTCAAGTAATATGAATATCAACCTGGAGTGATTCTTAGTGCTCACAGAAGTTGTTTTCTGAACCTGCAAGGCTGAGAGCCACACCCTGCATTGTGGTAAGGGTGCCAAGGTAATATGGGAAAGCCTTCAGACAAGGAAGGTACTTTGAGGTATTTAAAATTTGAAACACAGTCAAAGAGATGGCTCTAGGTAAACAGGCATACCAGTTCTGCTTCTCCTGACTGAGTTATTGGGATTCCTAGCCAATTACTATTGAAAGGTTGAAGGGGATGGAGATACATTCTCATAGATACAGATGATTAGGGGCATAAAAACAAGTAATGGTTTCTTCTCTGGGGTTCGTCTGTCTGGTCTGGGTCAGTGAGACTAAACTATCACTGTGCTTTGCCCAGTCATCCCCTGTGCACAAGATCTAGGAGGGAAAATAACTTGAGAAAAATAAACTGAAATTCTTACACTCCATTCAGTTATTTGTTGTGTTGTGAATGCTTTCAGATTCACACATTCCTCTTCCAGTTGTCTCAATTCTGTCATAGCTTTCTGGAGCTTCTCCTGAAGGAAAAAATGGGTGAATAAAGTTTATTCAATTCAACAACTCTTTATCAGGCACTTAAGAGGAATCTCAGGCCACCAAAACTATTAGAATAACCCTGAATATTTATTGAATACCTTTGTTTTGCCAAGAAGTACACCGAGGGCTGTATGTGCAGTAACATATTTGATACCCTTAGTAATCTTGAGCAGCTGGTAGGATTTTTAACATAATTTCTGTGCTTGTAGAAACTGAGACTTAGGAAGGAGTTAAATAACTTGTCAAGGCACTATAGCTGGTAGGTGATTGAGCTGTGATTCCAACCTCATCTGCCAGTGCTAAGCCTGACTTAAACCCACCACAATCATTTTGCTGGGAAAATATTGCACAACGAGATTTTTATAAAATCTAATAGAAGATTTTTATAAAATAACTTACTGAACTACACATAACCAGTGTCAGAGTGTTTGGCACACATGAAACTTTGTATATATCATGCAAGTCAGGAAGGAAAGATCAGATGCCAGCTGAAGTCATTAGAAACAGTTAGTGAGGATGGAGCTCGGATATCTTTTGAAGAATGGTATCCTGAAACCAATTTAAAATGGTTTAGTATCCACATTAAGCTTTTAGGTTAGTTTTCAAAATAGTTTTTCACATGTTCATGGAAACAAGAGTAAGCTGATCCACATGCTAGTTGCGGTCAATACAAAAATAATTGGTTCCTGTTTCCTACAAATCCAGGAAGTATACTCATTAATTCTTGAGTGCTCTCAAGAAAGGGCTCTATGGAACTTCTTAGCAAAAGACTGTTTTGCCCTTGCTAGACAGAGGACCCAAACCTTAATACAAGACCACCTACACCTCAAGGCAGGAGGGAACAAGGAGCCCCACAGTGGAGACAAACATTTTTCTCAAATCTAGGCAGGGCAGACAAGGAATCAGGCAGCAGAACTGTGCCTACTCTTCATCCTGCCCCAGCTCAGGGCAGCATTCCCTTAAGGCTTTTCAGTGAGAAACTTAGGAGTTCCCTGAAACCTCTCCCTCCACTTCATCCTCTCTGACCAATCATTTCCAAATCCTTCAGCTCCCCTTCCTGAATCCTGTTTGAAACTGCCCCCTTCTCCTTTGTTATAGGAATAGTCTGAATTTTACTCCTTGATGTTCCTCTTGTCAGTGCCAAAATGCTCTTTTCAATGTCAGTCTGGTTCTTCACTCTGCAGATGAACTCCCTGCCTCCCCACCACACCGCCCCCCCGCCCCCCAAGGTGGCCAGTACTACTCTGGGCTGGAATTTAGACCCTGAGTTGATAGCCAGGTTCTGGGCCTGAGCCCTTCCTTTCCTATGCCATCACCAGCTTTTCCCTGTGCACACTCCTGGCCTGGTTACAGCAGGTCAGGAAAACTCCCATGGCTGTGCTTTTGCACATGTGGTCCCCTCTGTCTGAGCCTTCTGTTTTCTCCATACTTCTATATAAAGGTTATTTCTGGGGAAGTTCCTCAGGAATCACTCTCCACCCCTTAGTGCCCCTCCCCACTGTCCAAATCAGGCAGCTCCAGGCCTTCTTTTTTGCTGGCTTGTCTTCCCTACTAGACTGCAGGATATCTAGACATGATGTGTTTTTGTCCCATGTGTTTTCAGACTCTGTCACATAGTCTTGCACATTGTGGCTTCTCAAATTACATCCACAGTGTGAAGCAATAAAATGAACAGCATGTGGTATTGGAGAGCAGGGAGAAGTTCATCATAGCAAGAGTGGATGGGGGCGAGAGTCCAGTTATCCTGCTGAAGATCAGGATGGATAGTCAGGACTTGGTGCAGTGAGGATGCATCATAAACTTATTTTCAGAAGAATAGCATTATGAAAACTATTTTGGGATGTTTTGCCTGAGAGTTTCAGCCCTGGGCAAGTTTACTCAGGATTCAGTGAGACCCAATAAATGACAATGGAACATTCTTGGGGTGAAAGGGTTTACGCACAACTTCATTCCTGCAGTAGCGGGTTGAGTGCTGGAATACCACTGGCCTCCAGGGCAGTCTGCATGCAGCAAACTGATCTCTGCCTCTGGGCCTCTCCACTTCCTGACAACCTCAGAGTGCCTGGCAGAGCACTTTATATAGTCAGTAATATCTAACTACCAACACATGGGCAAGCCTGCACCTGCAAGCAGTGCACGTGCACAGTGAACAAGTGTATCAGCGTCAAGTGAGAATACTGGCCACGGAAACATCCATTTCCTTACACAGGACCATTATTTTGGGTTTCAGGCTAAATAATCTCAAGACTCAGGGAGTAGCATAACCCTGCGAACTTGCCAAGGCCCTCTGGCCCACACACTCACCTTGTAGCCTTGGCACACGTCTTCGACAAGCACTGTGGTATGCCCTCTGTGCTGTGATGCCCGTTCACAGCGCCAGCAAATGAGCTGGCCCTCATCTTCGCAAAATAGGTGGAGCTGCTCTCCATGCTCCTCACACAACATTTGGTGATCCATCTCCTTGATGGCTTCAATGAGACTTCCCAGCTGCTTGTTGGGCCGGAGACTAGCCATCTGAAATGGAGCCCGACACTGGGGACAGAAGAATGTCTCCTGCCGCGGTTGCATGTAGCATAGGTTCTCAAGGTAGTTTGTGGTGCACAAGCGGCAGTAGCTGTGTCCACAGCTAATGCTCACTGGCTCAGCCATCAGCTGCAGGCAGATAGAGCAAGTGGCTTCCTCCCTCATTTTCTTGGTGACTCTGGCCGAGGCCATGGCTTTTCCTGAAAAGCTCCAATTTGGTATCTAGAGGCAGAGATGAAGCAGCCAGAACTTTCCCCCAATGATGGAAATACAGGTCACCAGAGCTTCTGTCCAATGCACTGGCTTCCACTGGCCTCCACAAGTCTTGAAGTCTTTTCTCTAGAGAGAAGAAATAGATTGGAATTTAGAAGATGCATAAAAGAGCCATGTTATGGAATATGGTAGTAACTATCACATGTGGCCACTCAAATTTAAATTAATTAAAATTAGCAACAACATTTGATATCATGATCTAGGTGATGGTTACATAAGTGTATACACATGTCAGAATGCATCGAGCTGCACACCTGTGGCTTTGATTATATGTACCTCAATAAAAATTAATTAAAATTAAATTGAATTTAAAATTTAGTTTCTTAGGCCCACAAGTCACATTTTAATTGCTTAATAGCCACAGGTGGCTGGTGGCTACATGATGGCCCAGAGGTAGAACATTCCGTCATTGCAGGAAGTTTTCTGGACCAACTGCAGAGAGAGAGAGACAAGCAGGCCTTGGCCCACACACTCACCTTGTAGCCTTGGCACACGTCTTGGGAGAGAAGCAAGGCCTGCTTCCTCACAAGCAGCGAGAGAGCAAAATCACAGGGGAGTGTTTTTCCCCACTCTAATGAACATCAAGAATAATTAGAACCAGAATTATTTCTTTGCAGCTGCTGGTAATGCTTAGGTAATTGGGTGGTTTATGAAGGATTTTATTGAGACAGTCAAATTTGACTCTACTCAAACCCAGCCCCAGCTCTCTCTACCCTGACTCCCATCCGCAAAGACCAAGACTCCAGGTTAATAAAGTCTCAGTGAAGATCCAATCAGGATGATAATGAAAGTAAATAAGAGAACCAGAAGAACAAGTTTGCCCTTTTCTCATCCTCCCAGACCTCAGGGAAAGAGAAATGGAAAGAGAGCTGGGAAAAGAAGGATTGGTCCTTGGAAACAGAGCTTCTAGAACTAGAAAGGGGACTATCTCTGCTGCAACCCAGGATTTGTCTCTCAGGGTGACCGGAAGACAGAGAGCTTTCAGAACCCGGGAGTGGGGGAGGTGAGGAGCAGATGAGGAATGCCAGGCCTGTGTGGGATCCCGGGTACTGGATCCCCGGAGCCCCCCAGGGAGGACCTGACAACCAGAGAGCGTGGAGGAGTCAGCAGGAGCACACAGCGGCAGCGGTTGCAGGGCCCTGGCCCTGGGCCCCCTCTTCCTTCTGGCAGTTTGTTGGGGTGGGGAGCAAAGGCAGGAGGAAGTTTGGAGATTGACGTTACCTTTGAACCGACAGTACCTGAATTAAAAGCAGGATTCAACTAAAGTTACTAGATAAGCTATTTCCCTCTAATAGCCAGGGCCAGTCTTTCGGCACCATAGAGAATTTCTTCTGGAGACTTCCATTCCTTGACAAGTTATTTCCCCAAGGGATACAATAGGCTCCTCTCTGCCAGGGGTGCTGTGCTCCTGGGAGAAGTATCTCCCCTCCTCTGAGGCAAAAGAGTGCCTGTCCTGGGCCTTCACTCACCTCACATCCTGGATCTGAGCTACGGCATGGAGTCTGGTGAAAAAGAAAGCAGACAGGGAGTGAGAACTATAAAGCAAAGTCCTGACCAGTCCCAGAATTCGAGTGTCTCTGTTATCAAGAAACATAGCCTGCCTCCCACTACCTCCCCAAACCACACTCACATGTATCACATCCCTCCACTGAGAAAACCTGGACGGACTGTTTCTACTATCTTCACCACACAGCGGACAGTCACAGATTTGCTGCTAGTCCCCTCCCATATGCCACTTTCTGAGTCCAGGACAAGGAAGTTAACTCCGAACAGTCTAAACTCAGAAGTGAAACTACTGTGGGAGGCAGGCCCTGTAAGTCTTGGGGAGGAAATGGGTGAACTTGCCCTTATCTTTTGTGCTCAGCTTGTCCTAAAATGGAGAGGAGATGGTAAGAAAAATACCCTTCTTTTACAGCAGTAAAAAGAAGGGACACATTATTAACCCAGTAATCTATTTTGTGGCCTCAGCACAGAGTATCTAAAATCAGGAAGCCTGAAAAGATCAGTTCACAGAGTCTGACTTGAGATTGTTTCACTTTTGCCTCCAACCCCCCTGCAATCCATAAACCTCCTGATCTGGGTGGTTTTTGCTATTTTTAGGAACCTTGTTGTTTTAGAACTGCTATGAAGAGCATGGTAACAGTAATAGCATTCATCACTATCACAAAATTTACCCAAGCCAGTCTCCTTTCTTCTTTGTCCTATTGCTGTGTCTCATTTTCCATCTCAGTGTTCCTTAGGATTCAAATACTTATCAATAGTCAGTCAGCTGCCCAGGACAGCAAACAGGAGCCCCTCAGGGACCGGAAGTGAGTGGCTTCAGCTGGGAGCCCGAGACCTGGGGCACAGCTCTGCCATGCACGCTGTGGAGGAAAGGCAGTGGGATCAGGGGCATGGTCTTAATGACTCAGCTCCAGTCCTCCAGTTAAAAATAACAGCAAAAGGACTGTCCCCAGCCAGTTAGAGTTATCATTTAATGGGGAAAAACCAGATTACCACCTCAGAATAAAATCTTGCCACATGTATAGTCTCAGGTGGCCTTTATGATGATAAGTGCACAACAGATGTTTGCTTAAGAAATAAAAATTTGCTGTGGTTCAAGAGAGTTGGTAAGGGAGGCTGAGGACACAGGCAGGAGAATTTAAACTTGGATTCTAAGAGATGCCCCAGACCAATGCTGGGCTTCTGGCCTGGCTGGTCAGGTGTTGATCCTGACAGCTGTGCTCAGGGCAACACAGAAGGAGCTAGGGAAGTTCGGCCCAGCTGCAGTCCTACTGGTCAAGCAGCTCCTGCAGCTCCAGGAGCTCCAGCTGGAGGCAAAATTGTGAAGGTTTCCTCTCTCCCCATCCCAACCAGGAGACTCTCTTTAGCATGGCACCCTCCTGGCTCATCACAAGGGCTTCCACCGTTTTGCCACCCAGTGACTCATTAGGCCCTGCTGGCATGTCCTCCGGCCCCGCATACAGTACAGAACGTATCACTCCTGAGGCAACCAGCACACAGAGGAGACAGAATGAGACCCTGAATCTCTGATCTAAGAACTCCTTGCAGATCCCCACGCTTACGTTGTTCTAGACGTGACTCTGGATCTGGACATAGTTCATCCCAAATTTGTCCTGTCAAAAGGTCAGGGAAAGGCGGTTAGTGAATGCCAAAAAGGAAACAAACTGCCTGTGGAGAAAATCAAGGTTCCTGTGGCCAGGATTCTCACCTGGCCCTGGTTGGCTAGCCCACTACACACGTGTGGGCAATACGTTGTTATTAACTCTATATAAAGAGCTCTGTCCAGTGCTCTGGGCAACACGGTCGCATGGCTGCAAGGGTGCAGAAGAGCAGAGCAGAGCCTGGAGTGGTGGCAGTGCAGAAAACAGAGACCCAGAGGCTGGCTGTGCAGGTAGAGAGGCCCACGGGCAAAGACCGGCTTGCTGTGGGCACACTCGCTCTGAGTGAACGGGATTTTAGTGATTGACCTGCCACCGTGGGAATAAAGTTGGATATAAACTGTTTCACCCCAAGAACATTCTACTGTCATTTCTTTGGTCACATTGAATCCATAGTGAACTTGCCCAGGTCTGAAACCCACTGGCAAGACACTGCCACTACCAACAAACAACTACAGCAAGATAAAAGCATAAAATCATGATGGGGTCTGTCTGTGACAGCTGCCCTACCTTGTACTTGTTTCCTGTTCCATGGAGGGACTGGTTCATGCAGAGAGCTGCTAGTCTTATCAGGGGAGAGGGAATGCAGATGACCCTCTGAGATATGTTTACCAAAGGAAGGCCTAGGGAAAGACCAGTAGGAGCTGCCCCATGGAGGAATGCATCACTTCTGGTAAGTGAGGCTGGGCTTCGCACTGTGAGTCCGGGATACAGGAAACCAGAGACTCAGAATGGTGACTGGGTCACTGGAGTCTCCTTCAAAAGGCCTGCATGCTGAGTATTCACTCTGTGGGGAACAATCACTCCATAGTGTGCTGTGCCTCGACTCTTTCAGGTGTCCCTTAGCAGCCAAGCTCACTCTGATCATCTGTTTATGGTTGTACCCCTCCCCCACTCCTGGGCCTTCTAACAGTGCTCTATTTTGTTCCCATGACACTGACCACTGAATATTTTATTTATGTATCTTATTGTCTTCCTCCTGCATGAAAATGCAACTTCCTCAAGGCTAGACATTTTTGTCAGTATTTCTTACTGATGAATCCTCAAGTGTCCTGTATAGCTCCAGGCATAATGACATATGTTAAATGAGAGAGTAACTTTCTGAGCTGCACTAAACACACATCATAAGAGGTGTGTGCATGCACATGTATGTAATGTGTAGTGTGCTGTAATTGTTATGTAAGGGGTGTGATGGTACGTGCTACATGTAGTATGTGATGTGTACTTATGCATATGTGATATGTGTGATATGGTGTCTGGTATCCATGCATATGTGTGTGTGTGTAATATGTGTTGTGGGGTTGTATGGTGATTTGTGCTGTGTGTTGTGTGATACATGGTTTGTGTTGTGTGATAGGAGTAATAGGGTGTATCTGCAATGTCTGTGCATGTGTGTATGTGTGTATGTACATGTTGGAGGTGGCAGGTAGATTAATGTGGCAAATGGTGCCAGAAAATACCAGAATCCATGATGGCTACTGGCTTCCCACAGAACTGTTTCTCTACCTCCTGTAGGATAGATATATTGATGATTTAGACTGGGAGGAAATGAAAATGGAAAAGAAAAGCTGGGCCTCTATGAAGGAGACCTTAGAGGAGATTTGATAACAGCACACTGCAAAAGTGATCTCAAGGACAAGCTTCTCAGATAACCAAAGGGGAGAGAGGAAGCACCACAACAGAGGTAGGAAGAGAGGGCACAGGATTATAGGTATTAAAAAAAAAATTCCTGGGAGGAGACTGATCTGAGCTATTCAGAATGATGGGCATGACAAAGGACTTCTCCAAAGGAAGTCTTAGCATCCTTCGCAAACAGTCTGTACCTTTATCTCCCATGACATAGATGACTATTTTACTGAAGTGTGCTGCTTGGTGAGCTGGGATTTAAAGAGGACCATTTTCCTTGACTGGCTCCAGTAACAGTTGGTAATATCACACCTAAATATTTATTGAATACATGCTTTAAGCCAGGCCCTATGCTGACACGCTCCATGTGTTAATATAATCCTCCCAAATAAGAATTTTGGAGTTTAAATTGTAATAAATGAACATTCCACTGGAGGAGTTAAAAAGCAAATTTGAGCAAGAAGAAGAAAGAATTAATGACCTCAAAGAGAGGTCAACTGAAATTATCCAGTGTGAGGAACAGAAAGAAGAGAGAATGAAGAAAATGAAAAGAATCTCAGAGACATGTGGGACACTATCAAATGTCATCATACACATCATGGGACTTTCAGAGGGAGAGAAGAGAGTGTATATTAAACAACGTACTCCTAAATAATCAATGAGTCAAAAAGAAAATCACAAAGGAAATTAGGAAACACTATGAGATGAATGAAAATCCAAGCACAACATACCAAAACTTATGGATGCAGTGAAAGCATGCTTAGAAGGAAATTTATAGCTGTAAATGCCTATATTAATAAAGAAGAAAGATCTCAAATTAATAACTTAGCCTTCTACCTTAAGAAACTAGAAAGAGCAAATTAAAGCAAAACTAATCAGAAGGAAGTAAATAATAAAGCTTAGAGGAGAGATAAACACAAGGAGTAGAAAAATTTTTGAGAAAAATCAATGAAAACAAAAGTTGGTTCTTTGAAAAGATCAACAAAATTGGCAAACATTTATCTAGACTAACCCAGGAAAAAGAATGAAGACACAAATCACTAAAATCAGGAATGAAAGGGGGGCATTACCTAACAGAAATAAAAGAATTATAAAGAATATTTTGAATAATTGTTTACCAAGGTATTAGATAACCTAGATGAAATAGACAAATACATAAAATGATGCAGATTACTGACGTTTCTCAAGTAGAAATAGAAAATATGAAGAAAGCTATGACTAGTAAAAAGATTGAATTAGGAATAAAAAAACTTTATACAAACAAAATCCCAGGAACAGGTGTCTTCACTGGTGAATTCTACCAGATGTTTAAAGGAATCACACTAATTTTGCACAAACTCGTTCATTAAATAGAAAAGGAGAGAATATTTTCCAACCCATTGTATGAAGCCAATATGATCCTGATACCAAAACTAAACAAAGATATTGCAAGAAAAGAGAACTAGAGATCAATAACCCTTTTTAATATGGGTGCCAAAATCTTCAACAAAATACAAGCAAACTAAATCCAGCAACATATAAAAAGGCTTATATCCCAAGACCAAGTAGAACATATCTCAGCTCAGGAATGCAATATAGGCTCAACATTTGTACATAAATCAATTCAATACACTGCATTAATAGAACAAATAACAAAACCAAATGACCATCTCAATAAACAAATAAAATCCAACATCCTTTCATTGTAAAAACACTTAGCAAAGTGGGAATACAGGACCCTTCCTCAACCTGATAAAGGATAAAAAAAAACAGAGACAACATCATACTTAATCGTAAAAAATTGAAAACGGAAAACATAGAAGAAATGGACAACTTCTTAGAAAAATACAACCTTCCAAGACTGACCAAGCAAGAAACAGAAAAACTAAACAGACCAATCACCAGTGACGAAATCGAATTGGTAATCAAAAAACTACCCAAGAACAAAACCCCCGGGCCTGATGGATTCACCTCTGAATTCTACCAGACATACAGAGAAGAAATAACACCGATTCTTCTTAAAGTTTTCCAAAAAATAGAAGAGGAGGGAATACTTCCAAACTCATTCTATGAAGCCAGCATCACTCTAATACCAAAACCGGGCAAAGACCTCACCAAAAAAGAAAATTACAGACCAATATCCCTGATGAACGTAGATGCAAAAATACTCAACAAAATATTAGCAAACCGAATTCAAAAATACATCAAGAGGATCATATACCATGATCAAGTGGGATTCATCCCAGGGATGCAAGGATGGTACAACATTCGAAAATCCATCAACATCATCCACCACATCAACAAAAAGAAGAACAAAAACCACATGATCATCTCCATAGATGCTGAAAAAGCATTTGACAAAATTCAGCATCCATTCCTGATTAAAACTCTCAACAAAATGGGTATAGACGGCAAGTACCTCAATATCATAAAGGCTATATATGACAAACCCACAGCTAACATCATACTTAATGGCGAGACGCTGAAAGCTTTTCATCTAAGATCGGGAACAAGACAAGGATGCCCACTCTCTCCACTGTTATTCAACATAGTACTGGAGGTCCTAGCCACAGCAATCAGACAAAACAAAGACATACAAGGCATCCAGATTGGTAAAGGAGAAGTCAAATTGTCACTATTTGCAGATGACATGATACTGTACATAAAAAACCCCAAAGATTCCATTCCAAAACTACTAGAACTAATATCTGAATTCAGCAAAGTTGCAGGATACAAAATTAACACACAGAAATCTGTTGCTTTCCTATACACTAATGATGAACTAACAGAAAGAGAAATCAGAAAAACAATTCCATTCACAATTGCATCAAAAAGAATAAAATACCTAGGAATAAACCTAACGAAGGAAGTGAAAGACCTGTACTCTGAAAACTACAAGACACTCCTAAGAGAAATTAAAGAGGACACTAACAAATGGAAATGCATCCCATGCTCTTGGCTAGGAAGAATAAATATTGTCAAAATGGCTATACTACCTAAAGCAATCTACAGATTCAATGCAATCCCTATCAAACTACCAACAGCTTTCTTCAATGAACTGGAACAAATAATTCTAAAATTCATATGGAACCACAAAAGACCCCGAATAGCCAAAGCAATCCTGAGAAGGAGGAATAAAACAGGGGGAATTACACTCCCTGACTTCAAGCTCTACTACAAAGCCACAGTAATCAAGACAATTTGGTATTGGCACAAAAACAGACCCACAGACCAGTGGAACAGAATAGAAAATCCAAACATTAACCCAAACATATACAGTCAATTAATATTTGATAAAGGAGCCTTGGATATACAATGGGGAGATGACAGCCTCTTCAGCAGCTGGTGTTGGAAAAACTGGACAGCTACATGTAAGAGAATGAAACTGGACTACTGTCTAGCCCCATACACAAAGGTAAACTCAAGGTGGATCAAAGACTTGAATGTAAGTCATGAAAACATAAAACTCTTAGAAAAAAACATAGGCAAAAATCTCCTGGACATAAACATGAGCAACTTCTTCAGGAACATATCTCCCCGGGCAAGGGAAACAAAAGCAAAAATGAACAAGTGGGACCATATCAAGCTGCAAAGCTTCTGTACAGCAAAGGACACCATCAGTAGAACAAAAAGACATCCTACAGTATGGGAGAATATATTCATAAAAAACGTATCTGATAAAGGGTTGACATCCAAAATATATAAAGAACTCATGCACCTTAACAAACAGAAAGCAAATAATCCAATTAAGAAATGGGCAGAGGACATGAATAGACACTTCTCCAAAGAAGAAATTCAGATGGCCAACAGGCACATGAAAAGATGCTCCACATCGCTAATCATCAGAGAAATGCAGATTAAAACCACAATGAGATATCACCTCACACCAGTGAGGATGGCCAACATCCAAAACACAAACAACAACAAATGTTGGCGAGGATGTGGAGAAAAGGGAACCCTCCTACACTGCTGGTGGGACTGCAAATTAGTTCAACCATTGTGGAAAGCAGTATGGAGGTTCCTCAAAAAGCTCAAAATAGAAATACCATTTGACCCAGGAATTCCACTCCTAGGAATTTACCCTAAGAATGCAGCAGCCCAATTTGAAAAGGACAGATGCACCCCTATGTTTATTGCAGCACTATTTACAATAGCCAAGAAATGGAAGCAACCTAAGTGTCCATCAGTAGATGAATGGATAAAGAAGATGTGGTACATATACACAATGGAATATTATTCAGCCATAAGAAGAAAACAAATCCTACCATTTGCAACAACATGGATGGAGCTAGAGGGTATTATGCTCAGTGAAATAAGCCAATCCGAAAAAGACAAGTATCAAATGATTTCACTCATATGTGGAGTATAAGAACAAAGAAAAAATACTGAAGGAACAAAACAGCAGCAGACTCACAGAACCCAAGAATGGACTAATAGTTACCAAAGGGAAAGGGACTGGGGAAAATGGGCGGGAAGGGAGGGATAAGAGGGAAAAAGGGGCATTACGATTAGCAGATGTAATGTTGGGGGGGCACGGGGAGGGCAGTACAACTCAGAGAAGACAAGTAGTGATTCTATAGCATCTCACTACGCTGATGGACAGTGACTGTAATGGGGTTGGTGGGGGGGACCTGATGAAGGGGTAGTTTAATAATCGTAATATTGCACATGTAATTGTAAATTAATGATAATAAAATAAATTACATTAAAAAAAATTGAAAACTTCTCCTCCTAAGATCAGGAGAAAGATAAGGATATATGTGCTCTTACTGTTTCTGTTGAAATTGCACTGAAATCTCTAGGTTAGTCGTTACCAGGGGCTCAAGGAATGGGGAGTTGCTGCTCAAGGCTATGAGGCTTCTTTGTGAAGAGATGAAAATATTCTGGAATTTAATAATGGTAATAATTTTACAACTTTGTGAAAACACTATAACAGCTCAATTGTAAACTTTAAAAGGATGAATTTTGTGGTATGTGAAATATACCTTTATAAAAATTTAATAGAAAAAATAATCAGGTATGCAAAGAAGCAGGAAAGCATGACCCGTAATGAAGAGAAGAATCAATAGAAATTCACCCAGAAGTGACAGAGATTTGAAATTAGCAGATATAGACATTTGGAAAGTTTTAATAATTGCATTCCATATGTTCAAAAAGTTAAACAGAGGCCAAAAAAATTTTAAAAGACACAAATTAAACTTCTAGAGATGGAAACTGTGACATATGAGCTAGAAAATACCCTGGGTAGGATTAATGACAGATCAGATATTGCAATGGCAACAAACTAGCAAACTACAAGGTGTAGCAACAGAAACTATATAAAAGGAAATACAGAGAGCAAAAAGAGTAAAAATAAAAAAATTAACAGGGCACCAGTGAGCTGTGGAACAGCTGTAAGTATCCTCATATATATGTACTTGCAGTCTCTAAAGGAGAGGAAGGACTGGGAGAAGGGACAAACAATATTTGAAGAAATAATGGCTGAAAGTTTTTTAGATTTGGTGACAATCATAAACTTACAAATCCATAAATCTCAAAGACCATAAATACAAGAAACAGGAAAGAAACTATCCCAATACACAGCATAGTCAAATTACTCAAAATCATTGATAAAAGAGAAAATTCTTAAAAGTAGCCAAGAACAGAAGACATTACTTATACAGGAACAAATCACAGATTTCCCACTGGCAACAGTGCAAGCAAGAAAACAGTGGAACAAAATCTTTAAAGTAATGAAAGACCTAGAATTCTATACCCAACAAAAATATTTTTCAAAAATGAAGGCAAAATATAAGCTATTTCAGACATACAAAAGATGAAGGAATTTATGTAGTCACATGTAGGAGTTTAATAATGTTCTTTGCAATATAGAGGTAAGTTTTATTTTATTTTTAAAAATCAGCTGTACAACTGAATGTTTAGTTAGTGGGTAAACTTATTTTTTTAATTGTATAAGCTCTTAACTGAGGTATTGTCAAATACTTTTCTTTATTGGAGCAAAAACAATTAACACCTAATCAGCACATTAGAACTATAAGAAATATAAAGGAATAATACCAGTTTGAAATACCAAACTACACAAAGGGATAAAGAGCACCAGGAATTGTGACTACAAGGGAATATAGATAAAAATTTTAAGATGACATTTAAATCTCAAAGAAAGTGGTTGCTTTTTCTGCAAAAATAGTAGCAATGTAATGTGGGACTTATGCAAAAGTAAAATGCAAGGCAACATAGCACAAAAGTAAGAAAGGTAACTGGAAATATACTATTTAAGGTTCTTATTCTATATGAGAAGTGGTATATCATTTGAAGATGGACTATGATAAATTAATGATATACACCATAAACTCTAAAACAACCACAAAAATAACAAAACAAAGAACTATGGTTAATAAGTTATTAAAAAATCCAACAAAAACCCTCAAGCCATGAAATGAATTTAAAATAATTATTGACTGGTAGTATCCCAGTACTACTAGCACAAAAAGGAGAAAGATATAATCACAAAATTATTCAAGTTGTCCAATAGAAGGGAAAAAAGAGGAAAAAGGGAACAAAAAAATAGATGAGACAATAGAGAATAGTAGACAAATCTGGATATTAATTATCACATTTGATGTAAATATCTAATAATACCAATTCAAAGGCAGAGATTGTGTTGAATAAACACTCTCCCACTCCCGCGTGCACGCACACAACACACACAGACACAGAGCAAGATCCCTGTATATGTTGTCTACAAAAAACTCACTTTAACGCACACAAATGGTCCACCATCACTTTCACCTCGTTTATTGAAACCTCCTAACTGGTCTGCCTTCATCCTTTCGCACTTTCCCTCCAATCCATTCTGGCATGCTTGGTTGTTTTGGCATTTTCTTCATTGTTCTGATAAAATTATCTGTGGGTATTTCAGACCAGAATGAAAGTGCTATCCTCCCAAAGAGATTTGTGTTTGCTTTTGACAGGCGCCTGGGATACTACTACCAGTCAAGAATTATTTTAAATTTGTTTCATGGCCTGAGGGTTTTTGTTGGATTTTTTTATAACCCAAGTGATATGAAACTTTACCCCCAATCTGTATAAAAATTGGCTCATGGTTACACCTTAACAGGGTCACTCCCTCTTTCTCTCTTTCTCTCTCTCTTTTTCCTTCTCTTTGTGCCATGCTCTGCTCATCATCAGAGCACATATCCTTACAGTCCCCAGGAAGTGAGATGGTTTACTTCTAGCTCACCCGTATCTCCTGTTGGGATCTCAGTTTCATGGGAAAGGGGATCTTTCTGTTAGATATCTGCATTTGCAGGATCTGGACTTAGATTTTAAATCTAATTTGTTTTCTTTCTTTTTTAAATTTTTTATTACGGTATTATTGATATACAATCTTATGAAGGTTTCACATGAAAAAACAATGTGGTTACTACATTTACCCATATCAAGTCCCCACCCATATCTCAATGCAGTCACTGTCCTTCAGGGTAGTAACACTGTGCCACAGATTCACTATATGCCTTCTCTGTGAGACACTGTCTTACCCTTGACACCCCACACCATGTGTACTAAACATAATACCCCTCAATCCCCATCTCCCTCCATCCCCACCCACCCTTCCCCACCCCTCCAATTTGGTAACCACTAGTTCCTTCTTGGACTCTCTGAGTCTGCTGCTATTTTGTTCCTTCACTTTGATTTGTTGTTATACTCCACAAATCAGGGATATCATTCAGCACTTGTCTTCCTCTGCCTGGCTTATTTCACTGAGCATAATATCCTCCAGCTCCATCCATGTTGTTGCAAATGGTAGGATTTGTTTCTTTCTTATGGCTGAATAGTACTCCATTGTGTATATGTACCACCTCTTCTTTATCCATTCATCTACTGATGGACACTTAGGTTGGTTCCATATCTTGGCTATTGTAAAAAGTGCTACAATAAACATAGGGGTGCACATATCTTTTTGAATCTGAGAAGTTGTATTCTTTGGGTAAATTCCAAGGAGTGGGAATGCAGGGTCAAATGGTATTTCTATTTTTAGTTTTTTGAGGAACCTCCATACTGCTTTCCACAATGGTTAAACTAGTTTACATTCCCACCAGCAGTGCAGGAGGGTTCCGCTTTCTCTGCATCCTCGCCAGCATTTGTTTTTCATAGTCTTTCCGATGCTGGCCAACCTTACTGGTATGAGGTGATATCTCATTGTGGTTTTAATTTGCATTTTTGTGATGATTAGTGATATGGAGCATCTTTTCATGTGCCTGTTGGCCACCTAAATTTCTTCTTTGGAGAACTGTCTCTTCATATCCTCTGCCCATTTGTTAATTGGGTAATTTGCTTTTTGGGTGTAGTGCCGTGTAAGTTCTTTATATATTTTGGATGTTAACCCCTTGTCGGATATGTCATTTACAAACATATTCTCCTATACAGTAGGATGCCTTTTTGTTCTGTTGATGGTGTCCATTGCCATACAGAAACTTTTTAGTTTGATGTGCTCCCATGAGTTCATTTTTGCTTTTGTTACCCTTGCTGTAGGAGATGCGTTCAGGAAGAAGTCGCTCATGCTTATATTCAGGAGATTTTTGCCTATGTTGTCTTCTAAGGGTTTATGGTTTCATGACTTACATTCAGGTCCTTGATCCATTTCGAGTTTACTTTTCTGTATGGGGTTAAATAATAATCTAGTTTCATTCTCTTGCATGTAGCTGTCCGATTTTGCCAAGACCACCTGTTGAAGAGGCTGTCATTTCCCCATTGTATGTCCATGGCTCCTTGATCATATAAAAATTGACCACATATGGTTGGGTTTATATCAGGGCTCTTTAGTCTGTTCCATTGGTCTATGGGTCTGTTCTTGTGCCAGTACCAAATTGTCCTGAGTACTGTGGCTTTGTAGTAAAGCTTGAAGTTGGGGAGCATAATCCCCCCAGCTTTATTCTTCCTTCTCAGGATTGCTTTGGCTGTTCGGGGTCTTTTGGGGTTCCATATGAATTTTAGAACGATTTTCTCTAGTTCATTGAAAATGCTGTTGGTATTTTGATAGGAATTGCATTGAATCTGTAGATTGCTTTAGGCAGAATGGCCATTTTGACAATATTAATTCTTCCTGTCCATGAGCATGGGATGTGTTTCCATTTATTGGTACCTTCTTAAATTTCTCTCATGAGTGTCTTGTAGTTTTCAGAGTATAGGTCTTTCACTTCCTTGGTTAGGTTTATTCCTAGGTATTTTATTCTTTTTGATGCAAGTTTGAATGGAATTGTTTTCCTGATTTCTCTCTCTGCTAGTTCATTGTTAGTGTATAGGAATGCCACAGATTCCTGCATATTAATTTTGTATCCCGCAACTTTGCTGAATTCAGATATTAGATCTAGTAGTTTTGGTGTAGATTCTTCAGGGTTTTTTATGTACAATATCATGTCATCTGCAAACAGAGACAGTTTAACTTCTTCCCTGCCAATCGGGATGTCTTATATTCTTTTGTGTTGTCTGATTGCCGTGGCTAGGACCTCCAGTACTATGTTTAATAGAAGTGGGGAGAGTGGGCATCCTTGTTTTGTTCCCGATCTTAATGGAAAAGATTTCAGCTTCTCGCTGTTAAGTACGATATTGGCTGTGGGTTTGTCATATATGGCCTTTACTATGTTGAGGTACTTGCCCTCTATACCCATATTGTTGAGAGTTTTTATCATGAATGGATGTTGAATTTTGTCAAATGATTTTTCAGCATCTATGGAGATGATCATGTGGTTTTTGTCCTTCATTTTGTTGATGTGGTGGATGTTGTTGATGGATTTTCAAATGTTGAACCATTTGATGTGTTTTTGAATTCAGTTTGCTAATATTTTGTTGAGTATTTTTGCGTCTATGTGCATCAGGGATATTGGTCTGTAATTTTCTTTTTTTGTGGTGTCTTTGCCCGGTTTTGGTATTAGAGTGATGCTGGCCTCATAGAATGTGTTTGGAAGTATTTCTTCTTCTTCTACTCCTTGGAACACTTTAAGGAGGATGAGTATTAGATCTTCACTAAATGTTTGATAAAATTCAGTGGTGAAGCCATCAGGGACAGGCGTTTTGTTCTTAGGTAGGTTTTTGATTACCAGTTCAATTTTTTTGCTGGTAATTGATCTGTTGAGATTTTCTGTTTCTTTCTGGGTCAGCCTTGGAAGGTTCTATTTTTGTAGAAAGTTGTCTATTCTAGGTATCCAGTTTGTTAGCATATAATTTTTCATAGTATTCTCTAATAGTTCTTTGTATTTCTGTGCTGTCTGTAGTGATTTTTCCTTTCTCATTTCTGATTCTGTTTATGTTAGTAGACTTTTTTTTTCTTGATAAGTCTGGCTAGGGGTTATCTGTTTTGTTTATTTTCTCGAAATACCAGCTATTGCTTTTTTCAATCCTTTCTATTGTTTTATTCTTCTCAATTTTATTTATTTCTGCCCTAATCTTTATTATGTCCCTCTTTCCACTGACTTTGGGTCTCATTTGCTCTTCTTTTTCCAGTTTCGTTAATTGTGAGTTTAGACCACTCATATGGATTGTTCTTCTTCCCTGAGGTAGGCCTGTATTGCAATATACTTTCCTCTTAGCATGGCCTTCACTGGATCCCACAGATTTTGTGGTGTTGAATTATTGTTGTCATTTGTCTCTATGTATTGCATGATCTCTGTTTTTATTTAGTCATTGACCCACTGGTTATTTAGGAGCATGCTATTAAGCCTCCATGTGTTTGTGGGATTTTTCATTTTCTTTGCATAATTCATTTCTAGTTTCACTCCTTTGTGGTCTGAGAAGCTGGTTGGTACAATTTCAATCTTTTTGAATTCACCAAGGCTCTTTTTCTGGCCTAGTATATGATCTATTTTTTAAATGTTCCATGTGCACTTGAGAAGAATGTGTATTCTGCTGCTTTTGGGTGTACAGTTCTCTAGATGTCTGTTAGGTCCATCTGTTCTAATGTGTTGTCCATTGCTTTGGTTTTCTTACTATTTCCTGCCTGGTTGATCTGTCCTTCAGAGTGAGTGGTGTGTTGAACTCTCCTAGAATGAATGCATTGCATTCTATTTGCCCTTTTAATTCTGTTAGTATTTGTTTCACATATGTAGGAGCTCCTGTGTTGGGTGCATAGATATTTATAATGGTTAAATCTTCTTGTTGGATTGAACCTTTTATCATTATGTAATGTCCTTCTTTGCCTCTTGTGACTTTCTTTGTTTTGAAATCTATTTTGTCTGGTATAAGTACTGCAACTCCTGCTTTTTTCTCCCTATTAGTTGCATGAAATGTCTTTTTCCATCCCTTCACTTTTAGTCTTTGTATGTCTTTGGGTTTAAAGTGAGTCTTGGAGTAGCATATAGATGGGTCTTGTTTTTTTATCCATTCAGTGACTCTGTGCCTTTTGATTGGTGCATTCAGTACATTTACTTTTAGGGTGATAATGGATAGGTATGTACTAATTAGCATTGTAGGCATCATATTCGTGGTTACCAAAGGTTCAAGGTTAACTTCCTTACTATCTAAGTGTCTAACATAACTCACTTAATATGCTATTAAAAACACAATCTGAAGGTTCATTATTTTGTTTGTTTTTTCCTCCTCCTTTTTCTTCCTCCTCCATTCTTTAGATATTAGGTATCATATTCTGTACTGTTTGTCTATCCCTTGATTGACTTTGGGGATAGTTAATTTAATTTTTCATTTTCTTAGTAATTAGCTGTTCTACTTTCTTTACTGTGGTTTTATTACCTCTGGTGACAGCTATTAAACCGTAGAAACACTTCCATCTACAGCAGTCCCTCCAAAATACACTGTAGACATGGTTTGTGGGAGGTAAATTCTCTCAGCTTTTGCTTATCTGGGAATTGTTTAATCTCTCCTTCAAATTTAAAGGATAATCTTGCCAGATAAAGTAATCTTGGTTCAAGGCCCTTCTGCTTCATTGCATTAAATATATCATGCCTCTCCCTTCTGGTCTGTAAGGTTTCTGCTGAGAAGTCTGATTGTAGCCTGATGGGCTTTCCTTTGTATGTGATGTTATTTCTCTCTCTGGGTGCTTTTAATAGTCTGTCCTTATCCTTGATCTTTGCCATTTTAATTACTATATGTTTTGATGTTGTCTTCCTTGGGTCCCTTGTGTTGGGATATCTGTGCATCTCCATGGCCTGAGAGATTATCTCCTTCCCTAGATTGGGGAAGTTTTCAGCAATCATCTCCTCAAAGACACTTTCTAACCCTTTTTCTCTCTTCTTCTTCTTCTGGTACCTCTATAATGCAAATATTGTTCCGTTTGGATTGGTCACAGTTCTATCAATATTCTTTCATTTTTAAAGATCCTTTTTTCTCTCTGTGCCTCAGCTTCTTTGTATTCCTCTTGTCTAGTTTCTATTTCATTTATTGTCTCCTCCACTGTATCCAATCTGCTTTTAATACCATCTACTGTGCTCTTCAATGATTGGATTTCCAACCATAATTCATTCCTGAGTTCTTGAATATCTTTCCGTACCACCATGAGCATGTTAATGAACTCCCTTTCAGGGAGTTTCATGAGGTCAATATCATTTAAATCTTTCTCAGGAGTTGTATTCATAATTTTACTCTAGACCAGGTTCCTTTGGCATTTCATATTTGTGTATGTGGCCCTCTAGTGCCCAGAAGCTCTACTCTCTGGAGGTGCTCGCCCCTGAAGCAATGTCGGCGATGGCAGGGGAGTGGTATTGGTGCCTGGAGAGAGGAAAGAGCTGTTTCTTGCTTCCGGGCAGCTATCCCTGTCTCCACTGCCTGAACCAGTGGGCCGAGCACACAGGTATAAACCTCTGTGCTTTGCGTTTGTAGTTGCTGTAGACAGAGCTTCCCTCTGGCTGGCCTAATTCCAGGGTTGGGTTTCCCAGTTTGCAATCCCGGTGGGGCTGGCCGGGAGAAAGGTGCAGAGGTCTGCCTGTCATGGAAGGGGTTCTTGGAGCTGTGTAGGCAGCCAAGAAGCTGGAGCACCTGAAGATCATGAAAGCTCCCAATCTGCTGGGCAGAGTGCACCTGGACAATTTTGTCTACCTGTCCTTTCTCCTGAGCAGTAAGCTCTGTGCAATCCTTGCCCCTTTAGCAGCCCTATTGCTAAGGGCTTCTTTGTTATGAAGTCTCTTAGACTGCCCACCTTTCTTTTGTCCCAGAGCAGCTGGATATGGATCCCTGCTTTCCACAAGCAGCTGGAATCTTAGTCTCTCCAGGAACCCTGCCAGTCTCAGCCTTCCAACCCCCCAATCATGAAAGCATCATGCAAGCACCACGAAATGCAGGTTTGCACTCCCAGAGCAGATCTTCTGAGCTAGGCATTCAGCAGTCCCAGATCTCCACTCCCTCCTTGCTCTGTTCCTCTTCCTTTCGCTGGTGAGGTGGGGTTGGGGAAGGGCTTGGATCCCGCAGGACCACAGCTTTAGTATGTTACCCTTTTCCGTGAGGTCTGCTCTTGTCTCCAGGTGTATGCAGTTTGGTGCAGTCCTCTTTCCTGTTGCTCTTTCAGGAGTAGTTGTATCAGTTATATTTTCATATTATATTCAGTTTTAGGAGGAAGCCTTTGTCTCACCTCTTATGCTGCCATCTTTCTCTAATTGACTATTAGGGTGACGTTTACTTTCTTCTTTATAGCTCCTGTATTGCATTTATTACTTTAAGAATACCTATTTTACTACTTTTGGTGTAGAAAATTATTACCATATAGATTCTTTTACCCTTCTTCATCCATGTTGGAGCTGTCTTGTATGTTATATCTGCAGATAACTATATTATATCTGTATCAATAATGCCATCAGACACTGTCATAAATTTTGCTTCCCATGTCAAACATATTTTACGGAACTAAAAAGGAGAAGAATGGTCTACTATGTTTACCTGGATATTTACTACTTCAGTGATTCTTCCTTTATTCCTGATATTCCAAGTTCCTTCTGGTTTCAGTTCCTTCTCATAGAACTTTAATAATTCTTTTAGAACGGGTCCACTGACTACAAATTGTCTAAGTTTTCTTCTATCTGAAAATGTCTGTATTTTGCCTTCATTCCTGAAGGGTATTTTTTCTGGATTCAGAATTCTGCTTTGATAATTCTTCTCTTTTAGCACTTGAAAATGTGCTGCATCTTTCTGGCTTCTGTGATTTTTGATAAGAAATCTATAGTCTGGTAAGATGGTAGCATGAGAGGTGAGACAGATGCCTCCTCCTAAAACCGCATATAATATGAAAATATAATTAATACAACTAATCCTGACAGAGAAACAGGAAGGAAGGCTGTACCAGACTGCATATCCCTGGAGAAAAGAATAGACCTCATAGAACAGGGTAAAGCCATGAACCGGCTGGACCCAAGCCCTTCTCCCACCCCAGCTCACTGGTTGGAGGAAAAGAAACAGAGTGGGAAGGGAAGGGAGGCCTGGGAGTGCCAAACACCTAGCTCTGGAGATTGTCTCTGGGCGCACAAACATACATTGCATGGTGCTCTGGTGATTAGGGGAGTTGAAAAACTAAGACAAGCAGAATACCTGGACAGACTGAGATTCCAGGCACTTGTGGAAAACAGGAATCCATATCCAGCTGCTCTGGGACAAAAGAAAGGCAGGCAGTCTGAGAGACTTCCTAAAAGCAAGAGGGTTGCTAAAGGGACAACGATTGCACAGAGCTTACTGCTCAGGAGAAAGGACAGGTACACAAAATTGTCCAGGTGTACTCTGTCCAGCAGGTTGGGAACTTTCACGATCTTCAGGCTCTCCAGCCCTAGGCTGGCTATGAAGCTCCAAGGCCGCTCGCCGTGATATACAGCCTGCTGCACCTTCCTCCCAGCCAGCACACACCAGGCTCGCCAACTGTCAAACCATGCCCTGGCGTCAGGCCAGCCAAAGGGAAGCCCCGCCTACAGCAGCTACAAACGCAAAGCATAGAGGCTTATACCTGTGTGCTCGGCCCACTGGTTCTGGCAGTAGAGACAGGCATAGCAGCCGGGAAGCAGAAAACAGCTCTTTCCTCTCCCCAGGCACCAACACTGCTCCCCTGTGACCCCCAACATTGCTTGAGGGGCTGAGCAGCTCCAGAGAGTAGAGCTTCTGGGCTCTAGAGGGCGCCACATACAAATACGAGACATCAAAGGAAACTGGTTCAGAGCAAAATCCTACATACACCAGAAAAAAAGGCAAATGCAACTGATCTCATGAATCTTCCTGAAAGAGATTTCAAAATAAAAATCATAAACATGCTCATGGAGGTACAGAAAAATATTCAAGAACTCAGGAATTAATTCCAGTGGTAGATCCAGTCATTACAGAACACAGTATCAGAAATGAAACATACAGTGGAAGGTTTCAAAAGCAGATGAGATAGGGTGGAGGAGAAGATAAATGAAATAGGAATTAGAGAAGAGGAAAACAAAGAAGCTGAGGCACAGAGAGAAAAAAGGATCTCTAAGAATGAAAGAATATTGAGAGAACTGTGTGACAATATTCGTATTATAGGGATACCAGAAGAAGAAGAGAGAGACAAAGGGATAGAAAGTGTCTCTGAGGTTTTAATTACTGAAAATTTCCCCAATCTGGGGAAGGAGATAGTCTCTCAAGCCATGGAGGTGCACAGGTATCCCAACACAAGGGACCCAAGGAAGACAACATAAAGACATATAGTAATTAAAATGGCAAAGATCAAGGATAAGGACAGCCTATTAAAAGCAGCCAGAGAGAGAAATAACATCACATACAAAAGACTTCTCAGCAGAAACTTTACAGACCAGAAGGGAGTGGCATGACGTATTTAATACAATGAAGCAGAAGGGCCTTGAACCAAGAATACTTTATCCAGCAAGATTACCCTTTAAATTTGAAGGAGGGATTAAACAATTTCCACATAAGCAAAAGCTGAGAGAATTTACCTCCCACAAAGAACCTTTACAGTGTATTTTGGGGGGACTGCTATAGATGTATGTGTTCCTAAGGTTTAATAGCTGTCACCAGATGTAATAAAACCACAGTAAAGAAAGCAAATGCAAAACTAAATAAACTACTGCAAAGTCAGTCAAGGGATAGACAAAGAATACAGAATATAATACCTAATATATAAAGAATGGAGGAGGAAGAAAAAGAAGAAGAAAAATACAACCTTTAGATGGTGTGTGTAATAGCATACTAAATAAGTTATGTTAGACTCTTAGATAGTAAGGAAGTTAACCTTGAACCTTTGGTAACCTCAAATCTAAAGCCTGCAATAACTATAAGTACATACCTATCGATAATGCACCAGTCAAAAGATATAAAGTCACTGAATGGACAGAAAAACAAGACCCATCTATATGCTACCTACAAGAGACACACTTTAAACCCAAAGACATACACAAACTAAAAGTGAAGGGATGGAAAAAGATATTTCATGCAACTAATCGGGAGAAAAAAGCAGGACTTGCAGTACTTGTATCAGACAAAATAGAATTCAAAACAAAGAAAGTCACAAGAGACAAAGAAGTACATTACATAATGATAAAAGGGTCAATCCAACAAGAAGACATAACCATTATAAATATCTATGCACCCAAAACAGGAGCATCTACATATGTGAAACAAATACTAACAGAATTAAAGGGGGAAATAGAATGCAATGCATTCATTCCAGGAGAGTTCAACACACCACTCACTCCAAAGGACAGATCAACCAGACAAAAATAAGTAAGGAGACAGAGGCACTGAACAACACATTAGAACAGATGGATCTAACAGACATCTAGAGAACTCTACAACCAAAAGCAGCAGAAACACATTCTTCTCAAGTGCACATGGAACATTGTCAAGAATAGATAATATACTAGACCACAAAAAGAGCTTTGGTAAATTCAAAAAGATTGAAATTGTACCAACCAGCTTCTCAGACCACAAAGGAATGAAACTAGAAATAAATTATGCAAAGAAAACAAAAAATCCCTCAAACACATGGAGGCTTAACAACATGCTCCTAAATAACCACTGGATCAATGACCAAATAAAAACAGAGATCAAGCAATATATGGAAACAAATGACAACAATAATTCAACAACGCAAAATCTGTGGGATACAGCGATGTCTGTGCTAAAGGGAAGTATATTGCAAACAGGCCTACCTCAGGAAGGAAGAACAATCCCATATGAACAGTCTAAACTCACAATTAATGAAACTAGAAAAAGAAGAACAAATGAGACCCAAAGTCAGTAGAAGGAGGGACATAATAAAGATTAGAGAAGAAATATATAAAATCGAGAAGAATAGAACAATAGAAAAAATTAATGAAAGCAAGAGCTGGTTCTTCGAGAAAATAAACAAAATAGATAAACCCCTAGCTAGACTTATGAAGAAAAAAAGAGAGTCTACTCACAGAATAAGAAATGAAAAAGGAAAAATCACTACAGACATCACAGAAATACAAATAATTATTAGAGAATACTATGAAAAATTATATGCTAACAAACTGGATGACCTAGAAGAAATGGACAACTTTCTAGAAAAATACAGCCTTCCAAGGCTGACCCAGAAAGAAACAAGAAATCTGAACAGACCAATTACCAGCAACGGAATTGAATTGGTAATCAAAAAACTACCTAAAACAAAACTTCTGGACCAGATGGCTTCACTGCTGATTTTTATCAAACCTTTAGTGAAGACCTAAAACCCATCCTCCTTAAAGTTTTCCAAAAAATAGAAGAAGAGGGAATACTTTCAAACTCATTCTATGAGGTCAGCATCACTCTAATACCAAAACCAGGCAGAGACACCACAAAAAAAGAAAATTAGAGACCAATATCCCTGATGAACATAGACGCAAAAATGCTCAACAAAATATTAGCAAACCGAATTCAAAAATATGTCAAAAAGATCATCCACCATGATCAAGTAGGATTTATTCCAAGGATGCAAGGATGGTACAATATTAGACTATCCATCAACATCATCCAACACATCAACAAAAGGAAGGACAAAAACCACATGATTATCTCCATAGATGCCAAAAAAGCATTTGACAAAATTCAACATACATTCATGATGAAAGCTCTCAAGAAAATGGGTATAGAGGGTAAGTACCTCAACATAGTAAAGGCCATATATGACAAACCCACAGCCAACATAATACTTAACAGCAAGAAGGTGAAAGCCTTTGCTTTAAGATTGGGAACAAGACAAGGATGTCCACTCTCTCCACTTTTATTCAACATAGTTCTGGAGGTCCTGGCCACAGCAATTAGACAACACAAAGAAATAAAGGGCATCCAGATTGGTTAAGGAAGAAGTTAAACTGTCACTGTTTGCAGATGACATGATATTGTACATAAAAAACCTGAAGAATCCACTCCAAAACTAGTAGATCTAATATCCGAATTCTGGAAAGTTACAGGATACAAATTAATACACAGAAATCTGTTGCATTCCTTTATACTAACAATGAACTAGCAGAAAGAGAAATCAGAAAAAAAATTCCATTCACACCTGCATCAGAAAGAATAAAATACCTAGGAACAAACCTAACCAAGGAAGTTAGAGACTTATACTTTGAAAATTAAAAGACACTCATGAGAGAAATTAAAGAAGATACCAATAAATGGAAATATCCCATGCTTATGGATAGGAAGAATTAATATTGTTAAAATGGCCATCCTGCCTAAAACAATCTACAGATTCAATGCAATCCCTTTCATAATACCAACAACATTCTTCAATGAACTAGAGAAATTCATTCTAAAATTCATATGGAACCACAAAAGACCCCAAGTAGCCAAAGCAATCCTGAGAAGGAAGAATAAAGCTGGGGGAATTATGCTCCCAACTTCAAGCTCTACTACAAAGCCACAGTAATTAAGACAATTTGGTACTGGCACAAGAACAGAACAATAGACCAATGGAAAAGACTAGAGAGCTCTGATATAAACCAACCACATATGGTCAATTAATATACGATAAAGGAGCTATGGACATACAATGGGGAAATGACAGCCTCTTCAACAACTGGTGTTGGCAAAACCGGAGACCTACATACAAGAGAATGAAACTGGATTATTGTTTAACCCCATACACAAAATTAAAAAATATATCAAAAAGATCATCCACCATGATCAAGTAGGATTGATTTCAAGGATGCAATATTCTATACCAAAATATTTAAAGAACTCACATGCCTCAACACCCAAAAAGCAAATAACCCCGATTAAAAAATGGGCAGAGGATATGAAGAGACAATTCTCCAAAGAAGAAATTCAGATGGCCAACAGGCACATGAAAAGATGCTCCACATCACTAATCATCAGGGAAAAATGTAAATTAAATCCACAATGAGATATCACCTCACACCAGTTAGGTTGGCCAGCATCAAAAAGACTAAGAACAACAAATGCTGGCAAGGATACGGAGAAAGGGGAACCTCCTACACTGATGGTGGGAATGTAAGTTAGTTCAACCATTGTGGAAAGCAATATGGAGAAATACCATTTGACCCAGGAATCCCACTCCTTGGAATTTACCCAAAGAATACAAGTTCTCAAATTCAAAAAGACATATGCAGCCCTATGTTTATCGCAGCACTATTTACAATAGCCAAGATATGGAAGCAACCTAAGTGTCCGTCAGTAGATGAATGGATA
Source organism: Smutsia gigantea (assembly GCA_032199065.1). NCBI lineage: Eukaryota > Metazoa > Chordata > Mammalia > Pholidota > Manidae > Smutsia > Smutsia gigantea. The sequence goes on along the minus strand of JAVSCE010020754.1, from coordinate 590,937 downwards.
AAGAAGATGTGGTACATATACATAATGGAATAATACTATTCATCCATAAGAAAGAAACAAATCCTACCATTTGCAGTAACATGGATGGAGCTGGAGGATATTATGCTCAGTGAAATAAGCCAGGTGGAGAAAGACAAGTGCCAAATGATTTCCCTCATTTGTGGAGTATAACAACGAAGCAAAACTGAAGGAACAAAATAGCTGCAGACTCACAGACTCCAAGAAGGGACTAGCAGTTTCCAAAGGGGAAGGGTGTGGGAGGGCGGGTGGGGAGAAAAGGAGACGGTGATTGAGGGGTATTATGTTTAGTACTCATGGTGTGGGGGCTCACGGGGAAGACAGTGTAGCACAGAGAAGACAAGTAGTGAATCTGTGGCATCTTACTGCACTGATGGACAGTGACTGCAATGGGGTATGGGTGGGGACTTGATAATATGGATAAATTTAGTAACCACATTGTTTTTTTATGTGAAACCCTCATAAGAGTGTATATCAGTGATACCTAAATAAAGAGAAAAAAGAAATCTATAGTCTTTCAAATCACTATTGCCTTCTAAGTTCTCCCTTGTTGATTTCAAGATAACTTCTTGCTCTTTAGTTTTAATAGTTTGATTATGATGAATATGGGCATGGATTTTTTGGCTGTTTCTTGTTTGGAGTTTTTGATCTTCTTGAATCTGTAATTTCTGTCTTTCAGTGTATTTTAGAAATTTTCAGCCAATATTTCTTCAAATATTCTTTCCCCTGCCCTGTGCTATTTCTCCTCTTCTTCTGAGACTCTGATGACACAAATATTAAAACATTTCAGAATTGTCCCACAGGCTCTCAAGGCTCTGACCATTTTCTGAAAGTCTTTTTCCCCCTTTATCTTTAGTTCAGATAAAATATCTTGTTAACCATCAATCTTCAAGTTCACTGACTCCACTGTCATCTGCATTCTGCTTTTGAGCTATTCAGTAAGGAGTTTTTGGGTGGAGGGGTATTGTTTTTTCAGTTCTAAAATTTCTATTTGCTTCTTCTGTATTTCTTGTATCTCTTCGCTAAACTTTCCAGGCATTTCAAGAGTAACTGCAATTTTTTGTTGCTGTGTTTTTTAAATAGCTGGTTTTAAGTCTTATCAGAAAATTCTTACATCTGTGTCATTTAAGTATTGGCATCTGTTGATTACCTTTTCCTTGTGAGGCCTTGCCATTTTCCTGATTCTTAATATGCCTAGTGCTTTTGGTTTGTATGCTGGTCATTTTGAATATTAACTATCAGGTCCTGGGCCTTGTTTAAATCCTATTGAGAATGTTGGTATTTTTGCCTTAGCAAACAATCAACCTAGTTAGATTCAGGCTGTATGTTCCCATCACCTTTCTGTGGGTCAGTTCAGTTCTGAAGGCTTTTGCAGTGCTATTCAGATTTGTCTCATGTGTGTGACACCCAGTGGTAAGTCAGGGTCCTTGGTGGTAGTATATCCATAGTTCATTTCTCAATTCCGTGGTATGCTGTTTAAAGTCATATCCTCAAGCACACTGCTTGGGGGTGAGCCCAGGAGTTCATAAATAACCTCATGGGGTTGCTTTCCCAAACTTATCCTTCTTCAAGATGTCTCTAGCATTGTCAGTTTCTTGGGGCTTCCTCTTCAGAATGTTTTTGGCCAGAAAGCTGGGACTTTATTTACCCCATTCTGTTGTCTTCCTATGACTGCACCTTTGTCCAGGGCCAAATGTCAGGAACATAAAGAGAAAAAAGAAATGGGCATTCAGCACACTACCTGGACAGCACAGTGTCCCTGACATGAGATGAAGATTCACCTCACTTAGAGTTTTGGCTATGCGATTAATTGAGGGCTAGTGTGGTAGAGAATGGAGAAAAATATGCAGTTTTACCTCCACTCTTTCTGAGTGTCAGAAGACCCCTTTCCTAGTCCTTGAACCAGAACTAGAGAGCTTCCTCTAGATCTGTTTCTGTGCCTCTGTGCCCACTTCTGGATTATGAGCTGCGTGGAGTCCAGATCAAGATATGCTGAAGAAAAGTAAATGACTTACTCCCAGCTCAGTAGTTCTTCAAATTCTCTTCTTCTTCCCCTCTCTGCCTATTGCTGTTTACATTTTAGAGAACTCACTAGCTGCCCTATGAATTTCCAAGTTTTATAGCCTGAAGGGGGACTCCTAGGGTAGTTGTAAGTTATCTGTTTTAAGGTAAGGTATCTATTATTTTCCTAAAGAGAAAAGAAATTAATAAAACTAGTTATGTTTTTCCTAAAAAAAACCTTGAATATAAAACTCATTCTCTTCTATTTTGAGCATAAAGCAACAATAGGCAAATTACAAACAGAGGAGGGAAATAACTGACTGAGTAAAACTTAAAAACAGTATAAATATCTCTATAAGCTAGAAAATAAGGAGAGACACAAAGCTTTGCACAAGGCTGGGGCCACAGGCCTGCAGGGGTCTGGGACCAGGAGATGATACTAGTGTCTGGGAATTTGACCTCTCCAGGGTGAAAAGAATAGAGACAAAGAAGGCTCTCTGTAAAGACATAGGATCAGAGCTCACTGTGAAGTCTATGGCTCATACTAGACTGTTTGCTTATGTGTATTAGTTATCTATTGCTGTCAAATGAATTACCAGCAATTTAGTGGCTTAAAACAATGTCTAGTGTTTGTAGGTCAGAAGCTCAGACACAGCTTAGGTGGGTTCTCTGGGTCTCACCTGACTACAATCCAAGTGTTACTGAGTCTGAAGTCTCTTCAGAGGCATAGGTGGGGAAATAACCACCTTGAAACTCCATCAGGTTATTGACAAAATCAAGTTCCTTACAGCTACAGAACTGAAAGTTTAAATTTCTTGGTGGATGCTGCCCAGCTGCTAGAGGCTGCCTATAGTTCCTTGCCATGTGGGGGTTCCCCAGCACAACCATTTGCTTCCTCAAAGCTAGCAAAGAGAGACAGAGAGAGCAAACTTGTTAGCAAGATGGAGGCTAATGCAATATGGTATAGTATAATCATGGAAATGACACCCATTACCTTTGTCATATTCTATTGGGTAGAGGCAAATCATGGGTTTGCCACACTCAAGAGTATGAACACAGACATGAACACAAGGGGAGAGGTATCATGTAGGCCATATATACCATGAAAAAGGCTTCAGACCAATTTGTGCCTGATGACTTCAGGACTATGGGCATTGGGAAAATGTAGTCCTGTAGAAATAGGGAGGCAAACAGATTAAGGCTAGCAACTGATACCTCAGTGAAGCTGCTTACAGGATCAGAGACCAGATTTGTGATGGCTTCAATATTATCACAGGGCAGAACACCTGGAATGATAGGGTAAGACCTCGTATGTCTGGAATGTGAACTTTAAAACACAGGTGAAGGTAACCTAAAACAGTCCTAGGCAGTGTAAGGTAAGCCCTGAGAGAGGGAGAGAGGAAAGAGAGGAAAGCGATTAAGAGAGACAAAATAAAAACATTGAAATTTGGTTTTCACACCAAAATTTCAAAATTTATAAAGTAATATAAACATAAAAAAGAGCAATCAAATTCAATAAATGGAATGTGAATTTACTCTAGATAAAAATAATTTTTAAAGTCATACAAACATAACTATGTTTAGAATGCTCAAGGAAATAAATGATTAACTTCCATTTTAAAAAGTAGGAAATTTTGAAACCAAAGTAGGTAGAAGTCAAACAAGAAAAGCTGACCATTTAAAACATTTAGAAATACTAGACGAAATATGGACAATAAAAGAAGAAAGTTTATTGCTGAAATGAATTTTAGACTAAATATTATTCCTGGAATGAATCATAGACTAAATACAAAGGAGGGAGTATAAGAGCACTTCTACACAAATAGCCATGGGCCAACAGCATCAGAGTCAACATCATCGGGAAGCTTGGTAGAAGGGCAATACCTCAGACCCACCCCATGCTTTGAGATATTTAACATTTTAATAAATTCCTCAGGTAAATCATATGCATATTAAATATAAGAAGTGCTGTCTTAGGACAGTGGAAGAAAATTTTGAGGAATTTGCTCAGAATACAAAACAGAAAGACAAAGAAAAACATCCATGTAAAAGAACTATTATGAGTCAGAGATAGCAGACAAAGGATTCTGTATACCTATAACTACTCAATCCAGATGAACAGAGTAGAAATATTTGAAAAGATAATAGTTGAGAATTTTTTGGAATGAAACAAAGGCAATGATTTTTCAAATCGTAAGTACACTGCAAGCCCTGAGCAGGACAACTGCAGGTGATTTATGCCTCTCTTCTGCTGTTTTCTACTTTATTGTTGGGGTGTTTCTCCATTGCCAAATCTGTTGTTTAGTGAAAAGTTTTTTGTGTAGATAATGTTATTTTTCCAGGGCAGCCTTTAAGAGTCTAACTTATCTTAAAATTCCAGTTGTTCTTTGCTGGTGTACTTTACCTTGGATTGGTCCCTCTTTGCCTTTCTCAAGTGTCTGTTTTTTACCTTTTAAAATTATGCAAATTTTGCATTTCAGTGAATTTTCTTGAAACAAATAAAAATATGCTCCCAAATTGTGGCATAAAATTGGCACTTAAGAAAAATGTTTTGTATTTCTTCCTGTGGTCTGAATATACTGCTAAGCATTCCCATTTCTGTGTCCACATACATTTGCATTGAGAAAGTACAGGAACCACAAGTTAAAGTTCATGCTCCTGAGTTTTACATAAAAGGCCTTTGTGACCTGGTCATACTGGCTTTCCTCTAAGCTTTCCACTATTCTCTGACTTGGAATTTTTGATCTGGGTACATTGGGTTTTCCTAAAATTAAAAAATTTTTTTTCTTTTTCTGGTTACATAAGAAATAAATGCTCTTTGTGTAAAACTCTAAACAATATGAAAAAGCCTAAAGAAGGTCAAATTCATCTAAAATCCCTCTCCCAGAGATAATTACCTTAGATACTATACTCACTGTCTCTTAAAAAATATATATATATATATATACACACACACATATATGTATATACACATATGCATATACATATATGCCTGTATAGGTATGTACACATGCACATTTAGACAAATATGTACATATATATATTCACGCACATATCTACACACACATAATTTTACATGCATAGGCTATAAAGGTTGGTTTTTCATAGTCACCTTTCAGTTTAGTTTTATAGATTTTTTTTAACCATCTCTTTAGTTACCCAAACCAGAAAACCAAATTAACAGCCATATCTGACTCAGAATCTCATACTAAGATACAGACATACAGGCTTTTCTTGGGTAAATATTTAGAAAATAATGGGATCCCTTTCTATGTACTCTGCATCTGCTTTACTCATTTAAAGTTATATGACATCATACAAAAGCATCCAAATCAACTGGTGTAGTTGCAATCATCCTTTTAAACTGTTGCTTAATTTTAAATGATAAGGATATATCACAGTGTACTCATTTGGTCTCCCTTTGATGAGATTTTTAGCTACTTCCAGTTTGTCCTTCCATTTTTCCTTCTTCTAATTGGATTTTCACTGAATGTGTTTATTAATTTAGAAAGGATCATTATCTTTATGATATTAAGTTCCCCTACCCAATAGTATAGTATACAGTTCAAGTAAGCCTGATCTTGTCTTATGTCCTTTAATTAAATTTTATTGTTTTTTCCTTTGGGTCACACTTGTTCAAATAAATCCTAAAAATTTAATAATTTTTATTGCTAGAGAACATTAAAAACTTCTGTTCCATATCTGACTATTTATTTCTACTACTGGAAAAAGCAATTGATTTTCTTTTTCAAATGTTTATCATGCTTCTAGTCAGTTTACCAAATTCCCTTCATGCCTTTGTACTTTAATCCCCAGTCATGTTGAACTTCTAATTCCTCATACCACGCATCTATGGCTTTGCTCTTTCTGGAAGATCTTTCTCCTCTGCTGCTGACTCATTCATACCACCTGTGAAGACTGACCAGTAAGTGTTCCTCTGACACCCCCACGTTGACAAGGATCCTTATTTGTTCTCTTTCCTAGTATTTTGGGCATGTTAGCATTGTTTGTTTTTATTACTTTTCATTCTAGCTGTCTATCTTTATGTGTAGTCTCTGAACTCTGTGGAGTCATGAGTCAGGGCTTAAACAAACTGATATTCTCAGAAACTAGCACCAAATCTGGAACACACTAAAAAAAATTGTAATTGACCTGTTCTGATTGGAAATAGCTATTAATGCCAAGACAGAGTGACCTAATTTTTTTATAGATCTCTGATATTTTTTGCTACATTACTCTTGATATTTATAGTTTCAGATACTTATTCTTTATGTGTATAGCTCACTGACTTGATTTAATACTTTGTTATGTGAAAATCAGAGAGGCTGAGGGGCTTGGACCAGCTACAGAAATCTTGATTCTTGATGGCAAGTGTGACTGAAGAATTAATTCATTCAGTAAACTAATGTTTATTGAGCACATACTATAGGCCAAGAGCTGTGTATACAGAGATTCTCAGAACAAACACTATCCCATCAGAGAGTTTACAAAATCCAACTGTAAGGTTATACTATTTAAACAAAATATGCAGCTTCAAGAGTATAGTTTGAATCTTATTTGTGGCATTAGACACTCTTGACCGTTCTTTCTTTATTATACTCACTCCTATTTTGGAGATCCACTCTCGGCTACTTTTTCTACCAGGGCTGCTTCCACGTTATGCTGTCACATCGTCTTCTGGGCAGACTAGACCAAAAACAGTTCTCATTTGTCGTTTTATAAACTGTTTTCAATGGCTGATTAGGCACATGATGATTACAATACGTCAAAATAACCAGAATTTTCAATTAAAGAATGGAAGGAACTGTTGTTTCGATTCTCCCTGCTACCCTGCTTCTCAGAACTGGACTGTGGTAGGCTAAATAATGCTGCCCAAAGATTTCCACACCTTAATCTCTAGAACCTGTGACTATGTCACCTTGTATGGCAAAGGGGACTTTGCATACGAGATTAAGGATTTTGAGATGGGAAAACTATCCTGGATTTTCCAAGTGACCCTAATATAATTACAAGTTTCCCTATAAAGAGAGAGGCAGGAGGGTCAAGTCAGAGGAAAAAAAATCTGAAGATTTTATGCTGCTGCCTTTAAAGATGGAAGAAGAGCCATGAGCCAGGGCATGCAGGTGACCTCTGGGAGCTGGAAAAGGTCAGGAAATGGGTTCTCCTCTACAGCCTCCTGAGAGTATGGCCCTGCTGACGTCTTTAGTTTTAGCCCAGTGAAACCCATTTTGATCTTCTGACCTCCAGAACTGTAAGAATACACATTTGTTGTTTTAAGTCACTAAGTTTGTGTTAATTTATTATAGCAGCAATAGAAAACTAATGCAGAGGGAAAAAGTAGCTAAAGTGGCTCCAGTAGGCTTCTTGGCAGAGTATACTGAGACTAACTGGGACAGGGAAACTCAACTAAGGCAGCTTGAAACTAATAAAGCCAGGGAGGGCAGGACCCCACCTCATTGTATAAGGGTTGAGAATCAAACTGGGAAGACCCAGTATCAACCACAGTCCAAAATTTAAGAATCACAAATAGGACACAAATCCAAGAACCAGGAGTTAAGCAGACATTGGATTAAGAAGAGCACAGATAAGAAGCAGGAAGGAAGGGTACAGGGAAATTTCATGGAAAGATATCAAAGTGGCCAAAGTTCACATTTATTAGATCGTGGGCATCAAATGTTTAACAGAATTCCTTAATGGGAACATCTCATTTATTTAGATCTACTATCACATAGCATGAATATCTTATTTAGTTTGCCTGATAACCCCATGAGTTGAGTATTATAACTCTTGCTTTATTAATGTATAAACCAATTAAAAGAGGTTAAGTGACTTTTCCAAGGTCAGAGAAAACACTTGGCAGTGAAGATGAGGTTGACCTCATCTCTCTCATCCCAGGAGCTTCACTCTTTTTCTTTCACACCAGGCCACCTTTCTTTCAGGAAAAAGGCTTGTTAAATTTTTGGTTGTATGCACATTTCAAAGCAAAAACGCAAGGTATCATCTTTTGAGATACTTACTCTATCAGTGAGAACTTGAAAATTAAGTTAAAAATTAAGCAGCAAATCCAAACTCAGGCTCTCTGCCCTGAGAAAGCAGGGCTGAACCTAGTGCTGACTGCCACGTGGCTCATTATTTATTCTTGTGAAACTGCGGAATTATTTGAAAGGAAAGAAGGAACAGAAATTCCTGCTTTCTTCAAGGTAGCCTTATAGTCTAGGGCTTAAAATACTGATTTAATGGTGAAGGTAAGTGCTTTTCTTCTTTTTGATTCTTTTTGGGTCAGAGGATAATTACTAACTAGAGATCTATTAAAGTGAGGGAACAATTTGAGGGAAAGTCAGAGGCAGAACATTAGTAGCAGCTTAAGGATCTCCATCTGAGATTGGTTTCTTATTCCAAAGTGGAGAAACTTTCTAAAAAAGTTTATCAGTTCAATTAGGACCCTAGAGCAAGGCTGGAGAGGCCACCAGAGCTGATGGACACTATGGTCAATGGTTATTTCTCTCAGGATTCTGTGAGTGTTAACCATGACACCTGGTTGAATTGGGACGGGCTTTGGCTGTGGAATAAAATACTGGATCAGAGGTAACAAGGTTTGTGTTTGGGGACCGTGACTGAGCAGTCTCTTCAGATTTCTATATATATTTGAAATTGTCTCTCAAGAAAGGGAAAATATGAACAAGTTGTGAATAAGACTGAAGCCAAGAAAACTTGCATGCTTGTAAAGATCACCTGGCTTGTTGTCTTCATTGTACAGCCAAAGAAAGGTGTCCACCTATTTGTGCTATGGTAGGAGGCCCTGGGGGGAAGACTCAGCAAAAGTGCTCTCTCCCAACCTGCCCAGAGAGCATACCAAGTCTAAAGCCCAGCTGGGCTCATATTGGCCTGGAAGAAACAGCCTGAGGTTGTCACCTGAAACAAAGGTGCAGAGCACTCCTGTGTATTTCCCGATGAGCTGAGCTTTGAGTCCCTATGGGTAGGGCCCCTGCTGTACCTTAATTTAGGCATAACTCGGCCTTCTTCTTCAACTGCCTTTTTCTTTCCCTTTTTCCATGATTAAATTCAGAGATGAATTGACAGCATAATGCAGATCTACTGGAATAACCGATTTTATTTCAGAACTACCAATCTTTCAGAAAACTAGTCAGCTGTTAAAAGGGGCCTCAGTTTTACTAAGATGGAAGAAATTACTTCTTCCCACATTCTCTGATGTTTACAGCAAGATGCATCCCTTCCTCATCCATCTCGTGGTTTCTAGTCCAGAAGAAGCCACTTTTAAAAGGAAATGTTTAAAACCAGTTGAACAATCAATCAAAAACACTCCTATAGAAATATATTTTATTCGCTGTACACCTGTACTTATTAATCTGAGATGGCAGGGTGCTAATCTCATGACTGTTTATTATTATTTATGTTGTTAATACCAACAACACTTTACAATGTGTAATACTTTACATTTAGAAGCCATGTGTCATACCTTTTTTTTCACTTATAGCAGTCCTGTGAGGTAATATTATCCCTGTTTTTCCTATGAGACAATTAAAGCTCTGGGAGCTTATGAAACTTGCTCTGGTGTACCTAGACTGTGAATGGCAGGAAGAACTTGGTCCCTGGATACCCTTTGAACTGCAGGTTCACACTCTTTCAACCACATATAACATTTACTCTGAGTAAACTAGGACACTCAGCTAACAAGAGGTGATGCAAGACAGGCTGAATATTAGGAGAAATCTTAGAGCAATAGAAAGGCCATTATAACAAAAAATAATGAACTCTAGACTAAGATGAAGAGGGGAAAAATTTATCTTATGCATCAACCATGTTGTCCATATTATTAATTTTATGTCAAATATAACTCAATATTGTGTCATAAAGTTATTTTTAAAATACAGAATTTTCCTTTAATTTAATATTCTGTTCTATTCTACTTACAGCTTTGACACTAGGATTCACTATTTTTTAGAAGTGTAACTTCTTGTGAGAAGATACTTGACAATGTTTGCAGCTAGACTAAGGCTCATTCCAGTGTTGCTAAGTACGTATCTATCCTGCCAGTGCGCAGACCCCATAATTTCATATGCTTCTGTTATTATTTGAGAAAAATAGTTTTCATCACTATGTTACAGAGAGAACCTACTTTAGAATTGTTTGGGATGTTCACCTGATTTCTGTATTTATCTCATGGAAAGAAAACAAGGAAATTAACAATTGAAATTAGCTATTGAGACAAAATTCAAAGTAGAACATGAAACCATAAAAGCTAAGTAGGAATGGCAACAAATGGAGTGAGAAGGACAACTAAAGTGATAGGTTTGTGATAAAATTCCATTAACAAAAAAAAGCAAGAAAGAGGAGTTGTCTTTATTTTTTTTTAATGTTGAAAGCTCAATTTGAAAATATTTTTCACATCAAATTTCCTTCTGAAATAAATGATCAAAACTTAATTTTAAAAATTATATACATTCTCATGTAGAATGCCTCAAAATGAACATACCCTACTGTGTTTTAAGCTTGCACTTAAAATATGAACATGAAAGGGAGTAGGACTAACACATAAAAAAAGCAGCAGTCTGGAGAGTAGGAGGCCTGGTGCTGGCTCTGTGAATTGTGTGATTTGAGGCAACTTCAAGCTTTCTGCACAGCAGTTGTCTTATTGATAAAATGAACAGGATCTCTGAGTCTCTTTTTGTTCTGAAGTTCAGTGCTTACAAGATATTAGAGAGATTGGGAAGCTTTAAGTGGTGTATAAGTATTTGTAGCTGCATGTACAGCTAAAAAGTTGCCTCAGCCAACTCTTGGATCTTACATAACAAAGGAAATCAAATAGCAAATGGTCCAAACTCTGGGTCAATTAGGTGTCCGTTCCAGTTTGATTCAGCTAGGATCTGACTATAGAGTTCTGAACTGAACTCCTGACATCATCCAGATGTTGGCAAGACTTGAAAGCTTTTCAAGCAGAGCAAAAGCCAACATGTTTCCTGGTGCTGACCTCTTGTGAGAAACTGGGCATCTATTTGGGTCCACTGTAATCAAAAAAGAAAATTTCAAAACTTCAATGGGGAGATCTTATTCCTAGAATTTTAGAGACATTTGGCAAGCAGAAAACTATCCTGACTATGCTAATGAAGCCTAATTATTGTTCTGTCAAAGATACTTAGCCTCTTCTGGATATAAAATGAATATCTACAAGTTGTTAAAAAAAAGCCATTGGGTAAATATGGAAAATCATAAAGAATAATGTGACCACTGTGTTCTATAACCCAGAAATAGCCACTGCCGGCACTTGTGTGACTTTGTTGCTCTGTGGATGTGCATGTATCAACACAGGCAGAGAGCCTGCTTTGTACACTAGAGTACAAACATTTCCCTAATGTTATTCAACATCTTTGAAAACATTACTTTAATAAAGTCCATCTTAAGAATCTATTAAAATTGACTCACCAAATCCTTATTGTTAGGTTAATCTGTCTCCGATATTATGCTGTAATAGCTAATGCTGCAAAGAATATTTTTGGACAAAATTTCTTATTTGTATCTTTCTTTATAATATTCCATCCTAAGGTCATATATTAAGAAAATCCTTAAGGGTGCAGATAAGTCTTGTGAAATATTTGCAGAAAGAAGGCAAGGCTTTGAATGATGGGTATAAGCATGATATATGTGTTTGTCATGGATGCTTTTGTTTAGAAATGGCTGCATAGTTGACAACACTCACAGAGTGAGGATTGTTCCTAAAAGAATAAATGCATGTATCTCCAAAGACTGTGATTGGTCTACAAATACAAAATTAAATATGTCTATTTTGTTATGAATTCTCTATCAAAATAGCGGGATTTATTCATAATTGTAGTAGAAAGTCCCCATTCAGTATGATTTTACAGTGATTTGAAGAATTTCCAGTCCAATTGTTTAAAAATTGTGTATAGCAAAAACAAGAAAAATGTTTTAAATCTTTAAATATAATACATGTGGGTGTTATGCAGCATCGTCCTTCATGTTCAAAAATACATCATTGAAGATTTTCCTGATTGTACAGAAGGGATAAAAACATGGTCAGAATGAAAGGAAAGGCTGCTCTGGAACTTTTCTCCTCAGCCCTGAGCTTAATTTAATGTTCCTGTTCTGAACTGCCTCAAGCCATAAAACTCCATACCTTTGCATGGTTCTCTGAGATTTGCAATTTTCTCATTTAATTCTTGCAGTGCTACTCAGAAAGGAAACATATTCTTGTTGAACAGATGAGGAAATGGATGGTTAGAGAATTTAAATGACTAGCTCTAAGTCACATAGCTGGAACTTAACAGCCAAATTTTCTTATAAAAATCTAGTCATATAGGTATAGTACTGCAAAATGTAAATCACGTAGCTATGTTGGATTAAAATTTTTTATTGATGCTGAGGGATGGCAACATTAACATGAGAAAATGATTTATGTCTCGTCTCTTGCATTGTTGTTCTTCCCATAGATAAAAGCCCTTTGTGGTAAAAGAGATTCAGGGCAGAGGGAAACTCCACCACAAAGTGTGGTGCCATTTTCCAGAGAAGGCAAATGGATGAGAAGCCTTCCCGTAGGAAAGGTAAAGTTTTCTCTTGCTTGCAGGCCGCCTTATGGAAGAGTGGAAGCTTGTTTCCAGTGCTCTTTACCCATCCTTGCTCTCCTCTCCTCTTTTTTCTATCATGCTACCCTGATGCATAGACTCTCTCAGTGTTATGTCGGACCAGCTCCATCCTGTTGTAACATGGGTCCCTCATCCCATTATCTGTTGTTTTTTCGTTATGGACCCCAGCCGAGTTATCTATCAAAAGTAAGCCAAATGATCAATAAGTTCTGGAACATAGGAATGGAATGAGTCTTGAAAAAGCCATTTCAAACAAACCCCCAACATATATATGAATTCCTGCTCTAATATCCTTTCCAAGTAGCTGGCTATTTCCCCTGAGCTTGGAAACCTCCAGTAATATGGAAATAATTCTTTTGCAGGTAACCATTTCTATGCCTGAGGCTACTTGCAGTTAAAGATGATTTCTTCCATTATATTTTTATCTGTTTCTCACAGTTTCTCTCTTCATTTCTTTTTAGTCCAAGTTCTCCAAATGCAGAAAAATTGAATCCATCATTCACTTGGGAGCCCTTTTAATAGTGGGCCATTGTCCCACTTCGTGGGCACTTCAAAAAAACGTGTTGCTCTTATAACATATTGAATACTCCCCTAGCATCATATAACCTATAAACTCAGTAGAAATGGTTCTCCATATTAATTTTTTTAAAAGCTGAGCATATGTGAAGGCAGGGCCTAGTGACACACAACAAAAATATTTCCAAGTGAACACTATACTAAAGACTTAGTGTGAGTGCTTATTTATACACACTCAGATATTTTAAAAGAGAATCCTTTGATGTCCAATTAGCTTAATTCAAAGGCAGCTCTCTAAGTATAAAACTTTCAAGCTGTATGGGAAATGCTTATGCGACACAGATGGTACTACTGACTTACAGCTAGGAGACTTGAGTTTTGGGACTGGCTCTGTTACCATCTTCCTCATTCAGTTTAATTTGGAACAATGTGACATTTATGCCTTCATTTAGGCTTTGCTATAATTATCATCTGCTTCCCACACCTCTGGAAAAAAGGCAATATTTGCTTTATGGGATTGTAAGATCCCAGATTTATTGTCTTGAAGCCAAGTAAAGAATAAGACAAAGGAGGGTTGTACTCATGGTTATTTTAGTGAAGAACGACAGTGGACTACATAAGATCATCTGAAGTTTTCAGAAACAGCTGTAGGAGAAATGTAAAGAAGGTACTGTCAGTCAGGATACGCACTGCATACTTGTGTGTAATTTGCTAGGTCCAGATTTCTGTTCATTACGCTATGGACTGGCTCTCATCATGCACTTCTCAAACTTCACCATGATAACCCAGCGTGTGAGTCTGAGCATTGCAATCATTGCCATGGTGAATAGCACCCAGCAGCACGGTCAATCTAATGCCTCCTCGGAAGGACCTCCTACAGACAGCCTCAGTAACCCCAGCAGCTCCATCGAAGAATTTCGTACAAGGGTATGTATAACAGAGAACTCTTTGCTGAGAGGGAAAACCCAGTTTGAAAGATGTGCTTGGGCCTTGATTCTGTGGAATAGAGAAGCATGACTTTCCAATGAAAAACTGCAAAGGACTGGCACTATTTTTCTTTGAGACATTGCTTACCTCTGTGATAAAAATAATCTTTCATTGAGACTATTATGATTACAAGGTGGAAGAACTATTGGACAAAATTGTGAAAACTTCTAAAAAGGAACAGATTATTGGGTGTCTTCAGTGAAAAACTAGGCACATACTTCTGCCCTATTCTATGCCTGTCTCTACCTTTCATTGTCTTGGAGTCATTTTTCAACTTTGTAAGTTCTATATAGCAAATAGTAATGCAAATTATTTCTGTGCATAGTTTTGCAAATGAATTTTGTCCATGGAAAATCAACTGACACTCTCCTCTACTTGCCCCTCAGTTGAATAAGCCAGTTTTGCCAAACATTTAAAGTCTATTTCACCATTACTTCCTACTTATATATGTGTGGTTCTTTGCATTCTCCTTTGGACCAGTTATAACATCTTACCAATCCCCTCACTAATCAATGAGTTGATTAAATAAAATAAAATCTTTATCACATGTTCTTTTTATATTTATATGAGAATCATGATTTTACCCTACCTTAATTTTTTCCCTTTAAACTGTAATTTACTATACATCCTCATATTTCATGATTTTATTACCTTGGATCCAGTTATTTATAATGACCTCTCTGCCTCCAGCCTTTCTTCCATCATTCATTCTACACATTGACACTCTTGGGCTCAAAAATCCAGGATACCTTCAAGTTGCCAGACTCTTGTTTTGATCTGCTGTGCTTCTGCAGAATCTGGTCCCCCTTCTCAGCACCCTCATATCTGCTATCAATGGCCCAGGGAAAGCCTTTGCTCTGAGCAAGTCAGAGTCCTAGCTTCTGGTCATTATGTATCATTGCAAATGCTACAAGTCCACTTTTACTGTTTCCTTCAATAAGAATGAATTTTTCTATTTCTCTTTAGGCTAATTATAGTTATTCTTCAAAGGGTGGTTCAAGTACTGCTTCCTTCCTGAGATCTTCACAAATTGTTCTTCCCTTTTCTTGAAGTCCCTATTTTACTGATATTCATCATCAAACTTAAATTCTGATGAGTCGTATGTTTTATATTATTTATAATTATTTAAATGGATAAAATGTTTCATATTTTTATATTTTTTTGGCTCTCTATTTTAGTTTATAGCAGGAAGCCACATATCTAGTGTGCTACCAAAAGTTATTTATTGGGTTATATCAGAAGAAGACTGTGATCTTATTAATGTGCAACATGTGTTTCAAGAAGTCAGCTCTGCCAGGGCAGACCATAATTCCTAAACTTGACTTTAGGGACTGATTGTGATGAGACTTCAGTAAATTTGTGTTTTCTTATTTTTGAAATGAGAGTCAACATGTCACCCAACTTTTACCAGAAGCAAAACAGTTAAAGGAAGCTCTTTCTCCAACAAAATTTTTCTCAGTACTTCCTTTCATTTACATTTTCCTCCCATCTGTCTGTGTAATCATTTCTTTTTCTCTTTCCTTCTTCTTCCTCTGTGTTTTCTCCTGCTGAGAGAAGCAAATTAGGGGTATAACTGCTTGCTTGTTTGGAAAAGATAGAATATTTAAGTTAGGTAAAAAATAGAGAAAAAACATAACTTATATTTTATACTAGGGTTCCATCACCCCCAAGCAACTCTGGCTGTAATAAAGAACTTCTTTACAAAGAACTTTCCTTTTTTCTGTTCCCAGGCTTCTGTATATGAATGGAGCCCAGAAACTCAGGGTATCATCTTTAGCTCCATCAGCTATGGGATAATACTGACCCTGATCCCAAGTGGATATTTAGCAGGGATATTTGGCGCAAAGCAGATGCTTGGTGCTGGTCTGCTGATCTCCTCCCTTCTCACCCTCTTCACACCATCAGCTGCTGACTTTGGAGTGGTCTTGGTTATTGCGATTCGAGCAGTCCAGGGCATGGCCCAGGTACACAGATGCTTTCTCATTCAGATTGCGGTACACATTCCTGAATTCTACTAGAGACCAAAGGTCTTAATGATTTTCATTTCAGGGAATGGCATGGACAGGTCAGTTTACAATTTGGGCAAAATGGGCCCCCCCACTTGAACGAAGCAAGCTCACCAGCATTGCAGGATCAGGTGAGGATGTATATAAGGGTCACAGCTTTGTAATCTGCTCCACCCTACCACATCTTCCCTTCTGTGCATGGGGTGGTTTGGACGAGAGGGAAGAGAGTACTACCAAAAAGAAATTCAACAGTTACATATACATAAGAATGACACATCTGTGTTGCAAGCCCACTGAGGCTCTGAAGCAGAAAAGACCACTGTGAACTAGGGTAGTCAGAAAAGCATTGTAGGAAAAAGCTAAGAAGTGATATTTCAGAGTGATAAGAAGAGAAATCAGGCTGGAAAGTGGAGTTTAAAGAGCCCACATTTGTTTTGAGCTCTTTACCATTTTGAGCTAATTGTCACAACCATCCTCTGATATAAGTACAATTTTTAACTCTCATTTTTACAAGAGAAGGAATTGAGGTATGCAGAGATTAAGTAAACTGCCAAAATACAAATAGCCTCAAGTGGGAGAACTGAGATCTGAGCCCAGGCAGCTTGGCCCCAGAGCACACACTGTCAATCAGCATGGCAGACTGCCTCTCCATAGTGTGTGATCATACTAAGGGCTTGACGACTTTGTCGTTACTGCCTCAGCTGGTGGCTCTGAGAGTTGAATACTTGAAGAACAGAAGTGAGGTTCCATCAAGCCTCTCACTTTCAGGTCCGCACGTGCGTGGCTGCATCCTGCAGACTTTTATTGCAAAGCAACCTTCCTGCATTCTGGCTTCTTCCATGCGGTTGTCACCATCTCCTCTATCTACAAATTCCCTCAGCTGCTCTTCTCTCTCCTCCAACTTTGTTTCCCATCAAAGCCAAGTTATCTCCCTAAAGTACAGGAGGCATTTTTGTTCACCTGCTGGGAATCTTCATTGTGTTCCTCCATGAGGGCAGATAAAGACTTTCCTCTTTATTGAATGGATATACAGATGCTGTGGCATATGGTCCCAACTGGCTTTTCCATGCAACATCCCTCTGTAAGCAAGACTCAACTTGCACCACATGCAATCTGAATTTAAGTTCTTTCTGGCTCTATTTTTACTGGCTCATTTTTCTGGAAAGTCCTCTGCTTCCAGCTCATTCTACCAAAATTCCATACATCCAACTGCTTCACTTAAGTAAATAATTCATAAATTTTATCATCCATTCTAGTTTTCTCCCCAAGTATACTTTCAAATCATATTGTAGTTTTACTTTCATTGCACATCTTTTTTTAAAAATTGCAGATGGGGCCCACAGAGGGGGTCATAAAATCAATTTAGTGGGTCAAAGCCAGTATTTAAAAATGAAAGTTAATAGAATAGAAAATGTTGGAGTGTACTGCACTTGGTAAGGCTAAGTATTGACACATGAAACCTTTGTTTGAGGGGTGTGTGTGGGTACTGGGTTGCCATGTAAAATGCACTTCTTATTGTGGGTCTCCATAAAATGTGTTCAGACTCCAAGGGTCTACATTGTATTATACTTGTAATAGTGAATTTTGTTTGTGATTTTCTCTTCAACTGGACTGAAATTTGCATAAGGTCAGGGACTGTACCATTAATTTTTCCAAGAATTCCCTTTTCTGTCCCCAATCTCATATTGCCCCTGCCAGAATATAACTGTAACTTTAAGGAAATATTGGTGGACTATAGTTACAGAGAATTTCTATGATGAATGAATGGATTTGGATTTGGTCACATTAGTGTTAGGGAGCCATTGAAGTGTCAGGAGGCGTATCATTATTAAGTCTAATTACTTCATATGACTTTACTGGGGGGGACCTTTGAGCAGGAAGAAAGGCTCTCATCACCCAGTAATTCTAAGTCTGCCATCTCTCTTTTGGGACAACATCCGAGGAAGGCAACTCAGTCTCAGCCTTTGCTATTTTCATAAGTGTTTTTTCTCCCTCTTCTCTTCAGGGGCAGCATTTGGGTCATTCATCATCCTCTGTGTTGGGGGACTAATCTCACAAGCTTTGGGCTGGCCTTTTATCTTCTACATCTTTGGTGAGTCACTTTCTCTTAAATCCTAACACCTCCATTACACAGGCATTCATTTTGATGCCTGGGGATCTATGACCCACATTCTGCCCATATGAGAGAAAGTGTCGTTTGTTAAGTGGAAAATGACAATGAATGTTGAGGATTGGTAGCTTTCTTATTCTAGTCTAGGAAATGACAGTATGCATGGCGCCAACTTCTGAGAAGCCAGGAGCTCAGACATAGCCTTCCACCCCAGGCACCTTCTGTGGGATCTCTGCCACCACATCTGAAATGCAAGGTCTAGTTGCTGCGTGTGGTTAAGATGTCAAAGTCGGTGAAGTAAACCTTAACTGTGTCTTCGTATTTCATTATGATTATGAATTCTGTCAAGATGCCCTTAACCTTTTCTCTACCAGGTGAATCTTGCAAAGCTCGGTTTAAATGCGTCCTTCCTGATGGGGGCTTCCAGGACTTGTCTCTGCAGGTTCAGTCTTTCTGTCCTCTGTGATGCTTATTGGTAATTTGTTCTCTAGGCTATGTTGATATGCAATTATTTATTTTCCCTTCTCCTTCTCTACTAGACTGTGAAATGCTTGAAGCAAAGAATCTATTCTGTAATTTAAAAAATCACTTTAGTACTATTTGGTACATGACTTATAGCTTTATAAATAAAAGAATGGATGAATCTGGTAATGGTAATTAGAGGGAATTTAAAGATTATTCCCTAGAATATTTTAACATAAAGCCTTCTTCAAATGACAAATCTTGATGATGAGACAAATTTCTGTTCTGCTGTCATTTCCAAATGGTGTCATTCAATGTGGTTCTGGCTTGAATGGCTTTCTCATTAATGATATTAATCCCAGGTTATTTTGGTCCACACATGTTAATGAAGGACTGTCAATTATTTCTTCTGGAAATCCACAATGGACGTATTATTTGAATACAAATAATAGCATCTTTTGAAAATGTGTTGGAAATTTTTCTTTGCCACACTGATTTCATGGCACGCTGTTTAATGTGTATATGAAGACTCTCTTCAATTCTGACTATTCAGATCTTCCAAAATAAGACACTACTGTGTGTATTAAGAAATTTCTGTTAATGACATACAACACTGTACCCATTGGAGTCTTAAGAACAATTAATCAGCTGTGCTTATGCTCATGCTCTTCCCAGAGGGCTCTGACATTGACAAATGGCACTCTGTATTTGAGAGGAGGTATCTGGAAAGCATTAGTTAAAAGGAGAGCTGTAGTGGTCCTTATGCTGAAATAACCATGAACTGATCTGTGTGTTTTGGGGGCCAGGCACGCCACTTCAGAGGAAACTCCTTTCCCCCAGCACATAAATCTACGTGAAAACTAATTGGGTTCCGGCTCCCCAGGTAGCATTGGCTGTGTCTGCTGTCTGCTGTGGTTCACAGTGATTTATGATGACCCTGTGCACCATCCATGCATAAGCATCAGGGAAAAGGAACATATCATGACCTCACTAGCTCACCAGGTACCGTGCACCCATTCTACGTGTGGTCCGTGCATAGATCTCCAGGGCAGAGGATGGGGCTCTCTGACCTGTTCTAATACCCATTGATTAGATCTTTCCTTTCAGTCCAGTTCTCCTAGACGATCTGTCCCCATAAAGGCTATGGTCAGATGCCTACCACTTTGGGCCATTTTTATGGGGTTTTTCAGCCATTTCTGGTTATGCACCATAATCATAACATACCTACCAACGTACATCAGTTCTGTGCTCCACGTTAACATCAGAGATGTGAGTATGCTTCCCATACTTCTACGAAAATGATAATGGCAAGAAAAGAAATAGGTCTATGCTGCCTACTACATTCTGGCTTTACACATACAATTTATTTGGCCCTCCCTCACAACGATCTTGAGAGAGAGGTGTTGTAGTGGCTCCCATTGCCCAGGTGTGGAAATGGGTACATAGAAAGGTGAGATGGCTTGCTCTGTGTTCTTAACTTCTATGCTACACTATTGCCACATGCTTATTCTTCAATTTCCCTTAGAAATTAATATTGCTTTTCGCTGGACACCAGTGTAATGCAGGTGCTGGACTTCTTACCTGAGACACTATTGTGTGCAAAAGGATGCTAATTTCCTTAAAACGACTCAGAGTGTCAGGAGGGTGGGCCAATGGTTTGTCTGTGTAACTGATAATCTTGGTGCTATATACACCTCTGTACTCACTGGGAAAATTTCCTTCCTTCAGAGCGGGGTTCTGTCCTCCCTGCCTTTCATTGCTGCCTCAAGTTGCACCATTCTAGGAGGTCAGTTGGCAGATTTCCTTCTGTCCAGGGATCTCAGACTGATCACCGTACGAAAACTCTTTTCATCCTTAGGTAAGGATAGGAGTCTGGTCTCAGTTAATCAATCCCTTTTTCCACACATGATCTGAGAGGGTTCCTGACAGCTTGTCCTCATTGCCTAGGGCTCCTCCTTCCATCCCTGTGTGCTGCGGCTCTGCCCTTCGTGGCTTCCAGTTACATGACAACCATTATTTTGCTGATACTTATTCCCGGTACCAGCAACCTGTGTGATTCGGGGTTCATCATCAACCCCTTAGATATCGCCCCAAGGTAAGATTTTTGCCTGTTTGTTCCCCTCCCCCAGAACCTTCCAGGGGTGTTACGCCTCAGTCTTTTTGCAATGTCCTTGTGTTGTTGACATGCACAAAATGATAGCCAAAATAATGACAAGTACCTAGAAACGCCAGTATGTGGTCGTAAGAGCTCCCAGTCACCAATCTTGGTCAGTAATTATTTGAATGAATAGCTTCCCAAGGTTCCCCACCAGAGAGTAGACTGAGTTCTGGGAAAGGCACACACACGAGTGTTTTGGAAAAGCTTCCAGAGTGCCGATCATAATAGCTAACATGTAAGTATACACTTGCCAAGAGCCAAGCCCCATTGAAAGGATTTCTCATATATCAACACAACTAGTCCTCACAACTACATGAGGCAGGCTCTGTTGTTATCCTGTTTAGGGAGGACACAGAGGCACAGTAAAGATAAGTGACATGCTTAAGGTCACACAAAGTCAGAGCTGAGATTTGCACCCAATTGGCTTGTCCAGATTCTGCTACCCTGTCCACTGCACAAACTGCTGGCCTTGCTGAGCAGCAGGGGTGGGAATCTGTGCTCGCAGGAGACTGAATTGTTCCGTAGTTGTTGACTCAGCATGCAGGTGATTTTAGGGTTGACAAACATACTTTGCTATTAGAGCTGAACTGCATTAGAGTTGAGTTGCTAAAAAGTCATAGGCAGCTTTCTATATAAAATCATCTCCCCACAGATATGCAAGTTTCCTCATGGGAATCTCAAGGGGATTTGGGCTCATCGCAGGAATCATCTCTTCCACTGCCACTGGATTCCTTATCAGTCAGGTTGGGCCAGTTTATTGAACATCTGCAAGTAGCAGGTATTGTTTTAGGCACTAGGAATTCACAAATGCTTTCAAGGATTGTGTGGTCTGATGGGGGAAATAAGCATGGATGTCAACACAATTATTCTATTCATAGGGGTCTAAAAATCAGAGTCTGGTAGGTCATATTTCCCAGGGAAAGAAAAATATAAATGGAATTCCTAAAAGTGAATAAATGTTAGATTGATGAAAATGAGCAGTTCAAGCAGAGAAACATCATAGATGATATCCTAGAGGAACAATAGCATGACAATTCTTAGTTATGATCAGAGTGAATGATACATGTTAAGGAATGGTAAGAGATGAAGGCAGAGGAGCAGAGGGGAAGATGATTAAGAATATGTTCAGATGAATTCCATTTAAAAACAAATCAAAAAATGGAAACACAAAGTGTTTCAAGGCCAGTTTGAAGAGAGGTTGGATGATGGCTGAAAAAGAGAAAGGCTGTGAGACCAAGCAGTGCACATGGGCCATGAGGCTTTCTGGGTGTGCAGTGTGGGCTGGTAGGAAGGATGGAAAGGTAGGAGCAGGCTGGGGGGGAAGGACAGGTTCAACTTACAAAAAAAGGTTTGTTTTATTTTTAATACATCCCTATATGTGGCCTAGCTTCTGGGTTCATTTCTGGCAAATTGCTAGGAATCCACTGTTATTATAATGCCAGAAATGAACGATGACTTACCAGGGCTTGGTGAGGAGAATCAGACAGGCAGACCAAATATAACACATTGTATGGAGATGTCCGTTTAAAGGGTTATTGTGATTAATGTCAACAGCCGAAAATAAAGCAGAGAAAACAAACACAAGAATGAGATCTTAAAGATGTCATTGTAGGAATAATTTTAAATGGGAAATCAAATATTTTCATGAATGTTGAGACCCAAATTTCTAGATACACATTAAGGTAGGTTACTTTATTTTGGTTTAAGGAAAAATCCATTCCAACCCAGAACCCAATGTTCATTTTAGAGTCTTCTTGTTTCCAACTGTTTCATGAAACCTTTGATTACTTAAGATGTTAAGTGACTATTGCATATTGTACCCTATATTCTTTGTAATCAATGTTGCAATACACAGAATGAAAGATTTCTAGAATTGGTGGAGAAAGAAC
Organism: Smutsia gigantea; assembly: GCA_032199065.1. Classification (NCBI taxonomy): domain Eukaryota; kingdom Metazoa; phylum Chordata; class Mammalia; order Pholidota; family Manidae; genus Smutsia; species Smutsia gigantea. The sequence goes on along the minus strand of JAVSCE010020754.1, from coordinate 568,171 downwards.
TGTGAGACTGATCATTCTGTGTTTCTTGCCGCCAGGATTCTGTGTCTGGATGGAGGAATGTCTTTTTCCTGTCTGCCGCTGTCAACATGTTTGGCCTGGTTTTCTACATCACATTTGGACAAGCAGAAATTCAGGACTGGGCCAAAGAGAGGCCCATCACCCGCCTCTGATGACTGAGAATTGCAAACTTAAACATTAACTTTGCGACATTTTTTATTCATCGTCATTCTTTCTTCATATTCTTGGCCATAGACTCAACAGATTTCTATTCTGTTTGTGTATTAAATTTCCCTGGGGAGTCTCTAAAACATACTAATGAATGGGCCCTACTCCAGAGACTGAATGAATTGGTCGGTGGGAGAGCCCAGATACCACTAATTTTTAGACACTTCCCAGGATTTTTAAACCTGCAGCCAGGGTTGACAACTTCTAGACAAACTTGAAATGTCAATTCCTGTTGCCTTTGACCTTTCCTCTTTCAAAAGTACTGGATGAATAAAAATCTATGTGAAAATGATCACTGATAACTACCTTCATGGGGTATTTATGAACTAGAGAAGATCTGCTAGTAACTGTGGCAATATAATTTATAGAGCTCAGCAAAGAACAGAATTTTAAGGCTGTAACCCTCAGAATTAACATTTTTATTGTTTGTATACATTGTAAAATATGAATTTTTATTTATGTGGTTAAATTCTACTAAAATTCACATGTTAAAATTAAGCAGACCATTTTCAAATTATTTAGATGAGGATATTTCCACCAGGAAAAAATATTCACTTATCCTAACTAAATTCCAGGACATTAACAACCAAGAAATGAACAGAAGAAGATTAAATGAATAAGGTTAATGAGAAATCAGGGGAAAGAGAAGATAGAATGGAAAACTTGCAATTTGAAAAGAATGGATGTGAGAGAGGCAAGGTGAGCACTTCGAGAAGGGACAGTGAGATATCCTGGACCTCATAATGAAACTTAGAGGGAGAAAGCAGAGGTGCTTTCAAATGAAATAATGATTTATGTGGATTAGAATACTGGAGATATAACAAGATGGAAAAAAAGGTAAGATGATATCACATCCAGAGAAGTTCTTTTTCAGGATTGAAAAAGATCATTTGACCTTCTTCATAGTTTTCTTATTTTTACAAGATTCTCAAATAGTCATCATCAGCCCCAAAAGGAATTACTTCTGTCTCCTAACACTTAAAATGCAATCTCTAGGATCAACACAGAGCTGATTCCATTTGTGCCGCGACCATTCTATAGGAGAAATTTTCACCATATTTAGAAGTTCAGTGGATCCACAAGGACTAGAACCTTGGGCTAATTTGGCAGATGAAGAGGATCTCCTAATACCAATCAACAGGTATTTTTGAGCAGGTATTTCAAAAAAAAACAGATTACCAGGCTCTGAGAGTGCTACTGAGATGAGAACCCTCTGGGTCTGTCTGCTGGGTATTTATAATCTAGAAAGGAAACGGTGTTTGTAGAAAACAAAAAGAAGGAAAAAAAGAGAGTAGTAGTATAATGGATGGACAAATTAAATACAGGAAAAGAGGGAAAAAAGGCAAAAAACTCAATGGAAAAATGAGTCAATGTCTTAAACAGAGACTTCGTAGAAAAGAAATTCTAAATGGCTTGTAAATATATAAAAAGCTACTCAATTTCATTAGACATTACAGAAATGAAAATCAAAACCACAGTGAGATATCACTACACACTTAACACAATGGATAAAATGAAAGAAGATGGAAAACAGCAAATGTTGGCAAGGGTGTGGAGCAACCCGTAATGAAATGCACATGATACGAGTGTGAGTATAAATTCAAACTTTGGAAAGGTGATTGCTAATATCTCCTAAAGTGGAATCTAGATATTCCAATGACTTAGTCATTTCACTTAGAAATATACATTTCCATTCAGAAGAAGATGTACAGCAATGTTAGTAGGAGCACTATTTGTAATAGCCCAACAGGAGTCAGTTAAATTATCAAGAGAAGAATGAGTAAATAAATTAGTGTCTATTCACACAGCAATGAGAATAAACGGATCACAATACACAACACTATGGAAGGATCTTATAAACACTGTATTAAGTGAAAGAAGACAATACCTTTTATTCCAAATTTAAATAGATTTTTTAAAAACAGACAAAATAAATCTATCCTATTAAACATCAAGTTAGGGATTCCCCTTGGGTAGGAGTGGAAGTAGTGACAGGATGGAGGGACTGAAAGAGGCCCCCTGGGTGCTGGGAGTATCCTATTCTGTGGATGCTACTCACATAGGTGTTTTTACTTTGTAAAAAGTGTACATTATGATTTGTACAATTTTATGGATGTAAAAAATGAAACATTTACTTAAAACAAATCAACATTTCATCCATTTCAAAGCTTCTCTTCTCCATTTGGTGTAGGTCTGACAAAAGGAGCAGTTGGGAAGGAATTCTGGGCTCTGCTTCTGTGTTCTTCCTGGTCTTCTCCCCACTCCTCCTCTGCTGGACCCTCCAGCATCAAAGTAGGAGGAAAGGCACCAGGACAATCCATATTGTCAGTTTTGGGATCGAAATCTAAGTTCCCAAACAACAACATGAATGAGTTCAGGCTTCCCAAGAAGCCATGGCCCTGGAAGCATCAGTTTGCCATTGGACATAAGAAGAGCCTCTGGGGATTGATTTTTCAGACACATAAGACTATATGCCTAAGGCTTTTAAGTTATATTTCCTCATTTGATGGTTTGAAGGAGTTACTATTCATGTTTTCTAATGGCTTCAGAATAGATGTAATTGTGAGCTGAGGAAGCATCTCCCCCATCCCTTAAGAGTTGTTTCTAACATTAACAATTCTATTCTGACATTCATTTCTAACATTAACAGTCATGAAATTAAATCATTTTTCTCAAATAGCTTATTGACATCTAACAATGAGATGATCTGTTTTCACTCTCTTTTGACTGTTAAGTATTATGAATTATATTAATACATTAAAAATGTCTTAATACTGAGCAAACTGTTGCTGGAGTATTCTCATATACCACAGGATCTGATTCACTAGTAGCTTATTTAGGACTTTGGCTGTTGTATTGACACATGACATTGGCTCCGTATGCATACAAGTCATGTCTACATATGGGGCTTATGCTGATTTCAAAAAGAAGGGAAACTTCCCTTATTCCCAAATACTCTGAGAAAAATTAACTAGAATGGAAATTTTATTATTGTTGGTCTTATCTGAAGGCTTGAAAGCACTGCTTTATAAAACTACGTAAGTTTAAAAGCATTTTGAGGAGAGTTCTTTAATAACTTTCTCGATTTCCATCATGTTTATAGGCCTGTTAAGGAGTTCTGTGTTTTCCTCCATCAATTTTGACAACTGTGTTTTCTTGGAGAATCATCCATTTTGTACACAATTTAAAATACATTTAAAAATTCTTCAAATATTTTATCAAATTGTCTTTTTACAGTATATTCATTTCTTCTTCTGTATCCGAGGTTTGAGCTTCTGTACCTCTGAGATAGAGCATGTGTGCTTCTTTTTGCATCTTCATTACTCCTCTTAGTGATTTATTTATTTTAAAGAAAGCTTGTCCTTTTATCTTATAATCTCTTAGCTTGGTCTCATCAATCTTACCTCTATTTCCTCTTGTTTTACTTCTTACAAATTTTATTTTGAATAATTTAGTTCATTTATTTTCATTTACTTTTATTTAATTATGAAAGAATTTAAGGCTTAGAGGAGTACTTCTCCACCAAGTCCACTTTTGTGGGAATATTACATTTTGCTGCATTGTGCCCCCAAATTCATTGTTTTCTTAATGCTTTATTTCTTAGGTTAACCTATGGAGCAGAAAAGCACTAGGAAAAAAGCTGCAGTGAGGAAACTGGCACACTGAGATATCCAGACATCTCATCCAAGAACAGAACTCTTGGTTTCATTACTGTTTTCTGAAATTTTCCTCTAACCTATTGCAGTTAATGTATTAATGTTGCATTGGTACTTTCCTTTGAAGAATTACGTTCTATTGAGTAGCATAATTGTTACTGTTACTTGGGTATAATTCAAGAGTGATGAAACAAGCCAGATGCCTAGGAAGCAATATTTAAGGAGACCCTCTTTCTTAGGCTTGTGCAAGCACAGAATTGGCACATGACTGTGAGTATCTCCTTAATTTTGCACCCCTGGCACCTCTTGCTTACCTTAGTCTAGCCCTGGCCTCTGACATTTTTTACATATTTTTTTTATTGAAGTATAATTATATACAATATTATACTTGTTTCAGGTATACAACATAGTGACTTGACAATTATCTACATTATTAAGTGCTCACCCCTGCTAGTGTAGTAACTACCTGCCAGCCTAGAAGGATGTTAGAGAACTATTGACTATATTCTCTGTGCTGTACTTTCATCCCCTTGACTTACTTATATTATAATTGAGATTTTGTTCCTCTTTATCCCCTTCACCTATTTCACCCCTTTCTGCACAGGCATTTTTTTCATGACGACCCCTCCTGCTGCTGCTTCTCAAAATATTTCAATGAAGATTAATTTGGAACACTACTTGGCTAGCCTCTGAGTACCAGAATGGTGGAGAAATTTCTTTCCTAATATGACATCTTATCATTATACAGCCGTAAGACATTTAAATATTAACCAGGAAAAGAATTTTTTTGTTTCACAAGAATTCCAAAGCAGTACTGATTTCCTGCTAATCTTTTCTAGTGTCCAACATAACAAGGAAATCTGGTCAGCCAGATAATTTTAGTAGAAAAGATAAATTTAGGCTTGGTGCTATAGGATTCTCTCTTCACTCTGAAATTCCATACTTTCACCAACATGTTCCAAGATATTAATCACTCTCAAGCAATGTTGTCTTGAACATCATGAGTAATTTGATTTTCAGCTTAGTGGTCTTAGATTTTCCTTCCATTTTGCTTTACTTAGTGATTTCCTCCATGTGTTGAGAATAACTTATCTATTTATCTGTAAACTAGAACTTTATTATCTATCTTCTAGATTCTGCTGACTTTTATCTTTGAATCTTTTACTTTGCTTCTTCCATGGACTTTTTTTTTTTTTACATGCTTTTTCAGTGCTGAAAGCACATGAACACATTTCCCAAGGGCTTCTCTGATTTCCACGAGTTCCATTTTATTTCCTAAAATTGCTGGAAAATATGCCTATGTCCCCACTGTCCCTCATCCCATTTAAAAAAAGAAAGACATACACACTGTATTGTGGTGCAATGCCTGGAGTGTAAACACTTCCTGATCGTCAACAAAGGGATAATTCCAAGTATTGGTTTGGGGATTACCCATTAATGATTAATGCATTTATTTGAGTCTGGTTTTCCTGCATTTCCTTGTCAGCTGTGTGTGTTTTATTACAGGAAAAGATTGTCCAGAGTTGGAATGTTCTGAATTCAAAACAACTGAAGCAGAACAGGTTAAGGAGCCAGTTCTTTCAAATGAAGCTGGAATATTTTCCCAAAGCACCAGATTTCAAGATATATTGGATAAAATTCTCAGATAAAAAAAGTTATGTGATTACTTCTAGATCTAGTATGAATTATACAAGGTGGTTAAAGCTTTAATTAAAATCAAATTTATGTCGTGAAATATTTGTTCTAATTGTAGTCATTCCTCATCTTATTTCATTTTATAAAATGTTCATGTTTTATTTACAAAACAAAAAAAATATCTTTGATGAAAAGTTTTAGATTTCAAGTTAAAAATGTTCAAAGGGTACTTAAAATTTTCAAAATTCTTTTACATGGAACAAAATCAAAAGAGTTAGAAGATCACTGCCCCATACAAATTGTCTATTTCAAGCAGTATCCATTCTGATACTCACTATTGCTGGTTTTCTTTAAAACTTTGCCATAGCATTGTTTGTAATTAAAATCTTTCTTCAGTACTACCAGCTTTCTTTTCCTCTCATCACAATGTTATATTTTGATTTTTATAACTTGCTTCATAGAGTAGATATTTGTTTTGAGTCCTTTAACAAGTTTCTAGGAATTTACTCTTACTTTCTTGAGAAAACCTCACGAAAAATGTGCTCATCATCTATAATCTGATTGGATTTCCTTTTTTCCTATGGAGAATTTAGAAAAAATGTATCAATGAGGATTTGTGGGTTGTAGTTACAGAAACCAACTCTAGACTGTTTAAGCCACAATGGATTTATTCAAAGAAATTTAAGTGGGGGCTGCTCCCAGGATCAAAGCAAAACCTAAATAACCAGGCAGCCTCAGAAGGTTTCAGCCGCAGCAGCTGGCTCCATTGCTGGAACAAATGGTTTTGGCCCTATAGTCTCTGTTCTCCTGTCTCTCTCCTCAACATTTAAAGCTTCAGGAGAGATTTTAGTTGGTGGAACTTAGGTAAAGTGCTGTTTGCCTTTAACAGAGCCTGGAGATCTGATGGGCAGAATCTCAACCAACCCATTCAGTTTCTGGAGGGAGGGCAGAAATTTCACAATATGGTTATACACAATGGGCAAGAAGTTTCCCAAAGAAAGTTGCAGTGCTTGAAAAATAGGGTAAGAAATCTTGGAAATAGGTTTATGTAAAATTATTTTGTTTATTTTTTAATTATTGTAGAATAGAACTAGTTCAACCTAAGCCAGCTCTTGGCCAAAAAAAGTGAGGATGGTGTGGGTAAAACTGTAAGATTTCCAGAATATCTCCCCTGGCTTTGGTACATCTGCATATCAATAGGCGTTCAGAGGTGCAGAGAAGTATGGCTTTAGTGCATTTGCAACTTTCCTCAGGGGTGGAGAGAAGTTCATCTCCATATCAATGAGTAATTACCTGGGCAACCAACGGCTTACCTGTACCTGAAAGGTGAGGGGAAGGGCCGGTTTGTGGCTTCGGCTGGAGCAGGAAAGAGAGAAATGGCCCCAGACTTCAGTTTGTGAGCAATAAATGGATTTTAAACTTTATTTCTCCCTTCGACCAATTTCAGTTTTTAGAGGTATTTTGCCCCGGGATTTCCTCTCCCCGGACTTACATCTGGCACAGTCGGCAGGGTTCCTCTGAACCCCAAATCTGTTATAATGGGTGCGACCTTTGGGAGGGCCGCCCCCAGAAATGATGGGGAGAAGTGGCGCTCGCGCCAAAGGACATGTGTCTACACTCGTGTGGTCATGGAGGTGCCACCACTGCTGCTGGCCGCGCCGACCCCGGCCTGTGGTCCGAGCCTAAGGCTACTGCTTCTGCTACTGCTGCTGCTTCTGTTGCCGGCTGGAGCCTGGTCACATCTGTGGAAAGGAGCAGAGGTCTGGGTCACCTTGATAGAGAAGCACCTGGCTGCTGTGTACCACGCCTTGCTGGCTACGGAGCCCATCACTGGAAAAGGTCCGATGAAGGTAATAACTACCTATCCCATCGCGGGGTGGGTGAGAGACTGGACCCAAATGCCAAGGAGTGGTGTGGCACGGATACCTACTATATGTCATGTGACTGGCCATTTGCCTCTGGCATCCTCAGGGAATAATGAAGCAGACGCACTGGCCCAGGTGCTCTGGCCAGAAGGAAAGTCTGCCTCTGATGTGGCCCAATAGCTACATCAGTGTTTGTTGCACGTGGGGCAAAAGACAATGCGGGCTGTAGCCCATTGGTGGGGCTTGCCACTGACCTTTGAAGAAGTCAGCTGAGCCCAGAAAGAGTTCCCTGCATGTTGTGCAGATCAGCAAATCATCAAGAGGGGCCTAGAGCGTGTCTTTGCAGCCTATGGCCGGCCACAGGTGATTAAGAGTAATCAAGGCACCCACTTTATTGGACATGCATTGCAAGGATGGGTGTAGCAATTAGGAGTAAAATGGACATAGCCCTGGACATTTCAACACATGGACCGGCGATGGCTGGCTCTTCTGGAACCTTTGGGAAAAGGCCTGGAAGCTGGCCTCCTGTGTATTCCTGGAATCTCAGAAAAGTGCTCCCCCACAATCACGGTTATTTGCTTCTACAGTCCTTGTGTCCTGGATGCGCCCCCTGGCTGCAGCTGCTGTGTGATGGCTGGAAAGGATGAGCTTTGGACTTAATCTGCTTGGGACTTGGAACCTAGTTGAATCCTCTCGCTTGATAATTATCATGATTGTATTGCTTTTGTCAAGAAAAAAATGCTTAAAGAGAGGCTTGACTTTGTCTAATGTTTGGTAAAAGTTTTGTGAGCAATCTAGCATGGTTGTTAGGAATGAGTAAAGTGTAGAAATATATTTTGTGCTGTGAGAGATTGTGCTGTAAAGTACATTTACTTAATCTGCATAGGCTGAATCCTCTGGCCTGAGGATTATCAAGATTTTATTGCTGTTGCTATTGGATGTTATTAGATAGGTCGGAAGAGGGGGAACGAGTAAATTGAAAGGCGAGATTTCTGGAGGGGTGGCCTGTGGGTAAAATTGTAACATTTCCAGAATATCTCGCCTGGGTTTAGTACATCTGCATATCAATAGGCGTTCAGTGGTGGAAAGAAGTATGGCTTTACTTCATTTGCATCATTCCTCAGGAGTGGTGAGAAGTTCATCTCCATATCAACGGGTAATTACCTGGGCAACCAAGGGCTTATCTGTACCTGAGAGGTGAGGGGGAGGGCTGGTTTTTGACTTCTGCTGGAGCAGGAAAGAGAAATGGCCCCAGACTGCAGTTTGTGAACAATAAAAGGATTTTAAACTTTATTTCTCCCTTTGACTGACTTCGGTTTTTAGATGTATTTTCCCTGGGGTTTCCTTTCCCAGGACTTACAGGTGGTTTCTCCCTGGGAAACCCCCTTGCTGCTCTAAGTGTCACTATAATTCTTAGGACCTGTACTCTATACCAAGTCATGTCAGTTTATATGATGATTGTTGATTAATTCATTTTAATGAATTGAATGTATAGAGGGAGTAGAGTCCATGGATATCCCCAGCAGGGGAATGTAATAGCTTTTCTCAATTTTCATTGAAACTACTTCCAGAGGGCTCATGTCCAGTTTCTCTTCTGAAACCAGAGGAGTGCCCCTTCCTGTTAATATGTGACTCTTCAGTTCCAGAAAGTACTCCCTAGTTTTAAGAATGAATCATCCCCCATGGTCCTGGGCTATAGACCCATCTCCACCTCTGACCCTGATCCCAGGGGGAACCAACAGAGAAATTAGGAGCAATGGACATAAAACAGAAGTTTCAGTGAAGCTGAGAGGCTGAGCATCATTGAGACTAGTGGACAATAATATCCTTACTTACAACTCTATTATCACCCAGGAGCTTGAAAATTCTGGCCAATTTGGCATCTAGAGCACAAATTTTGTTGATGTTCATCGAACCAATCCTGAGGAATGACTGTTCAGTCATTTCAAGGTGAAATATATGTATATGCTGTCAGCCAGGGGTTGGATGTAAATAGGATCTTTGGCTTCACATACATATGTAGGGAAGAACTGAAATGCATCAGACAGGTTCAGATTGGTGGCCTAGAATATTATTTACAAGTAAAGAACAGTGAAACTGAGGAACTCATTCCCCTTATGCAAATATCACTATTCAAAAATATCTTCAAAGTCAGTTCTTATCAATCTTTATGAGTTCTTTTCAATAGTATTCAATAGTTCTTTCTCAAGATTAGCCTTTAGTCTTAAGGTTGAGTATCTCCATGTCCTTTTGGAAAAAGATTTGTTGTTTTTGTTGTATCCTGGCCTCCAGTTGGGTGACCCTGCTTTGTTTTTCATTCATGTATGTTTTGAGCCACGAGTTACAATAAGTGGTGTCAGTGTCCTCACCATAGAAAACAACATCCTAAATGGGGACTTATATCCCCATTCCAAAAATATGTATCACATGCTTGCCATGCAGCCCACTTGGGCTAGAGTAGTGAGCAAACACAGTTCCTGCCCAGATGAAAAGGAGCAGGACAATAAATAACTAAACAGAATATTTTGTGGGGGTGATACATGCTAAGGAGAAAAATAGAGCAGGGAGGGAGAGCTCACTGAAACAAGATGACATTTGGGTAAAACCTACAGAATGGAAGGGAAAGAGAGGAATGAGGTTTTGGAGGAAGACCACTCCAGGAAGCACCTTAAACAGTGAGCTCTCTTATCAGTCATGTATCACGATTAGGATGAGCACTAAGGGGATGCAATGGAAAATTTGAAAGACTGGGGGAAGGACAAGGTGGTCATAGAAGACCTCACTGAGAAAGTGACCTTTCAGTTGGGCTGAGCTCTGAAAGTTAGCAAGAATTACTAGATTAAAAAAAAAATAGTAAGTATGTCCCAGGAAAAAGAACCAGCATGTATGAAGAGAAGAATGAATTATAAAAATACCAATATAGTAACAGCCACATTTGTGGAGTGCTTATTATGGGCCAGTTAATTCTCATTAGAGGCTGCCTTGCCTGTGGGTTTTAGCCCTGGGCAAGTTCACTGTGGATTCAGTGAGACCAAAAAATGACAATGGAACATTCTCAGGATGAAAGGGTTTATACCCAACTTTATTCCCACAGTGACAGATCCACCTCTAGAAACCCATCTGCCCCAGAGGAGTCTTCAAGCAGCAAGCCGGTCTCTTACTCTGGGCCTCTCTGCACCCGCAGCCATCTCAGTTTCTGTCCTCCACACTGCCACCACTCCAGTTTCTGCTCTCCTGCAGCCGTGCAGCCCAGAGCACTGGGTGGAGCTCTTTATATGAACTCTATACTAACTATAGAGTTAGTAACAACATATTGCCCACATATGTGCAGTGGGCAAGCCGAGCAGGGTCAGGTGAGAATCCTGGCTATAGAAACTTTCATTTTCTCTACACTGGTGAATCCAGGCAGTCTGGTTGTATTTAGTGACTGGGAAAACTTGGAAGATATGCAATAGTTCTTCTCAGAAAAGGAAAATAGAGATGATTTTGAGAAAGACACTGACACAGGTACGGAAGTGACTAGCTTTTAATTTATGATACTATGCTTTCTGCTGAAAGCCTTCTTAATGTGTACCCAGTGTTTTAAGAGAATTTATAGAGGAATAACAAACGGGAGGAAATGGGAGGAAATTTAATCCAAACTCAGCCTTACTTTAGTTAAAATGGCTCCATTTAGAAGATAGAAGGTTATTATTTGGCATTTGACTTCAACTGAAGGCTAATAAGACTAATTAAAAGCTTTTGAAACACAACAGAATGCAAAATAGCCAAAGTTGCTGTGCTCTCCATGTATGCATGAGTGGTGTGCTTGGGAGACATCTGGAGTTAACTCCCATTGATATTGCAGGTTGTCTTTTTTCTCTAAAATCAGTAATTCCCCGGCTGATCAGTTTATTAAGATCCCTAACTAAACACAACAGTGACATTTGGAAGGGATTGCTTTCAGTGGGCAGTTGCCTGACTATACTGTGATGCGAACAGGCTCTGTACCTGGATCCATCATGCCCGGGTCTCCTGGTTCTAAAGTGTTCCTGGTGCCTGGAAGGGATCCCCACACCCTTGTAAGCTGAGTGGTCTCTTCCTGTCTGCTTTACTGCTAAAAACTCTGTTCTATGGGTCTGGACTTTTCTCCATCTCGGGTTTGTTTTCCATCATATGATTTGGCACTGACAGGGCCACTGCTGCTAGCTCAGCAATTCCAGGGCTATCACCCCACTGCCCCATGGAAAGGATTTCATAGCATCTGCCATCCTCCTTATTTATACTTTGATTTCAGCATTGCCATTTTTCTCTCAGATATTGCAACATTTTTTCCCTCTTCTCCATGTCTTATGAGCTCCTCACTAACTGCTCCTTTTCCTAGGCTTGTATCTTCCTTGCTTGTCATCATCCCCTATGTCCAGAAGCACCAGCTCACTTAATTCTTTGTAGGCATCAAATCCTAGGACTCTCCACTAGTCACAGTATATACTCTTTATGTGTAGATTATATCTCAATAAAGCTGGACACAAAAAAGAATATATAATGTGACTATTTCAGGATTACTACCAGACAAGGGAAGTTCTAAAACACTATGAATTTTAAGTTGCCTATGTACTTCAGAAATAATAACAACTGATATATGTGATAAGCAATCAAATAGTGTATTATTATTTTCAGGCATCCTCTTGAGTGCAACCAGAATTCTACACAAATGGCAGTATGGGAGAGAAACATGCCTAAGTTTACACACATCACAAGAAATAAAAGAGCAACAAACAAAAGCCCAATTTTGAAACATTTTTTTTTTGCAATTTGGACTGTATTACACTTGTAATTATGTCAAACTAAAGTTCTTGAAGATGGCTTTCTCCAAGAACAGATGTGAGACATTGATGAGAAAAGTATATTATTTTTCTCCCATACTTCAACTACAAAATAAATTGAACTCGATGATAAGTGAAGCAGAATGAGTATATAGACAGATGCATTTAGTAAGGAACAAAACAAAAATAAGTTTTCAATATAAAGAATAGATGGAGAAACTAATACACACATATTCATTAAATCAATGAGTATTATAAAGCAGAGGCTAAATGATTGAACAATCATTTGATGACATACAAGTTTTTGAAAGACTAAATAAAAAATACCACAATCTACTGTGAAGAATGAATTATAAGTGCATTAAATATAGGAAATCATTAACATAAATTAAATATATGTGCAGCAGTTTTAGAACCTTTTCTGGACTGGAGATTCAAGATGGCGGCATGAGAGGTGACACGGAGAACTCCTCCCAAAACCACAAATAGTACAAAAATATAGTTTATTAATATAACTAAACCTAAAACAGCAAGAAGAAAGGCTACACAAGACTTCATACAGACCTCACAAAACAGGGTAACATACTAAAGCCTTAATCCCGCGGGACCCAGACCCTTCCCCCACCCCAGCTCACTGGCGGGAGGAAGAGAAACGGAGCAGGGAGGGGGAGGAAGCTTGGGACTGCTGAGCGCCTAGCCCTGGAGATCTCCTTTGTGAGTGGAAACCTATATTGTGTGGTGCTCGGACGGGAGTTGGGGAGCTCGGACGGGCGGAGTGCTTGGGACACTGACATTCCAGCCTTTTGTGGAGGGGCGTTATTTACACCCGGCCGCTCTGGGTCAGAGGAGGGTCGAGCAGTCTGAGAGGCTTCCTAGCAGCGAGAGGGCTGCTGAAGGGGCGGGGTTTGCACAGAGCTTGCTGCACTGGGAGAAGGGAGAGCTGGACAAGGTTATCTGGGTGCACTCTGCCCAGCTGGTTGGAAACTTTGACGAGCTTCAGGTGTCCATCCCCCTGGTTGCTTACCAAGCCCCGAGGCCCCCCACTGTGACACGTAGCCTGCCAAGCCTTCCTCCTGGCAGGACAGCACCAGCATGCAAACTGGCAGTCACTGCATTGGCGTCTGGCCAGCCAGAGAGAGGCCCTGCCAACATCAGCTAGAGACACCAAGCGCAGAGGCTTACACCTGTGTGCTCAGCCCACTGTCTGTGATACTGGAGACAGGCACCACAGATGAGAATCAGGAAACAGATGTGTCCTCCCCCAGGCACTAGCTCCGCTCCCCTGCAACCCCCAACATCACCCTACGGGCTGAGCAGCTCCAGAGACTGGAGTTTCTCTGCACTAGTGGGCACCACTCAGAAATATTAAATGTCAAAAGAACATGGTTAAGACCAAAATCTCACAAACCCCAGAAAAAGAGCCAAATGAAACTGAACTCACCAATCTTCCTGAGAGTTCAAAATAAAAATTATAAACATGCTTATGGAGGTACAGAAAAATATTCAAGAACTCAGGAACGAATTTAAGTCGGAGATTCAATCATTAAGAAATTCCATCTCTGAAAGGAAACATACAATGGAGGAATTTAAAAGCAGATTAAATGGAGTAGAAAAGACGGTAAATGGAAAAAAAATTAGAGAAGAGGAATACAAAGAAGCTGAGGCACAGAGAGAAAAAAGAATCTCTAAGAAAGAAAGAATATTGAGAGAACTGTGTGACCAATCGAAACGGAACAATATTCGCATAATAGGGGTACCAGAAGAAGAAGATAGAGAAAAAGGAATAGAAAGTGTCATTGAGGAGGTAATTGCTGAAAACTTTCCCAGTCTGGGGAAGGACATAGTCTCTCAGGCCATGAAGGTGCACAGATCTCCCAAAACAAGGAACCCAAGGAAGACAACATCAAGACATATAATAATTAAAATGGCAAAGATCAAGGATAAAGACAGACTTTTGAAACCAGCTAGACAGAGAAAAAGATCACACACAAAGAAAAACCCATCAGGCTATCATCAGACTTCTCAACAGAAACCTCAAGGACAGAAGGGAGTGGCATGATATCTTCAATGCAGTGAAGCAGAAGGGTTTTGAACTAAGAATACTTCACCTGGCAAGGTTATCATTTAAGTTTGAAGGAGGGATTAAACAATTTTCAGATAAGCAAAAGCTGAGAGAATTCACCTCCCACAAACCACTTCTACAGTGCATTTTGGAGGGACTCTTACAGATGGAAGTACTCCCAAGGCTAAACAGATGTCACCCAAAGGAAGACAAAGAGTACAGAATATGATTCATAACATACAAAGAATGGAGGAGGAAGAAAAAGGAGGAAAAAAAAAAACCTTTAGGTTGTGTTTGTACTAGCACACTAAATGAGTTAAATTAGACAGTTAGATAGTAAGGGAATTACCCATGAACATCTGGTAACCACGAATCTAAAGCCTGCAATGGCAATAGTACATATCTATCTATAATCACCCTAAATGTAAATGGTCTGAATGCACCAATCAAAAGACATAGAGTTACTGAATGGATAAAAAACCAAGACCCATCTATATGCTGCCTACAAGAGACTCACTTTAAACCCAAAGACATACACAGACTGAAAGTAAAGGGATGGAAAAGATATTTCATGCAAGTAATAGTGAGAAAAAAACAGGAGCTGCAGTACCTTGTATCTGACAAAATAGACTTCAAAACAAAGAAAGTAACAAGAGACAAAGAAGGACATTGCATAATGATAAAAGTGTCAGTCCAACAAGAAGAAATAACTATTATAAGTATCTATGCACCCAACAAAGGATCACCTACATATGTGAAACAAATACTAACAGAATAAAAGGGGAAATAGAATGCACTGCATTCATTTAAGGAGACTTCAGCACACCACTCACTCCAAAGGATAGATCATGCAGACAGAAAATAAATAAAGAGACGGAAGCACTGAACAACATATTAGAACAGATGGACCTAATGGACATCTACAGAACACTCCACCCAAAAGCAACAGGATACACATTCTTCTCAAGAGCACATGGAACATTTTCAAGAATAAATCATATACTAGGCCACTAAAAAAACCTCAGTAAATTCAAAAAGATTGAAATTGTACCATCCAGTTTCTCAGATCACAAAGGTATGAAACTAGAAATAAATTACACAAAGAAAACAAAAAAGCCCACAAACACGGAGGTTTAATAACATGCTCCTAATCAATGGATCAATGACCAAATAAAAACAAAGATCAAGCAATATATGGAGACAAATGATAACAACAGTTCAACACCACAAAAATCTGTGGGATGCAGCTAAGGCCGTGTTAAGAGGGAAATGTATTGAAATACAGGCTTACCTCAGGAAAGAAGAACAATCCCAAAAGAATAGTCTAAACTCACAATTAATGAAACTAGAAAAGGAAGAACAAATAAGTCCCAAAGTCAGTAGAAGGAGGGACATAATAAAGATTAAAGAAGAAATAAATAAAATTGAGAAGAATAAAACAATAGAAATAATCAAAATAGATAAACCCTTAGCCAGACTTATCAAGAAAAAAAGAGTCTACACACATAAAAAGAATCAGAAATGAGAAAGGAAAAATCACTACGGACACCACAGAAATACAAAGAATTATGAGAGAATACTATGAAAAACTATATGGTAACAAACTGGATGACCTAGAAGAAATGGACAACTTTCCAGAAAAATACAACCTTCCAAGGCTGACCCAGGAAGAAACAGAAAATCTGAATAGACCAATTACCAGCAAAGAAATTGAGTTGGTAATCAAAAAACTACCTAAGAACAAAACCCCTGAAGCAGATGGTTTCACTGCTGAATTTTATCAAACATTTAGTGAAGACCTAATACACATCCTCACTAAAGTTTTCCAAAAAGTAGAAAAGGAGGGAATATTCCCAATCTCATTCTACGAGGCCAACATCACTCTAATACCAAAACCAGGCAAAGACACCACAAAAAAAGAAAATTACAGACCAACATCCCTGATGAACATAGATGCAAAAATACTCAACAAAATATTAGCAAACCAAATTAAAAAATACATCAAAAAGTTTATCCATCATGATCAAGTGGGATTCATCCCAGGGATGCAAGGATGGTACAACATTAGGAAATCCATCAACATCATCCACTACATCAACAAAAAGAAGGACAAAAACCACATGATCATCTCCATAGATGCTGAAAAAGCATTCGACAAAATTCAACATCCATTCATGATAAAATCTCTCAACAAAATGAGGTACTGGCGTCTGGCCAGCCAGAGAGAGGCCCTGCCTACATCAGCTAGAGACACCAAGCACAGAGGCTTACACAGAGGGCACGTACCTCAACATAATAAAGGCCATATATGACAAACCCACAGCCAACATTATACTTAACACCGAGAAGCTGAAAGCTTTTCCTTTAAGATTGGGAACAAGACAAGGATGCCCACTCTCTCCATTTTTATTCAACATAGTTCTGGAGATCCCCGCCACAGCAATCAGACAACACAAAGAAATAAAAGGCATCCAGATTGTCAAGACAGAAGTCAAGCTGTCCCTGTTGCAGATGACATGATAGTGTACATAAAAAACCCTAAAAATCCACTTCAAAACTACTAGATATAATATCTGAATTCAGCAAAGTTCCGGGATACAAAATTAATACACAGGAATCTGTTGCATTCCTATACACTAATGGTGAACTAGCAGAAAGAGAAATCAGTAAAACAATTCCATTCACAATCGCATCAAAAAGAATGAAATACCTAGGAATAAACCTAAACAAGGAAGTGAAAGACCTATACTCTGAAAACTACAAGACACTCTTAAGAGAAATTTAAAAGGACACAAATAAATGGAAATTCATCCCATGCTCTTTGCTAGAAAGAATTAATATTTTCAAAATGGCCATCCTGCCTAAAGAATTCTACAGATTCCATGCAATCCCTACCAAAATACAGACAGCATTCTTCAATGAACTAGAGCAAATAGTTCTAAAATTCATATGGAACGATGAAAGATCCCGAATAGCCACACCATCCTGAGAACGAAGAATAAAACAGGGGCAATTATGCTCCTTGACTTCAAGCTCTACTACAAAGCCACAGTAATCAAGACAATTTGGTACTGGCACAAGAACAGACCCACAGACCAGTGGAACAGAATAGAGAGCCCAGATATAAACCCAAGCCTATATGGTCAATTAATATACGATAAAGGAGCCATAGATATACAGTGGGGACATGACAGCCTCTTCAACAACTGATGTTGGCAAAACTGGACAGTTACATGTAAGAGAAAGAAACTGGACTACTATCTAACCCCATACCCAAAAGTAAACTCAAAATGGATCAAAGACCTGAATGTAAGTCATGAAACCATAAAACTCAGAAAAAAACATAGGCAAATATCTCTTGGACATAAACATGAGCAACTTCTTCATGAACATATCTCCCTGGGCAAGGGAAACAATAGCAAAAATGAACAAGTGGGACTATATCAAACCAAAAAGCTTCTGTACAGCAAAGAACACCATCAGTAGAAAAAAAAGATGTCCTACAGTATGGGAGAATATATTCATTAATGACATATCCAATAGGGTTGATATCCAAAATATATAAAGAGCTCATACACCTCATCAAAAAAAAAACAAAAACAAATAAGCCAATTAAAAAATGGACAGAGGAGCTGAACAGACACTTCTCCAAAGAAGAAATTCAGATGGCCAACAGGCACATGAAAAGATGCTCCACATCGCTAATCATCAGAGAAATGCAAATTAAAACCACAATGAGATATCACCTCACACCAGTAAGGATGGCCACCATCCAAAAGACAAACAAATGTTGGTGAGGATGTGGAGAAAGGGGAAACCCTCCTACACTGCTGGTGGGAATGTAAATTAGTTCAACCATTGTGGAAAGGAGTATGAAGGTTCCTCAAAACCTACAAATAGAAATACCATTTGACCCAGGAATTCCACTCCTAGTAATTTACCCTAAGAATGCAGCAGTGCAGTTTGAAAAAGACATATGCACCCTTATGTTTATCGCAGCACTATTTACAATAGCCAAGAAATGGAAATAACGTACGTGTCCATCAGTAGATGAATGGATAAAGAAGATGTGGTACATATACACAATGGAATAATATTCATCCATAAGAAGAAAACAAATCCAGATATTTGCAACAACATGAATGGAGCTAGAAGTTATTATGCTCAGTGAAATAAGCCAGGCAGAGAAAGACGAGTATCGAATGATTTCATTCATCTGTGGAGTATAAGAACAAAGGAAAAACTGAAGGAACAAAACAGCAGCAAACTCACAGAACCCAAGAATGGACTAACAGTTACCAAAGGGAAAGGGACTGGGGAGGATGGGTAGGCAGGGAGCGATAAGGGGGGAAAAGGAGCATTACGATTAGCACACATAATGTAGTGGGGTGGGGACACGCTTAAGGCAGTATTTACAGAAAAGACAAGTAATGATTCTGTAGCATCTTACTACACTGATGGACAGTGACTGTAATGGGGTATTTGAGGGGGACTTGATAATAGGGTGTCTAGTAACCATAATGTTATTCAAGTGGTTGTACATTAACAGTACCAAAATAAAAAATATATATGTATATATATATAAAACCTTTTCTGACAAAATTGTACAGTAGGATATATAATATTCTAGTTCAACTCAAGATACACAGTCAACCCTTGTATATCACAGATGCTTACAGACTGTTCAAAGCTCTGGCAGCTAGATGCTGGGATGTTGGGAAAGTGCTTGGTGGGGCCACAGTCACTGCTCAAGGTGCCAGCTGCCTCTACAGAATGGCCAGCTGCACGGCAAAGGCTGAGCGCCTTTTCTCTTTTTTTTCCTAAAAATGTAAATCCTGTTTGGATTTCTTTTGATTAGCAAAAACAGGTACTGATATATGTCTTTCATGAAAGTGAAATGGGGTAATGCACTCTTATGTTTATTTCAGGCTTCATAATGTTTGGCATTGTCCTTCTGTTCCTTAACTGGCATGTGATCTAATTGTTAAACACTATTAATGCATAACATATTTTTGTGACTTTCTTACTTCTATATCCCATTTGTTTTCTAATATTCTATAGAGGGAATAAGTATTTCCTCTACAAAATAATAAAAACATACAAATAATACAAAATATGCATATTACATAAATAGTCATACAAAAAATGCATATTATACATGGTTTTCTTGGAACTGTTTAAGAGACAGAACACTTCAAAACCCCTGGCATACTCAAAACCTGTTTGATTTCCTAACTTACTAACCTCTCATTTTCCTTTTTTCTTTTGCATCAGCGAGTGGAGGATGTCTGCTGCTGGGTGGCAGGGCAGCAAGGCTCGCGCCAAGGCCAAAACCCGGTCATCGCGGGCCGGGCTGCAGTTCCCCGTGGGTCGCGTGCACCACCTGCTCCGCAAGGGCAACTACGCCGAGCGGGTCTGGGCCAGCGCGCCCGTGTACCTGGCGGCAGTGCTGGAGTACCTGACGGCCGAGATCCTGGAGCCGACGGGCAACGCAGCTCACAAGACGCGCATCAGCCCGCGCCACCTGCAGCTGGCCATCCGCAACGACAAGGAGCTCAACAAGCTGCTGGACCGCGTGAATATAGCGCAGGGTGGTGTCCTACCCAACTTCCCGGCCGTGCTGCTGCCCAAGAACGAGAGCCAACACAAGGCCAAGGGTAAGTGATGTCCCCACATAACAAAACTCAGTAGGTGACATGCTTCTTAGGAAAAAAAGAAAGTGATACTAAAGACTCTTTTAGGAGCCATTGCAGTTTCAGTGAAAGCTGTGACAGATGTCACATAGCATTATTTCAATAAAGTTTATCTGTTTCATTTATTATTTTGACAGTCTCCACTTTGTCCTTTCTAGCAATATTATATTAACCGTTTTTTTTAAGTATAGTTTAGCATTGGGTTGTCATGTAAACTCTCATTTTGTGAGACAGTTTTGTGTGGTATCTAGGAAAGCAACTTTTTTTAAATTTTCATATCATTAATCTACAATTACATGTGCAACATCATGGTTACTAGACTCCCCACATCATCAAGTCCCCCCCCACATACCCCATTACAGTCACTGTCCATCAGCGTAGTGAGATGCTATAGAATCACTACTTGTCTTCCCTGAGTTGTACAGCCTTCCCCGTGCCCCCACCCACTACATTACGTCTGCTAATCATAATGCCCCTTTTTCCCACTTGTCCGTCCCTTCTCACCCATCCTCCCCAGTCCCTTTACCTTTGGTAACTGTTAGTCCATTCTTGAATTCTGTGAGTCTGCTGCTGTTTTGTTCCTTCAGTTTTTTTCTTTATTCTTATACTCCTCATATGAGTGAAATCATTTGATACTTGTCTTTCTCCACCTGGATTATTTCACTGAGCATAATACCCTCTAGCTCCATCCATGTTGTTGAAAATTACTGGGTTTGTTTTCTTCTTATGGCTGAATAATATTCCATTGTGTATATGTACCACTTCTTCTTTATCCATTCATCTACTGATGGACACTTAGGCTGCTTCCATTTCTTGGCTATTGTAAATAGTGCTGCGATAAACATAGGGGTGCATGTGTCTTTTTCAAACTGCACTGCTGCATTCTTAGGGTAAATTCCTAGGAGTGGGATTCCTGGGTCAAATGGTATTTCTATTTTGAGTTTCTTGAGGAACCTCCATACTGCTTTCCACAATGGTTGAACTAATTTGCATTCCCACCAGAAGTGTACAAGGGTTCCCCTTTCTCCACATCCTCACCAACATTTGTTGTTGTTTGTGTTTTAGATGGTGGCCATCATTACTGGTGTGAGGTGATATCTCATTGTGGTTTTAATTTGCATTTCTCTGATGATTAGTGATATGGAGCATCTTTTCATGTGCCTGTTGGCCATCTGAATTTCTCCTTTGGAGAAGTGTCTGTTCAGCTCCTCTGTCCATTTTTCAATTGGCTTATTTGCTTTTTGTTTGATGAGGTGTGTGAGCTCTTTATATATTTTGGATGTCAACCCCTTATTGATATGTCATTTATGAATATGTTCTCCCATACTGTAGAATGTCTTTTTGTTCTACTGATCATGTCCTTAGCTGTACAGAAGCTTTTCAGCTTGATATAGTCCCACTTGTTCATTTTTGCTATTGTTTCCCTTGCCTGGGGAGGTATGTTCATGAAGAAGTTGCTCGTGTTTATGTCCAAGAGATATTTGCCTATGTTTTTTTCTAAGAGTTTTATGGTTTCATGACTTACATTCAGGTCTTTGATCCACTTTGAATTTCCTTTTGTGTATGGGGTTAGACAATGATCCAGTTTCATTCTCTTACATGTAGCTGTCCAGTTAGGCCAACACCAACTGCTGAAGAGGCTGTCATCTCCCCATTGTATATCCAAGGCTCTTTATCTTATATTAATTGACCATATATGTTTGGGTTAATGTTTGGATTTTCTGTTCTGTTCCACTGGTCTGTGGGTCTGTTTTTGTGCCAATACCAAATTGTCTTGATTACTGTGGCTTTGTTGTAGAGCTTGAAGTCAGGGAGCACAATTCCCCCTGTTTTATTCTTCCTTCCTAGGATTGCTTTGGCTATTTGGGGTCTTTTGTGGTTCCATATGAATTTTAGAACTATTTGTTCCAGTTCATTGAAGAATGCTGTTGGTATTTTAATAGGGATTGCTTTGAATCTGTAGATTGCTCTAGGTAGTATAGCCATTTTGACAATATTTATTCTTCCTAGCCAAGCGCATGGGATGAATTTCCACTTATTAGTGTCCTCTTTAATTTCTCTTAGGAGTGTCTTGTAGTTTTCAGGGTATAGGTCTTTCACTTCCTTGGTTAGGTTTATTCCTAGGTATTTTATTCTTTTTGATGCGATTGTGAATGGAATTGTTTTCCTGATTTCTTTCTGGTAACTTATCATTAGTGCATAGGAATGCCACCGATTTCTGTGTATTAATTCTGTTTCCTGCAACTTTGATGAATTCAGATAGTAGTTCTAGTAATTTTGGAGTCGATTCTTTAGGGTTTTCTTATTTATTTTATTTTATTTTGGTATCATTAATCTACAGTTACATGTGCAACATTATAGTTCCTAAACTCCCCACTTCATCAGGTCCCCCCCACTTACCCCATTACAGTCACCATTCATCAGCATAGTGAGATGCTATAGAATAACTACTTGTCTTCTCTGACTTGTACAGCCTTCCCCATAGCCCCCCAACATTACGTCTGTTAATTGTAATGCCCCTTTTTCCCCCTTGTCCTTCCCTTTCCACCCATCCTCCCCTGTCCCTTTCCCTTTGGTAACTGTTAGTCCATTCTTCGGTTCTGTGAGTCTGCTGCTGTTTTTCTCTTTCAGTTTTTTTCTTTGCTCTTATGCTCCTCATATGAGTGAAATCATTTGATACTTGTCTTTTTCCACTTGGCGTATTTCACTGAGCATAATACCTTCTAGCTCCATCCATGTTGTTGCAAATGTCTGGATTTGTTTTCTTCTTATGGCTGAATAATATTCCATTGTGTATATGTACCACTTCTTCTTTATCCATTCATCTAGTGATGAACACTTAGGTTACTTCCATTTCTTGGCTATTGTAAATAGTGCTGCGATAAACATAGGGGTGCATATGTCGTTTTCAAACTGGACTGCTGCATTCTTAGGGTAAATTCCTAGGAGTGGGATTCCTGGGTCAAATGGTATTTCTATTTTGAGTTTTTTGAGGGACCTCCATACTGCTTTCCACAATGGTTGAACTAATTTGCTTCCCCACCAGCAGTGTAGAAGGGTTCCCTTTTCTCCACATCCTTGCCAACATTTGTTGTTGTTTGTGTTTTGGATGTTGGCCATCCTTACTGGTGTGAGGTGATATCTCATTGTGGTTTTAATTTGCACTTCTCTGATGATTAGCAATGTGGAGCATCTTTTCATGTGCCTGTTGGCCATCTGAATTTCTTCTTTGGAGCAGTGTCTATTCATGTCCTCTGCCCATTTCTTAATTGGCTTATTTGCTTTTTGTTTCTTGAGGTGCATGAGTTCTTTATATATTTTGGATGTGAACCCCTTATCAGATACGTCATTTGTGAATATATTCTCCCATACTGTAGGATGTCTTTTTGTTCTACTGATGGTGTCCTTTGCTGTACAGAAGCTTTTCAGCTTGATATAGTCCCACTTGTTCATTTTTGCTTTTGTTTCCCTTGCCCAGGAAGATATGTTCATGAAGAAGTCGCTCATGTTTATGTCCAAAAGATTTTTGCCTATGTTTTTTTCTAAGAGTTTTATAGTTTCATGACTTACATTCAGGTCTTTGATCCATTTTGAATTTACTTTTGTGTATGGGGTTAGACAGTAGTCCAGTTTCATTCTCTTACATGTAGCTGTCCAGTTTTGCCAACACCAGCTGCTGAAGAGGCTATCATCTCCCCATTGTATAGCCAAGGCTCTTTATCTTATATTAATTGACCATATTTATTTGGGTTAATGTTTGGATTTTCTATTCTGTTCCACTGGTCTGTGGGTCTGTTTTTGTGCCAATACCAAATTGTCTTGATTACTGTGGCTTTGTAGTAGAGCTTGAAGCTATTATAAACAGTCGATGGTTCTTTATTTCTCTCTCTTCTTCTTCCTCCTCCATTCTTTATATACTAGGTGTTTTATTCTGTACTCTTTTACATTTCCTTTGACTGTTTTTGTGGATAGTTAATTTTACTTTTTGCCTTTAGTTAGTATTTGAATGGTCTGCTTTCTTTCCTATGATTTTATTTTCTCTGGTGACATCTTTTTAGCCTTAGGTATGCTTCCATCTAGAGCCATCCCTTAAAGATATCCTGCAGAGGTGGTTTGTGGGAGGCAAATTCCCTCAACTTTCGCTTGTCTGGGAATTGTTTAATCCCTCCCTCAAATTTAAATGATAATCATGCTGGATACAGTATTCTTGGTTCAAGGCCCTTCTGTTTCATTGCGTTAAATATATCATGCCATTCTCTTCTAGCCTGTAAGGTTTCTGTTGAGAAGTCTGATGTTAGCCTGATGTTTTCCTTTGAAGGTGATCTTTTTTCTCTATCTGGCTGCCTTTAAGACTCTGTCCTTGTCTTTGACATTTGCCATTTTAATTATTATGTGTCTTGGTGTTGTCCTCCTTAGTTCCCTTGTGTTCGGAGATCTGTGGGCTTCCATGGTCTGAGAAACTATTTCCTTTCCCAGCTTGGGGAAGTTTTCCTTAATTATGTCTTCAAAGACACTTCCTATCCATTTTTCTCTCTTCTTCTTCTGGTACTCCTATAATGCGAATACTGTTCCATTTGCATTGGTCACACAGTTCTCTTAATATCCTTTCCTTCCTAGAGATCATTTTATCTCTCTGTGCCTCAGCTTCTCTGTACTCCTGTTCTCTGATTTCTATTTCATTAATAGTCTCTTGCACCTCGTCCAGTCTGCTCTTAAGCCCATCAATCTATTGTTTCATTTCTGTAATGTCCCTCCTGACTTCATCCCTTAGCTCTTGCATATTTCTCTGTAGGTCCATCAGCATGGTTATGACTTTTATTCTGAATTCTTTTTCAGGATGATTGTTTAAATCTATCCCACCAGGCCCTCTCTCTCGGGTTGTCTGGGTGATTTTTGACTGGACCAGATTCTTCTGTCTTTTCATCATGTGATAGAAGTGGTCACAGCCATGTGACACATATGTCAGCTGGGAGAACAAAGCCCCTTCCTGCTTGTTGTTCTCCTTGCCCTTCTCTGCAGCCTGTGCCACTTACCCGCACACTGGAAGGCAGTCTCTGGTATAATCCCCTGAGCTGCCGTGGGCAGGAATGCCCTCTAGCTAGCCTAGAGCTCTATGGGGGGTTGCAGCCATGCCAGGTGTATTCAGCAAGTCTGACACCCCTTCGTGCCTTCTGGACCTTGCTCTGGCTTCTGCAGCCTTGCTGGTTACCTGCACACTGGGAGGCAGTCTCTGGTATAATCCCCTGAGCTGCCGTGGGCAGGAATGCCCTCTGGCTAGCCTAGAGCACTGCAGGGGTTTGCAGCCATGCCAGGTGCATTTTGCAGCAAGTCTGGGGCCCCTTGGTCCCTTCCTGACCTTGCTCTGGATTCTGTAGCCCTTCCCGGTCAGCTGTGCCCCGGCGGCCCGCTCTCCCACTGTTCCGCAGCTGTGGCGGATCCGCCTGTCAGTTTGCAGTGCTGTCCGCGGGAACGAATGGCAGGCTGCTTATCGCCGTGAGGGGCTTTGGCAGGGCTGCTTTACCAGGCAGCCAGTTAGGGGGCCCGAAATTCCTCAAGATTCCCAGCCTGCTGGGCTGAATGTGCTGGGATGATTTTGTTCAACTGTTGGGCCCTTGTCTCTTTAAGACTTTTAAAAAAGCACCCGCTTTTCTTTTGTCCCAGGGAAGCTGGCTGTGGGGAACGGCTCACAGTCTCCATCTCAGATCCTGCCCTTCCATTTCTCTAATCTCCAGTACACCATGCAATGTGTGTCTGTGCTCCCGGTGAAGATCACCAGGGCTGGTTATTTAGCAGTCCTGTGCTGCCACTCCCTCCCCACTCTGATTCTTTTCCTCCTGCCAGTGAGCTGGGATGGGGGAGTGCTAGGGTCCTGCCGGGTCACTGCTTTGTATCTGGTCTCTCTTTTAGGAGTAGTTGTATATGTTGTATTTTCACAAATATATATGGTTTTAGGAGGAGATTTCTGCTGCCCTGCTCATGCCACCATCTTGGGCCCCCACAGGAAAGCACTTTTAAGGCATTTTTGTTACTTTGGACTGTTTTACTTGCAGTCAAGTTACAATGAATGTGTCAACTGTTGATATATTGGTTTCTCCAAGCCTAAGGAATGTTCTGTAATACTTAATACTTGGCTTGTTAAAATTATATTTTGTCTTTAAATATGTTAATATAGGAAGATATGTATGTGACATTTGATGTAAGGTTTCACTCTGTGGATTGTCAGTTTCCCCAAGAAGTTCCACTCCAAGTGATCAGCAAGAACTATATGAGGAAAGGTCACAGGCCAGAGGAGGCTCTTACTGGGCCTCTGCCAGCCACATCTCTACCAAGTCCAGACTGTACCAAATCTGTGACTGAAGAATCTAGCAAGGCCTAGAACCTGTAGTGTTATGGAGGGCACTCTAAGCATGATTTCTAAATGACCTTGTGTCCAAACCATTGGTTTAGGTTGATTTCCTTTTGCCTGACACCTGACATTTAGCAGCTGACAAAACAGTCTGCATGAATTGTCCTGATGCCAACTTTCAAGTAAGTAGTTGTTTCATAAATGTCTGTACATGTGGCAGAAGTTAGTCTAAAACTTGCTTTTATTAAAACTAACAGCAGACCACCTTAAGCTTCTTTGAAAAGTGCTATTAGCTAAGGTCAGTTTCTAGACTGGACTGTGGAAGAGTACAGTCTGCAGTGGGGAGAAAGCACACAGGCAAAACATTTGACTTCAGAGCGAGAGGAGAAATGGGTATATTTTGCCATTAATCCTGTAGAGTAATAAAAAGTGCTTACATGGTTAATCAATTATTTTCTAGGCTGTCCTTTTTCTTCTGCATATAGTAATCTATTTGAGATATTTTCTTGATGTAGATTGCTACCTCCAACTTTTAAATATAATTATATTAGGTTATTTTCAATAAGTTCAATTTTTAATTTCTTTCAGTCATGAATATCATTACATAACATTTCAGAGTTAATAATAATAAAAACAGTAATGATAGTAATGGCAAATGATGACTTTCATTTATTGATTATCTATTATATGCAGCTATATAATATATGGAATCAATTCTATTCTAGTCTATGTATATGAGGTTTGGTGAGTGATTTTGTTTTGTTGCATAATTTATCCCTGTTTCAATGATCTCCAAGTAAGTGTGAGTCAACCAAGTACAATACATTTGTTCCACGTCCCAGGTAGTAAGTAAAGGTGTCTGGGTATAAATTCAGCATGCTAAAATTCTATAACATGTGCTGGTTAAAAGAGGCAACACTGTCTTACTTATCTGACAGTTATGAGATTCTTCCTGTAAAACAAACAGCAACTTAGTTTTGCTTACTATCCTGTCTGGAAGTACATAACACCCAGTCCACTAGTCCTCCTAATTTTCTTCCATGTCTTCTCCTAAAAATTTTTTTGTTACTAATGTTTTTTCTTTTCCATGGCTGCTTCCCTCAATAGCATAAGATTTTTCAGTTTTAGTTAGGTGTTCCTGGCACTGGAGATGCTGAAATAAGCAGCACTGACTCTGGAAGGCTGACTAGAAGGCAGCTATTTCTAAGGATAAAAGCAATGAGTGTTTGCAATATGGCAATGTAGTACATAACTGAATATGTTGTGCAGATACCAAAAGATGTACACTTCTGCTCAGCTAATAGAAGGCAAAATAAGAGAGATGGTGTTCCACTCTGCGTTGATGACCAGATTGACCCTTTTGTTATAAAGATGGCAAGGCAAAATAGGGATTTGATTGGAACTTGGAGAAAAGAAATTTGCCACAGCCATGATAAGGACTTAAGGTTCTGAGCAGACATAACACAACATACGGGTCTATGGTTTAGGGTGTGTGTGAAAAAGCAGCGAAGTTCCAGAGAATGACAATTTCCATTTAATAAAGTCTTTTGTTTCAGGATTTAGACTCATCTGATGTACAGCTGCTCCTGAATTACCTGACACACTGCTGGACATTATGAGGTTTGGGGCAGAGTGTGCATGTGAGAGTGCTTCCTCTGCTAGAGCCCACCATGGCTTTCTAAACTAGGGATGATAGGCTTTCTAGGATCACAATAGGATTGTGCACTGAAGTCCTCTGAAATATTACCTGGAATCAGAGCTGGCATCTTGCTGAGTTTTGTGGGGCTAATTATTAGCGATGCTAATATTAATTGGCTAGTTATTAAGTTATTCACAGTCTTGTGAAAACAGCTCTGAGGCTAATTTAATACATATCAAAGAATTGTGCTCTCTATCTTTTCATAATTTTCATGACTAAAACCAAGAAGTTTAAAAAACCAACCTTTTTCAAAAGGAAAACACGAATAAAATGTGGATAAAAGAAACAGAAGGACAACTTGAGTGTATTTCTATGAAGTCAAACCAAGTAGAAGGCAAGAACAAACAACTCAAGAGCATTTTTAAATGAAGTTAAAAATTAAATTGCAAAACCAAAGTCACATTTTCTGACTTGGATAATATTTAGGGTTAGAAATATTTCACATGATATTTGCATCCTGAAGTTGATTATTTATCCCAGAGTCCAGAGTCCTTCAAAAATGACTCAGGGAAAACTCTTTTACATTGGAAGGTGAAATTTACACCCTCCAATGCTTAAATTCCCAAAGTGCAGATGGGACAGATCCATTTTTCTTTTCTCTTACCTTGTAAAGAATATAACAAAACTTACCTGAAAGAATTGTGAGGATGACATATAATAAATGTTTGGAAAATAGCTCTGAATCCCCAAGACCCAGGCTTCTCCTTCTGAATTACTGATCTCAGGGAGGGGTTTTTCTAGGCTCTCACGCCTCCACAAGGGTGCTAGGAGGTGGTTTACTCTCCCATGGTACAGTTCAAATAAGTATAAATAGTCAAGCTCAAAATCAGCCGATCTCCTCAAGGAACATAAACTAAGAAGGAACTTAAGGTCAAAGTGATGAGCAGGAGCTGAAACCAGCAGAACCAGGTCGACTTTTCCATGGCTGGAGACTGATTTGAATGCTCACACAGAAAAAGAAGTCTGTTTTTCAGGCCCAGAGCATTCAGGAAGCTGGAAATGAACTATCTACTTAAAGCTAGGAATCTGAAGGCATTGCCTCATCTCTGAGACAAGGATAAGCAAAACTACACCCAAGTTTGGAAAGTGGTGGAGATGTGTGCAAGTGTGTGGGAGTATAGATGAAAACAAGTCAGCCAAAAAAGAAAAAAAAACAGGTCAGCTTCCACTGCACCCATGCAGGAGTGCCAAAGTCATGTTGCTTATTCTCCAGAGTGACTTCGAGAAAGGTCCAACTGCACGACAACACATATACAAACTTGGAAGTAATACAAAGCACTATTTTATATTGTTTGTGAACATACTTATAGACAGGAAAGACTGAAAAATATGGAGAAATCGCACTAAATTTACGTGAGATGCTTTTGTTGTTTGTGTGTATTTGTGTGTGTGTGTGTGTGTGTGTATGTAAGGAGAGGGGAAAGGACCAGAGAAAGCAACAGAGTCAAGTTCAAGTTTATCTGTAATATTATTCAGAAGGAGCTCTTTTTGGAGGAGGAGGGACATCAGATAGAGTGAGAAGTGAAACCAAAGTCAAGAAAGCAAAGCTTTTCAAGTTTTATTACCCTCTAACAGAGCAGGCCTGACCTAAGGTCAGATGGGCTCCAACTGCCTACTGTGAGGCTTCTTTTACGGGGTTTTGGCAGGGAAGAAAAGTCCTTGATTGACAGACAAATCTTGGCCTTGGAGGACTGATCTGCTTGGTGAAGTGAAGACATGGGCTGCACTCTGATGTTTGCTTGTGCCTGTGTTCTGATGTTTTTCTTATTTGGGGGGTGCCTGTGCTCTGAAGTTTCTCATGGGGAGTTGTTTTTCATCTGGGGAATGTCTGGACATTCTGAGTCACTCCTCACCCTTGTGGTTTTATCTAATGAGCTCTGTGAGTCATTTCTGGCTCTCTGGTTTTATCTGATTATCTCTTTGAGTCCCTTTTGGGGTCTTTACTCTCCCTGCATCCTGTTCATGTCTGTCTTTCTGCAGAACAATATGATAGTTCATGTATTTCAATGAAAAAAAACTAGTAAGATTTCAAAGGGGAAAAACACAAAAATAACAAAGTTGAAAACAAAACTACTGAAAGTAATTATTAAATTATAATATTCTCTCTTTTTAACATTTTCAAAACAGAACTAAAGTCATTAAAGAGACCACAAAGAAAAGCAAAAACCACACATAGATTTTGACTTACAGAATGCATCTGAAGTTTTGAGGAGACTTGCCTGAAAAGAAAAGTCGAGAAGGTCACAGCAGAGAAGAAGGCAGAGCTGCAGAGAAGATGCAGGTTCCAAATTCTCAAGGCATACATTTGTAGACTCCCCCATAAGGCCACTTGGCAAGACACGCTTTTCACTCAACTTCTATTTTGATGAATCTCATTAATGTTTAGCAGGTCGAGCCCTGGGTGGGGGACAGGAGTGGCAAAGAATACTCAGTTGTCTGCTGAGGAAGCAGTGAAGGCAAGAGCAGGAAGAAAGAGGAGATTCTAAACTGAAGTCCTTGCTCAGACTCTAAGTCACTTACCTTGGTGTTGATAGGAAAGATTTCTGAGGCTTGTGTAACAACCGATCATTTTTATATACACAGGTGTTCTCATATTGATTTAGGAAGTGTGAGTGAAAATGTAAAAACCCTTATCTCCTTAACAATGCAGGGAAGAGAGGTAGAAGCAGAAAGCTAAAATTTTGTGCCTGATCATCCACAAACTTTGAGACAATGGCAACTGTGGAAGACATTTCCAAGAAACAGGCACTCTTGTGAGGTATTTAAAAGTGGAATTTGGGGAGTTAAACTTGGGCTTTGTTAACAAATACCAACTCTTTCATTTACCAACTAGGTGACCTGGACAATGAGTGTCAGCATCTCCATCTGGGGTTGATGTAAGCTCTTTGGTACAGTAAACAGTGGCTATGATAATCTCTGTTATACCAAATAGCTTGTAGGACACACAGGAAGAGCTGTAAGGTAGTGGAGAAGAAACATTCCAGGTAAAAAAAACTGGCAGCTGTATCCCATCTCTTACATGAAGATCCACTGCCTCTCAAGATGGGTGTACTGGGCTTTTGTCCTGGACAGATTTACTGCAGCAACAGGGTCACTATTCCTAGTGTCCTGAAGGACTTCAGCCTTTTGTAATCAAATTCACTGCCTTAGTTTCCCACCCAGATCAGTTAGGGTGTGGGGCTTTGACCCAAGACAGAGTTGGAGGTGGCTCTGGTTCCAGACAGCATCTAGAGGAATGCTGAGTCAAGAATCAATGAGATAGTACAAAATTTAGGTAGGCTATATGGCACCCCAGAAGGATAATTTTAACATAAAAAGCAAATTCCAATCACATTTAAATGGAATCACTTTTAAACCATGATTCCAAAGTGACTCTGTAAAAAGGAGACATTACTGTAAGAAATGCTAATATAATAATTATAACAACAAAAGAAGGATGGCATTATTAGGGGTATTTTTAAAATAAAACTTCAGTATACAGAGCATAGATAGAAGGGTGCCCCATTTTTAAAAAATGTCCACTTAGAAAGTTCATTTATATAAAGAATGGATGGATTTGGTTTCTTGAAGTAGGGCAAGCAGTTGAGGAAAAGTGGGATCCGAGAACAAAATGAACCCTGGTAACCACACACTGTCATGAAGTGAGAAAGAGAAGCAACACTGCTGGCCACATGCCACAAGAGAGGGTTGAACTCTTGTGGGGCAGTCTACTGTACAAGCCCCATCTCTTGGAGAAAATCACCTCTGAGTAATGAAACCTAATTATAGGGAGATGCTAAGAAGTCTCTAATTATAGGCAGATGCCTCAGTTTGCAACAGTGGTATTGTATTAGACCAGGTCTACTTAAGTTACAGTATTTAAATACTTAAGAAGATTTTATTTATCAAACCAACAAGTTAAATTTGTTAGTGGCGTAAGTAGTTATGTATTTTGCAACATTTTCTTTAAGAGATTTATAAATTTAATAAATTGAGCACTAAACACAGCACGAATATTGTAAACCTATACATAGTACTACACAAAAATCCCCTTGGGTTTCAAAGATCCTAATGCTGGAAGTAATAAGGCTTTTCCTTAGTTCTCTTACATGCAGAAAGATCAAGATTTCTGTGCTAGTTCTTTCTGGAGCTTTGTAAACACATCACCAATTTATGGTGAAAAATAATATGGAAATGGATTGTATCATCTCATTATGCAAATTTGGTCCCCAATTATTAGTGATACATATATCAGCAACACGCATATTGGATCAAATGGGAAGCAGTAAGGGAGCCATCGGGGGCACTAGAAGCCAAGTCCTCAGGTCCAGCAGAGGATTCCAGAGGAGACAGCTCTCAGGTGAAGCACCTCTGTGGTAGGTCCAACAGCGACAATAAACCATACAGCACCCACTTGCTGAGGGCGGCTGAAACCTTACAGTCCTTAATGAAGGTGTCATGGTTGCTGCTGGTATTATTGTTATTATTAAAAACAGATGGGAAACTGAAACACACCAATTTGCTCCTGGTGGCACTTGGCACATTAGGAAGATCACAAGCCTGCATTTGAACTTAGAAATGCCTAATTCCAAAGCTAGTGACACAAAGTGAGCAATCCAGATCTAAATAATAAACAGTTCCAAATTTTAGGTATAACACACCTTTTCTATTGAGCCAAGGGGATAGTCGCCTTCCCTCTGCCCCATCCAGATGGAATGGTATGGCTTTTGTTTGCTTTTTGCCCACTGTTTAAATGTTTCAACTCTTTCTCTTAGCTGACACCTGTGGATTACATATCGCCTTGATAAGTAAAAAACAGTCCTCAGGAGAGAACATCTCAATGGCCACAGTGACCAAGTTGAGTTCTACAGCAGAGAAGAGTAAGTACTCCCAAGATATGCAAGCAGCAGGGAGCTTATTCCCAGGTAAGGTAAACTCGACCTTGACAAATGGAATTTAGGACTTTATGGTTGATTCTTTGTCTGTGATGACTCATAACACAAATAAATGAACATATATCTTGTAAGTTGTTTAATTCTATTCAAAAAACAAGTAATGTTAATGTATGTTTTCCAAGCATATGAAGGAAACAAATATCAGTATTCTAAAAAAGCCTTTTATTTTTTTCAATTGTCTTCTCATTTTTATCCATATGCATTTACATTCTTGATAATCACTGCCAAAGTGTCTGCACATAGTATTGTGTGTTCTGCTTGTCAGTGCAGGTAATATTGTCAATATAATTGTATTGCTTAGTTAAGTAAAACAAGACAATGTTCATTTGACCACACATTCTTTTCTATACTGTTTTATAGTACAATCATTATTCCTTTTTTTGGGTATCATTAATGTACAACCACTTGAACAAGATTATGGTTACTAGACGCCCTATTATCAAGTCCCCCCCACATACCCCACTACAGTCACTGTCCATCAGCATGGTAAGATGCTATAGAATCACTACTTGTCTTCTCTATAAATATCTGTGTCCCCTGCCGCTGCATTACATGTGCTAATCGTAAGGCCCCGTTTCCCCCTTATCCCTACCTTCCCCCCATTCTCCCCAGTCCCTTTCCCTTTGGTAACTGTTAGTCCATTCTTGGGTTCTGTGAATCTGCTGCTGTTTTGTTCCTTCAGTTTTTCCTTTGTTCTTATACTCCACAGAGGAGTGAAATCATTCGTTACTTGTCTTTCTCCACCTGGCTTATTTCACTGAGCATAATACCCTCTAGCTCCATCCATGTTGTTGCAAATGGTAGGATTTGTTTACTTCTTATGGATGAATAATATTCCATTGTGTATATGTACCACATCTTCTTTATCCATTCATCTGCTGATGGACACTTAGGTTGCTTCGATTTCTTGGCTATTCTAAGTAGTGCTGCAATAAACATAGGGGTGCATCTGTCTTTTTGAAACTGTGCTGCTGCATTCTTAGGGTAAATTCCTAGGAGTGGAATTCCTGGGTCAAATGGTATTTCTATTTTGAGTTTTTTGAGAAAACTCCATACTGCTTTCCACAATGGTTGAACTAATATACATTCCCACCAGCAGTGTAGGAGAGTTCCCCTTTCGCCACATCCTCACCAACATTTGTTGTTGTTTGTGTTTTGGATGGTGGCCATCCTAACTGGTGTGAGGTGATATCTCATTGTTGTTTGAATTTGCATTTCTCTGATGATTAGTGATGTGGAGCATCTTTTCATGTGCCTGTTGGCCATCTGAATTTCTTCTTTGGAAAAGTGTTCAGCTCCTCTGCCCATTTTTAAATTGGCTTATTTGCTTTTCGTTTGTTGAGGTGTGTGAGCTCTTTCTATAATTTGGATGTCAATCCCTTATCGGATATGTCATTTATGAATATATTCTCCCATACTGTAGGATGTCTTTTTGTTCTACAGATGGTGTCCTTTGCTGTACAGAAGCTTTTTAGGTTGATATAGTCCCACTTGTTCATTTTTGCTTTTGTTTCCCTTGCCCGGGGAGATATGTTCATGAAGAAGTTGCTCATGTTTAGTCCAAGACATTTATGCCTATATTTTTTTCTAAGAGTTTTATGGTTTCATGACTTACATTCAGGTCTTTGATCCACCTTGAGTTTACCTTTCTGTATGGGGCCAGACAGTAGTCCAGTTTCATTCTCTTACATGTAGCTGTCCAGTTTTTCCAACACCAGCTACTGAAGAGGTTGTCATCTCCAAATTGTATATCCAAGGCTCCTTTATCAAATATTAATTGACTATATATTTTTGGGTTAATGTTTGGATTTTCTATTCTGTTCCACTGGTCTGTGGGTCTGTTTTTGTGCCAATACCAAATTGTCTTGATTACTGTGGCTTTGTAGTAGAGCTTGAAGTCAGGGAGCATAATTCCCCCTGTTTTATTCCTCCTTCTCAGAATTGCTTTGGCTATTTGGGGTCTTTTGTGGTTCCATATGAATTTTAGAATTATTTGTTCCAGTTCACTGAAGAAAGCTGTTGGTAGTTTGATAGGGATTGCTTTGAATCTGTAGATTGCTTTAGGTAGTATAACCATTTTGACAATATTTATTCTTCCTAGCCAAGAGCATGGGATGCATTTCCATTTGTTAGTGTCCTCTTTAATTTCTCTTAGGAGTGTCTTGTAGTTTTCAGAGTACAGGTCTTTCACTTCCTTCGTTAGGTTTATTCCTAGGTATTTTATTCTTTTTGATGCAATTGTGAATGGAATTGTTTTTCTGATTTCTCTTTCTGTTAGTTCATCATTAGTGTATAGGAAAGCAACAGATTTCTGTGTGTTAATTTTGTATCCTGCAACTTTGCTGAATTCAGATATTAGTTCTAGTAGTTTTGGAGTGGAGTCTTTAGGGTTTTTTATGTACAATATCATGTCATCTGCAAATAGTGACAATTTGACTTCTTCTATACCAATCTGGATGACTTGTACTTCCTTGTTTTGTCTTTTTGCCGTCGCTAGGACCTCCAGTACTATGATGAATAACAGTGGAGAGAGTGGGCATCCCTGTCTTGTTCCCGATCTTAGATGAAAAGCTTTCAGCTTCACGCCGTTAAGTATGATGTTAGCTGTGGGTTTGTCATATATGGCCTTTATGATGTTGAGGTACTTGCCCTCTATACCCATTTTCTTGAGAGTTTTAATCATGAATGGATGCTGAATTTTGTCAAATGTTTTCTCAGGATCTATGGAGATGATCATGTGGTTTTTGTTCTTCTGTTTGTTGATGTGGTGGATGATGTTGATGGATTTTCGAGTGTTGTACCATCCTTGCATCCGTGGGATGAATGCCACTTGATCATGGTGTATGATCCTCTTGATGTATTTTTGAATTCGGTTTGCTAATATTTTGTTGAGTATTTTTGCATCTACGTTCATCAGGGATATTGGTCTGTAATTTTCTTTTTTGGTGAGGTCTTTGCCTGCTTTTGGTATTAGAGTGATGCTGGCTTCATAGAATGAGTTTGGAAGTATTCCCTCCTCTTCTATTTCTTAGAAAACTTTAAGGAGAATGGGTGTTATTTCTTCTCTATAGGTCTGGTAGAATTCAGAGGTGAATACATCAGGTCCAGGGGTTTCGTTCTTGGGTAGTTTTTTGATTACCACTTCAATTTCGTTGCTGGTGATTGGTCTGTTTAGTTTTTCTGTTTCTTGCTTGGTCAGTCTTGGGAGGTTGTATTTTTCTAAGAAGTTGTCAATTTCTTTTATGTTTTCCAGCTTGTTAGCATATAGATTCTCATAATATTCTCTTATAATTCTTTGTATTTCTGTGTGGTCCATCGTTATTTTTCCTTTCTCTTTTCTGATTCCGTTTATGTGTGTAGATTCTCTTTTTCTCTTAATGAGTCTGGCTAGGGGTTTATCTCTTTTGTTTACTTTTTCAAAGAACCAGCTCTTCGTTGCATTGATTTTTTTCTATTGTTTTATTCTTCTCAATTTTATTTTTTTCTTCTCTGATCTTTATTATGTCCCTTCTTCTGGTGACTTTGGGCCTCATTTGTTCTTCTTTTTCCAATTTCAGTAATTGTGTCTTTAGACTATTCATTTGGGAATGTTCTTCTTTCTTTAAATAGGCCTGGATTGCAATATACTTTCCTCTTAGAACTGCCTTTGCTGCATCCCACAGAAGTTGTGGTGTTGTGTTGTTGCTGTCATTAGTCTCCATATATTCTTTGATTTCTGTTTTGATTTGGTCATTAACCCATTGATTAATTAGGAGAATGTTGTTAAGTATCCATGTATTTGTGAGCCTTCTTGATTTCTTTCTAAAATTTATTTCTAGTTTTATACCTTTGTGATCTGAGAAGTTGGTTGGTAGGATTTCAATATTTTTGAATTTACTGAGGTTCTTTTTGTGGCCTAGTATGTGGTCTATTCTGGAAAATGTTCCATGTGCATTGAGAAGAATATGTATCCTGTTGCTTTTGGGTGCAGAGTTCTGTAGATGTTTGTTAGGTCCATCTGTTCTAGTGTGTTGTTCAGTGCCTCTGTGTCTTTACTTATTTTCTGTCTGGTTGATCTGTCCTTTGGAGTGAGTGGGGTGTTGAAGTCTCCTAAAATGAATGCATTGCTGTCTATTTCCTCCTTTAATTCTGTTAGTATTTGTTTCACATATGCTGGCCCTCCTGTGTTAGGTGCATGTATATTTATAATGGTTATATCTTCTTGTTGGACTGACCCCTTTATCATTATGTAATGTCCTTCTTTATCTCTTGCTACTTAATTCGTTTTGAAGTCTGTTTTGTCTGATACAAGTACTGCAACACCTGCTTTTTTCTCTTTGTTGTTTGCATGAAATATCTTTTTCCATCCCTTCACTTTTAGTCTGTGTATATCTTTGGGTTTGAGGTGAGTCTCTCGTAAGCAGTATATAGATGGGTCTTGCTTTTTTATCCATTCTGTTACTCTGTGTCTTTTGATTGGTTCATTCAGTCCATTTACATTTAGGGTGATTATTGAAAGATATGTACTTATTGCCTTTGCTGGCTTTAGATTCGTGGTTACCAAAAATTCAAGGGTTGGTTCTTTACTATCTAACAATCTAACTTAACTTTCTTGTTAAGTTATTGTAAACACTGTCTGATGTTTCTTTATTTCTCTCCCTTCTTATTCGTCCTCCTCCATTCTTTATATACTAGGTGTTTATTCTTTGCCTTTAGTTAGTATTTGGATGGTCTGCTTTCTTTGCTATGATTTTATTTTCTCTGGTGACATATTTTTAGCCTTAGGGGTGCTTCCCTCTAGAGCAGTCCGTTTAAGATATCCTGTAGTGGTGTTTTATTAGGGGCAAACTCTCTCAACGTTTTTTTTTTTGTCTGGAAATTGTTTAATCCCTCCATCATATTTAAATGATAATCGTGCTGGATACAATATTCTTGGTTTGAGGCCCTTCTGTTTCATAACATTAATTATATCATGCCATTCTCTTCTAGCCTGTAAGGTTTCTGTTGAGAAGTCTGATGATAGTCTGATGGGTTTTCCTTTGTAGGTGATCTTTTTTCTCTCTCTAGCTGCCTTTAATACTCTGTCTTTATCTTTGATCTTTGCCATTTTAATTATTATGTGTCTTGGTGTTGTCTTCCTTGGGTCCCTTGTGTTGGGAGATCTTTGGGCTTCCGTGGACTGCGAGACTATTTCCTTCCCCAGCGAGGGAACGTTTTCAGCAATTATTTCTTCAAAGACACTTTCTATCCCTTTTTCTCTCTCTTGTTCCTCTGGTCATCCTATAATGAGAATATTGTTCCGTTTGGATTGGTCACACAGTTCTCAATATTCTTTCATTCCTAGAAATCCTTTTATCTCTCTCTGCCTCAGCTTCTCTGTATTCCTGTTCTCTGATTTCTATTCCAATAACAGTCTCTTGCATCTCATCCAGTCTGCTGTTAAGCCCATCGATCGCTTGTCTGATTTCTGCATTCTTTCCTCACTTCCTTCACTTCCTCCCTTAGATCTTGCTCATTTCTCTGTAGATCCATCAGCATGGTTATGACTTTTATTCTGAATTCTTTTATGGAAGACTGTGCATTTCCATCCCTTCAGGCTCCCTCTCTGGGGTTGCCTGGTTGATTTTAGTCTGGACCATATTCCTCTGTCTTTTCATGGCTGCAGAAGTGGTCGCTGGTAGTCGCCATGTATGTCAGCTGGGCTCTTTAACACTTTAGAAAGAGAAAAAAGAAAAAGAAAAGAAAAATGAAAGAAAACAAAAAACAAAAAACAAAACAAAAAAAAACGCCCACCGGGAGTAGATACTGTGGGAATGCTGTAGGTGGCGCTGTTGCCCCACTATTGTGCAGCCGTGGCCACGCTGCTCCACAGGGCCCTTTGTAGCTCTGGTTGGGGTGGGAACTAATGGGAGACTGTTGATCTTTGTGGTAAGTCTAAGTGCTGCCACCCTTTCCCAGTCACCAGCTAAGGGGTCCGATATGCTCTAGGACTCCCAGCCTGCTGGGCTGAGTGTGCCAGGGCAATTTGGCTCCTCCGCTGGGCTCCTGTCTCTTTAAGACCGTTGAAGAAAGTGCGCGCTTTTTTTTTTCCTTCCCGGGACCGGCTGCAAGCACCCTGGCGTGTTCCCACTCAGATCCTGCCACTCTGTCTCTCCAATCTCCGTACACTGCACTGTGTGTCAGTGCTCCCTGCGCAGATCACCGGGCTGGTTATTTCGCAAAGTGTACTTCCACTCCCTCCCGGCTCTGAATCCTCTCCTCCCGCCAGTGCGCTGGGGTGGGTGAGTGCTCCGGTCGTACTGGGTCACGGCTCCGAATCTTACCCGCCTCTTGGGGTGCCAAGTCCTCTTGGGTGTAGCTGCATGCTGTGCACTTTCCTGTGTATTCTGGTCTCTCTTTTAGGAATAGTTGTATTTGCTGTATTTTCGTAGATAAATATAGTGTTGGGAGGAGATTTCTGCCGCCCTGCTCACGCCGCCATCTTCCCGGAAGTTTTCCGATATTTACCTAATTCTATAAGATGAATTTATTCATTTCTATAGTAGAAATAAATATTCTAAATGCAGCAAACACATATTACAATGTCCTAGGAGAGAACATCCAGGATAATACACTTAATAAAGGAAATAAAAACAAGCCAACATACACTTCAGGTGTACATATGTGGTACAGCTCCCATACATGTTAGATAGATAATACATGCATGCATACATACATACATGGATGACAGATGGTATGTTTGAGCATTAAGTCATTTATAGCATATATAAATCAAGTGTTACTATGAACTATGGGGCATCTGAAAGGAGATCAGGTTATAGTTTGGAATTCAGTGGAAATATGAAAAATAATAGACATACTAAAATTTATCAGTCTATAGACTATACTTAAAGTCCCGGACTCAGTACAATCACCCAGAGAAAAGAACACAGATGGAAAACAAACCAACAAAAACAGTCCTGTGACCCTCCAATAATCAGGCTTCAGAAAAGTCAGAATGAGAATGAGAGGTGGATGAGAGGCCAGTAGAAGGGACTGGGACTGAGAAGCTTTCTATGAGGCCACTGGACAGAATTCAAACAGAGGCCAAGAGGCAGCTGTAGTACAAACTGCTGGGATGGAGCACATGGCCATGGGTTTGGCAAGCTGGATGCTATTAAAGGCCTTGACAAGAGCCATGTCAATGGGATTTGTGTGGAGGGGTGTTTGGATTTGGTTGAGGAGAAAATGGAAGGGGAAGTGGTAAGCACAAACTTTTGAGAAGTTTTTCCCTGAAAACATGCAGAGAAATGTCAAAATGCATGAAGGGAATTCTGAAGGGGTGGTAAATTTTGTTTATTTTTGTTTTGTTTTGTTTTTCTTTTGAACAAGGGCTATTGGAAGAAGTGTCTACAGGTGGATGAGAGAGGTCCAGGGCTGAGGAAACAAATGAGGATGCAGACAGGCATGCATATATTGGTAGTAGCCTGGGCCAGGGACAGATTGGTGGTTGAAAGGATGAGAGGATCTGGCTTTGATTGCATGCAGGGATCTCTCTTCCACTGTCATCAGAAAAGAGACAGTGAATTCAGGGAAAAGGTGCATATTGGGTGGACTTAGAGGTAGAAAAAGTACTGATTTGCAGCTTCATCTATTTGTGGTTGGTGCCAGGCAGCTTCATTTCAAGTGCTGTCTTTCCATTATTAGCTGTGTGACCTTGAGCAAGTTATTTAACTTTTCCATGTCTCTCTTTCTTCAACTGTAAATTTGGATACTAGTACTTACATGAGATAACACAGGTGAGATGTTTAACTAAAGGGTGTGGCTAAATGAAAAGGAAAATATTAGTGATCATTTTTTAAAATGTAGGATGGGGAAAGCCTTTTTAAGTGATTACATCTAGAGTCATTACAAAGGAGACTCATAACTTGCACCTGCTGAAATACAAATGAACCATAAACAAAGGTAAGGATAGAAGAATAAAATTGCAGCCAGCATGCCAGACAGGATTATTATTCACAATACATAAAGATACTATAAATTTAGCCAAAGTTAAACAAGCAAAGGAAACAAAAAAAGATTACAAACAGTTCACAGAAGAAATAAAAATCATAAACATGGGAAAAAACATTCAACTTCATTATAAAAAAGAAAACAATTAGATACTACTTTTCATTTGTATTTGGAAAATTATTTTTAAAATTTTTGAGGATGTCCAATGTTGTCAAGGAGACAAACAAAACCGGTTTATTTGGAAATTTAATTTGGTATAGCCTTTCACTAGGATAATCTTTATTAAAATAAAAAAATGCACACAGTATTTGATCTAGCAAATCCAATTCTGATATTTTCTTATGTATTATGTATGTGTGTAGCAGGGAAAAGGTATGTAATTAAATAACATATAATAACTAATGGTTAACATTAGAGAGAAAAGTGGAAATGGATTAGGGATACATGTGAAGGAAACTTTGGTCTCTTTTTAATTTACTTTTATAATAAGCATGTTATATGACTTGTGTAGTTAAAAATTAAAATAGCATAAAAGGAAGCATGACTGTCATCTGCAATGTTTCTAGAAAACTGCCTGAAAAAGGGTCCTCAGAAGAATGATTTCTGAACTAAATTGTAGCTCTGAAGCTCATATAGTTCAATATGCTCATCTTTTTATGGCTTGATGATACTGGTTTATAGCATGTCATCTATTATGCTATAGAGCCTGTCAGGTAGGAGTCCAGAGCCCCAAGCTTACTCTCTGTTTCTTTG
Organism: Smutsia gigantea; assembly: GCA_032199065.1. NCBI lineage: Eukaryota > Metazoa > Chordata > Mammalia > Pholidota > Manidae > Smutsia > Smutsia gigantea. The sequence continues at coordinate 526,527 of JAVSCE010020754.1, read as the reverse complement.
CAGGAATGATACTGGGAAATTTCACCATCATCCTCCTGGGCAGCAGCATCAGTCAAACCCGCAGGTGGTCTTTGTCTCCTATATCTTTGGTAAGCTATTGTCTCCCCATTCTTAGGTTTTCTATTCAGGAACTGAGTATTAATCAGTGTGTAATTTTCTGGAATAAGTGAGTGAAGACAGAAAAATCCTAGAAAAACAAAGGAAAGGCCATCAGGCTATCAACAGACTCCTCAGCAGAAAACTTCCAAGCCAGAGGGAGTGGCATAATATATTAAATACAATGAAACAGAAGGGACACTAATCAAGAATACTCTACCCAGAAATATTATCATTTAAATTTGAAGCAGGGATTAAACAATTTCCAGATAAGCAAAAGTTGAGGGAATTTACCTCCCACAAACCATCTCTACAGTGTATTTTAAAGAGACTGCTATAGATGGAAGTGCTCCTAAGGCTAAATAGCTGTCATAAGAGAAAATAAAACCACAGTACAGGAAGAAGACCAACTAACACTAAGCAAATGCAAAATTAAATCAACTACCCACAGTCAGCCAAGGGAGGCACAAAGAGTACAGAATATGACACCTAATATATAAAGAATGGAGGAAGAAGATGAAAGGGAGAGAAAGAAAAGAACCTTTAGATTGTGTTTAAAATAGAATAATAACTGAGTTAAGTTAGATTGTTAGATGATAAAGAAGCTGCCCTTGAACCTTTGGTAACCATGAATCTGAAACCTGCAATGGCAATATGCACATATATATCAATAATCACCCTAAATGTAAATGGTATGAATGCACCAATAAAAATACATAGAGTTACAGAATGCATAAGAAAATAAGAGCCATCTTTATGCTGCCTACAAGAGACTCACTTCAAACCAAAAGACATAAAGAATAAAAGTGAAGGGATGGAAATAGATATTTCATACAAATACTAGGGAGGAAAAAGCAGGCATTGCAGTACTTGTAACTGATAAAAAAAGACTTCAAAACAAAGAAAGTAACAAGAGACAAAGAAGGATACTACATATACTACATAATGATAAAGGGATCAGTCCAACAAGAAGATATACCCATTATAAATATCTATGCACCCAACACAGGAGCACCTACATATGTGAAACAAATACTAACAGAATTAAAGGAGGAAATAGAATGCAGTACATTAATTTTAGGAGACTTCAACACACTACTCACTCAAAAAGACAGATCAATTAGACAGAAAATAAGTAAGAAAACAGAGGCACTGAACAATGTATTAGAACAGAAGGACCTAATAGACATCTACAGAATACTCCACCAAAAAGCAGCATGATACACATTCTTCTCAAGTGTATATGGAATGTTTTCCAGAATAGATCACACACTAGACCCCAAAAAGAGCTTCAGTATATTCAACAAGATTGAAATTGTGCCAACCAGCTTCTCAGACCACAAAGGTATGGAGCTAGAAAAAAATTACATAAAGAAAACAAAAAAGCCCACAGACACATGGAGACTTAGCAACCTGCTCATAAATAATCAATGGATCAATGACCAAAAAAAATAGACATCAAGCAATATATGGAGACAAATGAAAACAGCTCAACACCCCACAACCTATGGGATGTCGTGAAGGCAGTTCTAAGGTAATACAGGCTTACCTCAAGAAAGAAGAACAATTCCAAATGAACAGTCTCAACTCACATTGAATGAAACTAGATAAAGAAGAACAAATGAGGCCCAAAGTCAGTAGAAGGAGGGACACAATAAAAATCAGAGCATAAATAAAATCAAGAAGAATAAAACAATAGAAAGAATCAATGAAAGCAGGAGCTGGTTCTTTGAGAAAATAACCAAAATAAATAAGCCCCTTGCCAGACTTATCAAGAAAGAAAGAGAGTGTACACACATAAACAGAATCAGAAATGAGAAAGGAAAAATCATGACAGACACCACAGAAATACAAAGAATTATTAGAGCATACTGTGAAAAACTATATGGTAACAAACCGGATAACTTAGAAGAAATGGACAACTTTCTAGAAAAATACAACCTTCCAAAGCTGACCCAGGAAGAAACAGAAAATCTGAACAGACCAATTACCAGCAATGAAATTGAATTGTTAATCAAAAAACTACCTAAGAATGAAACCCCTGAACCAGATGGCTTCACCACTGAATTTTATCAAACATTTAGTGAAGACCTAATATACACCCTCCTTAAAGTTTTCCAAAAAGAAGAGAAGGGAATACTTCCAAACTGATTCTATGAGGCCAGCATCACTCTAATAACAAAACCAGGCAAAGACACCACAAAAAAAGAAAATTACAGACCAATATGCCTGATGAACATAGATGCAAAAATACTCAACAAAATATTAGCAAGTCAAATTTAAAAAATACATCATAAAGATCATCCATCATGATCAAGTGAAATTTATTCCTGGGATGCAAGGATGGTACATTATTGAAAATCCATCAACATCCTTCACCACATCAACAAAAACAATGACAAAAATCACATGATCATATCAATAGATGCTGAAAAAGCATTAGACAAAATTCAAGATCCATTCATAAAAAAACTCTCAACAAAATGGGTATAGAGGGCAAATACATCAACATAATAAAGACCATATATGACAAACACACAGCCAACATTGCAAGGAAGAATAAAGCTGGGGGGATTACGCTCCCCAACTTCAAGCTCTACTGCAAAGCCGCAGTAATCAAAACAATTTGGTACTGGCACAAGAAGAGACCCATATAGCAATGGAACAGAATTGACAGAACAGATATAAATCCACATATATATGGCTAATTAATATACGATAAAGGAGCCATGGATATACAATGGGAAAATGACAGCCTCTTCAACCACTGGTGTTAGCAAAACTGGACAGCTACATGTAAGAGAATGAAACTGGATTATTGTCTAACTCCATGCACAAAAGTAAGCTTTAAATGGATGAAAGACCTGAATTTAAGTCATGAAACCATAAAACTCTTAGAAGACAACATAGGCAAAAATCTCTTGAATATAATAAACATGAGCAACTTTTTCCTGAACACATCTCCCTGGGCAAAGGAAAAAAAAGCAAAAATGAACAAATGGGATTACATCAAACTAAAAAGTTTCTGTACAGCAAAGGACACCATCAGCAGAACAAAAAGACATCCAACAGTATACAAGAATAAATTCGTAAATGACTTATCTGATAAGGGGTTAACATCCAAAATATATAAAAACTTACATGCCTCAAAACCCAAAAAACAAATAACCTGATTAAAAAGTGGGCAGAGGATCTGAACAGACACTGATCCAAAGAAGAAATTCAGATGGCCAGCAGGCACATGAAAAGATGCGCCACATCGCTAATCATCAGGGAAATGCAAGTTAAAACCACAATGAGGGATTCAAGATGGCAGCATGAGAGACGAGACAGAGAATTCCAACCAAAACCACATATAGTGTGAAAATATAGTTAATACAACTAGCTTAAAACATCAACAGGAAAGAAGACTGCCCCACACCGCACACAGACCTCACAAACAGAGCAGACCTCACAAAACAGGGTAACGTATGAAAGCCTTGATCTGGAGGGACCCAAGCCCTACTCCACCTCAGCTCACTGGCAGGTGCAAGAGAAACATGGGGTGGAAGCCTAAGACTGCTGAACACCCAGCCCTAGAGGTCTGCTTTGGAGCACAAACCTACATTGTGTGGTGCTCTGGAGGTTGGTAGGGTTGGGGAGCTGGGACAGGTGGAGTGCTTGAGAAACTGATATGATGTTGGGAGCCATAGGGCACAAAAACAACAAGACTCCATTTTGTTTTAAAGACTCCATCTTGTTGTTTACTTCTTGTTGATCACTTTTGCGCCACATTTTCCCGCCAAATGTTCTCATTCCGGTCCGTCTCTTACGTCAGAGGCAACTGCGCATGCGCACGACTCGGTGCGTGATTGGATCTTGTAGGTCGCTTTATTAGCATAATGGACAACCAATCAGAAGAGACCACACCCTGTACTGTCTATATATTCTCTACCCCAACGTGTAGTAAACGAGACTTGATCAGAAAGCTTGTGTCGGTTCTATTTTCTCTTGTCTTCTGTCCCTCCTCATTTGCGCACTGCCTCCTTAGGTCTCAGTTGGCGAGCCCCACGGCCAGGGGTTTTAACGTTTGCTGACCTGCAGGTCGGGTCACACTGGCAGGTACAAGAGAAACATGGGGTGGAAGCCTAAGACTGCTGAACACCCAACCCTAGAGGTCTGCTTTGGAGCACAAACCTACATTGTGTGGTGCTCTGGAGGTTGGTAGGGTTGGGGAGCTGGGACAGGTAGAGTGCTTGAGAAACTAGTATTCCGGCCATTTTTGAAGCATGGTAATCCACACACGGCCGCTCTGGGACAAAGGAAAGGCAGACAGTCTGAGAGGCTTCCTAGCAGCAAGAGGGCTGCTGAAGGGGCAGGGTTTGCACGGAGCTTGCTACGTGGGAGAAGGGAGAGGTGGACAAGGTTGTCTGGGTGCACTCTGCCCAGCAGGTTGGGAACTTTGGAGCTTCAGGCGCTCCACCCTGGCTGGCTACTCAGCTCTGAGGCCCCCACTGTGACACACAGCCTACTGCCCCAATCCTGGCCTGCCCACACCTGCTCGCAAACTGAAAGTCACTGCCTCAGGCCAGCCAGAGGGAGGCCCCTCCTACAGCACCTAAAGATACCAAGCACAGAGGCTTACACCTGTGTGCCCGGCCCCCTGGCTCTGATGTGGAAACAGGAACTGTGGCCAGGAATCAGGAAACAGGTCTTTCCTCCCGCCAGGCACTAGCGCCGCTCCCTAAGACCCCCAACCTTACTCTAGGGGATGAGCAGCTCCAGAGACTAGAGTTTCTGGGCACTAGAGGGCACCACATAGAATTATGAAATGTCAAAGAAACCTGGTTCAGAACAAACTCACAAATCCCAGAAAAAGAGCTAAATGAAATTGAACTCACCAATCTTCCTGAAGGGGAATTTAAAATAAAAATTATAAACATGCTCATGGCGGTACAGAAAAATATTCAAGAACTCAGGGTCGAATTTAAGATGGATATTCAATCATTAAGAAATTCTATATATGAAATGAAACATATAATGGAAGGATTTGAAAGCAGTAGCAGAAGAGACAGTAAATGGAATAGAAATTAGAGAATAGGAATACAAAGGAGCTGAGGCACAGAGAGAAAAGGATCTCTAAGAACGAAAGAATATTGAGAGAACTGTGTGAACAATCCAAACAGAACACTATCTGCTTTATAGGGGTACCAAAAGAAGAAGAGAGAGAAAAAGGGAAAGAAAGTGTTATTGAGGAGGTAATTGCTGAAAACATCCCCAATCTATGGAAGGAGATACACTCTCAAGACATGGAGGTGCACAGATCTGCCAACACAAGGGACCCAAGGAAGACAACATCAAGACATATCATAATTAAAATGGCAAAGCTCAAGGATAAAGACAGACTTTTAAAAGCCGCTAGAGAGAGAAAAAAGATCACAGACCAAGGAAAATCCATCAGGCTATCATTGGATTTCTCAAGAGAAAACTTACAGGCCAGAGGGAGTGGCATGATATATTTAATGCAATGAAGCAGAGGGGCCTTGAACCAAGAATACTCTACCTGGCAAGGTTATCATTTAAATTTGAAGGAGGGATTAAACAATTTTCAGATACGCAAAAGCTGAGAGAATTTACCTCTCACAAACCATCTCTACAGTGCATTTTGGAGGGACTGCTAGAGATGGAAGTATTCCTAAGGCTAAACAGATGTGACCGGGGAAAATAAAACCACAGCAAAGTGGAACAATTCATTACTAAGCAGACGCATAATCAAAACAACTACCCACAAAGTAAATCAAGGGATGGACAAAGAGTACAGAATATGCTACCTAACATATAAAGAATGGAGGAGGAAGAAAAAGGAGGAAAACAAAAAAGAACCTTTAGGTTGTGTTTGTAATAACATACGTAGTGACTTAAATTAGATGATTAGATAGTAAAGGAATTACCCTTGAACCTTTGGTAACCACAATTCTAAAGCCTGCAATGGTAATAAGTACATACCTACCGATAATCACCCTAAATGTAAATGGTCTGAATGCACCAATCAAAAGACATAGAGTTGCTGAATGGGTAAAAAAAACAAGACCCATCTATATGCTGCCTACAAGAGACTCACTTCAAACCCAAAGACATACACAGACTGAAAGTAAAGAGATAGAAAAGATATTTCATGCAACTAATAGGGAGTAAAAAGCAGGAGTTGCAGTACTTGTATCTGACAAAATAGACTTGAAATCAAAGAAAGTCACAAGAGACAAAGAAAGACATTACATAATGTTAAAAGGGTCAGTCCAGCAGAGGATATAACTATTATAAATATCTATGCACCTAACACAAGATCACCTACATATGTGAAACAAATACTAACAGAGTTAAAGAGGGAAATAGAATGCAATGCATTCATTTTAGGAGACTTCAACACACCACTCACTCCAAAGGACAGATCAACCAGACAGAAAATAAATAAAGAGACAGAGGCACTAAACAAGATATTAGAACAGATGGACCTAACGGACATCTATAGAACACTCATCCAAAAGCAGCAGGATACACATTCTTCTCAAGTGCACATGGAACATTTTCAAGAATAGATCATATACTGGGCCACAAAAAGAACCTCAGTAAATTCAAAAAGATTGAAACTGTATCAACAAGCTTCTCAGATCAAAAAGGTATGAAACTACAAATAAATTACACAAAGAAAATGAAAAAGCCCACAAACATATGGAGGCTTAATAACATGCTCCTAAATAATCAATGGATCAATGACCAAATAAAAACAGAGATCAAGCAATATATGGAGATGAAGGACAACAATAATTCAACACTGCAAAATCTGTGGGATGCAGCAAAGGCCATGCTAAGATGGAAATATATTGCAATACAGGCCTACCTCAGGAATGAAGAACAATCCCAAGTGAACAGTCTAAACTCACAATTAACGAAACTAGGAAAGGAAGAACAAATGAATCCCAAAGTCAGTAGAAGGTGGGACATAATAAAGATTAGAGCAGAAATAAATAAAATCGAGATGAATAAAACAATAGAAATAATCAATGAAAGCAGGAGCTGGTTCTTTGAGAAAATAAACAAAACAGATAAACCCCTAGCCAGACTTATCAAGAAAAAAAGAGAGTCTACTCACATTAACAGAATCAGAAATGAGAAAGGAAAAATCACTATGGACACCAGAGAAATACAAAGAATTATGAGAGAATACTATGAAAAATTATAAGGTAACAAACTGTATAACCTAGAATAAGTGAACTTTCTAGAAAAATATAACCTTCCAAGGCTGACCCAGGAAGACGCAGAAATCTGAATAGACGAATTACCAGAGAGGAAATTGAATTGGTAATCAAAAAACTACCTAAGAACAAAGCCCCTGAACCAGATGGTTTCACGACTGAATTTTATCAAACCTTTAGTGAAGACTTAATACCCATTCTCCTTAGAGTTTTCCAAAAAGTAGAAGATGAGGGAATAATCCCAAACTCATTCTACGAGGCCAGCAATCACTCTAATACCAAAACCATGCAAAGACACCACAAAAAAAGAAATTTACAGACCAATATGCCTGATGAACATAGATGCAAAAATACGCAACAAATATTAGCAAACCACATTCAAAAATAAATCAAAAAAATCATCCATCATGATCACATGGGATTCATCCAGGGGATGCAAGAATGGTACAACATCCAAAAATCCACCAACATCATCCACCACATCAACAAAAAAAAGGACAGAATCCACATGATTATCTCCAAGGATGCTGAAAAAAACATTTGACAAAATTCAACATCCATTCATGATAAAAACTCTCAACAAAATGGGTACAGAGGGCAAGTACCTCAATATCATAAAGGCCATATATGACAAACCCACAGCCAACATCATACTTAACAGCGAGAAGCTGAAAGCTTTTCCTTTAAGATGGGGAACAAGACAAGGATGCCCACTCTCCCCACTTTTATTCAACATAGTTCTGGAGGTCCAAGCCACATCAGTCAGACAACACAAGGAAATAAAAGGCATCCAGAGTGGTAAGGAAGAAGTCAAACTGTCTCTGTTTGCAGATGACATGATATTGTAAATAAAAAACCCCTAAAGAATCCACTCCAAAACTACTAGATCTAATATCTGAATTCAGCAAAGTTGTGGGATAAAAAATTAATAGAGAGAAATCTGTTGCATTTCTATACACTAATGATGAACTAGCAGAAAGAGAAATCAGGAAAACAATTCAATTCACAAATGTATCAAAAAGAATAAAATACCTAGGAATGAACCTAACCAAGGAAGTGAAAGACTTATACTCTGAAAATTACAAGACACTCATGAGAGAATCTAAAGAAGACACAAATAAATGGAAACACATCCCGTGCTCATGGATAGGAAGAATTAATATTCTCAAAATGGCCATCCTCCCTAAAGCCATCTACAGATTCAATGCAATCCCTATCAAAATACCAACAGCATTCTTCAATGAATTAGAGCAGATAGTTCTAAAATTCATATGGAACCACAAAAGACCCCGAATAGCCAAAGCAATCCTGAGAAGGAAGAACAAAGTGGGGAGAATTACTCTCCCTGACTTCAAGCTCTACTACAAAGCCACAGTAATGAAGACAATTTGTTACTGCCAAAAGAACAGACCCATAGACCAATGGAACAAACTAGAGAGCCCCAGATATAAACCCAAGCATATATGGTCAATTAATATACGATAAAGGAGCCATGGATATACAATGGGGAAATGACAGCCTCTTCAACAGCTGGTGTTGGCAAAACTGGACAGGTACATCTAAGAGAATGAAACTGGATTATTGTCTAACCCCATACACAAAATTCAACTGAAAATGGATCAAAGACCTGAATGTAAGTCATGAATCCATAAAACTCTTAGAAAAAAACACAGGCAAAAATCTCTTGGACATAAACATGAGCAACTTCTTCATGAACATATTTCCCCAGGCAAGGGAAACAAAAGGAAAAACGAACTAGTGGGCCTGTATCAAACTAAAAACTTCCGTACAGCAAAGGACACTATCAGTAGAACAAAATACATCCTACAGTATGGGAGAATATATTCATAAATGACGTATCTGATAAGGGGTTGATATCCAAATTATATTAAGAGCTCATTCACCTCAACAAACAAAAAGCAAATAAGCCAATTAAAAAATGGACAGAGGAGCTGAACAGACACTTCTCCAAAGAAGAAATTCAGATGGCCAACAGGCACATGAAAAGATGCTCCACATCGCTAATCATCAGAGAAATGAAAATTAAAACCAAAATGAGATATCAGCTCACACCAATTAGGATGGCCACCATCCAAAAGACAAACAACAACAAATGTTGGAGAGTATGTGGAGAAAGGGAAACCCTCCTACACTGCTGGTGGGAATGCAAATTAGTTCAACCATTGTGGAAAGCAGTATGGAGGTTCCTCAAAAAACTCAAAATAGAAATACCATTTGACCCAGGAATTCCACTCCTAGGAATTTACCCTAAGAATGCAGCAGCACAGTTTGAAAAAGACATATGCACCCCTATGTTTATCGCAGCACTATTTACAATAGCCAAGAAATGGAAGCAACCTAAGTGTCCATCAGTAGATGAATGGATAAAGAAGATGTGGTACATATACACAATGGAATATTATTCAGCCATAAGAAGAAAACAAATCCTACCATTTGCAACAACATGGATGGAGCTCGAGGGTATTATGCTCAGTGAAATAAGCCAGGTGGAGGAAGACAAGTATCAAATGATTTCACTCATCTGTGGAATATAAGAACAAAGAAACAACTAAAGGAACAAAACAGCAGCAGACTCACAGAACCCAAGAATGGACTAAGAGTTACCAAAGGGAAATGAATTGGGGGGATGGGGGGGAGGCGAGGCCTAAGGGGGAAAACGGGGCATTACAATTAGCACATATAATGTAGTGGGGGGGACACAGGGAAGGCAGTATAACATAGAGAAGACAAGTGGTGATTCTATAGCATCTTACTATGCTGATGGACAGTGATTGTAATGGGGTATGTGGTGGGGACTTGATAATAGGGGGAGTCTAGTAACCATAATGTTGTTCATGTAATTGTACATTAATGATAGCAAAGTAAAAATATAAATAAATAAATAAGAAAGAAAGAAAGAAATAGATCATGTTTTCCCAGCGTTTATGGAAAATAAAAAGAGTTCAATATTTATCCTTAAGAATGTTTTTTACTGTCATGAAGTTTGAGACTGAATAAAGAAACAAATTGCTAAAAAAAAAAAGTACACAGTGAGATATCACCTCACACCAGTGAGGACGGACAACATCCAAAGGCAACAAACAACAGATGCTGGTGAGGATGCAGAGAAATGGGAACCCTCCGACACTGCTGGTGGGAATGTTCAATCATTGAGGAAAGCAATATGGAGGTTCCTGAAAAAACTAAAAATAGTGATACCATTTGACCCAGTTATTCCACTCCTAGGAATTTACCCAAAGAAAACAAGATCTCTGATTCAAAAGGACATATGCACCCCTATGTTAATTGCAGCACTATTTACAATGGTCAAGATATGGAAGCAACCTAAGTGTCCATCAGTAGATGAATGGATAAAGAAAAGGTGGTACATATACAGAATGGACTACTATTCAGCCATAGGAAGAAAACAAATTCTACCATTTGCAACCCCATTGATGGGGCTAGAGGGTATTATGCTCAGTGAAATAAGCCAGGTGTAGAAAGACAAGTACCAAATTATTTCACTGATTTTTGGAATATAATAGCAAAGCAAAACTGAAGGAACAAATAGCATCTGACTCACAGACACCAGGAAGGGACTAGTGGTTACCAATGGGAAAGGGGGTAGGGAAGGTAGTTGGGGAGTGAGGAAAAAGGGGACTAGGAGCATTGTAATTAGCACACACAATATAGGTAGGTCTTGGGGAAGGCAGTACAGCACAGAGAGGACAAGTAATGACTCTGTAGCGTCTTACTATGCTGATGGACAGTGATTGCAATGGGGTTGTCGGGGACTTGATAATATGGGTGAATATTGAAATCGCAATGTTGCTCATGTGAATCCTTCATAAGATTATATGTCAATGATACCTTAATTTAAAAAGTCCTAGGAAAACAAAAATGCTTTATTATAATACTTGAGAACAATTAACCTATGCCGTCAAAGAGTTCAGAAGTCCACCTGCCTATGATGCTATTAACCCACAATAATGCATTACTAACAGTGTCACTGCACCTACTCTGAGGCCCTTCGCAGGCAGTAGGTGGCAGGCTTTCAGAGCAGTAGTTTGTGAGAGATGGAGGAAAGCAGTGAAAAGAAATTGCTGCTGTGGGTTTTGTAATATGTGTCCTGGATAAGGCTCAAGTTTCTGAATGGAGAGAAAAGCACTAAATACCAATAGGACCAATCCCAACATTTGCCCTGGAGCCTTGCATCTAACTATTAGAAATTCGGAAACCACTTCTTCTTCCACCATTTCCACTTAAGTAGCATTTACATTCTACTTTCAAACCTCCCATCAGCTTGCATATATTTGTTTAAACATCTGTCTCCCCATCTGGACAAGATGAACTTCATAAAGGCAGAGATGGAGTCTTGATGGCTCCATGGACACTTCATAATCTCTGGCACATAATAAAGCTGAATAAATATTTGTTGAATCAAATTCATGAAAGACAGCTTTACTTTTTCTGTGTCTCTGTCTCAAACTCTTTACTAATAAATACAAGCTGACATTCTCACTTGCCTTGGTGGTATCTATTCATGTAGCTTTCTTCTTACCTGATTTCTCAACACTTCTTGGTATTCTGAGCCTAGGGGGAAAAAAATCACTGGAATTGATTAAAGAACAGTGTCCAGTGCTTATGGAGAATGAGAGGTGTGCCTGTTCCCACCAGACTAAAAAAATTATAATTCATGGGTCACTGGGCAGAATACTCTAAATGTCTTTCCTCAGTAGTGGAAATAATTAGCTCTAGAGAAGGCATGACTGTGGGTCCCTCAGACAAATGGTGATGGCAAGACCTGAAAGGATTAAACTGTTCTCACATAATATGCTGTATCTCAGGACACATCCCAAACATATTTATAAGAATACAGAATATTCAGCACCCAACAAGGTGTAATTCACAATATGTGGTTCCAACTGTAGATTACCGGGCATGGGAAAAAGCAGGAAAACACAACCCATAATAAGAAGAATAATAAATAAATCAAAAGCAATCCAGAATTGACACAAACACTAGAAAAGAGAGTTATAACTGTATTTCTTTAAAAGTTAGGTAGAGAGTTGGAAGATATATTTTTTAAAAACCCAAATCAAACTTCTAGAGATAACAACTGTATGTTATTTGGATGGAGTTAATGACAGATCAAAGAAGAATAGAGTTAATGAACTTAAAAATAGCAATAGAAACCATCCAGAGAAAAAAATAAAATAAAATGATAACATCAGTAAAGTATGGAGTGTCCAAAGGAGAGGAGAGGAATGGGGGAAAGTTTTTGAAGAAATCATTTCTGAAAGTTTTCCAAATTTGACGAAAACTATAAAGTCACAGATCCAAGAAGGTTGATGAACCTTAAGTACAAAAAATATGAAAACTACACCAAATGACATCATAATCAAATGGCTCAAAACCAGTGATAAAGACATGTTTAAAGCAGCCAAGGCTAAAAAACATGTTATGTACAAAGGAACAAAGAACATGGTGACTGCAACTTTTCTGTCAGAGGCAATACAGGTGAGAAGGCACCACAACATCTTTCAAGTATTGCAAGACAAAAAAATGACAACAGAGAATTCTAGAGCCAGAGAAAAAAAATTTTAAACTAGAGGTAAAATAGGGACATTTTTAGATATTCAAAAGTTGAAAGAATCAGAAAGTTAAATGAAAGGGAACAATACCATTTTCAACAGCATCAGAAAATGTGTAAAGGGAATCTGACAAAAGATGAAAGATCTATGCACTGAAAATGAAATTTTCACGAAAATAAAATGATTCTAGAATGGTCAAACAATTTGGCAGATCAATTACAAAGTTGGAGGACTAACACTGCCTCATGTGAAGACATATTATGAAATTCTCATCAAGATACTGTGGTACTGGCAGAAAGATCAGTGGAATAGAATAGGGCTATAAATAACTCACACATAAAAGGTAAACTGATTGTTTATAAAGATGCAAAGGCAATTCAGTGGAGAACGGGTAGTCTTTAACAAATGGTGCTTAAAAATTTGATATCTGTGCAAAATAAAAAAAGAACTTTGATCCATATATTGCACCCTAAACAAAACTACCTCACAATGAATCCTGACCTAGTTTTAACACTTGAAATTATTATCCCTCTAGAAGAAAACATATGAAAGATTCTTCTTTAGTTAGACAAAGATTTCTTAGATATGACACCAAAGTGTTGTTCCATAACATAACAAACTGATAGATTGGACCTCATCAAAGTTAAAAACTTCTCTTCAAAGGCATTATTAGGAAAATAAAGGGAAAAGTTGAAACAGGGAGGAAATACTTACAAGACACATATATAATACTTTTATCCAGAATGTGTAAATTCTCAAAACTCAATAATAAGAAAACAAATAACCCAATTAAAAACTGGGCAAAACTCCACCAAAAAAAAAATGGAAAAGAAATGCATAAGGTGCTCAACTGAACATCTTTAGTCATTAGGGAAATGCAAATAAAAACAACGATGAGATGCCTCTGCACCCCTCTTAGAATGGCTAATTGTGACATAAGAAATCTGTATGTGGTGTCTGCTCCCAGTTCCTGACACAGAGCTCCTAAAGTCCTTGGAACTTCTGAGTGATAGCAGTATATTCTGTTCTAATGAGGTGACTCCTTGTGGCTTCCTGGATAGCTTCTAGATGAGGTCTGGCCACCAGAAAGACCAAGCCACAATGAGAAGCTTGGAACCTTCAGTCCCACCCTCCCTCCATTCTCTGCAGAGGGAAGGGGTCTGCAGGTTAATAATTGATTATATCTACATGTCAATACAAATCCCTAAGTAATGGGGTTCTGAGAGCTTTCAGATTGGTGAACACATCCATGAGCTGGGAGTGTGACAGACCCCAACTCCACAGGGACAGAAGCTCCTGTGCTCAGGACCCTTCCAGACCTTGTTCTATTTATCTTTTCATCTGTATCCTTTACAATAACTTTGTAACAAACCAGTAAACATAAGCAAATGGTTCCCTGAGTTTTGTGAGATGTTCCAGCAAATTATCAAACCTGAGAGGGGTTGTGGGAACCCCTGACTTTATAGTTAAGTCAAATAGAAGTGTGGTTACCCACTACTTGTGTACCAGGGGACCCACAACTTGTGACTGGCATCTGAAGTGGGAAGCAGTTCTGCAGCACTGAACCTATATCCTGTGGACTCTGTGCTAACTCCAGGTAGTTACCTCCAGACCAATTGAGGTAAATTGTAGGGCACTAAATTGATGTCCACAGAATGACCAAGGACATGTGAGGATGTCTCAGATCTTGCTATTCTATCAGTCAGGTCAGCTCTTCTAAGCAGTCTCTTCCCATCAAAGCTATGATCAGATCTCTAGCCATTTGGTCCATGTGCTTTTGGTGTTTTAGCTGTCAATGGCTAATTAACATATTGGTTATACATACACCAACTTACATCAGCTCTGTGTTCAGTGTTAACATCAGAGATGTGAGGATGTTTCCCTTTGCCCCTTTCTCCTTTCTATTTGCCTCACCAGTTACTCTGCCTTCACAAATCATTCCACTGAGAAAGATTTATCTTTTGTTAACTACCAAGATGTAATCGAATCTTTAACACTTGTGCCAATAAATTTTCTAAGGATATGATTGAAAAAGCTACTCATTTCTTAAAGTATGATTTCAGGATTGTGAGTATAATTATTAGTGATTTATCAATGAAAGGGGTAATCTTACTGCCTTTATTATGATGGTTTACTCAAGTTTTTTCCCCTCAGAATGAGTTCCTGTTTGCCATTCCTTTTAAAGTCGCCTGGGTCATTAGTATCCTAGAAGGTGGCTAACTGGCAGATTTTCTTCTGACCAAGAATTCTAGGCTTGTTTCCATAAGGAAATTGCCACAGTTCTAGGTTAAGGGCAGAGCTTGAGGGCCAGGTAACTCAAGAAGCATAGACAGCCAAAGATGCAGCTCATTGTTTAATCTGTCTGCTCCTCATTCCCTAGGAAGTCTCTCCCCTTCAGCATTACTTGCAGCTCTGCCTTGCCTCACCTCCAGCTAGATCACAACAATGACCTTTCTATTGCTTTCTTGTGGACCAAGCCCATTAAGTCAGTCAGGGTATATATCAATGCCTTACATATTGCTCTAAGGTAAGACTGTAATCTCTACTCTTGTTTTCATATATTCTGAAAAAAATTTAGCCTTCAACTTTCTGCAGACCCCAAATTTTGGGAAATAAAAAATCATGGGCAAGGACCACAGATTTAACTGATTAACTCATTAACTCAGTGAGTCTTTTCTGGCTTTCTAGTTTTATCTAGTTAATTCTTGGAGTCCCTTTTTGTGGGCTTTACTGACCTTTTCTCCCTCCACCCACTCATATCCATTTTCCTGTCTAACAAAGCCAAAGAACTAACTAGTGATCCACTGGTATCTGAAACCCGAATCAGTCTTTAAAACTGAAATCACACAGGCACATAAATGTCATGAGATGATGACTCCAAGCATAGATGCAACTTGCCATGTCTTCTGCAACACTCTGAGATTTTCATTTGCATAGCCATGCAAAAGCAAAGAGATAATGAAAGCAAATATGTTTATGTGTCTGACACATTCAGGCATTATAAGTATTTCAGATGCATTAATCTCATTTAATTACAGATTGTTAAATATTATTATCCTTTCTTCTTGGTGATTAAACTGAAAATCTGATAGAATAATTCTATTCATTAGGGTGATGTAGACTCAGAATTCCAACTTAGACCTGTCTAGTTCCAAAGACAACAAGCTTTTCACTCTGTCGTGGCAATGCAAGGAGAGTCTTGAAAACATTTTTAGCATGTTTCATTTGGTCATGATTTGCACAAAGGAGAAAAAATATGGCACTTTGATAAACAGTGAAAATGTAGTTTTGTAGGTTAACTGTAATGGCCCCTAAATCCCCTTAAGAATATTCTGAACGCATTTTGAAATTCTGCTTTGCAGTGCAACTATCAAACCTCTTTCAGGAAATGAATTTCTATGTGGAAACCCACTAGTGAACATGGTTTTCTAAACATTCATATGAGTTTCATAGGAAAAAAGGATTAATGGGTAATATTTGCTTGAGGTTTTGTGTCTCCAGGATCCTGAATGTGGGTGGAGGAATGTCCTCTTCTTGTTGCTTGCCATTAACCTATTAGGATTTATCTTCTACCTCAATATTTGGGGAAGCAGACTACGGTTGTAACCAGAGAAGCACTATTTAA
The DNA here is from genome assembly GCA_032199065.1 of Smutsia gigantea. NCBI lineage: Eukaryota > Metazoa > Chordata > Mammalia > Pholidota > Manidae > Smutsia > Smutsia gigantea. Next base: position 509,980 of record JAVSCE010020754.1, on the reverse strand, counting down.
AATTTTAATTCTATGTCATTTTCCTTCCTCAGTTATTTCACCTAAGGTCATTAGGCACATTAATGAGGCCTCAGGGGTGAAAATACCAACAAAAAGAATTGTGTTTGCTGTGGCTCTTTTCAAATCGGAGATCAGTTCTTAATTGTACTAGATTTCTTTTTGAGGAAAATATAAGATGAATGAAATTCAATAAAATGATAGCCAAGAACAAAGTTGTCATGTTTATAGAATTAACAATGGATTCAGAGAGGTTGGTGTATAGGAGCCAATAGACTCGATTCACAGCTTCTAGATCTTAAAACAGGAAACAGTATGTTGAAACTCCTAATCCAGGGCAGTAACCTTGCAAGGACAATGATTTTTCCTATTTGTGAAAATGAATATTAATTTATATTTGTTGGGCTGGATATTGTCTACATGCTCTTCCCTTTGTGTGTTCCATTCTTCTCCATCCTGCTCAGGCCCCAGGAGGCTGATCTGCATGGTTTGTGCCCCACTCTCTTCTCCACTGGCTTCTGCTGGATTTTCAAGGGAGGACAGGGAGTATCTGTCTCTGAGGCTCCTCCCTGTGGGGTCTGCAGGTGGCTGATTCTTCCACTGCAGTTCACAGGTCCTGGCAGGCAGCCTCCACACTTTTTGGTAACTTCACTCTTTCTCTGTCTCTTCAGAGGTTTTTTTTTGGCATTTATTTTGCTAGCTCTGGGATTCTCTAGATCTCTTGTGGTTTCCATACCACCTTCCGGATGCAGTGGAAATTGTCTCTTATAACATTGTCCTCAAATTACCCAGTGTGAGTCTGCCATATTTTCCTTTGCTGAGCCAATTAATTCAGTGATTAAATTATACATAAAGCTCAAAACATGACATGGATCAATGTTTTTGTAAAATGTTAATTTGTAGGTGTCGGTGGATCAGAGCATGTTCAGAGAGGACAGGATCATGTTCTAGGTTGTCTCCTGCGGTGATCTCTGCCACGTAGGCAAAGATTATAGCCATTAAGTCATTCCACACAGAGGCTACGTGATGAACACTAGTTCTGAGTGAAAAAGCAGGGCAAGGATACAGAAGATCAAATCTGAGTAAATACAACAACAATTACTGACCTCTTGCTACGGTCTAAAATCTACACCCTTGGGACACTAGAGTAAGTTAGATACAGACATTATTCTCCATTATAATGTGGAGGACAGACATAAAAATAGATGGCAATTCATTTTCCTAAGTACAATAGCAGGGGAAATGCCGGCCATTATGGGAAACCAAATGAGGAATTCTGATCCTAGGTTGAAAAGCACAGGGAGGATCCCCTTCAGCAAGTAATTCCTAAACTAAATTTTAAATGGGGGCCCATGTGGTGAGATATCCCACACCGGAGGCCAACTGGTGCAAAAGCATGAAAACAAGAAACAGATGGAGTCTGAAGGGAAGCCCCCACCTGCCTGAACAGGACGAAAGATGAGTTTAGGGAAGTGGGTGTGACCGGCGTATGGACGACTTGTTTGTCTTGTCAGGGAGTTTGAGGCCTATCCTACAAACAATAATGCATGGGAAGATTTTCTCCCTCCATAGAAGATTCTGGCCCAATTCCAGAATCCAGAAGACTTGTTAGGTGACCATTTGTGCAGTGGTCCACACAGCAATGGTGAAGACTGAACTAGGGCAGGAAGAACTGGGATGGAGAGAAGAGATGCATGAAAGATATTTGGGAGGTAGAATTGAAAGATCATTGCATTTGGTTAGATGGATGCAGGAGAAGAGAGGAGTTAAGGAGTCCAAGTCTCTACCCTGAGAGATAATGGTCTGAACAAGCCAGAGAATGCAGGAAGAGGAGTCCTTTGCAGAATGAAGATAGAGTTGACTTTGGAACTTGTAGTGTTGGTGGTAATAGTAGAATAATCAAGTGGGCATGTGTATTAGTTTCCTGGGGCTTCCATAACAAAGTACCACCAACTGGGTGGCTTAAACAACAGTCATTTATTGCCTCACAGTTCTAGAAGTCTGAAATCAAAATGTCAGCAGTTAGCTCCTTCTGAGGGCTGTGAGGGAGATTCTGTCTCATGACTCTCTTCCGGCAGCCTCAGGCATTCCTTGGCTTGTAAATGGTTTTCTCGCAGTGTCTTCGTTATCATCTTCCCTCTGTACATGTCTGCCTCTGTGTCAAAATATTTTATAAGAATACCAATCATGGTGGATTAGGACCCACTTAATGACTTCATCTTAACTTGATCATCTGGAAAGAACCTGTTTCCAAATGAGGTGACATTCACAGGTACTGGGGCTTAGGACTTCAGCATCTTTTGGGGAGACAGAATTCAATACCTAACAGCAAGTCCAGCAAAGAGCCAAACCATAAATCTGAAACTTGTAGAAAGGACTGAACTGGAGACAAAGATATGACAAAAGAACAGATGTTCAATATTAAGAAAGACATGCAGGAAGAGACTGTGAATGGAAAAGCACCAAGCCAAAGATAGACTGCCAACAAATGCCTTGCATAAGAGAGATGAAAGGGGCAGGCCTATAAGTGTGAGAAACAGTAGGAGAATACAATTATCATGGAACTCATGAACAGGACCGTTAAGAAAGATGACTGGTCAGCAATAATAAGTTCAGTGGAGTTCAGTTATATGCAGTCAGGAAAGGAACCCAGTCATGTGATTGGGAGTTCATTAGTGGTTTTTTCACAGCACATTTAGTGGAGGTATGAGTGTGCAGGTCAGTTTGCAGCTTGTGGGTGAATGAATGTAGACGAGAAAGTAGGGAAAGCAAATTTTCACAAAGTTTGGTTTGGAAGAGATAGAGGTGGGAATATAGCCAGAGGAAGGCACAGGAAAAGGAAAAGTGACCTAAGTGGGAAGGGGACTGGCTAGGGGTGGGGGGTTCTGGGGAAGGAACACTGGAGTAGGAATGAAGTTATGGAAGGACAGGGCAAAGAGATGGACAGGGCCATTTACCTCCTTGGGAGACACAACAAAAATTCAGATGCAAAGAGTTTACCTTGAACACAGAAAGAAAATATAAAATCAGGAATGTGAATTTTGTCTTTAAGAAATGGAGTCCAGGAATATATCAACAAAATAAAAAGGCAATCTATGGAGTGAGAGAAAATAATTGCAAATAATATATCTGATAAGGGGTCAGTGCCAAAGATATTTAAAGAACTCACAACTCAATAGCAAAAAAACAAACAACCTGATTTTAAAGTGGGCAGAAGAACTGAACAGACATTTTTCCAAAAAGATATGTAAATGGCCAACAGGTATATGAAAAGGTGCTCAACATCAGTAATCATCCGGGAAATACAAATCAAAATCACAATAAGCTACCACCTCACACCTGTTAGAATGGATATTATCAAAAAGTGGTAACAAGTATTGGCAAGCATGTGAAGAAAAGGAAACCCCTTTGCATCATTTGTGGAAATGTAAGTTATTGTAGCCATTATAGAGAGCAGTATGGAGCTTCCTCAAAGAATTAAAAATATTGCTGATCCAGCAATCCCAGTTCTGGGCATATATCCAAAGGAAATGAAAACAGGATTTCAAGAAATACATGCATTCCTATGTTCATTACAGAATTATTGATACTAGCCAAGACATGGAAACAACTGAAGTGTCCATCAATGATAAATGGATAAACATGTGAGATATATACCTAGCATGTGGAATATTATTCAGCCACTTGAAAGAAGGACATCCTGCTATCTGCACAATATGGATGGATCTGGAGGGCATTATGCTAAGTGATTTAAGTCAGACAAAGAAAGTCAGATACTGTATGATATCACATGAGGATTCTAAAAAGACTGACCTCATAGAAGCAGAGATTAGAATGGTGGTTACCAGTTAGGGAAAAGGGGAGATATTAGTCTGAGCATACAAACTTCCAGTTATAAGATGAATAAATTCTGGGGATCTAATGTACAGCATGGTGATTATTGTTAATAAAACTGTATTATATACTAGAATGTTGCTAAGAGAGTGGATCTTAAATGTTCTCATCATGATAAAGAAATGGTGATTATGTGAGGTGATGGAGGTGTTAGCAAACACTATGGTGGTAATCACTTTGCAGTATATAAATGTATCAAATCAATGAGTTGTACACTTAAAAATTATACAATGTTATATGAGGATGAGCTTTTGTTTCCAGCCCCTGGCACTTATTTTTCCTCATTGGAGAGCTGTTTTCAGGATACAGGAGCCCATTCTGTCTGCCTGCAAGGCTGCGCCTAAAGAATTTATGTTCTCCTGGGAACAGGCTCTTAGCCAATAACTCATTGCTGCAGAGATATAAATATCCTTGATCCTGCTTGGTTCCAAAACCAAATTAGTAATTCAGAAGCAATACTGCATTCCAGGTGAAATAGCAGAGAATGATGACACTTCAGAGAACTTACAGGATACCAGAATGATGGTCTCTATCATGTTCCCATTCAACTCACCAGTGTGGCCCCAGCAAAAATGGATTGTAACAGGTGATGGAGGACTGCCCCTCACTTAATCCAATGGGAGCCTTAATTGCATATGCTGTGCCAGATGGTGTATCTCAAACAGAACAGATAGACATGGGCTCTGTAACTGGCATATGGGTACTGTTTTAGTGAAAGTGTTCTTTGGAGTAGGCAGAAAGGAGGATCAGAAGCAGTTTACATAGCTGTGGATAGACAACAGTCCCCTTTCACAGTCTTGCCGAGGACTAGGCTAACTTTCCAGCCCCTCTCACGATATATCTGAAAGGGATTATCAGGAACATCACATTGCTCTGCTATATACATGAAATCATGTTAAGTGTACCTGAATAGTAAGGCGTGGCAGGGACTCTGGATGTCCTGTAAAGATATGCACCCATCAGAGGGAAGGAGAGGAAAGCCTACAAAGTATCAGGGACTTGCCATAAAAGTGAAATTTTCAGGGGTCCAGAGGTCTGGAATATGCCAGGATCTCCTCTCCAAGGCAAAGGACAAGTTATTGTAACCTGAAAGTTCTACCACTAAGAAATAACCTCATAATGCTTGTTAGAAAAAGACATAAAACTCATTAGGTTTTGGAGTCACAACATACACCACACTCAGGAATACTATAGTGTCCCATTTATCAAGGAACTCAAGAAGGCTGCCAGTTTGAGCGGTGCCCAGGAAAACGCATACAAAAAAAGCAGCTGTGGGGTAAATTACCTTGTTGTTTGAGCAGTAGATCTCACAGTGCTATGCAGAGACTCTGTCACTTCCCAACAGGAAAGTCATAGCTCAGATCCCTGGGCTTCTGGAGCTAGGCTATGACATCTGAAGCAACACATTATACTCCATTCAAAAAGAAGCTCCTGGGCCCTGGTCATGTGGGACATCTGGCTATGGGTGATCAAGTTTACTCCGCAACTAGGGCTACATGCTCTCATCAAGTTAGAAATTCAAGCAGACTCAGAAGCAATCCATTTTACAATGGAAGTAGATCATCTAGAATCTGGCTTGAGCAGACCCAGGAAGCACAGAAACATTTCATGGGCAGGTGACCCAGACCCCCATATGTCCTACCATTGTTACATTAATATTTCTCTACAACCGAGAGTGATCTATGATCCACTAAAAGAGAAGGAAAATACTTAGGCTTAGTTCAGATATGCTGGCTTAATATATTGGTGCACCTCAAGACTGCACACGTGCTGCACAAGAGCTGCATTCAGGGAGTGGCCTTGAAAGACAGAGTAAGGGAAACTCTTCGAATGGACATTGATTTAGTTGATGCAATGTGTTATTTCTCCAGCTTTGTGTAGAGAAAAGTGGCCAGAAGTCAGTTGTATCCAAAGTTTCGGGGACTGACAGGTGGTTTACTGGACAGCCAGGGGTCTGGACAGAGGTGGGAGTTCAGTGAGAAAATGGTCTAGAGAATAGGTGTGTGGATGCAACTGTGAGAGGAAGCACTATGTCTGAGGAGCTTTGTATTATGTATTAACTTTGCACCAGGGAGCATCCTCTGTAGAAGAGGCACTAAACAACTAGAGGAGGGATGACTCAGCCTCTGACATTAGCCACTCCCTGTACTTGACCACGCCTGTGCTTGTGAGTGGGCTGCTGAAGAGATTAGCTCTGGTAGCAGTGGGGAAGACCATGAATAGGCCCCAAATCCTAGGCTTCTCCCTAAGCTGACCTAGCCATGATCACTGCAGAATATCCAATCTATGAGAGCAGAGACCCATGCTTAGCAGTCTATCTAGTTCAGCTCTCAAGAAGGTCAACCAGTCACTTGTCGGCAAGTTGATTATATATTACCTATTCTTTTCTGAAAATGTTAGCAATTCATCTCATCCTGGACATACATATTTTCTGGAAATGGGTCTGCCTTCCTTGCCCACAGCACCTCAAACAGCACCACACCCTGAGCCCTTGGAGTGTCTGAATTATGGACATTGGAAATAAATGACATCACCTCAGACTCTTTTGACAGTAAATGGGTACTTGCTCACATGATTCAGTGGTCATTTCGTATAGTGTAACATGCTGAATCTGCAGACCTGACAGAATGCCCCACTAAGGCACTCACTCACTGGGTGATAACAGCGTATGGGGCTGGGCTGCTGTATTATTTTGGGTGTAGATATCATGCAGGGCCTATGGTTATAGACCACTGCAGGTGAGTTCAGACTGAGGGTACGTGTGGTAAAGGCAGTTCTGAGGGGACATGTTAAGCATCCACCTGTAGTTATGCCTGTACCTCAGTGGTGACAAATACTAAGCAGTATAAATTGCATGGAGGGCACAAGGAAATTGGAGAAACTCTACAGGAGTTGGAGTCCATGGGCATCATAAAGCCCACTCTAGTCCTTTTAATTCCCCAGTGTGGCCAGTGAGTAAGCCAGACGGCTCCTGGCGTATGACTGTGGACTACAGGGAATTGAATAAAGTCACATCCCCTTTGCATGCTGCTGTCCTCTCTATAGCAGACATTCTGGACACCCTCAGCCATGAACTGGGAATGAATCATTATGTAGTAGACCTTGCTAATGCTTTCTTCTCTATTGACACAGCACAGGAAAGCCAGGAACAGTTTGCCTTCACTTGGTAAGGCTGGCAGTGGACTTTCACCTGTCCTTCCACAGGAATATCTCCACAGTCCCACCATCTGTCATGGACTTGTAGCCCAGGACTTGGCCACATGGAAGAAACCGCAAACAGTGCAGTTGTATCACTACATTGATGACATTATGCTCACAACTGATTTTCTTTAAGATTTAGAAGGGGCAGTTCCTAGACTGCTGCAACATCTACAGAAAAAGGATGGGCTGTGAACAGCACCAAGGTTCAGGGACCCAGCTGGTCTGTGAAATTCTTGGGGTTCGTCTGGTCAGGTAAAAATAAGGTGCCTAAAGCAGTAATAGACAAGGTCCAGGCTTTCCCCACCCCTAACACTGTGGCAGTATTATAAGAGTTTTGGGGACTTTTGGGCTACTGGTGAGTGTTTATCCCACACTTAGCACAAATTCTGAAGACCTTATACCAGTTGGTACAAAAGGACATCAGGTGGGACTGGGATGAGACATGTGCAGCTGCTTTTACTGCTGCCAAGTGGGCAGTCAAGGCTGTACAGGCCTTGAATGTAATGGACTCATCAAGGCCCTGTGAGCTAGATGTTCATGTAGCCAAACATGGTTACAGATGGGGTCTTTGGCAGCGGCTTGAACAGACACACCAACCTATTGGATTCTGGTCACAACTATGGAAAAGATGAGAGGTCCAGTACACCTTGATAGAGAAGAAACTGGCTGCTGTGTACCATGCCTTGCTGGCTATGGAACCCATTGCCAGAGCACCTCCAACCAAGGTGATAACCACCTATTGCATTGTGGGGTGGGTGTAAGACTGGACCCAAAGGCCACGGAGTGGCATGGCACAGACACCTACAATGGCCAAATGGGGTGCATATATACAGCAGTGCAGCGCCCTCTCTACTAGCCCCTTAAGGAGAACTCCAACGCTTATTGGGGCCAGTGACTTATACCGGTGGAAAGCAGGAAGAACTTGCTTTTGAGCCATTGGTAGCCGAGACTCCTTATCAGGAGGGAAAAGCCCCTATACCTGAAGATGCTTGGTACACAGATGGCTCCAGTCATGGGCAGCCCCCGAAGTGGAGGGCGGTGGCTTTCCATCCTAAGACTGAGACAATATGCATGGAGGATGGAGAGGGGAAGAGCAGTCAATGGGCTGAGTTGCGGGCAGTATGGCTCATGATCACCCAGGAGCCTTCCCCCGTAGTTGTCTGCACTGACATCTGGGCCATCTATCAGGGCTTGACCCTGTGGCTACTAACATGGTATCATGCCAACTGGATGGTTGGTCACTGGCCCCTTGGGGGGCAAGAGTTGTGGCGAGACCTATGGGCCTCTGGTCAGACTAAGACTGTTACTGTATATCATGTGACAGGCCATTTGCCTTTGGCATCCCCAGGGAATGATGAAGGGGACACACTGGCCCAGGTGCACTGCCTAGAAGGAAAGCCTGCCTCTGATGTGGCCCAATGGCTACACCAGCATTGGTTGCACGTGGGGCAAAAGACAATGTGGCCTGTAGCCCATAGGTGGCGCTTGCCATTGACCTTTGAGAAAGTCAGCAGAGCCCGGAAGGAGTGCCTTGTGTGCTCTAAGGGGGACTTACACCGAGTCCCACAGCAACAGGGGACAATAGTCAGGGGGCCAATACCCCTTGTCAGGTGGCAAATAGACTGTATTGGGCCCCTTGTCAGGTAGCAAATAGACTGTATTGGTGTGCCATGACTTGTGTGGACACGGATCCTGAACTTTTGGTTGCTTTTGCTGCACATTGTGCAGATCAGCAAACCACCCAGAGGGGCCTGGAGCGTCTCTTTGCAGCCGATGGCTGCTTGCAGGTGTTGAGAGTGATCAAGGCACCCACTTTAGTGGACATGTGCTGCAAGAATGGGTGCAGCAATGAGGAATAGAGTGGAAATTTCATGTACCATATAATCCTACTGGAGCAGGTATGATAGATAGGTTCAACGGTTTGTCGAAATCTGGCCTGAAGTCGGACACCAATAGTCTGCGGGGTTGGTCAGTTTGCCTATGGACAGTGCTGCGGCACTTGAATGAGAAGCCACGTAAAGGAGCTTTGAGCCCTGTGGATATGCTCACATACCTTGCTGCCTCTCCTATATAATTATATGTCCAAACCAAAGAAGAATTATTGAAGCCAGGATATGGCCAGCAGAAAAACATCCTGCTGCCAGCCCCTACTGCATTAAGCCCTGGAGACACTGTTGAATGGACCTGGCCCTGGACATTTTGACCCATGGACCAGTGATAGCTGGCCCTTCAGGCACCTTGGGGGAAAGGCCTGGAAGCTGGCCTCCTGTGTCTTCCTGGAATAACAGCTGAATGGCCCCCAAAGGTCACGGTAGTGTACCCAAAACGTCCAGGAGGTAAGAGCATCTTGCGGGAAAGTTTTGTTTTATCTTTATGGCCAGTGCATGTACCTCCCGCAGCCTTATATATCGACCCATCTGTAACTCCCACAGGGAAGGGTGTGAAAGTCTTGTATACTAGACCAGGATGAGATCCCATTCCTGCCACTGTTTTATCACAAGACCACTCTCTTGCATGTATCCTACCTGATGGACAAGATTTGCCTATGCTGGTGTCATTAAAACATGTATCTTATAGCCTTTAAGGTTATTTTCTCCTACAGTCCTTGTGGCCTAAATGCACCCGTGGCTGCAGCTGCCACATGATGATTGCTCTGAACCCTCAGCTACTGCCTGCCTATGGAATGTACAAGCTATGGACTTAATGTGCATAAGACTTTGAACCTAGCTGAATCCTCCAGCTTGAGGATTGTCATGATTTTATTGCTGTTGCTATTGTTATGTTATTAGTCTGGTCACAATGCTCCAGTTTTCTTACCCAGGGACCACTGTGGAAAAAGGTGAACGAGTAGATTGTAAGGCGAGATTTCTGGAGGGGTGGCCTGTGGGTAAAATTGTAACATTTCCAGAATATCTTGCCTGGCTTTAGTGCATTTCCATATCCTCAGGGATGAAGAGAAGTTCATCTCCATGTCCATGGGTAATTACCTGGGCAATGGAGGGTGTGTCTGAACCTGAGAGATTAAGGGGAGGGGATTGCTTGCTTGCTTGCTTCTTCCAGAGCAGGGGAGAGAGATGGCAATGGACTGCAGTTTTTAAGCAATAAATGGGTTTTAAACTTTATTTTTCCCTTTGAATGATTTCAGTTTTTAGATGTATTTTGCCTCAGGATTTCCTTGCCCCAGACTTACACCCTCTTACCTGCTGTTTTAATTGTTTTGTTTTCTGAAAACATTATCTATTAAATCACTTTTACAAGAATCTTAATCGCAATCTACTTCCTGGAGAGGCATCAAATTTATTTTGGTAGTAATATTAGTGGTACTTTGATGTTATGCAGATATAATAAGCAAGAAAGTACTTATAGTCATTACAAACAAAGATGTTTAGCCTAAGAAAAATGTAAGAGTATAAAATCAAAGTAGTTTGAAAAATCACTCTAATGTTCATTTTGAATTGTAAATATCAGGCAGACTTATCATTTTAAGTCCTTCCACTGAAAAGGCCTGGAAGTAATGAGACCCAGGAGCTGTAAGTACCACAATGCCCAGAGTGGGTGGCCTCTAAATGTTATTTCCCACTGAAAGGAACCAGCGCTCCTCAAAAAAACCCAAATCTAAGAGCAGGAAATACAATATAAGCCTGTAAAAAAATTTGTGCTAGGAAACGAGAAAGCTAAGACCGAAAGGGTCACGTCATAACAACATAGGTGCCAGTTTGAAGGGACTCCTACTGGCCAAAGAAGGACAATCTGAGGATCAAAAAAGAACAAGGACTGCAAGGGATAGAAACACATCAAATAAAATCCGTGAGGTCATAATTTTATTTAATCATTTGTGTTAAAGCACTAAATTATGATTCTGAAATTTTATAAAGTATTTATCCTGAATTTCGTATTAGATCTGTATTTCAGGGTCACCAAATATTTGATGGCATCATTTTCCTATTTTGTAGAAAATACCAACTTATAAGTGAAGAGAGCATGATAGAATTAGAAAAATCACCATTTTGCAAGTTCTAATGAAATAATGGATGTAGGCAACATTTACTAACAGCTGCTAAGAGCCATAGGTGAAAGGGTTATGAGAATTTTATTAATGGATAAATCATGCTGAGACTGTCTGAACCCACTGATCAATCTTATCTGACTAGAAGTGAGACGACCTGCTGTCACGGAAGTATTTGGCACCCCAATGAAGTACTACTGCCTTGTATCTAACCAAGCCTCTTTATATGCTAGCCGTGTCTGATATGTAAGGGGATAAAGAAATATATCAAATGACACTAAAAGGAAGCAATTAGCCAAATCAACTTGGAAAGTCACTGTGTAAATTATCCTGTCTTGTTATTATTGTTGTTTTTAAGTAACAGTAAATATAAAGTGGGGGAAAGAATTGTTATAAAATTAAAGAGATATGAAAACCATAACAATTAGTGTCATATGTGGATCCTGTTTGGATCTTCATTTAAATAAATCAAATTTAAAAGAATAACTTTCAAACAATTGGGAAAATTTTTGTAATGACTAGATATCAGATGATATTAAGGGATTATTGTTTATTTATTAGATGTGCTGATGGCATGTCAGTTATGTTTTTTAATGTCTTAATGAATTATATATCCATGCTGTATTTTTGTAGGAGAAATGACATAGTGTCAGGTTTACTTTGAAATACTACAGAAAACAACCATTGGGTATATGGAAACTCAAATGGCCAACTACTGATAATTATTGAAATTGGTTAATGGGTACATGACTATATTAGACTGTTCTACTTTTTAAATATGTTTAAAATTTTCCATAATAAAATGTTAAATAAGGCTTAAGAAAAACAGAATCCACGTGGAATCAGAAGTGATTTCAAGGCATATCAGAGAGCAACATAATGCTTTGGGGCCAGCAAACTGAAAGATGGTTCCCTCCTGGGTAATCATTACCTAGAGCCAGGGACATTGGTGACAGATGGGAATGTTGTTTATTTAAAAGATGGACATTGAACAAACTGACCTGGAGCTTTCAATCACTAAAAGGGCCCTTGTGCCAGAAACTGCCAGCCTTAGTGCCAAACAGGACAAGGAGTACAAACATTCTGGAATAGCCAGAAGAGGATCAAAAGAACCTGAGCTTCTGACGAAGAAAAAATCCAGCTGAATATAACAAGGCATCAAAGTCTCTTGTGCAAACAGGTTAAAGATTTTCAACATTTCTTTAGAGAGAAAATAACTGGTTCAATTTACAGAGCATCTACTTACTATATGCCAAACATTTATTAGCCACTTTAAAACATAAAAAATAAAAATAAAAAGTGTAGAACTACAGAAGACATTATCTAACTGATTTAAGTAACTGATTAAGGGCTTAGATGTTCCTCTCTGATCAGTTGGTTGCCTTCAATGAGTTTCAAGGTAAACGTGCCCCCAGTATAGCTACAGATAGGTGGCTGGGCCAAGAGAACTTACAGTCATAGCAGGTGAAGCCATGAAGGAAGTCACACCTTTCAGAGGACATACCTTAATAAAATATACCTCTCTCTGAGTAGCTTGAATGTCAGACAGATATGACCTTTGAAAGAGGGAAGGGAAGGGGAGAAGAGTGGTGGTAGAGGGAAGGGAAAAGAGGCAAGAAGGAAGGAAGGAAGGGAGAAAGGAAGGAAGGAAAGAAAGAAATAGGGCATTTAGAAAGCCACAGCATTCCTCTCAGAACAATATTGTTCTGTATATATCCAGTATTGTTACTATAACAGTATTGTTCTATATTGTTCTGTCAGTATATCCAGAGGCATCCTCAATAAAAAAAATCTTGGGAGTACTTATGGAGCAGGCAGGTTGTACCTCCAGGCAGGGAGATCTGGAGTGTTTGCTGCGATCGTGAACTGACTGGCAGATTGCCAGAGGTTTCCGGTTCACTGGATAATTTTAGGACTCGCAACCCTCCCTCAAGATTCAAGGCAAGGGTGAAAGTGAAGTTAAAAATTAAGCTTTTAATTTTAACATAATGGGGTCAAAGACTTCGCTGACGGATTTAAAAGAATAAAAAGGGTAGATCCAGAGATTTATTATTTTTTAAAGTTGAGAGGAAAGTCTGCCTTGAGGAAGAAGGAGTTATTTTTCTGCCCTGAATCAGGTTAGTCTTACACATACACACTACTCCTGAGGTTAACAATCAATTAACTCCACGTAGGGTGACAAAAGGGGCCTTCTCTATTAAAGAGCTTATCAGAGGTATTTAGTAATTTGGGAGAAAAATATCTATTTTCACAAGGGAAAGAAAAAAGAACATATTTCTAGCAATGAGTATGAGGTGGACAGATGTGTGGATAGACAAAGCAAAGGAAGGGTGTGTTGTGTGGTGTATGATGCTCATGTGTCTGTGATGTGTATGATGTGTGTGTGTGTGGCTTCTTTGTGTTTGATATGTGTAGTTTGTGTGTATGTGTTGGTGTGGTGCTGAGATGTATTTTATGTGTGGTTTGTATGTGTGTGTGATATTAGGTGTGTGTGGTGTGTATGCATGAGGTATGTGTGTAATGTATGAATGTGGAGTGTTGGTGTGTGTGTATTTTGAAATAAACAGCAACCCTAGAAGATGTTCCAGTGTGTAATCACAGTAGTTAAGAAACTACTTTTTTAAAAATACTTTGCAAATTCCATTTAGGAATTTGTCTTTGGAGCATCTGGTGTCATATAAGCTGATGTGGTCAAATCTCGAGGCACAGACCAGTGCATGGTCAGTGTACGTTGGTGCTGAACTCCAGTTGGGAAAAGCTGTCTAAAATGAGACCAGTTCTTTCAATTTACCCATTTTGTTGAGCTTTCTGCCAGTAAAGGCAGACCTGGCGGCAGTGGCCGTGCATCCGGGAGAGGGGTGCGTGCAGAGACTATCTGCTTCTCTGTGCAAGGGTGACATTAATAAGCAGATAATTATCTTCCAGCTCTATTAAAATATAAAAAAAATTAAACTTATTTTACCCCTCTTTTTTCCTTTTCTAAAATTCTTTCTTTTTGTAATTAAATTTTCTGACCTTTAGCAATCTCCTCCTGCTTGAATAACTTCTTTTAACATTCTTTGCAGGGCAGGTCTACTGTCAATGAATTCCCTCAGCTTTTGTTTGTTTGATAATGGTTTTTTTTTGCACTTTTGAGGGATATTTTCACTGCATACAGAATTATGGTTGGCAGGGTTTCTTGTTCATTTCCTATGGTCTTCAGGTTTTCCGTGTATTTTTAATCAACCAAAATACCATAAAAGTGAAATGTCAAAGGAAACGCATGGTGGAGTTGGATGGGTCCTGGTGTGATGAAGCAAGTCACCCTGTGACGTAGGATTTAAGTCAGAGAGGAGTGCTGGGTGGCTTTCGGCCAGCTTCTCCCTGTGTTATGCTGACATCAAAGTGTTTTGCACTTGCAGTGGAGGCCAAACCCTTCAACAAGAAGAGAAGCAACTGGAACCCCTTATGCAAATGGATAACCAGGTCCCTCCCAAGAAAGGTAGAAATTATTCTCTTGTCCCATCACATAGGCTTTCTTCTTGAACTTGGTACCATAGATTCCAGGTGAGAGGACTTTTTCATAAAAATACCTAAGGGGTTTTAAAAAGGTTCAGAAAAGGAGGTGAACAAAGCAATCCTGCTATTGTTTTCCATTAGAAAAACCCTAAATACAAAGAATCCATGTACTCTGGTTGTTCACAGTTTGATTCTAATACACTTGTCAGTTTATCACTTAATGACGAATATCAGAAAGAGGGGTCTGTTTCTGTTCCATCTCAAAAATGACCTAGATTCGTGGATGGAGATGAGGTAGGATAAATGTTCCTGAGTCACTGCATCCTTGTACATGAACAGTTATATATTTTCTGAACATTTTTTTTAGGCAAACTTGTTTATCTAGAGCAGGGCAAGGAGAGGACAATAAGGAATTACTGCTATTGATTTAGAGCTATGTCCATATCATGGGGAACAAAATCCCAGAAGAGGGGGTGGGCAAAGAATTATATACTTTTTCAATTTATGTAAAGGTTAGTGATCTATTAAACTTTTATATTTCTTCTTGTATTAATTTTATATTTGATATTTTTATATTATCAATTTCATCTATGTTCAAATTTATATGAATGGATAAAACATATAATTACATAAAACACCTAAGCATATAAAATAATATATATATATATATATCTGTATCACTGATTTCTGCCCTTGTGCCTAACATCTCCTTACTCTTAGGTTCTTTGGGTTTGTTCCTTTGTTATTTTTCCAAGTCTTAGAATTCTTTCTTCTTTTCTGATAAATATATTAAGCAGTGTACATTTTTCTCTGTCCATGCATGCAGTATCTTACTGCTAGCCCCAAGCACTTCAGAATTCTCCTGAGGTTTACTTTTTAATGCAAGGCTTATTTAGAAGTAATTCATATTCTTCCTGAGCAATGTGGAGGAGAAACATGAACAAAACTCGAAAGGGCATCCCTAACTGACCAACACAAGAAGCCCTCCTCTGTACTGGTGAGGATTGTGTCCCCTTTGCCCTCTAGCTCTAGGGACTTTTTCCTCTCTTCCAGGGATTTTCCCAGTGCTTCTGTTAGCTTTCCAGGCCCATTTCTTCTCTTTTGATTTTGAATGTTATGTTTAGAAAGCTTTGGAGCAAGCCACCCTCACTGTGTGTGTGTACATGTGTAGTTTAAGATGCACTCTTGGATAGAACCAAAATGCAGAGGAAAGAGCAGACAGCCCAGAGCCACACAGATTATCACCAGGTCTCAAGAAAAATCCAACATTTGTCTGGCTGGACTTCAAAACCCTTATGAATCAATGACTACCTTTTTAAACTCTCCTTTTCTTCCCTTTTGTAACTGGAATGTCTGTAGCAATTATCCCATGCCTATCCCACCATTGTATGGTGGGAGTACTGGGAGCATATAACTTGTCTTTTTAGTTTCACAAGCCCACAGATATAAAGATATATAGAGAGAAATATAATCCTAGGGTGGATTACCTCTACGTCTAGCCTGAGGGTTTCAGCTCCAGGCAAATTCACTATGGATTCACTGAGACTAAGAAATGACAATACAATGTTCCTGGAATAAAAGGTTTTATACCTGGCTTTATTCTCCTGGTGGTAGGTCAAGAACTAGAATCATGTCTGCATCCAGTGGTCTGCAGGTCCGTAACCCACCTCTGTCTCTTCCTCTGCCCAGAGTACCAGGCAGAGATCTTTATATAGTGACTCAGTCAATAATAGCTTATTGCCTATGGGTGTGGAAGCAGTAGCCTAGTAGTAGGCCAATTACATCATCAAGTAGTTTAAGGTCAGGTGAGGATCCTGCCATAGGAACTTCTTTCACCACACTCTAAGAACCTCATTTTCACCTATTTGAGATGTTTAGATAATGATATTTTGGACTTAGAGCAAATAAGATTTTGATGAGATGAGACTCTTAGGAAACTTTTGCATATGAGATGAATATGAATGATTAAGGACCAGAGGGTGGACTGTACCCCAAAATTCTGCTCACTGGTGTTCACATACATTCCTCCACTTATTTAAGTAAACACTAAGCAAGGTGCTGTTTGAAGGAGTTTTTGCAGATGAAACATGGTCCCAAATCAGCTGATTTTAAAATAGGGAAATTATCCAGGTGGGACTGATCTAATAGCATGAGCCCTTTAAATCTTGGTCTAGAGATGAGAAACAGCTGTTAGATTGATAGTGCAAGAGGGATTCAACATAAGGGAGATTTTTCCTTGCTGGCTTTGGAGCTATAGGGGGCCATGTGACAGGTAACATGAACAGCCTTCTGGAACTGTGAGCAGCTTCCAGCTGACAGCCAGCAGGAGAATGGCAACTACAGTATTACATCCACAGAAAACTAAATTCTTCTAATAACCTGAATGAGCTTGTGTCTTGCCAATGGGTTTCAGCCCCAGGCAAGTTCACTATGGATTCAATGTGACCAAAGAAATGACAGTAAAACGTTCTTGGGGTGAAAGGGTTATACCCAACTTTATTCCCACAGTGGCAGGTCAATCACTAGAATCCATCCCATCCACTCAGAGCAAGTCTGCATTTAGCAAGCCGGTCTCTGCCTCTGGGCCTCTCTACCCCTGCAGCTGTCTCAGTCTCTGTCCTTGTCTCTGCTCTCCTGTAGCCTTGCAGCCATGCCACTGTGTCGCCCAGAGCTCTCGGCAGGGCTGTTTATATAGAGTCAATAACAACGTATTGCCTACACGTGTGTAGTGAGCAAGCTAGCCAACCAGGGACAGGTGAGAATCCTGGCCACAGGAACCTTCACTTTATCCACAGCTTGGAAATAATATCCTTCCTTAGAACCTCAGCCGAGAAACTCATTCTGGCTGATCCCTTGATTTCAACATTTGAGACCATGAGCAAAAAACCCAGCTGCACTATGCTAAAATTTCTGAGCTACAGGTCTGTGAGTTAATAAATTGGGATTGTTTCAAACCACTACATGTGTAGAAATTTTTTTACACAGCAACAGAAAACAAATACACTTTGTAAAGCATACCTACAACAAAATCTTCAACAAATACTTTCCAAAATGTAGAAACATTAGAATCACTCCCTGTAAATGCGAGGCTTAGTGCAATCAGTAATACACTGGTGGTTCTGATCCAATGAGATTATGAAATCAAAGATCTAATGATAGGAAAAGAAGAAAGGAAATCATCATCATTTATATGCTCCCTACATAGAAAACCTTCCCAAATTAGCAGTTGTATTTTTAGAAATGATAATAACTTTTAGCTTGCTGGCTGGATATAGCACCACTATTTAAAAGTCAAATTAATTTATTTATACTGTCTTGCCAATGGCTTCAGCTCTGGGCATGTTCACTATGGATTCAGTGAGACTGAGGAATGACAATGGAATGTTCTTGGAGTGAAAGGGTTTATTACCCAGCTTGTTCTCCTGGTGATAGGGTGCACACTAGAATTACATCTGCATCCAACAGTCTGCAGCTCTGTAATACTCCTTCCTCTTTGCCTCTGCCCAGAGCACTGGGCAGAGCTCTTTATATAGTGACTCAGTCAATAATAGCTTATTGCCTAGGGTGTCAAAGCAGTAGCCTAGCAGCAGGCCAGTTACATCATCAAGTAGTTTAGGGTCAGGTGAGGATCTCGGCCACATATACCACTTTATCCACATAAACCAAACACAGATAATTTAACAATGTCACCAAAGATACACCAAATTGCCCTCTGTTGAGCTGTAATAACAAGGTAGTTCTCGCTTTTCTTTCAGACTTGCCAATAAATGTACTTTTGGATCTATGGCAATCTGATATGTGATCATAGCTTCTCAATATATTTATATATTTACAATAAAATCACAGATCTTAGATGTACATTTAGATGAGTTTGACAAATGTATAAACTTGTAAACAAGACTCATAGAACATTTGTGGAGAAAATGAATGTTCCTGTGGCCAGGATTCTCACCTGGCCCTGGTCAGCTTGCTCACTACACATGTGTGGGCAATACCTTGTTATTGACTCAATATAAAGAGCTCTGCCCAGTGCTCTGGACTGCTTCATGGCTGCAGAGCTGCAGGAGAGCAGAGACTGGAGTGATGGCAGTGCTAAGGACAGAGACTGAGACAGCTGCAGGGACAGAGAGGCCCAGAGGTCGAGACTGGCTTGCTGCATGCGGGCTTGCTCTGAGTGGATGGGATTCTAGTGATTGACTTGCCACTGTGGGAATACAGTTGGGTAAAAAACCTTTCACCCCAAGAATGTCCCACTGTCATTTTTTCAGTCTCATTGAATCCATAGTGAACTTGTGTGGGGCTGAAATCCATTGGCAAGACAACATTACATTACTTTAACAGTCTCATAATGTCCCTTTCCAGTCCTTCATACCTAGAAGAAATTGCTGTTCTAATATCAAGACAAATCAATTAATTTGGCCCATTTTTGAAATTCATAAAAATAGATCCCTAAAGTATTCACTCTTTGGTGTCTAGCTTCTGAGGTGAGCAAAAATTATTTATTGAGATTCATCCAGATTATTGAGTGTATCAGTTTTCCTTCCTCTATTTCTGAGTAACATCCATTGTATAACCATTCCACAGCATGTTCATCCACTCTGAACATGGAGCTAATTTGAGTTAAGCTATAAACATTTTGGTCTAAGTCTTTTATAAGTCTTTTGGTGGACATATGTTTTTACTTCTCTTGGGAAAATGCCGTTTGTTGAAAAAGACTTTAGTCTCCTCCACTGAATTGCAACAGCACATTTATTTAAAAGCATTTGACCAAACTGCTTGGTCTGTTGAAAAACAAACCAAATCTGTTTCTGGACTCCCTACTTTCTTCCTACTGATGAATTTGTTTGGTCTAAAACCAAAGCTACACTGATTATTCTAGCTTGAAACTACCTCAATAAGTATATTGTTTTAAATCCTGTTTTTCTCTGCAATCTGCATAAATGAGTTTCCCAACTGGACTATGTATATAAGTTTGGAGATAAGGTGGTTTCCTTGAGAAAAGGTCTTTGTTATTATTTAAGAGGACTTACTTCCAAGAGTAACCCAGGGCATTTGTATATGGTCCCTTCAAAATAGACAAGAACCAAAGTACTTGAAGGACTGTTTGATTTTCTGGGATATTCTAGTTGGGATTGTATTTAAGGGATGTATAGGAATATCCTATCAGTCACACATCTTCCTATTGTATATAATTTCTCAAAGGCCATTAAATATAATAAAAATTTTAATATTTAGGTCTCCATAATATAATATTGTGTGTCAACTACACTTCAACTTAAAAAAAATATTTTAGGATCCAAATTTCCGAGTGGTCCTTCCTAAAGTTAAAATATGTTTTTACCTCAGATGTGTTAACAATAATCACTTTCTTTCCCAGTTCCAACATTTTGTTCCCTTCGCTATGGATTATCATTCTTGCTGCACTTCTGTAACACTGTACTAATGTCACAGCTGATATGCCTAAATCTCACAACAGTAGCCATGGTGAACAGAACGAATCCACATGGTTTGCCCAACACCTCCACAAAGGAGCTACTGGATAACATAAAGGTATATCAAAAACACTATCTACAGTCATATGTTTAACATCCTATCTTGCTAAGTTGTATGTGTAAGGATTAAATGTTAACATAATTGATATGACAGTAAAAATTAGAAAAAAAAACTCAAGTCTTGAGCTTCCTTGCTAGTAATAACCTGAATAAATATGTTGCATGATTAAAGTATACCTCAATATTTGTGAAAGGCTTTATTGTGTGACTCCTTCTATGTAAAGAAGAATAAAAACCAAAAGTTAGGGCCTCTTTAGAATTGAGAAGTTTGGACAAGAGAAAAAAAAGGAAACATTTTAAACAAGAAATGGAAGTCAAGACATATTCATTTTCTTTTTAAGTTTTTGAACATGTAGATATTTACATGTTTCATTAGTTTCATCTCTGCAGGGTAATTAGTGGTTGACTTATTAGAAAATATAGTACAGGAAAAGATGGAAATGAGTGGGAAGAATATTTTTTCACTATATTTTTCCTATGTTTCCTTATGATCATACAAGCTAATATGAACACATTTTCTTATCCTCACCCCTTTCTACATTAAAAATAACACTCTATATGCAATGTACTGCACCTTGATTTTTTTTTTACACAATCATCAGAACCAGGCTCAGATATAGCACAGAGGTAGGAATTCCCAGCCAAAGAATTTAAAATAACTATAATTAATCTGTTAGGGGCTGTACTGGAAAAAGTTGGTAACCCACAATACAAGATGGGTAATCTCGGTAGAGAGATGGAAACTATAAGAAATAATAAAAAATAAATACTAGAAAGCAAGTCAATGGTAACAGAAATAAAGAATGCCTTGATGGGCTCATAAGCAGTCTCAGTACAGCTGAGGAAAGAATCAGTGAATTTGAATATAAATCAATTGAAAATTCCCAAGCTGAAATGAAATAGAATGGAGGAAAAAAACTTAACAGAACATTTCAGAATGGTGGACAATATCAAGGATGTAACATATGCATGCTGGAATACCCGAAAGAGAAAAAGGACAGTGAGAAGAAGAAATATTTGAAAAATTAAGAGCTGAGAACTTTCCCAAATTAATGGCAGACACCGAACCAAAAATCCAAGAAGCTCAGAGAACACCTAACAGGATAAATACCGAAATGAAAAAAAGCAAACCTCTTGAATGAAGCCAGAGGAAAAAACACCTTATCTACAGAGGAACAAGGATAAGAATTATGGAAGCTTCTTATAGAAACCTTTCAAACAAGAAGAGAGGAATGAAATATTTAAAGTGTTCAAAGAAAAAAAAACCTGCCAAGCTAGAATTTTATATCCAAAGAAATTACTTAAAAGTGAAAGAGAATAAAGACTATTTCAGGCAAATAAAAACTGAAGGAATTCATTGTCAGCAGGCCTACCATGCAAGAAATGTAAAAAGTTGATAGATTTTAGTCCAACTATATCAATAATCATTTTAAATGTGAATGATCTATAAATACTAGTTAAAAGACAAAAATTGTAATATTTGATAAGATCTCAAAATACAGCATCTACAAAAAAACCCTCACTAAATATAAAGACTCAGATAGATTAAAAGTAAAGGGATGAAGAATGTTGCAAACATGCAACCATGCAAACACTAATCAAAACAATATTGAAGTAGCTATATTACTTTGAGACAGAAATTTATATAAAAAATTAAAAAGGAGAATATATAGCAAGGAAGATTATCAGAGATAAAGAGGGCATTACCTAATGATAAAGTGGCTAATTCTCCAAGAAGGCATAATAGTCCTGAACATATATGACCTCAACAACAGGGCAAATATGTCCCTAACAAATATCAAATATAGAAGGCAAAAACTGCTGGAACTGAAAGGAGAAATAACAACTACACAATGGGTAAATGTTTGTTACATCTACTCTCTGTTTCCTTTCTTTTTTTCATTCCTCTTTTTACCTTCTTTTGGTTAAATTGACCATTTTATATGATACAATTTTATCTAATTTTAATGTATAATTTATACTTTAAAAAAACCTGTGTTTGCATTTGCCCAAGGGTTTACAATATACATTTTTAAAATAATATAAATCCACCTACAAATAATACTATACTTCTCCATGTGTAGTGTAGGTACCTTATAACAGAGTATTCCCAATTCTGCTCTCCCATCTCATATGACACCACTATTGTTCATTTCACTTATCCATATGCTATAAATACCGAATACATGATTACAATATTTCTTTAAACAAATATTTACCTTTTAGATCAATTCAAAATAAAATAATTTATACCTTCATTTGTTTTTTCTGTTCTTCCTCTTTTTATGTAGATCCGTATGTCTGAGCTATATCATTTCCTTCTTCATGAAAAACTTCTATTAAAATTTATTTTGTAGGTCATGTTTTTGTTTTTACATTGAAGAACTCTTTGCAGAGCCCAAGTTCAAAAAAACAAATTCTGCTGTTTTCTTCCAGATATTTTATAATTTCAGGTAAAAATGATTTTACGTCAGGTTTTATGATTCATCTTGATTTAATTTTTGTATGTGTTGTGTTAAAGAGTCCACTTTACATATGGCTATACTATTGTTCTAGCACCCTCTGTTGAAAAGACTCTTCTTTCCCCAATGAATTGTCTTTGCCTGTTGAAAAATCAGTAGTTGTAAGACTAACACTCCCTACCTGATTTTGAGACTTGTCATAAAGTAATACCAATCAAGAGAAAGTGATATTAGCATAAAGGTGGAAAAATAATCAATGAAATATAATAGAAAGTTCACAAGTAGATTTACACATATGAATTACTTTCATGACCTACAAAGGCACAAACATTAAATTGGAATTCATCAAAATTCAAAAGCTATTGTTAAGAGAATGAAAAGACAAACCAAAGGCAAGGGTAAATGTCTGCAAATTGTATCTAACATTGGAATTCTATTAAACTCAATAAAAAAGAAACAAAATGCCTACTACTAAAACAGGAACTGACAGTTCACCAAGGAAGATATGCAAATGGTAAATATTGACATGAAAAGATGCTCCACATCATTAGTTATTAGGGACAAGCAAATTAAATTCACAAAGGTTTATTATTCCACATCAATTTAAATGGCTGAAATTATAGACTGGACATACTACAATTGTTGGTAAGAATATTGAGGAACTAGAAATCTTCCACACTGTAGGTTAGAATGCAAAACGGTACAACCACTTTAGTTAAGCACACACTTACCATATGATCTACCCAGTCCACTGTTACGTATTGACTGAAGAAAAATGAAAGCATATGTTCATACAGAGACTTGTACATAAACTCTCATAGTAATTTTACTTTTAATAACCCCAAACTGGAAATAACAATAATGTTCATCAATAGGTGAATGAATGCACAGACTATGGTACATCCATAAAATGAAGTACTATTTAATTTAACACTAAAAAAGGAATGAACTATTGATACACAACAACATGAATGAAACTCAAAATAATTAGCCTGAGCAGAATAAGCCAGAAAAAAGAAGACTCCACTTATGTAAAACTTCTAGAAAAACTAACTCATGTGATAGGTAGGCAGCACATCAGTGACAGGAGAAGAACAGAAGGGAGGCATTCCAAAAGGGAAAAGGATACTTTTGGAAGTGAAGAATACGTTCATCATTTGACTGTGGTGACGGTTTCGTAAGTGTACACATATTTAAAAATTTATCAAGTTAGATACTTAAAGCCAAAGATTAAATATGCAGTTTATTTTGTCAATTGTACCTCAAAAATCTGTTTTAGTCAAAATTTTTTCTTGAATTTTACTCTTCAATATTTTTAGTATTCCATTGCTTTGGTTTAAATGTTGAGAAACTTATTTTCTAGAGAAATGGCTACTCAAAGAGGCTGTATTTTAGATCCTTCATTGTAGCAATAGAAGAGGAGCTTAAGCTATGTAGCCTGGAACATTTTTCTTACTCTGGAGCCTTCTGCTATAATCTAGGAAAACTGATCTCTTTCAAATATGAGTCAAAGACAAGGAATTCTCTTTGCTGCTGTATAAAATATAGATTTAAGAAATGAAGAAATAGATCACTTAATTATTCCAAATTATGAAAGCTCTGCAAATATTGGTTCCACAAGTAGATCTAAATTATAACCTGAAATTACAAAATTAAAAAATGAACCTGAGAACTAGTGAAGCAATAATAGCTGTACAAGGAACACCACAGTGCAGAACATCCAAGGATTCAAAGCAGAGATGGCCAGGTGAGAGAGGCTATGCTCAGCCAGTAGATGAATGAAAACAAAGTTGACAGAACTCAGAAAAGGATTATAAAAGAACAAGAGAGTCCACTTTAGAAAAGAAGACAAAGTAACAAGGAAAACCAGAGAGAATAGAAACCACAAAGGGCATTGTAAAGGATAGAGTATAGAAAAGAAAAAGAAGAAAGATAAGAAAGGAAGTATCTTTTAGATAAGATACTTCTTATCTAGAAGTTTAGAAAAGGGGACTGTCTTAGATGCTTCCAAAGAAGCTTTATCCGGTCCTCACCTACTACCATCAAGGTTTCTACCTGTTCAATGAATCCAAAAGCATATGCAACTTCCTCCCCATAGTGCCAGCTATAAAGTCAATATTCAGAATTTCTTCTATAAACTTTAACAATGCAACAAAACTAGAGAAGGCCCCTAACATAGGAAATGACAGAGGAATCCAGTCCCTTGAAAGACATGAAAATATGCCACATCAGAGCAAAAGAAGAGAAATGGCCTTTTTCCTTCACTGTCCCAACCAATTATTTCCACATTTCAGCCTAAGAACTTCTCTTCCTGGTTTGATCTCTCTGTTGCTATTTTCCTCTCTGGGAGCAGTGTGTATGTGGGGAAATGTTTTGTGAATGAGATTAACTTAATGGAAGAGTCAGGAGAAGAGAGGAAGCAAGAGGAGATTAACAATTGTAGTAGACTTTGTACTATGTAGTACTCAGTTGATATGTATTTAGCAACATTCAAGAAACAAGTACTAAATGTCTATGCTGTGACAGGTACTGGGGTACAGAGTTGGCCGTAACTGTAAGGACTTTGCATGACAGTTGAGGATACAATGATTAAAGGTTATTATACACAGAAAGTGATGTTTTAAAGGAATAAAAGGTCTCATGAC
This sequence comes from Smutsia gigantea, assembly GCA_032199065.1. Taxonomy (NCBI): domain Eukaryota; kingdom Metazoa; phylum Chordata; class Mammalia; order Pholidota; family Manidae; genus Smutsia; species Smutsia gigantea. Next base: position 484,725 of record JAVSCE010020754.1, on the reverse strand, counting down.
AGAGAATATCAGGCAGAGGGAGCTACTTCACATGGGGTAAGCCAGACCAGTTTCCTCGCATCCCTGAACATCACAGTAAATCACCAGTATGCAGACGGGCTAAATGTGTCTCCTCTTTTCTTTCAGAACCCCGTGTATAATTGGAGCCCTGAAATCCAGGGGATCATCTTCAGTTCCATCTTCTATGGTATACTTTTCACCCAAGTTCCTGTTGGATACTTATCTAGAATATACTCCATAAAGAAAATGATTGGCTCTGCATTATTCCTCAGCTCTCTGCTTTGCCTGTTCATCCCACTTGCAGCTGAAATTGGAGTAACTTTAGTTATCACATGCCGAGTAGTCCAGGGTGCAGCCCAGGTATTAAGAAATGCAAAAACTGAGCAGGGCTTAAATTCACAGGAAGTATCAGAGATCAAATGTCCCAATCCTTCTCATTTCAGGGGACAGTGTCTGCAGCTCAGCATGCAATATGGGTCAAATGGTCTCCGCCTTTGGAACAAGGCCGACTTACCTCTATAAGTCTATCAGGTAAATGACCTACAGCCTAGAAAAGCTGAATCCCATTGGCATCTCATTGTATCATGTTCTTCCCTAGAACCATAAGAAATGTGTGTATTTTAAACTGTCAAGGACTTTGGAAACCATCAACCAGCATCCTCATTTTAAAGATATAGAAACTACCTAGAATGGAGAAGAGGCTTCCTTCTCTCAAATAACAACAAAAAAAGAGAGAGAGAAAAGCAAATATTTTATTCTTTTTTCCTGCTCAGTGTTATGGTATAGGGATTTATTTCACTGAAAATTGTTCATTGCTACTATAAGGCTACATCATCTCTATTTTCAGATGCCTACATTCATTAGGGGTGTTTTTTTTGCCTCCTGATTAGGATTTCTGCTAGGATCCTTCACTGCCCTGCTTGCAACTGGATTCATCTGTCAATCCCTAGGCTGGCCTATGGTCTTCTATATTTTTGGTGAGTCTCTTTCTATAAAATCCCAGTCATTATTCAGAATTTAGGAAAAATTAAAAATAACACCCAGATATAACATAATAATTTATATGAAGTTAACAATATTAAAAATTATGAATTACATTGAAGGAAAGAGATAAGTCAACATTCATTAATTTCTTATTACAAGGCATCACACTCAGATGTATTACTGTACATGCATTACTGTACATAACATTCTCAATTCCATAATATAGATTTTAAAGGCCCATACCCCTCTGTGAAACTCTTGAGGAAATGGATGATCAGAGTAGATCACTGTTTAGATTTCAGGAAGATAGTACAATGAGCATACTATTTATACTTAACACCCCAAGCATGATCCATTAATTTGATGTAAAATATGAAATCCTTACAAACGGGAATAAATAAGAAAGTGTGAAGGATAGGAGTTTCCAAATAAGTTGGAAAATAACTTTGTCTTTCAGATCATGGGTTCAGATTCATGGATAAGAGACTATGGATGGGTATTATTATGCCCATTTGATAGGTGAGGAAATTTATGGAAGCTTAATTCAGAAGGATTTATTTACAAAGTGATTAATTAAAAAGATAAGAGATGTGGCAGAATCACAAGGATAGTGCAGTAATCTGGAGTTAGCAAGATGGAAGCCAATTCCATGGAAGCTATTACCATCTCTAGGTCAAAAGGGCCAAGCAAGGGAGTAGTTATATGAATACATTAGGAGACAGTCCTGTAGAGAAGGCTGAAGATCCATGATTTTTCATAAAAAAGCATATAGACTGAGGCAATGTTAGGAAGGAGATAACTAGGGGAAGAGACACCCTAATCTCATTCAACCCTCTCATCGTCTGCCAGGGCTTTCTGTTGGCCAAATCTCTCTAGAAAACAAAGGGCATAGTGGCCTGTTGATGTTCATTCAAGTTAGCCATCTGTGGCCAAAGCCACAGAGGGTGGACAGTAGATGAAGAAGGACAAACAGAAGACATCCAGCACACACAGTGAGCAAATGGCAGAGCCATAATGTGAAAACATGTCCTCCATCCTCAAAGTTTCATTGCTCTGTTCATCACTATTATTAGTCATCAGTAGTAGGTAATGATCACTATAGTGATGGTATACACAAACCCTGTATCAGAAAAGGGGCCAAAGAAACTGGGACTGTCTAGCAAGGTGAAAAGAAAACTTGTGAAAGCATGTCTTATAGGACTGTCATATCAGAGAAATGCATACCTGCTCAGCATTATAAAATTAAAACTAGTATGCAGAAATTACAAAGAGGTGAAGTTGCAGCTCTATTTAAGAAAAACTTGTGAATAATTAATGCTGACCAATATTGCTGATCAATGGCTGGATGACCTCCAACATTCATATTGTATCCTATTTCAACATCACATACATGTGTGCAGCAACATACATTTGCAGTTACTGTGGGTGGTTCCATGAACCTCAAAGAAAGGGACTATACATCATACTATGGTGACAGCTTTACCATCAATTGCCTCATATGCTTTTTCTTATCACTTAGAATAGAGGAAAAGGGCTTAGATGGCACCAGGGTAGGTGTTTAGGTATCTGCCTCCACAACTCTTACAATGAGTTATATACAATGCCCTTACATGTCAAGTGACCTGACCAAACTGATAGTAGACGCAAGTCTAAAACCAAGATTTATTATTATTATTTTTTGCTTTACTTGAATTTTTCTCTCAATAATGTTAAATAAATCTGAATCTATACTATTTTAAAGAATAAAATAATGTCTGCCTTCAGGCAGCTGATAATTGCTGAAGAAAATACCAAAATGAGCAAACTGGATCACAAACTCAATGGCCTGGATGTCCTGCTGTTTCCACAAAGACTAGATCAAACTTCTCAAGGCTTCTCTACTCTCCTCAGATCTCTAAAATGGCTCCCTTTCCCCTGGCTTCTCTTTCAAGTTACCTCCCTTTAAACAGTCGAAATTATTGCATAACCTGTCTGTATCCACTGCCCCCATTTTTTAGCTTCCCACTCTCCTTAACTAGTGTCTAACCCATTCTACCATCAAGACAGCTTTTGCCAAGATGACTTATGGCTTCCAGCAGAGCTGCCCTGAGGCCTAGGCAAGGGCCTTTGCTCTGAATCCACACTGTAGAGAACCCATACTGGCCCACCTCCTGCCAGGCCCTCTTCTAGGTTAGGGATTCTATAGGGTCAAGATTATAAGTGCATCAGAACTATGACCCTCTTTCTAGTCATCATTGCCAGAAATTTTTGCTCAAATACAATCAAGGCTTTTTCAGACCTGGCAGAACTCTTCCACACATTCATAAATTGAGGCTTAGCCAAGGGAAATAGGCAAAATTATTTGCAGAGGATGTAGATGGAGCATGATGGGGAAGGCAAGAATTTCTACACATACCCAATCAAAACTTGTAGTGACATGGGAATGGATCTGGATAGGAACAGAAGAGGTCGACCTTACACCACAGTAACCACAGATCTGTGGCCAGTGGAACCTAAGAATTCAAAATTTAAACCCCACTTCCCAGGTCATTTTTTTCCTCTGGCTTCTTCCAAATTTTGTCTTTGATTTTCTGCAGTTTGAATGTGATATGTCTCAGCATACATTTTTTTAATATACATTTATCCTGTCGGTATTCTCTTAGCTTCCTGTATCTGTGGTTTGGTGTCACTACTTTGGGGAAATTCCCAGTAATTATTCCTTCAAATATTTCTTCTATTCCTTTCTTTTTGTTCTCCTTCTAATTATTTCCCTAACACATATGTTACACCCTTTGCAATGGTCCACAATTGTTGGATATTCTGTTCTTTTCTATTCTTTTTCTGTCTGCAATTCAGCTTTGAAATTTCTACAGACATTTCTTCAAGTTCAGTGATTCTTTCCTTGGCCATTGCTAGTCTATAAATGAACCTATTAAAGGCATTCTTCATTTCTTTACAGTGTTCTTGATTTCTGGTATTTCCTATTTATTTTTTATTAGAATTTCCATATATATACTTACATTACACATATGGTCCTGTATGTTGTCCACTTTTTCCATAATAATACTTTGGATATTAAACACAGTTATTTTAAATTCTTGATCTGATAATTCTAGTCTCTCTGCCATATCTGAATCTGGTTGATGCTTGCTCTGTCTTCAAAGTATGTTTTTATTTTTAGTATGCCTTGTGATTTTTTTTGTTGAAAGCTCAACAAGATGTACTAAGTAAGAGGAACTGAAATAAAGTCCTTAATGTGAGGTTTTATGTTTATCCGGCTTGGCTAAAGATTAGGCTTTGCTTACTGTCTACTATAGTTTAAGTTTCAGAGGCTACAGTTTCCTTGTCTTTGTTTCTCTGGAGACCTCTTAATAAGGTTTGAGACATGCAGTTCTTCCCATTTGTATACCCATTTATATACAGGGACCTTACTGATGTGGTAGTAAGGTATTATGTGGGGGAGAGTGTTCTGTAGTTGTATTATTAGCTCTCAGTCTTTTTGTGAGTCTGTGACCCTGGGCTTGATCTTCCTAAGTCCTTCTCAGTTTTTTTCCCCCTTAGTTGAAGCAGGAAGGCCAGAGGGACTGGAGTTACATATTTCCCTTTCCTTAATTGGTTAGGCTCTGGTAAAATTTCCCCTGAGAGCAGGTTTTCTTAAGAAGACAGATGCTCTAGATGTAATTCAAAAATGACTACTTTTTCTTTTCCCTGCTGGCAGGGTTAGGGAGTTTATCTCTAATCTTCACTATGAGAACATGGCAGGTCTCCTGGAGGTAAAACTCACAAAAGTGTGGGGGTCCCCCTAGGACTGGGACCCCTGAATTTTTTAAGTCTCAAACTTGTTCACACTAAGCCTACTGCAGTTCATCAATTACAAAGTTTTTCTACCCTGGTACACTGGTTCTCATGGAGTTGTCTGCTCTGGGCTTCCATTCTGGGAAGTTGTAACTCTCTGTAACTGCCTGTCTGTCTGTCTAATTTGGGGGACAGTGGGTTGCCCTGCGACTTCAAATTCTCTGACAGATCAAAGAAGGGTTTTTGATTTTTAGTTTGTTCAGCACTTTTCTTGTGAGGATGGGAATGATGACTTCCAAGCTCCTTACATGGCGGCCCAGTATCCAGAATTCTCTTTCCTTGTCGTTTTGAAATTATATATGTCAACATAGGATGGCAAAAGACATTTATTTAACAGTTAATTAACAAATCAATGGCTTAATTTATAACTTTTAAATGTTTATGTGAGTTTCCACTTATAATCTTGCCCAAGGCCTAACAAATGTTAGAACCAGCCAAGCCACCATGCTCATAAATCAAGTGGAGGTTCTTCAGTCTACATTTGACCCAAACTCTCAATCATATCCAACAGCAGCATTCTTGCCCTGGTGCCTTTGCCCTTGACTCCCTGCATTGACCCTCAATGCTCAGCCACTCTTTCTCATCTCTGTCTCTTTGACTCTGCCCTCCCTCCATTTGCTTCACCCTTTTGGCCATTCCCTCTCAGTCTCTTTTGCAGACTTGCTCTCTTCTACTTGCTTTTACCTCTTGTCTTTCTTTAAAGCTCTGTCTCGAGCTACTGCTCTAGAGCTCTATTCCCCCCCTAGACTATATAATCGATGCTTCAGTGTCAGTTACCACTTACTAGCCATGTGTTCCCGGGTTGAGGAAGCTGACCTTTCTGAGCATCAGTTTGCTCATTTTGAAAAAGAGATAATAGCATCATATGAATTTTCTGAGGGTTGAATAAAATAATATATATAGGTATGTATGCTTTGTACACATACTTATTGTGTGCTTGCTTCACTTACATTTTGCCTTGGGATCGGGTTCTCAGGTCACAGAGTGAGGTGGAAATAGTATATTGTCAAAATATCCTTTTAATATTGTTTACTGTGTCATAAAAGTCTAAGACCCCACATGGCTCTGGGTTTCCACATGTCTGATTCCATTCCTCTTGTCCTCATTCATGTCACCCTCCCCTTGCTTCCTCTCCTGTCCCTCTAGCCTGACTCAGGGCCTTGACACCTACTGCTCCCTCTGCCTGGAGTGTCCTTCTCCTGCATCCATGTTGAGCCTCCCCTGAGCCTGGCACTACTCACCTCCTTTCCCCTGTAACTTCTTTCCACAGCTCTTGTCACTGCCACTCAGTACCTTTCACTTATTTACTTTTTGTTATATTTTTCATCCACTAGAAAGTAAGATCTAGGCAGGGATTTTTGTCTGTTTATTCACTGCTATATTCTCAGTACCTAGAATAGTGAATGGTTCCTTTAGTGTAATGGGCATTTAATCAAATATTTGTCAAATGAATAAAAGCATTTCTGGAGGACCCACAGATAAGCACTACATGCTCCCTGTCCTAACAGGTGATTCCCTATGATAAGATCACTAGTACAAAAAAACTCAAGAAAAAAAAAAACCTGGCAAACTCTTATAGGACTTGGACAATCCCTATGGCCTGGGCTGTATCTTAAGAGCACAGCTAAGGTCAAAGCTGGGTGATTGTCAAGCCCTGTGAAGGCTCAGTTTTGCTATACTCAGGTTCTTAGACAAATAATGAAAACTGCCATTTTGGGAAAGAGACTCACTACAGACATAAGCAATCCCAATTCTAACTTGTCCTGCTTTGATAGGTGCTTGTGGCTGTGCCCTAAGTCTTCTCTGGTTTGTTCTGTTTTATGACGACCCAAAGGACCACCCATGTATAAACATCAGTGAGAAGGAATACATCACGTCCTCCCTCATCCAGCAGGTAGAACACAGATGCTCCACTTTGGTATCTCCCAGATTCCTCACCAAATGAGACCATGTTCCAGCTTGCTCTAATGTGCTAACACTGAATGGGTTCCTTTCCAGGTCAGCTTAAGTAAACAATCTCTGCCCATCAAGGCGATGCTTAAGTCTCTTCCACTCTGGGCCATTTCCTTTGGTAGTTTTGCTTTTCATTGGACAAATAGCATCGTGATTTTGTTCACTCCAGTATTTCTCAACTCCAAGCTCCATGTTAGTATAAACCAGGTGAGTATACCTTTGTTCTTCTTTTAACTTTATGAAGGACTCTGTGCTCATTTTTCTGTCTCTCATGACTCTAGTCCTAGCTCTTGCCCATCCCTATACTGTTTAGCTGATGTTCTTTATCTGGAGACTCACTGTTCCCATTTTTTATGTCAATATTGCCCAGTAGCACTCCCACAACAATACACACTCACTCATGTTCCCACCGATTCCTTACCTCCCATTCAGTGAATGATCACCATTGCATATTACTTAAGGCTCAACACCATCATTGCCTATAGGGACTGAGATCCTTCCTGGAAAGTCATTTGACCAGGCCCTGCCACCCTACCCAGCTCATACCAATCCTTTCCTCTAAGGTGAGGCAATGAATCCTGAGCTGAGAATCCATGACTCAGGTTTTATTCTGAAAGAACTGGCACTAGCATTGTTTGTCTGACTTGGAGAATCACTGATGCCTCGAACTTTTTGCCGTTTGATGGCGTAATAACCAGCAAAGACTCCTTGAGAAATGGAGTCTGGAGTTGCCACTCTGGGCACGCAGTAATGAACCTCCACTAAAACAGTCAAGGAACCACTGCCACAATGAGGTCATTTAAGCTCTCTCTGACTCAGTTTTATCTTCCACAAGACCATGGAGCTGCTGCAAGGACTAACAGCAGCTGGTCTGGAGTAAGCACCATCTGAATGTTTGCAGCCGTTATCATTATTATCTCTATCACTTTCCCCAGGGCCAGCACTTCCCATTCCCAATGCAGTGTTCCTCTCTACTATCCAGTACCTTCAGGTCCCACGATACTAAAAACGGAAAATTAGACAGATTGTGAAGACTGTTTCTGACCTCAAAACTACTTTTCTTTTTCTTTTGGATAGTGTGGCCCCAGAAGTAATTCTAAGGTTGTATGTTGATGCTATCCTGTATCATAGTACAAATTTGAGATACTGAATTCCAGTGTAGGGATTATTACAGCTATCATATTCACTGTCACAGTAACATTTCCTCCTCAGAATGGGCTGCTGTCTGCCCTCCCCTATTTGTTTGCCTGGATGATTGGTATTATAGCAGGGGAGATGGCCGACTTCTTACTGTCCAGAAATATTCTCAGCATAATTATCATCCGGAAACTCTTCACCACACTAGGTAAGGAACAGCAGGACATTCAAGTACCTTTGGGGTACTTCACCCTCATCCTAAGGATGCGCCTGACTATTATGTTTGAATCACTCCCCAGGACTTCTTCTGCCTGCCTTCTTTTACATGTGCCTGTGCTATCTGAATTCAAGCTTCTATGGCAGTATCATTTTCCTGGTACTTGGTAATGCAACAGGAAGCTTTTGTTTGGGCGGAATAGTAATAAATGCCTTGGATATTGCTCCCAGGTAGGGTTTTAAAAATTTCTTTATTTCTTGTATCCAAGCTCTCCAAGAGTGTTGTAAGATTTTAACTCTTCTGGAGTTCATGGCCAGCAGGCCAAAAGTTCTAAAGAAGCATCAATATAGGTCAGGTATATAATTTAAATAATAATTATGCACCTCATGATATATGCAAATATATGCAACTCTCACATATGTATGTGTGTGTGTGTGTGTGTGAAGAAGGAGGATAGCCCAATGATTAAGAGCACAGATTCTAGAGTCAGACTGTTGGGTTTCAATAACATGACCATCCTCCTCAAGCGAATTGCTTACCTTCTCTGTGCCTCTTTTGCACTTATAAAATGGGAGTGAGAATGCTTACCTCATAGGATTACTAAGGGGATTAAGTAAATTAATATAGGTCAAGGACATAGATTTGGGTCAGGCACATAGCAAACACTGTGAGAGCCACCCCATTACTATTCTTATCGGGTGCATGCTTACATATTATAAATTCTCATGACAGCCCATCAGTTAGTATATTTATTTTGTAACTAAGGAAACTGAAGTTCACATGCTTAATCGTCAGCCTAAATTCTCACCACTGGTTTGGGGTCTTACCTAGAATTTTAATCCAGATCTATCTGGCAAAGTCTTTTGCTGTTTTTACTATGTTAAGCCTTTTATTTGTTTTTGATGTAACAAGTGTGACTAATGGAAGCAGTTCTGCCATTTGCACAACTCCAGGGAAATGCTGTTTACATTGTATTTTATGGGGCTAGCACTTCCCGGAGAAAACAGACCTAATATAAACAGAATTCTCTGAAGTTTAGTAAAACAGTGGCCTTGGGGTAAAGGGGCAAAATCAACCAAGAATAATCAACTTTGTCTCAACTTTATGAAGATTTTGCTCATCAGACCTACGTGAGGTGAGTGCAAGAGTAATGAAGACATGTGTCTATTTGATTTATTGTGTTCCAAGACCCTCCTTAAAATGCCTGTAGGTTTTCTGATTACTTGAAATTGTATAAAGACATAAAAGGATTATTTGATAAAGAATGCACAATACCAGATGAGCCTTTTGCACTCTGGAAAACAGGTAAATCAAGAATGGATATGCAAACAGATAAAGGAAATTATAAATAGCTACAACTTATTGAGTATTATTTATGGGTTTGCCATGCCCCAGTGTGAGTGAGATAGTATTACCCACAAGTGTGGGTGAGGAAACAAAAGACCAGGGAAATGAATTTATGTAAATTCACATGGTTAGTAATAAGTAGAGTGGGGTTCTTAGATATGTCTGCCTCTAAACTTGAGTACCTGTAGCCACTTCCTCTCTACTGTTATTTGCCAGCACCTGTCAGTAGGATGTGTAATATCTCAGCCAGCGATGGCTTGGATAAAATTAGCCATGGACTGAGTTACTTCACTCCAATGGACCCAAATTCCATTTTGCAGAGTCAGAGAGAATAATTATACTTACGTACAATTGGAAAAAATTCTTAGTCTCTTAAGCTAGAGATTCATCCTCAATCTTTAGGGCATATGTATGTTGTATCTCAACCACATTAATTTGTATTGCTTAAACTATTGTTTTTATTAATGGGATGGAGACAGAACTTACTTAGATAAGAATGTGCCTAATCATATACCTCCCTTGCCTTTTAAAGAGAGTTCCCTTAGAGGATAAATTTCTAAATTGTCCTCTTAGTGGAATTTGGTCTGTTAGAACTGAAGAGTAGGACAAACTGAAGAGTTTGGGCAGAAGAGAGATGGCAAGAAAGAAGTTCTGGAAAGAAGAAGAAGAGACACAGAGATGTAGTTTTGTGAGAATATTGCTCAGGAAATGAGATTGAGTAAGACAGAGAAGACCTGAGAAGACAGCGGCTGCTGTCTCTTTGGTGGATAGCAAGAGAAGAAAAGCACAGAGGATTCTAAAGATGTTCTGTGATGCATTAAGAAGGCACTATTATCCCCTTGACATTCTTAAAGGCTCCAAAAATATTTTAATTGCTTTTAATTATTTTTGACTGATGTATGGATTGTGCATCCTTAACTTTCCCTCCATGTGGGGCTGAACTATAGGTTCAAATACCTGAATCTTATTCAGGTTCTTCTAAATCATATTACGCCAAAATATAAAATCAATAAAATCCGAAGTTTACTTCGGTGGCTATTTAAATTTCCAAAATGTTTTTTACCATGGGTTGTTTCAGATGAAGAATAAGCAATTTTAGAAATGATTGTTGCCCAGAAATTGTCCTGCACTAGAACAACCTCAAGGTTATTCCCCACATCAGAAACCTGTTATTTGGGAGTAGGGTGGCATGAGAGATGAAGCATAAAAAGTTCTCACCTTGCTTCTCTCAGATCAGTGAACTGCTCTATCCTATCCATGTGTAATAGTTTTCAGAGGAATTGTCATGGCACTCAAGATTCTTGACATTAGCTATTCTGTTTGTATTTCTGACTATGGAATGAAAGCACCTCTGTCAGTAAAAAAGGGTCAAACCCTTTCCCACAGCCACAGCACACTATGATTTCTGAATCTGGGAAGAGGCACTCGTTAAAGATGTCATAGTTACAAATACACAACAGGACAAATACAAAGAAAACCACACCTAGACTGTTATAGTAAAACTGCTAAAAATGGGAAGGTAGGAAAGAGAGAAAAAGCAAGATCTCTGAAAAACAGCTATATACAACAGGCACATTACTTTCGAAGGAGCAGTAGCAAGACTGACCACTGCGTTCTCAATAGAAACAATGAAAGTTAGAAGTTAATCTCTAATATAAAAAAATTTACTATTAGCCTAGAAGTCTATAGCCAGCAAAAATTTCCTTCACAATTTAAAGTAATATTAAATTATTTTCAGGCAAACTATGAGAATTCATCAGCAACAGACCTCCAATGAAAGAATTATTAAATTGCAATTTTCCAGGCAGAAGTAAAACAATCAGAGATGAAGCATACAGGTATAGGATCAAATGAAGAGATAAGAGGAGGAAAATAATAGAGTAAATATAATAATTAGTAAATTCAGTAATTGTTATATAGACATTATAATTATTATTACACAATTAGTACATAATTATTAAAAACAAAAACAATAATACTTTTGGGGTATAAAATATATGTAAATTAAAATGCACAAAAACAAACATAAGATGAGGGAGTATAAATGAATGTAAGTTTTCTAACATGCTTTTATTAATGGAAATTATAAAAATATTAATTTATATTAGATGAAAATAAGTCAAGACTCTTTGTTTTAATTGTTAGGGTAACTACTGATAGTAAATGTGTAAAGGGGATGATATTTTTAAGAAACAGTTAATGAAAAAGACATCAAGAATAAAATTAAAAGGGAACATGGAATAGGTGGGAAAAATAGAACGATGATCATTTTAAATCAAATGTATCAGAAAACCATGAAATATAAAATGATTAATTTTTCCAAATTTTAAGGTAATTTAGATTGAGAGAAAAGCAAAATCAAAACATAATAGATTGAAAGGAAAATAGATCAGACAATGCAGACTTTAAGGGAAGAGTACTAGAGATAAAGAAGGATATTTTATAATTATTTTAATCCATTAGGAGTTATATTCTAAATTTCTATGCATCTAACATTTTACAACTGTGAAGCAAAATTTGAGAAAATTGTTCAATTTCCATATAGGGTTGAGGATGACTCCACATAGGTCAGCTTATGGATGATTGACCTTCCAGCTGGGAAAAAATTAAAAAGACCAGATAAAATACTAAAAATATTCCCTGAAAGGCATCATACAGCAGCAGAGGCCAGTAAGACCAAAGACACCACAGGATAGCAGCTCTCATGGGTGAGCCGAAAATGCTCACCATTCTCTGGTATCATTTGGCAGTTCTGGGATTTGCCAAAAGGTTGGGGATCCAAGTTTGGGCCTGGTAGAAAGCTACTGCTTTAGAACGCAGAAATTAGGTAAACATTTGGTAGGTACTCAGGTCTAGAGAAACAAAATTGAAAATTAACAGAGCTTAAACACAAAGACAGTTTCTCTGTGAGATATTTGTTATGAAGTTCAGTGGGGCAAAGGGCAGAAAACTAAGCAAAAAATCTGTGAGAAGCATGGCAGAATTTTCCAAACTATCTATGCTGAGGAGGCAAGATCCACTAGGGCCTAGAAGGACCCAGCTGAATACACTGAGCTCACCATTTAACATCAGGGAGGGTGATACTTAAGAAACAGGAGTACCAGAGGTAAACTGAGTCTTATCAAAACCGACACCTAAGCTCATCTCAGTTCATTCCCTAATTAGATTAAAACAGTCGGTTCCCTCCCCTCTATCTATTAGAGAAAAAGGTGACTCTTTTCTGACAAAGTATAACATATTCTGAGGTCCCTAGCACTTCTTATTCACAATGTCCAGCATTTAATAAAAATGACTAGGCATTCCAATGGATAGGGCCATGTGAACAACAACCATAAAATGCCATTAGCAACAGACCTCCAACTGATACAGATATTAAAGTTATCAGACAAGAATAGCTTTGAAATATCTATGATTAATATATACTCAAGAAACCAGACGGAAAACTGAATAAATAGGTGAAAAGATAAAGAATTTGACCAGTACTGGGATCTATAAAAACAATCACCTGGAAGTTCTAGAACTGAAAAAAAAGTCTGAAATTAAGGTCTTAATAGATAGATTTTAATGTCAAATTAGGCACAAGAGAGGACAGGATTGGTAAACTAGAAAACAAATCATAAGAAATATCCAAATTAAGCCATGTAGAGAAAAAAAGAGTAGAAAATAAATAAAAGAGAATAACAGGAATGTGAAATGAAGTAACAAGGCTAACAAATCTGTACTGGAGTCTCAGAAGAAAAAGAAAGATAAAATGTGACATAGGAATATTTTAAGATAAAACAGCCCCAAATAATCCAAAAGTAGTAAGAGATGGCAAACCAACATGCACAAGGCTCTGTGAATTTCAAACATGATAAAATGTAAATTAAAAAATATATATTTGTAGTAAGAATGCTGAAAACCAAAAACAAAGAGAAAAGTCTTAAAAGAAACTAGAAAGACATGTTACTTTCAAGTAGCAATAGTAAGCCTGCCATAAGACTTTTCAACAGAAACTTCGAAAACCAGAAGATAGCAAAATGAGCTCTATAAAGTGCTGAAAAATAAATAAATGTCAACCTAGGATATTATGCCTACTGAAATTATTTTTCAAAATTTAAAGCAAAATAAAAGAATTTTCAAATAGGCAAACAGAGAAAATTGTCACCAGCAGATCTTCATTAAAAGAAATACTAACAGGAATTTTTCGGCAAAAATAAATGATCCCTGATGAAATCTGAAAATGCTAGAAGGACTGAAGTGCAATAGGAGGGTAAATATGTGTGTGTGCAATTATAGAGACTATTGCTCTTTAAAAACAACAGAGAGTACCCTGTAAGTTGAAATGCATAAAGAAATAAAATGTGTTAAGAAATTGAAATACAATATAAAATAATACAAAGAACAGGAGGGAGATATACAGAGTTAAAAAATGTTCTAAGATTCTGGCATTACAGAGAAAATTGTACAAGTATGATTCATAATAACCTTAAATAAAAAGTGCATGTTATAATAATGTCAGTGCTTGAAAAAAAGTGAAATAGTTATAGAAGAAAAATGAAATAAGAATGCATGAATCTAAAAGAAAGAAGAAGTGAAATGTAAAAGAGGATATCAAATTGAAAATCGTGAGCAGATAATGACAATTCCAAGTATATCAATATTTATGTTAAATTAATATGGACAAAATATTCCGAGTAAGTACCAAGATAGTCAAACTCAATAAAAGGAAATGCAGCTGTATACTGCAAAAGACACAATTAAACATGAGGATATAGAAGGATGAAATAAAAAGATATAAAAGGATTTGCCAAGCAAGTATTAACCAAAAGAAACCTGGACTAACTGTATTAATGTCAGATCAAATAGACTTTAAATGCAAGGAACATTGCTAGAAAAAGTGTAATATTTCATAATTATAAAGAGAAAAAATGGAATTCTCCTTGTTTGAATTTAATAATATAGCTTTAATGTATATTCATCATGAACTGTGAGAACTCAAAAAACTAGACAAACTTACAATGAAGAAAGAGACTTTCACACACCTCTTTCAATAGCTTTACAAAAAAGAGGTAGACAAAAAGTCAGGGTATGGATGATTAGAACAACAACAAAAAACAACACTGTTGACCTGACTGACATATGTGGAATTCAACAAGGGGAGGATTCACATCACATCCTTTTCATTTGCCTCTGAGACGGTTAACTGAAACTGATAGTATGCTGGGTCATAATTCAAAATGATTGAAATTATTCAGAATATTCTCTATGATCACAGTGAAACTCAGGTTGCCATCAAAAGAAAAAGATACATAACACCCATTGCTTTGAGTTAATGTTTAGGTCAAAGGAGAAATCGCAATTGAAATTGAAAATACTTTAATGAAACATGACGTATCAGAGCATGTGGGATGGTTTTAAAATCATGCCCAGAGAGAAATGATAGCTCCTTAGATATATATTGGGAGACAAATAAGTCTTAAAATCAATAATCACATTTCTATCTCAAGGAGCCAGGGGAAAAGCAGCACATTAAACCAAAAAGCAAAGAAATTATGAAGATAGGATAGAAAAATGACATATAAAATCAATAATATCCAAAGTCAGTTCTTTGAAAATTAATAAAATTAATGAAATAAAGGCTGATCAAGAAAAATAAAGAGGATGATCACTATCAGTATATTATAGTCTTAGCACCTAATAGCAGAATATTATGAACAACTGTATGCCAGTAAATCTGATCATTTAGATGAAACTGAGAAGTCCTTCAACACACCCCCACACACATACACACAGCCCTAAAATATGATTTTCAGCATTTTTCATGGGGGAAAGGGCTCATAAAACTGACAAGGGCTCACAAAAGGCCTAAGTGGCCCTATTGCCCTGGGGCTTCTATTACTAAAATGAAAAAAGGAACAATGAGTTCTGGGTACATTTGGTGGTTTCTGCCCCAGCCTACACCTGTGGCTACTCATATCCATAAACGTTGTTCACGCAGAACACACTTTCCAGCTTCCCCAAAAGAGACAACTCAAATTTCTACCCAGTGACTACATATAGCTCGACATCCAAATCCATATGTGATGCCTCTCTGACCAGGGACACATAAACTCATAAACAAATTATACACTCCCCATATTCAACAAGTAAAGGCAAATAGGAATGGAATAGACCCAGGGAAAAATGCAAATAGAACAAAACAAACCGAAGGCCGTCCTTCTCATAAAAGGGAAGAACTAAAAACACAGAACCTTTAATGTGAAATCCATTGGACAGGGAAGGCAAAAAACTCTTTGTCCTGGAATGAGCTAATTTTTTATTAGACACTGATTCTGCTCTTCAAAAGGCACTCTTTGTTCTTCATGGCTCATGGATTTGGCCCCTACTTTATCTATTATTCTATGAGGCTTCCCTGATTTTAGAGCTCACTTTCTGCTGAAGTTGATTGAGGGCCCAGGATTGGCCAGTCATAGTTGCTTGTCAACTAGACTTCTGGTTTCCTTACCTGAGCACTGGCAGCAGTCACTGGAGCCAGTAGCCCTGGGACTGTGGAAAAAAACAGAGTCCTTCAATTTTGCATTAAGCCTAAACCAATTCCTATTATCAAAACACATCACCTTCTGAATTTTTCAACTGTGTTTATAGATTTCTGAACCCTTCTGGCTTCCACTCTGATATGGTTTCATTTTCTCAGTATTTTAATATTCTTACTGCTAAAGCCAACTTTTCTGACTCTAGTACAACCAGAAAATTATTTATATTCACATTCTTTTTCTGACATTCTAGTGGAATTTGAAGAGTAGGAGTGAGAAATTCAGGAAACAACAGTTCTCTCTGTTAAACTTCATTTCATTAGAGATGGCTTTTCCTGCAGCATTTGTGTTCTTTTGTATCTATGTATTATCATTATTTTTTGTATAGGTATTATGGATTTCTTAAAGGAGTTACAAATCTAATTGGAATGTTGGGAGCATTAATTTCTTCTACTCTGACTGGAATGATCCTTGGTCAGGTAAGGAACATTTAGACATGGGTAGTTTTTTTTTTTTAATATTATTTGTACAGAGAAAGAAGGTAATACATATACAAAAAATTGCAAAAGAGACATCAGCAGGAGCTAAGTAATGAGTTTTTTAAATTTTTCTATTATTAATATACAATTACATGAGCAACATTATGGTTACTACACTCCCCCTATTATCAAGTCCCCACCAGATACCCCATTGCAGTCACTGTCCATCAGCGTAGTAGGATGTTACAGAATCACTACTTGTCTTCTCTATGTTACACTGCCTTCCCCATATCCCCCACCCCATCCCCACCCCCGCTACATTATGTGTGCTAATTGTAATAGCCCTTTTTCTCCCTTACCCCTCCCTTCCCACCCATCCTCCCCAGTCCCTTTCCCTTTGGTAACTGTTAGTCCATTCTTGGGTTCTGTAAGTCTGCTGCTGTTTTGTCCCTTCAGTTTTTTCTTTGTTCTTATGCTCCACAGATGAGTGAAATCACTTAATACTTGTCTTTCTCCGCCTGGCTTATTTCACTGAGCATAATACCCTCTAGCTCCATCCATGTTGGTGCAAATGGTAGGATATGTTTTCTTCTTATGGCTGAATAATATTCCATTGTGTATATGTACCACTTCTTCTTTATCCATTCATCTACTGATGGACACTTAGGTTACTTCCATTTCTTGGCTATTGTAAATAGTGCTGCGATAAACATAGGGGTGCATATGTCTTTTTCAAACTGCGCTGATGCATTCTTAGGGTAAATTCCTAGGAGTTGGATTCCTGGGTCAAATGGTATTTCTATTTTGAGTTTTTTGAGGGACCTCCATACTGCTTTCCACAATGGTTGTACTAATTTAAATTCCCACCAACAGTGTAGAAGGGTTCCCCTTTCTCCACATCCTCACCAAGATTTGTTCTTGTTTGTCTTTTGGATGTTAGCCATCCTAACTGGTGAGAGGTGATATCTCATTGTGGTTTTAATTTGTATTTCTCTGATGACTAGCGATGTGGAGCATCTTTTCATGTGCCTGTTGGCCATCTGAATTTCTTCTTTGGAGAACTGTCTGTTTAGCTCCTCTGCCCATTTTTTAATTGGCTTATTTGCTTTTTGTTTGTTGAGGTGCATGTCAACCCCTTATCGGATATGTCATTTACAAATATGTTCTCCCTTACTGTAGTATGTCTTTTTGTTCTACTGATGGTATCCTTTGATGTACAGAAGATTTTAGTTTGATATAGTCCCAGTTGTGCATTTTTGCTTTTGTTTCCCTTGTCCAGGGAGATATGTTCATGAAGAAGTTGCTCATGTTTATGTCCAAGAGATTTTTGTCTATATTTTTTTCTAAGAGTTTTATGGTTTCATGATTACATTCAGGTCTTTGATCAATTTTTATCAAAAAGTTTACTTTTGTGTATGGGGTAGACAGTAATCCAGTTTCATTCTCTGACATGTAGGGGTCCAGTTTTGCCAACACCAGCTGTTGAAGAGGTCGTCATTTCCCCACTGTATATCCATGGCTCCTTTATCGTATATTAATTGAGCATATATGCTTGGGTTTATATCTGGGCTCTCTGTTCTATTCAACTGATCTATGGGTCTGTTCTTGTGCCAGTACCAAATTGTCTTGATTACTGTGGCTTTGTAGTAGAGCTTGAAGTCAGGGAGCATAATTCCCCCTGCTTTATTCTTCCTTCTCAGGATTGCTTTGGCTATTTGGGGTCTTTTGTGGTTCCATATGAATTTTAGAACTATTTGCTTAGTTCATTGAAGAATGGTGTGGGTATTTTGATAGGGATTGCATTGAATCTGTAGATTGCTGTAGGCAGGATGGCCATTTTGGCAATATTAAGCCAAGAGCATGGGATGAATTTCCATTTATGAGTGTCCTATTTAATTTCTCTTAAGAGTGTCTTGTAGTTTTCAGGGTATAGGTCTTTCACTTCTTGGTTAGGTTTATTCCTAGGTATTTTATTCGTTTGGATGCAATTGTGAATGCAGTTGTTTTCCTGATTTTTCATTCTGCTAGTTCATCATTAGCGTATAGGAATACAACAGATTTCTGTGTATTAATTTTGTATCCTGCAACGTTGCTGAATTCATATATTAGATCTAATAGTTTTGGAGTGGATTCTTTAGGGTTTTTTATGTACATATCATGTTATCTGCAAACAGGGACAGTTTTGAGTTCTTCCTTGCCAGTCTGGGTGCCTTTTATTTCTTTGTGTTGTCTGATTTCCATGGCTAGGGCCCCCAGAACTATGTTGAATAAAACATATTCATATTGTTCCCGATCTTAAAGGAAAAGCTTTCAGCTTCTTGCTGTTAAGTATGATGTTGGCTGTGGGCTTGTCATATATGGCCTTTATTATGTTGAGGTACTTGCCCTCTATACCCATATTGTTGAGAGTTTTTCTCATGAGTGGATGTTGAATTTTGTCGAATGCTTTTTTCAGCATCTATGGAGATGTTCATGTGGTTTTTGTCCTTTTTGTTGATGTACTAGATGATGTTGATGAATTTTCGAATGTTGTACCATCCTTGCATCCCTGGGATGAATCCCACTTGATCATCATGGATGATCTTTTGGATGTATTTTGTAATTCGGTTTGCTAATATTTTGTTGAGTATTTTTGCATCTTTGTTCATCAGGCATACTGGTCTGTAATTTTCTTATTTTGTGGTGTCTTTGCCTGTTTTTGGTATTACAGTGATGTTGGCCTCGTATAAAGAGTTTGGGAGTATTCCCTCCTCTTCTACTTTTTGGAGAACTTTAATGAGTATGGGCATTAGGTCTTCACTAAATGTTTTATAAAATTCAGCAGTGAAACCATCTGGTCCAGGCGTTTTGTTCTTAGGTAGGTTTTTGATTATGAATTCAATTTCTTTGCTGGTAATTGGTCTATTCAGATTTTCTTTTTCTTTCTGGTTCAGCCTTGAAAGATTGTATTTTTCTAGAAAGTTGTCCATTTCTTCTAGATTATCCCATTTGTAAGCATATAATTTTTCATAGTATTCTCTCATAATTCTTTGTATTTCTGTGGTGTCTGTAGTGATATTTCCTTTCTCATTTCTGATTCAGTTTATGTTTGTAGACTCTCTTTTTTTTTTGATAAGTCTCGCTAGGGGTTTTTCTATTTTGTTTATTTTCTTGAAAAACCAGCTCCTGCTTTCATTGATTATTTCTATTGTTTTATTCTTCTCAATTTTATTTATTTCTGCTCTAATCTTTATTATATCCCTCCTTCTATAGACTTTGGGCCTCATTCGTTCTTCCTTTTCTAGTTTCATTAATTGTGAGTTTAGACTCTTCATTTGGAACTATTCTTAATTCCTAAGGTAGGCCTGTACTGCAATGTATTTATTTCCTTCTCAGCACAGCCTTCGCTGCATCCATCAGATTTTGTGGTGTTGAATTAATTATTGTTGTCCTTTGTCTCCATATATTGCTTGATCTCTGTTTTTATTTGGTCATTGATCCATTGTTTATTTAGGAGCATGTTATTAAGCTTCCATGTGTTTGTGGGCTTTTTCGTTTTCTTTGCGTAATTTATTTTTAGTTTCATACCTTTGTGATCTGAGAAGCTGGTTGGTACAATTTCAATGTTTTTGAATTTACTCAGTTTCTCTTTGTGGCCTAATATATGATCTATTCTTGAAAATGTTCCATGTACACTTGAAAAGAATGTGTACCCTGTTGCTTTTGGATGGAGTGTTCTGTAGATGTCCGTTAGGTCCATCTGTTCTAATATCTTGTTCAGTAGCTCTGTCTCTTTACTTATTTCCTCTCTGGTTGATCTGTCCTTTAGAGTGAGTGGTGTGTTGAAGTCTCCTAAAATGAATGCATTGCATTCTATTTCCTCCTTTAATTCTGTTAGTATTTGTTTCACATGTGTAGGTGATCTGGTGTTGGGTGCATAGATATTTATAATAGTTATATCCTCTTGTTGGACTGACCCTTTTTTCATTATGTAATGTCCTCTTTGTCTCTTTTTACTTTCTTTGTTTTAAAGTCTATTTTGTCTGATACAAGTACTGCAACTCCTGCTTTTTTCTCCCTATTAGTTGCATGAAATATCTTTTTCCATCCTTTTACTTTCAGTCTGTGTATGTCTTTGGGCTTGAAGTGAGTCTCTTGTAGGCAGCATATAGATGGGTCTTGGTTTTTTATCCATTCAGTGACTATATCTTTTGATTAGTGCATTCAGACCATTTACATTTAGGGGGTTATCGATAGGTATGTACTTATTGCCATTGCAGGCTTTAGATTCATGGTTACCAAAGGTTCAAGGGCAATTCCCTTACTATCTAACAGTCTCATTTAACTTACTTTGTATACTATTACAAACACAACCTAAAGGTTCTTTTTTTTCCCCTCCTTTTTCTTCCTCCTCCATTCTTTGTATGCTATGGATCATATTCTGTACTCTTTGACTTCCCTTGGGTGACATCTATTTAGACTTAGGAGTACTTCCATCTATAAGAGTCCCTCCAAAATGCACTGTAGAGGTGGTTTGTGGGAGGTGAATTCTCTCAGCTTTTGCTTATCTGAAAATTGTTTAATCCCTCCTTCAAACTTAAATGATAACCTTGCCAGGTGAAGTATTCTTAGTTCAAAACCCTTCTGCTTCACTGCATTGAATATATCATGCCACTCCCTTCTGGCCTGTGAGGTTTCTGTTGAGAAGTCTGATGATAGCCTGATGGGTTTTCCTTTGTATGTGATCTTTTTTCTCTGCCTAGCTGCTTTTAAAAGTCTGTCATTATCCTTGAGCTTTGCCATTTTAATTATTATGTCTTGATGTTGTCTTCCTTGGGTTCCTTGTGTTGGGAGATCTGTGAATCTCCATGACTTGAGAGACTATATCCTTCCCCAGACTGGGGAAGTTTTCAGCAATTACCTCCTCAATGACACTTTCTATCCCTTTTTCTCTCTCTTCTTCTTCTTGTACCCCTATAATGCGAATATTGTTGCATTTCCATTGGTCACACAGTTCTCTCAATAGTCTTGCATTCTTAGAGATCCTTTTTTCTTTCTGTGCCTCAGCTTCTTTGTGTTCCTTTTCTCTAATTTCTATCCCATTTACCGTCTCTTCTACTACATCTAATCTGCTTTTAAATCCCTCCATTGTATGTTGCATTTCAGAGATGGAATTTCTTAATGATTGAATCTCCGACTTAAATTCGTTCCTGAGTTCTTAAATATTTTTCTGTACCTCCATAAGCATGTTTATAATTTTTATTTTGAACTCTCTTTCAGGAGGATTGGTGAGTTCAGTTTCATTTGTCCCTCTTTCTGGCATTTGTGAGATTTTGGTCTTTAACCATGTTCTTTTGTCGTTTCATATTTCTGTGTGGTGCCCACTATTGCACAGAAACTCCAGTCTCTGGAGCTGCTTAGCCCCTAGAGTGAGGTTGGGGGTCATAGGGGAGTGGAACTGGTGCCTGGGGGGAGGAATGATCTGTTTCCTTATTTCTGTCTGCGGTGCCTCTCTCCAGTGTCATAGCCTATGGACCAAGCACACAGGTGTGCTTTGTGTCTCTAGCTGTTGTAGGCTGGACCTCCATCTGGCTGGCCTGACGCCATTGCAGTGACTGCAGATTTGCGAGCAAGTGCCTGCCGGCCAGTAGGAAGGCTCTGCAGGATGCGTGTCCCAGTGGGGGCCCTCGGAGCTGAGTAGACAGCCAGGGGGATGGAGCACCTGAAGCTCCCCAGTGTTCCCAACCAGCTGGGCAGAGCACACCTAGATAACCTTGTCCAGCTCACCCTTCTCCCACACAGCAAGCTCCATGCAAACCCTACCCCTTCAGCAGCCCTCTGGCTGCTAGGAAAACTCTCAGACTGCCTGCCTTTCCTCTGACACAGAGTGGCCGGGGGTGGATCGCCTCCTTCACAAACAGCTGGAATGTCAATTTCTCAAACACTCTGCCTGTCTGAGCGCCACAACATCCAGAGCACCACACACTATAGGATTCTGCTCAGAAAGCAGATCTTTAGGGCTAGGTGTTCAGCCGTCCCAGTCTTCCATCCCCTCCCCCGCTCAGTTTCTATTCCTCCTGCTGGTGAGCTAGGGTGGGGGAAGGGCTTGGGTCCTGCCAGATTAAGGCTTTCCTATGTTACCCTGTTTTGTGATGTCTGCTCTGTTCATGAGGTTTCTTTGGAATCTGGTTCGGCCTTCTTTCTTGTTGCTGTTTTAAGTTTTGTTGTATTAATTAACTATATTTTTGTACTGTTTGTGGTTTTGGGAGGAGCTCTCCGTCTCACCTCTCATGCCGCCACCTTGAATTTCACACCAAGTAATGAGTTTTTTTATGTCATATTAAACTTGGTCAAATCAGGCAACCTTCCAAATCTACAGATAATACAATTTCTTTCTCATTGTACATCAATTAGTTGTGGTAGGAACTCTAATCTTTGGTCATTGGAACAGAAGCAGCCCTCAGTGACTTTTAATGATGAATGTGTGGCTTGATAAAAACAGGTCTTAGACTGGATGAGTGGTAACATTAAGTGGCAAGATACAGTTTTGTCAGAAAAGAAATGAAAAATCTGGAGCAAACAATTTAAAAAGGCCAAAAGAAACTCTTCTGTGAAGGTCAACTTCTGTTTCTACAATTCTTGTGAAATCCTCCTCTTACAAATGTTTAAAACGCACTACCAATTTTAACAATCATTTTAAACGCATGCCTGATCTTGAAAAAAAGTGAGAAAATTTCAGAGATTAAAAATTAACGAAGAGCTTGAATCCTTCAAGGTAAAGGACCATCAAAGTCACCAGCTGTTTTGAGGAAATTTCTCAGCCTGGGTGATGTGCAGCTTCAGTTGTAATTGACAAACAGAGAATAAGAGATAAAAATACCAAAATCACTCATAAAAGATGAGTCAGAGTGGAAATGCAGTCATAAATCTGTAGTCACTAAGGACTAAACCCTCATACAATAGCACTATGAAGCTCATATATTAACTTGGTTTATTTGGAGGAAAACCTACAAGCTGAGAATTAGAAGTGTGCAGGCAATGCCTCCAAATCCTCCTTATCTCATGACTTGGGCCAGAGAGAGATGGTTTGCATTCCCCATGCCAAATTTCCCATAGAGAGGAGCCCTCTACCTTCGTGTTCTATGTACTTATGGTATCAGAAAGGCAGGAAAAATCATTATAATAATGGAAACTCCCTGGTCAGAGAAGTGGCCTCACTAGAAAAGGAGAACTCCAGGAGACCAAAGTGTGTTTTATCACCCTGAGCATAGAGCCTATTCAGCCTGTTTGTCTGTTGAACACACTCAGACATGCTGAGCTGACTTCCATAGGTTATTAGGTGTGTTAACTTCTCTGCCAGCTTCCAAAAGGTGGGAGGAAATGTGGCTTCAGAACAATCCAAAGTTGTCCTTGCCCAGTAAGGAAACGTTTGTCTCAGTCTCAGCTTCAAAGGCAGAGGAATAACTGAATGAAGATCCTCTGAACATTTGAATCAACAAAGCAATTTACACAAAGGCTTGCGGCCCAAATTCAAACTCTATTTGCTTCAAATGCCATAAGCCAAGAATTGAATTCTAAGTAGTCCATGGATGCCTAGTAGGAGCAAATAAAATTTTTCTGGAGAAACTCTTCCTAAATTCATACTCCAGAATTTTCTCACACATAAAGTTTTATTGAACATGATTTCACAATCAAAAAGCATGAAACCCTTGAAGAAATAGGTGTCATGTGAAAATTAGAAGAATAAAAACCCAAAGAATCAGATCCTCAGAGATATTGGAAATCTATGCATTCTTTTTTTTAATATAATTTATTTTGGTATCATTAATCTACAATTACATGTGCAATACTATGGTTATTAAACTACCCCTTCATCAGGTCCCCCCCACTAACCCCATTACAGTCACTGTCCATCAGCGTAGTGAGATGCTATAGAATCACTACTTGTCTTCTCTGAGTTGTACAGCCCTCCCCGTGCCCCCCAGAACATTACATCTGCTAATCGTAATGCCCCTTTTTCCCTCTTATCCCTCCCTTCCCACCCGTTTTCCCCAGTCCCTTTCCCTTTGGTAACTATTAGTCCGTTCTTGGGTTCTGTGAGTCTGCTGCTGTTTTGTTCCTTCAGTATTTCCGAAAAAGACAAGTATCAAATGATTTCACTCATATGTGGAGTATAAGAACAAAGGAAATCTATGCATTCTTTAAAGTAAAAGAGAGGATTGAAAAAATAAAGAAACAATTTGACAAAGAACCAAATCTAACCTCTGGCAATTAACAATATAAAAATTGAAATAAAAATGTTCAGATCAAATACAGCTAAAAAGAGAATTAGTGGTGCTTTTGGGAAAGTAAGTAATTAATGAAGACAATTTAAAAGCGGGGAAAAATATCAAAAGAATCTTCTGTGAAGCTTCAGAGAACTAAGGAGATAGAAAGCTTTAACAGGAAAGATCTGGGGGAAGCTGGGACCTGAAAGAACTGAGGGAAGGACTAGGGGTTATTTTCTCACTAGGGTGAAGAAAACTGCTCTAAGTTAGAATTTAGTCTGAGAGCTTCCAAGTGCTTCATGGGAAGAATAAAGGCTAACAAAAATGAACCAGTCCTCACAAGGTCTGCTTTGAGTCATCTGGGTAGACCAGAAAATATCAAACCTCAACTTAAAGGGGTTCAGAATGCTAGTGCCCTAGACGAGTCTGGTCATAGCAAAGTAAAACACTGCTTGGAGGAAGATAGCATCACCAATCAAATTATCATTAGAAATAGTTTTTGAGTACAATCTTCTGCACACAACAAAAGGTAATCAAGCACACTGAGGAGGCATGACAAAATGGGGGAAAGCAGCAGAATGGCAAACAACAGCAAATAGTTGCAACAGAAATAGACTCAAGGACTGCAATAATGGGATTTTCAAATCAGACGGTAAGATCAGCGCGTATTCTCTGCTAAAGTATAAGCGAAGCTTGAAGTTTCTGCAGAAGGCTCAAAACTGTAAGTCACATAGAATATTTGAAAAAGTACTAAAAATAGTTTTAAAAATGGAAAATTTAAAAACAAAATTAGGAACTCAGTGGATGAACTTGACATATACAGCTATAGTGCTAACAACCCAAATCCTGAGAGCAGAAAACTACAAAGGTTTTTCCTTTCCCGGTTGATGGAGCCATCACAAGTCAGCTGGTGGGCTAAGTGGGGAGAGCCCCTTCCCTAAGCATTCCCAGTGGCTGAGGCAGAGAAAAGACGGGTAGTGAGTTGTGCAACGTCTCTTTAACCTTCTGCTCCACCTCATGATCCAAAGGAGTTTCACGGCTGAACTTGACTTTAAGGGGGCTATGGAGTGCCACCTTATCATGTGCCATTTGGCCAAGAAAGAGGACCTAAATGTTTGGTGAGCAACTTACTGATTATGTCAGTCCACTGTTCCACTCACCAAAAATTCAGTTTACTCTTCCTGCCTGTGGGACAATTTTATTCCTCCATACAGGATGTAGCACAAACCCAGAGTCCCACCTAGTTATGGCATCAAGTTCAAAGTGCAGAATGTGTCATTTCTTCATTGGAAGATAAAGCACAACACCCCTCTACCGCAGGGGGTGACATGCTCCATTGCACTGTATACTATGACAGCACAGCAATCCAATGGCCGTAATAAATACTTCCTTTCAGAACAGGAAGACTGGTAGACAAACAACAGCCACTGGTCCATAGTAATACCAATACCCTTCCAGTTGCAAACATGTTTATGATATATTTCTAAATGAAAAAACATACATTTTTGGCTTTAACACTATGTATATCATAATGTCATTTTTATATATTAAAATGATATGGACATTGACACAGATCAGAAGATAGAGAAATAGTGATTATCTCTGTAGAGTGAAATTATGACTGTTTTTGCCCCTTATGAGTTTTCCATGTTAATGACCTGCATTGAGCCTAAATTAATTTTAATATTCTATTTTAAATGTTAAAAAATGCAACAAGCCCATAATTTATAATTACTTTGTCTTTAATTCTTCAGGATCCAGAATCTTCCTTGTTTAAAACCTTCTACCTGATTGTGGCTGTTAATGTGATAAGCCTCATTTTCTGCCTTGTATTTATTAAAGCAGAAATTGAGGATTGGGCTAAAGAAGGACAACACACACGTCTCTGAAGGTAGGAAGTACTTAGATTAAGAAACAAGAATTTTTTTTTTTTAACTGGCAGTGCAGGTGCAAGTGACATTGAAGATGACTCCTGACCAAACTGGTGTTGCTGATGAGATGGGGAAAGATAAGGGGTGTGGTTTTGGAAGAGAAGAAGGGACCATGCAAAGCATGAAACTATTTGACATGGAGATGGCATGAAGCCCAGGGGATATACTACCCTTGATTCTGGGGAGATACTGGAGCTAGAGATATAAATTTGGAAGCCTGGGCCCCTCTAATATTTAAAGGTGAGGAAGGTAAGGGGAAGTCTGCAAGGGTGACTGGGGAGGGTCTTCAGCGAAGTAGGAAGAACTGAAGACTATGGTATCTCAGAAAAGAGGTAAGAATGAGTACCCATGGCAAATGCTACCAAGGGGTCAAATTACATAAGGTTTGAGAATTTCCTAATGGATTTGGCAAGAGGTACCTTAAGGTAACCCTGACTAGAATGGTTTTCAAATGAATGATGGGGACAAAGGGTCCATTAAAGTTTAAGAGTGCCTTTATTTAAACTCTGTCAGTGGTAAAATAGAGAAATGTGTTTTTGTAAAACTGTTTCAGCTACTACACAAGTAAGAATTGATAGGTGTAGGACATACCCATTTTGTAAACTCCTGTGAATTCAGGGATCCAGGTACCGTGCATCAACAGCTGTTAACATCACAGAAAGTGAGACATTAGAGACATGGCATACATCCTGATGAAACAACACACCACCACCAAGGTCTTGCTAAGAGGACCACACTGAGAATGACCAAGGCTCTGGATAGAGCTACTGGTTTGTAATAAGATGTAGGCAGAACAGAGAATGTGTTGAACTAAATTCTAAGGATATCATCAGCAAATCTAAACTGTGGGAATTTTACAGGTCAATGACTCAGATTTCTTAACAAATAAAAGGAAAAAGAAAAAGGATGGAGAGGGTAGCCTCTAGATTAGAAGGAACTTAAAAGACATGCTAACTTTTCTGGCAAGTCTAACTCTACTTGTATATATACATGGGTGATAAATCTAAATACATGCACAGAAAACATTACTCTAAATGTCAGGATAGTTATTGCTTTTAGGGGGAGGAAGAGATTGTGATTAGGATAGACCACATGGAAAGACCTTCTGGGCTCTTGGCAATATTCTATTTTTCATGTCCAGAGTGGCTATTAAAAATATTCATTGAGTTATACATTTGTTTTGTGCATTTTTCTGTATCTATGTTTTATAATAAAGGAAGGAAGACAGGAGGGAGGGAGACAGAGAATATGAACTGAGGAAATGGAGACAGCAAAAACAGACAACCCTACAAAGGAAATCAGAAATGGCATGGTACCTGTAGGGGTATGTGGCATTGGGGGGTTTTGTTTGTTGTTTGTTTTAGAATTGGTTATGGGGACAAATACAGTGGGTCAATATATGAGTTGGCATTTTATCTGTGCAATAAGCAGTGAGGTTTTTACTTAAGAGGGACTAGTTGGGAGGAGGAAATAAGGACTCCGCATTGGAAAGGGGTAAAATTACCATTATGAATGCATGATACGATTGTTCACCCAGAAAATCCAACTTGGTTGACTAGAAAGCTATAGAAATAACAAATGTATGCAGTAAGTTTCCTGACTAACCTATTAGTACAGAAATACATTTTTTCAGGTTAAACAACAATAACCAGTTAGCAAATTTATTGAAAGAAATGATCCAAACGATGATTGGAGGAAAATTTGATAGTTTTAATAAAAAAATTAAATGGATTCAGTACTGCCAGTACTAAGAATTTCCATAATGGTGCACTCATAAAATTTAATCAAGATGCATTTATACTCAACATTGCTTATTAAAAATGGCAAAAATCAGATAAAAAAATCTAGAGTCGGTGTAGTCCTAGTTAATAAATTTTGTATAAATGAATGGAAGATAACTAGCAGTTGAAAAATATGGGAGCTCATACAAATGTTTTAATATAGAAATTACTGAGGTCTTTATGAATAAACACATAACAACACTAGGATATATTTCATAGATTAACAAAAGTTTACCTTCTATTTCCAAGGTACAGAGTTGGGCACATCTATGGCAGTAATCATTACTTTATTCAGACCCTATAAATTTTATTTGTTTCTATATATGTCACGTATTAAATACAAAAAGTTATACTAAAGGTTTTCTACTATTATATCTATTCATTTTTGTTTATGCCCAGGCAGTTATTATTGAACATTCTGATGTTATATTATAATTTCAAAAAATTTTGACAAGTGAATCTTAATTGGAAATTATAGAGAACATCAACCACTGTCTACATAAAGAAGCCTACTTTGCGTATCTATGGGCAGTAGGATATTTACTGGTTCACAGAGCCTCCTATTACTCATGGGACTATGAGCCCAGTGGAGGAGTGGAGAGGGAACACACAAGCACCTGGATCTAATTGGTCAGTTTGTGCCAGTCACCACAGAGACCTGCCCACAGAGTTCCTCCTGGTGCTATAGGTGGGGGAGTAGCCAGAAGAGCAGGGAAAGTGGTGGGAGTGGAGAAGCCGAGAGCTCAGGGGGGCAGAGAGAGGAAGCAGGAGAGAAGCCATGTGAAGCCCCAGTTCTAGAAGTGGAGAAAACCCTATGTTGGGGAGCAAGCTGGACCAGAGCAGGAGCCAGTAGACTGAGCTATCTGTAACCAGGGAAAGCAAACCTGGTATGACCTGCTTTTAGCCCCCAACTTGCCCTTGTCTTTATTGGGTCTCACCAAATTCATAGTGAACTTGCCTGGAGTGGGATACCCACTCCACCTCAAGCAACAGAAATTTAATTTTGATTTTGTAAAATTATCAGTCTTTTCCATTTTGTGAGTTTCACTCTTAACTGCATTATGATATTGCAACCTCAAATTTTTTGTTTGTGTGTTTGTTTTTGATTCCCTGGAATACTTTTTTGTATTCTTTAAATTCCACCTGAGTCATTTCACATAATATTTGGTTCTTACAAAGTGTCAATTATTTCATCCACTCAGAGCTGTCTCCTTCCTATAGATGAGGTTAATCCAACTGCATTTATTATCATTAAAAATACACTTCATTTTGTGTTATTTTATATTCCCTTAAAAAATTTCCTCATTCTTGTGGTCCTCCTCCTACTCCAGCCGCTTTAGCACCTCTAGTAATTTGGAAGGTTTATGGAATATTTTAAATTTTGATTGTGCTTACACTCTCATTAAATCTTTGAAAATGTGTTCATTTTCATTGGCATGCTATTTTCTCTTTCTGCCCTCTCCCTTCCAAAATATCTAACACATTCAACTTTTCTAATTATTTTTCTCTGGTCAGGACTGTTTCTGCCTGAGCTTATAATTCCCCAAACATGATGTGGGTGTAATTTTCTCCATTACCTGGTCTCCCTTTTTGTCTTCCCGTTAGGACGGAGCTGGAGTGCTGGAAGAGTTAAATCCCCCTTTCAGCGCCTGGGCTCCTGACAGACAGCTCAGGGAATGCCAGCACAGGCAGCAGAATGGTTGGGAGATGTTTTCCTCCACCCTGCTTTTTGTTGTGTTGTGTTGATTGCTGTTACATCAACAACTTGCTTCTGTAGCGCTATCCTCCATCAGGCGCACATAACCATTTTGCTTTCTGAATCAGCAGTATTTTTCCGACAGGGGCAAAGCACACGTTGTTGCAAAACTGTTCAATCTCAACTTCCACCTTGATTGAAGAAGTTAGGGGGAAGATAAAAAAGGGCTGAGTCATGGTCATGTGTTTCTCCTCCAGCCCAGAGGCCATTGCCAAGGGCCAGGAACTGCAAAAGTCCATCTGGTTATCAGATGCACTTCTGCCCTCTTCGCTCCACCCTGGTGGAAGGATCCTGCAGGCCTGGCCCTGGGGCATTTCCTTTCTTCGCTCCTCAGAGGAACTCCTGGAGAGCCTGGGTCTGATGGGCAGCTGTGAGTTGATACCAATGTCAGCTTTCAATTTGGTCCTCATTGTTTCAAATTTAGCAAATAGTCCTTGCTGGTTTTGGCATGAGATAGTTCCCTAGTTTTTTAATTTTCTATTATTGCTTCTTTGAATTTATATCAGTGGGTTCCTGAGAAAATAGTTATGAAAAGGTCTCATGAGTAATGAGCGGCACTCAGAGGTCTTGGAGTGTTGAGGCTTTATTTCACACCCGTGGGCTCAGAGGGGAGTAATCTCCCAAAAGTCTGAGCCCCGAACAAAGGCAAAGGGAGCAATATATATCTGTAACCTTCCTACGTGCACAGCAAGTGAGCAGGCAAGGGGGAGTGAGTTTAGGGAGTGAACCTTGGGAATGGGTGTTCGGCAGAGCGGGAAATCAAGGGAGTGTTTTTGTTGTTTGTGTTGAGGAGGGGGAGACAGAAGGGAGCCACCTGGGCTAGACTGCTGTCCTTGTAAGTTTTTCCCTATCACTCTCCCCTCTGATGCCCCTTTAAAAACTTTGTTTTAGGGAGCATCATCACCCTGGTTTATGACAGGGTCATAATGGCTCTGCATATACATGAGCTGTACAGAGGAACTGCATTCCTTGATAGAGTTAATGAGCCAGTTAAATATGCAGGGTCCCACTAACAGTCCAAGGAACAGCAGAATCACTGGCCCAGCAAGGCCAGTTAAGAGTTGTTAGTCATGAATTCCATTCAAACCATCCTTGGAACCAAGACTTTTTGTTTTCTAACATCTTCTTCCTATGCTGGATGTTTTCTTTTACTTTGGCTAGAGAGTTTCTAACTATGCCAGACCTATCTGCATAAAAATAACAATCTTCTCCGAGGGCTACACATAGCCTCCCTGGGACATGACCAGGAGGTCCAATCCCCTATGATTCTGCAACACTACTTCAGCCAGGGAATCAATTTGATCTTGCAGCTGAATCATGGTGGTTTCAAGCTGCTCTAAATCTTGAACAACTTCTTCTATTAGGGCAGCGAGCCCTAAGTCTCCTTTTATTAGGGCCGCTGTGCCTACTGCAGCTGCTCTGGCTACACTGAGCCCGACTAGAGCAGGGATCAGCAAAGGGGCAGCCTGTTTCGCCCGGGAAATCTCACCGGGGGAAAGGAGGTAGTTCCCTTCAGGCCCATTATGCACTTTATAACTTTTGTACAGTTAAACATTATAGAGAGGTATTTTGGAAATGCACGCTGAGACTTGAGTTTAGCTAGGAGAGACAGACAAGGACAGCAAAACAACTTAACAATTACCCAATACACAATAGAAAGGGCAATTTTTTTGAGGAACAGTTTAGTCAGAGGGGCAGCAGCAGAGAATCCAATGCCTAGAATTTAAGACACCACTCTGACTAAAGCCAGGATCCACAGCGTGCCGGTGTCCATTAGTCAGAGGGCAATCATCAGATGTGAAGGCAGAGGATTTTGGAGGTCTGGCTGGGCTTTCTACTGATGTGTTTCTTCATCAAGATGATGGACCCTTTTCACTCTGGAATGATGGACTCACGGAGTGTTGCCTGCAACCTTGAGGACAGTAGGAGTAGTTAGAACAGCAATATGGGGGCCACTCTACTGAGGTTTGAGGGGATCCTTTTTTCCAATCTTTAACCCAGACTGAGTCCCCAGCCTGGAAGGAATGTACTGGGGTTCCTAGAGAGATTGGGGCTCTTTTTATGGTGTATTGTTGTAGCTTATTTAGGGTAGCTCCCAAGGCCTGGAGCTGCTCTCTTGCTCCCTTATCTCCTATTTGGTGTAGGTTCCCTGGGACACTTCCTAGACATGGAGGAGGGCGTCCATACACTAATTCAAAAGAGGAAAACCATTGAGTTCCAAGTGTGCAGTGAGCACGTAGGAGAGCCAGGGGCAGTAAATCTGTCCACGGGAGGTCAGTTTCTTGGCAAAACTTAGCTAGAGTTCCCTTGAGGGTGTGATTCATTTGCTCTACTTTCCCTGAACTCTGTGGCCTGTATGCAGTGTGAAGTTTCCAGGTAATGTTAAGGGATTTAGTTAACATTTGTACTACAACTGCTACAAAGGCAGGCCCATTGTCACTGTGGATTGTGGACAGTAGGCCAAACCGGGCACAATTTCTCTCAGGAGGACTTTAGCTACCTCCTGGCTTCATTCTGTCCTGGTTGGGAAGATTTCAACCCAGCCAGCATATGTACATACTATTACTAGGAGATATCTGAGTCCTCTGCTTGGCTGGACATCCGTGAAGTCTATCTCAAGGTCTTCAAAGGGGGCAACTCCTGCTCTTTGGACACCAGGCAGGGGTCATGGTGCAGATCAAGCATTATTTCTGGCACAAGTCAGGCACCGCTTACTTACTGTTCGGCATAATGCTGGCAACTGACTGATGTAGTATTGCTTTTTTTTTTTTAGGGTGGCTCCTTTAGCTATTACTCAGTGTTTTTATTTTAGTGTGCTTGTGTGGAGGGGCCTCCACTGGGGGTGTTAGGGCCATAGTGAGGGAAGGAGCTTTATCTGTTTTTTATTGGCTGCTGTTTTAGCTGCTTTATCTTCTGGCTGGTTCCCCTGTTTTATACTGTTGTTTTTCTTTTGATGTTCTTTGCAATGCAGAATTGCTACTTTTTTATGTACAAAGAGATTGAAGGGTCTTTTTTATCTGGCAGGCCCAGGGCTCGTGTCTGTTTTGAAGCAGCTTTTATTTCCAGGAAGGTGGCTTTTGCCTCTTTTGTCCAGACAGGGGGCTTCAGTCTGGCGCCCCAAGGAGATTGCAGAAGGGCCTTGCCATTGCTGAGAATCCAGGAATCCAGATCTTCACAGAACCTGGTGGCCTCTAGGAATTCTTGCCTGCCCCCCCCCTCCTCTGGGGCTGGGCAAGGAATCAACAACCTTTTTCCTCTCTGGCCCTAGTGCCCTCTTTCCCTGGGTGAGGAGGAAGCCCAAGGACCGGACTTGCTGTAGGCATATTTGTGCCTTTTTCCATGAGGCTCGGTATCCTGAGTCAGACAGGAGTTGCAGGAGGCCCTTGTGCCTTTCACACAATTTTTCTGGGTGTCACTGGCAAGGAGGAGGTCATCTACATACTGGAGGAGGGCACAGAATGTAGCTTCCCTCAGAAAGCTGTCAAGGTCGGCAGCCAATGCCCCTCCAAAGAGAGTGGGTGAGTTGTTGAACCCTTATGGAAGCCATTCCAGGTTAAGGAAGACATTGCTGCCCTGTGTCTGGTTCAGTACATTCAAAGGCAAACAAGACCTGGCTTTGAGGGGCAAGCCAGAGGCAGAAAAAGGCATCCTTTAAGTCTAGGCAAGTGAACCATTTGGCAGACTCTGGGATCTGGCTGAGGAGGGTGTATGGGTTTAGGACCACCGGTGTAAAGAAACAGTCACTTTATTAATGGCTTGCAGGTTTTGAAGAGGCCGGTACCCTCTTTCTGGCTTTTTGACTGGTAGAAGCAGGGTGTTCCAGGGTGATTGACACTCGATTAGAACTCCTGCCTCTCTGAATCTGATCAGGTGTTCCTGGGTGCCTGTACTCACCTCTTGTGAGAGGGGATACTGCCGCTGTCTTTGTGGCTCCGAGAATAGTTGCAGTCTTTTTCACTGAAGAGGGGTACAGGGAGGGTGACTACAGAGTGTTCTGCCCCTGTGTCAACCATAAAAGTCAGCTGTGGAGAAAGGTTGATAGTAAAACATGGACTGGCTTTGCTGGATGATCCCATATTTATTATGTCTTTCAGGCTCCCGCATCTCTTGCACCGGCATCTGAAGGGCACCTGCTCCCGGCCGAGGGTGCAGTCTGGCTGCTGGTCCGGGGGAGAGTGGGCTCACTGGTTCTGGAGTTGGCAGGGAGGCTGACAGTGGCAGGGTGTCTGGGACAGGGGGCTGGGTGCTGACGGCTTTGGAGGCATATAAGGCGGGGGCAATATTAGCTCTTCCTCCAGGTCACCAGCAAGAATTTGTGGAGGCTCAGGCTTTGCAGGCTTCTTTGTTGAGGCAACTAAGACCCTACCCTGTCCCTGCCTGTTGCAAGTGAATCACTCCTAAGGGGGAAGGGTCTGGGCAACTCCTAACCAGGAGTCAATGTGTGGGAACTGGCCAGGATGACCTGGATCTCCAGAGATGACCCACCAGACCTGGCGGATTGTTGGGACATTTAGAGACCCTTCCAGAGGCCACCCTACACTGACGGTGGGCAATACAGATTCACACAGGGCTTTTAACCTGCCAGGAGTTAATTTCACTCTGTAGTCTTCTGAAAATCCCTTCCTGAAATTCTTGATCATAGTGTCAAGGACTGGGTTTACTGTGCCCTGACCCCATAACATGTCCTTGGATGGTGCCCTGACAACAGAAAAGGGAGGGGTGCCTCCTCTAGAGAGGAGACCAGTAAGATGCCCATCCGTTCATGCTCCTCGCAGAGACTTTGGTCAGCCTTGACTAAGGTGCACCCGTATAAGTCCAGGGCCAGGTCAGCCGTAGCTGAATCACCAATATGTCGTGATGGCTGACCACAAATGTGGCAAAAGGCCCACTCAGATTCTGTAGTACAGGATGTGGAATCACAGATTCAGTGCAGACGGAAAGACTTCAGCCGCCCTGCATGCTCACTCACACACTCAGGCCAGAGTTTAAACATTCCTCCCCTGGGAATGTCTACCTGTGAGACTTCTAAGAAGTCTCCGGGAGGTGATCAGGCTCGCCTTCCACCCCAAAGGGTGATACTGGCTGGGTCAGGGGCCCCGGGGCCTTACCAGATTCAATGTTGGAACCAGGTCCTCACCTGACAAGCCTCCTTGAGTCCGGTGGGAACAGCGGAGCAGGGCCAGCACAGGGCAACTGGGTGGGAGACTGCTGAAAGATCAGGCAGGACGCACCTTCTCCGTTGCAATTGCCTGTTCCTTCACCGCCCCGCGGTTTGCCCCAAACTGGTGGTAGCAAAGGGCCAGCGCGGTTGGGTTTCCTGGTCAGTGAACCACGTGTTACGGAAAATACTGGAAAGCCTGGACTGGATCACTGATGGAAGAACCAAGCAGCACTCAGAGGTCTTGGAGTGTTGAGGCTTTATTTCACACTGGCAGGCTCAGAGGGGAGTAATCTCCCAAAAGTCTGAGCCCCGAACAAAGGCAAAGGGAGCCATACATAGCACTCTGCTTCTGTATCTGTAACATTCCTACGTGCACAGCAAGCGAGCAGGCAAGGGGGAGTGAGTTTAGGGAGTGAACCTTGGGAATGGGTGTTTGGCAGAGCGGGAAGTCAAGGGAGTGTTTTGTTGTTTGTGTTGAGGAGGACAAGACAGAGGGGAGCCACCTGGGCTAGACTGCTGTCCTTGTAAAATTTTCCCTCTCATAAGTACTGTTATTTCAAAGTAGGGATGAGCAAAACAATATATTCTGGGATATTGGTAATAACTGTAATGTCATAAGAAAATATTGCTTATGGCATCAAAGTCACAGTACTGCTGATACTACTATGGTTTGTTGCCTGCATTCATAATGGAAAGAAATGCTAAATTTCAGTCATTGGTTAGGGATATAGAGATGTAATTTTTTTCTGTATAATTCACAGATTCCAGATTAAGAACTCCTGCTTTATAATATTCAACCACATAAAAAATATTTTAAAATATGCTTATTAAATATATTTATCCCAGTATTTATACTGGGATAGGGAAATTAGCAACACCATCAAGAATGTCCATACCTAAAAGAGCTCTACATTGTGGTATGTGTGACAAGGTGAGGGAGGGAAGGGAAGGATTAAATCTATATTTTAAAAGTCAAGGCAATTCCAGGTACTGATATACCATGAAGAATATGAAATAAGGTAGCATGGTAGAGAATTTCCAAGAGACCTACATTAGGTGGAGGAACAGAAGGTGACATTTGCGTTGAGACTTTAGTGATGAGGACCACATGAAAATCTGGGGAAAGAGTGTTCCAAGCATAAAAAGTTACTAAGGTAAATATCTTAAGATGGGAGTGAGCTCAGTCCACCTAAGAACAGAGGACAGTGTGGCTGGAATCTAGTGAGTAAAGAGAGATGAGATTTGGAACTACAGTTGACCCTTGAGCAACATGAGTTCAAACCATGTCCACTTACATGCAATTTTTTTTCAATAACTGTATTGGAAATTTTTTTGTAGATTTGTAATAATTTGTAAAAACTCACAAACAGCATAGCCTAGAAATAGCAAGAAAATTAAGACAAAGGTATGTCATGAATACATAAAATACATGTAGATACTAGTCTATTTGATCATTTACTGCCATAAAATCAACAAAGTAGACTATTCATAGTTAAGTTCTTGGGGAATCAGAAGTTATGTGTGGATTTTCAACTGTACAAGGCTGTCTGTGTCCATAGTACTTGAAATATTCAAGCATCAGCTGTTAAGGGCCAGATTCTGTAGAGTTTGTAGGTCATGGTGAGAGCCTGGTTTGAATGTAATTCTGAGTTTAACTTTTGACTCCCCCAAAACTTTATTAATAGCTTATTTAACTAGAAGCCTTACTGATAACATAAACAACACATATTTTATATGTTGCATGTGTTATACACTGTATTCTTAACAATAACCCCCCAAATTTTTCCTATATGTTTATAGAAGAAATCCATGGGTAAGTTGATCTGCACGGTTCAAACCCACGTTGTTGAAGGGTCAACTGTGTTTCCTGTATGTTTCTTACAAAATTTAATTTATATTTTCTGAATGTGATTATTATATTTTCTTACATGTTTGGACTAGGATTAGGGAAGATAATTTGAATTTTTTTTTTTTTGCTGAAAAACTTAACCATGGCTAAGCTACCTCAAGTTATCTCTTTAGGATGATTTATGAGTTGTTTCTCTGGTTTTCAAGTAGACAGTCACATCATTTGCAAATAATCATAATAATTTTGTTTCTTCCCTTTTCTTTTTTTTCCCCTTTGCTCATTACGCTTAACAGAATTTCTAGAAAAATTTAAATAATGGGTTAATGTTACTATTCCTTTACTCTTTATAGCTTTAGCTGCATAGACTGGTTTTACTCTTAAGTAATAAATTGGTTGTTTTTAAGTTTTTTATTGAATAATAATTGACATACAATATTATATTAGTTTCAGATGTACAACACAGTGATTTTATATTTATATACATTACCAAATAGGCACCATAATAAGTCATTATCATCTGTCATCATACAAAGTAGTTACAATATTATAGACTATATTCGCTATGTTGTATGTTACAACCTTATGTCTTATTTATCTTATAATTGGAAGACAACTTTTTAATCCTTTCACCTTAATCTGGTCAATTTATGTTCAGGAAATGAAAAGGGGATGGCAAGGGCTCGTGCTTTCCTTTGGAAATCACTCAGTGAAGAAGAAATGAAAAGTCTGGAATTTTCCCCATCTTTTCTTTTTTAACACACACATAAGTTTTAAAAAGTCCTTGGGCGCTTTAAATAACAAACACACATTCCCAATAAGGTAATTGAAAATACTCATTCCAATATATAATTCAGCACATCAATTATCCTTCAAGTATGAGACTCCTTTACTGACTCTCCCGCTGGGACAAAGTTGCAATCAGACCATCTCCTTCAGGGAAAAGGTATGACTATTTTATTTTCTCTCCTCTCCTCACCCCCCAGTATGCTAACTACACTTCTGGCCCCTTCTGGGGTATAACAAGGAGAAGGAGGGGAAAGCAGGTATGGAGTTTCTTGATCACCTGACCCTGTTGTGAGATGCCTTGTGCTCCCCGGGTTAGCAGATGTTGAAAGCAGACTCTTTCCTTCACATACAAGAGACCTGTAAGGCAGGCAGCACATTTGGTTCTTCCAGCTGCCCATCTTCCCTGGTCCTTGGCTCCATTCCTCACAGACAGTCACTGTGGGTATCCTATCACCCTTTCAGGTGGTCCCTTGATCTGACTGCTGCTCCTGTGATCTGCATCTGGTCCATGAGAAACACTAATTCATCCTCTAGGCTGACAAAATTGGGAAGTGCAGCCCACTCACAATGCAGCAGCCCTTGTCTCTCTGCCTACCCCTCTGATGCAACCCCTCATTCTCAGGGTCCTCAGGGATGCCATTGGCATAGCCACGTGCCCACCCAAATACACACTAGACTCCCATGGTTTCACTGAAGTCCCATTCTAGTAGATATGAATGTGGGATTGGCCAGCCTTCCACCTACTCTGGAGCAAAACAGGACATGTTTTTTTTTAAAAAACAGCTTTAGTCACATAACAGTGTAATTCACATACCATATAATTTACCTATTTAAAGTGCGAAATTCAGTATTTCTTAGTATAGTCTCAGATATGTGTAACCATCACAGTTAATTCTAGAACATTTTCATCTAGAGAGAAACCTTGTACATTTATCATCACTCTCCTGTCCCTTCATCCTTTCACCTTGAAGCAACCACTAATCCAATTTATGTCTCTATATATTGGCCTATTCTGCAAATTTCATGCAAAAGGAGTTATATATCTTTTAAGTAGCCTCTTTCCCTTACATGATGTTTCCAAGAATCATATGTGGTATAGCATGTAGCAGCAATACTTCATTCCTTTCTGTAGCTGAGTAATAGTTGATTGTATAGGATATACCATTTTGTTTATCCATTCATCTGTTGATGGACACTTGGGTTGTTTCCACTTTTTGGCTAATGTGGAGAAATTGCTGTAGATATTTGGTACAAGTTTTTGTGTGAACATTTGCTTCAGTTGTGTGGGGTATATATCTATACCCAAGGAGTGGAAATACAAGCTCATATGGTAATTTTATACTTAACTTTTTTAGGAATCACTAAACTGTTTCTATAGTGACAGCACCATTCTACATTCCCACCGGTAATGTATGAGGGCTCCAATTCTCTACATTCTTAACACTTGTCATTTTCTGTTTTGTTTTGTTTTATTATAGCCATGCTGTTTGCTTGAAGTGATCTTGGGCTGCATTTCCCTAATGACTATGTTTCATGTGCTTATTGGCCATTTATATATCTTTTTTGGAAAAATGTTTACTCAAGTCTTCTGCCTA
This sequence comes from Smutsia gigantea, assembly GCA_032199065.1. NCBI lineage: Eukaryota > Metazoa > Chordata > Mammalia > Pholidota > Manidae > Smutsia > Smutsia gigantea. The sequence goes on along the minus strand of JAVSCE010020754.1, from coordinate 445,154 downwards.
TTTTTAAATGGGTTTTTCTTTTTTTATTGAGTTAATGTATTCTGCATACTAGATGCTTATTAGATATGTGATGTGCAAATAGTTTCTCCAATTCTGAGGTTGGATTTGCACTTTCTTTTTTTGTTTATTTGTTTTGATTTTTTTTAATATAATTTATTTTATTATAATTAATCTACAATTACATGTGCAATATTACGGTCATTAAACCACCCCTTCATCAAGTCCCCCCCACCAACCCCATTACAGTCACTGTCCATCAGCATAGTGAGATGCTACAGAATCACTACTTGTCTTCTCTGAGTTGTACTGCCCTCCCCGTGCCCCCCCAACATTACATCTGCTAATCGTTATGCCCCTTTTTCCCTCTTATCCCTCCCTTCCCGCCCATTTTCCCCAGTCCCTTTCCTTTGGTAACTATTAGTCCGTTCTTGGGTTCTGTGGGCCTGCTGCTGTTTTGTTCCTTCAGTATTTTTTCTTTGTTCTTATACTCCACATATGAGTGAAATCATTTGATACTTGCCTTTTTCGGATTGGCTTATTTCACTGAGCATAATACCCTCTAGCTCCATCCATGTTGTTGCAAACAGTAGGATTTGTTTTCTTCTTATGGCTGAATAATATTCCATTGTGTATATGTACCACTTCTTCTTTATCCATTCATCTACTGATGGACACTTAGGTTGCTTCCATTTCTTGGCTATTGTAAATAGTGCTGCAATAAACAGAGGGGTGCATCTGTCTTTTTCAAATTGGGCTGCTGCATTCTTAGGGTAAATTCCTAGGAGTGGAATTCCTGGGTCAAATGGTATTTCTATTTTGAGTTTTTTGAGGAACCTCCATACTGCTTTCCACAATGGTTGAACTAATTTGCAGTCCCACCAGCAGTGTAGGAGGGTTCCCTTTTCTCCACATCCTCGCCAACATTTGTTGTTGTTTGTGCTTTGGATGTTGGCCATCCTCACTGGTGTGAGGTGATATCTCATTGTGGTTTTAATCTGCATTTCTCTGATGATTAGCGATGTGGAGCATCTTTTCATGTGCCTGTTGGCCATCTGAATTTCTTCTTTAGAGAAGTGTCTATTCATGTCCTCTGCCCATTTCTTAATTGGATTATTTGGTTTCTGTTTGTTAAGGTGCATGAGTTCTTTATATATTTTGGATGTCAACCCTTTATCAGATACGTTTTTTATGAATATATTCTCCCATACTGTAGGATGTCTTTTTGTTCTACTGATGGTGTCCTTTGCTGTACAGAAGCTTTTCAGCTTGATATAGTCCCACTTGTTCATTTTTGCTTTTGTTTCCCTTGCCCGGGGAGATATGTTCATGAAGAAGTTGCTCATGTTTATGTCCAAGAGATTTTTGCCTATGTTTGTTTCTAAGAGTTTTATGGTTTCATGACTTACATTCAGGTCTTTGATCCACCTTGAGTTTACCTTTGTGTATGGGGCTAGACAGTAGTCCAGTTTCATTCTCTTACATGTAGCTGTCCAGTTTTTCCAACACCAGCTGCTGAAGAGGCTGTCATCTCCCCATTGTATATCCAAGGCACTTTTATCAAGTATTAATTGACTGTATATGTTTGGGTTAATGTTTGGATTTTCTATTCTGTTCCGCTGGTCTGTGGGTATGTTTTTGTGCCAATACCAAATTGTCTTGATTACTGTGGCTTTGCAGTAGAACTTGAAGTAAGGGAGTGTAATTCCCCCTGTTTTATTCCTCCTTCTCAGGGTTGATTTGGCTATTCGGGGCCTTTTGTGGTTCCATATGAATTTTAGAATTATTTGTTCCAGTTCATTGAAGAAAGCTGTTGGTAGTTTGATAGGGATTGCATTGAATCAGTAGATTGCTTTAGGTAGTATAGCCATTTTGACAATATTTTTTCTTCCTAGCCAAGAGCATGGGATGCATTTCCATTTGTTAGTGTCCTCTTTAATTTCTCTTAGGAGTGTCTTGTAGTTTTCAGAGTACAGGTCTTTCACTTCCTTCGTTAGGTTTATTCCTAGGTATTTTATTCTTTTTGATGCAATTGTGAATGGAATTGTTTTTCTGATTTCTCTTTCTGTTAGTTCATCATTAGTGTATAGGAAAGCAAAAGATTTCTGTGTGTTAATTTTGTATCCTGCAACTTTGCTGAATTCAGATATTAGTTCTAGTAGTTTTGGAGTGGAATCGTTAGGGTTTTTTACGTACAGTATCATGTCATCTGCAAATAGTGACAATTTGACTTCTTCTTTACCAATCTGGATGCCTTGTATGTCTTTGTTTTGTCTGATTGCTGTGGCTAGGACCTCCAGTACTATGTTGAATAACAGTGGAGAGAGTGGGCATCCCTGTCTTGTTCCCGATCTTAGATGAAAAGCTTTCAGCTTCTCGCCATTAAGTATGATGTTAGCTGTGGGTTCGTCATATATAGCCTTTATGATATTGAGGTACTTGCCCTCTATACCCATTTTGTTGAGAGTTTTAATCAGGAATGGATGCTGAATTTTGTCAAATGCTTTTTCAGCATCTGTGTAGATGATCATGTGGTTTTTGTTCTTCTTTTTGTTGATGTGGTGGATGATGTTGATGGATTTTCGAATGTTGTACCATCCTTGCATGCCTGGGATGAATCCCACTTGATCATGGTGTATGATCCTCTTGATGTATTTTTGAATTCGGTTTGCTAATATTTTGTTGAGTATTTTTGCATCTACGTTCATCATGGATATTGGTCTGTAATTTTCTTTTTTGGTGAGGTCTTTGCCCGGTTTTGGTATTAAAGTGATGCTGGCTTCATAGAATGAGTTTGGAAGTATTCCCTCCTCTTCTATTTTTTGGAAAACTTTAAGGAGAATGGGTGTTATTTATTCTCTATATGTCTGGTAGAATTCAGAGGTGAATCCATCAGGCCCGGGGGTTTTGTTCTTGGGTAGTTTTTTGATTACCAATTCAATTTCGTCACTGGTGATTGGTCTGTTTAGTTTTTCTGTTTCTTGCTTGGTCAGTCTTGGAAGGTTGTATTTTTCTAAGAAGTTGTCCATTTCTTTTATGCTTTCCAGCTTGTTAGCATATAGATTCTCATAATATTCTCTTATGATTCTTTGTATTTCTGTGGGGTCCGTTGTGATGTTTCCTTTCTCATTTCTGATTGTGTTTATGTGTGTAGATTCTCTTTTCCTCTTAATGAGTCTGGCTAAGGGTTTATCTTTTTTGTTTATTTTTTCAAAGAACCAGCTCTTGGTTTTATTGATTTTTTCTATTGTTTTATTCTTCTCAATTTTATTTATTTCTTCTCTAATCTTTATTATGTCCCTCCTTCTGGTGACTTTGGGCCTCATTTGTTCTTCTTTTTCCAATTTCAGTAATTGTGTCTTTAGACTATTCTCCTGGATTGCAATATACTTTCCTCTTAGAATTGCCTTTGTTGCGTCCCACAGAAGTTGTGGCTTTGTGTTGTTGTTGTCATTAGTCTCCATATATTCTTTGATTTCTGTTTTGATTTGGTCGTTAACCCATTGATTAATTAGGAGAGTGTTGTTAAGTCTCCATGTATTTGTAAGCCTTTTTGATTTCTTTCTAAAATTTATTTCTAGTTTTATACCTTGGTGATCTGAGAAGTTGGTTGGTAGGATTTCAATATTTTTGAATTTACTGAGGTTCTTTTTTTGGCCTAGTATGTGGTCCATTCTGGAAAATGTTCCATGTGCACTTGAGAAGAATGTGTATCCTGTTGCTTTTGGGTGTAGAGTTCTGTAGATGTCTGTTAGGTCCATCTGTTCTAGTGTGTTGTTCAGTGCCTCTGTGTCTTTACTTATTTTCTGTCTGGTTGATCTGTCCTCTGGAGTGAGTGGTGTGTTGAAGTCTCCTAAGATGAATGCATTGCTGTCTATTTCCTCCTTTAGTTCTGTTAGTATTTGTCTCACATATGCTGGCGCTCCTGTGTTGGGTGCATCTATATTTATAATGGTTATATCTTCTTGTTGGACTGACCCCTTTATCATTATGTAATGTCCTTCTTTATCTTTTGCTACTTTCTTCGTTTTGAAGTCTATTTTGTCTGATACAAGTACTGCAACACCTGCTTTTTTCTCTTTGTTGTTTGCATGAAATATCTTCTTCCATCCCTTCACTTTTAGTCTGTGTATATCCTTGGATTTGAGGTGAGTTTCTTGTAGGCAGCATATAGATGGGTCTTGCTTTTTTATCCATTCTGTTACTCTGTGTCTTATGATTGGTGCATTCAGTCCATTTACATTTAGTTTGATTATTGATAGATATGTACTTATTGCCATTGCTGGCTTTAGATTTGTGGTTACCAAGGGTTCAAGGGTTGCTTCTTTACTGTCTAACAATCTAACTTAACTTTCTTGTTAAGTTATTGTAAACACAGTCTGATGTTTCTTTATTTCTCTCCCTTCTTATTCCTCCTCCTCCGTTCTTTCTATAATAGGTGTTTTATTCTTTGCCTTTAGTTAGTATTTGGATGGTCTGCTTTCTTTGCTATGATTTTATTTTCTCTGGTGACATCTTTTTAGCCTTGGGTGTGCTTCCGTCTAGAGCAGTCCATTTAACATATCCTGTAGTGGTGGTTTATGAGAGGCAAACTCTCTCAACTTTCGTTTGTCTGGAAATTGTTTAATCCCTCCATCATATTTAAATGATAATCGTGCTGGATACATTATTCTTGGTTCAAGGCCCTTCTGTTTCATAACGTTAAATATATCATGCCATTCTCTTCTGGCCTGTAAGGTTTCTGTTGAGAAGTCTGATGATAGTGTGATGGGTTTTCCTTTGTAGGTGATCTTTTTTCTCTCTCTAACTGCCTTTAATACCCTGTCTTTATGTTTGATCTTTGCCATCTTAATTATTATGTGTCTTGGTGTTGTCTTCCTTGGGTCCCTTGTGTTGGGAGATCTATGAGCTTCAGTGGACTGCGAGACTACTTCCTTCCCCAGCAAGGGAAAGTTTTCAGCAATTATTTCTTCAAAGACACTTTCTATCCCTTTTTCTCTCTCCTCTTCCTCTGGTACTCCTATAATGCGAATATTGTTCCGTTTGGATTGGTCACACAGTTCTCTTAATATTCTTTCATTCCTAGAAATCCTTTTATCTCTCTCTGCCTCAGCTGCTCTGTACTCCTGTTCTCTGTTTTCTATTCCATTAACAGTCTCTTGCATCTCATCCATTCTGCTGTTAAGCCCATCGATCGCTTGTCTGATTTCTGTACTGTCTTTCCTCAGTTCCCTCACTTCCTCCCTCAGCTCTTGCACTTTTCTCTGTAGGTCCATCAGCATGGTTATGACTTTTATTCTGAATTCTTTTTCAGGAAGACTGTGCATTTCCATTCCTTCTGACTCCCTCTCTGGGGTTGTCTGGTTGATTTTGGTCTGAACCATATTCCTCTGTCTTTTCATGGCTATAGAATTGGTCACTGATAGTTGCCACGTATGTCAGCTGGGCTCTTTAAGACTTTAAAAAGAGAAGAAAATAAAAGAGAAAAAAAAAGAAAAAAAAGAAAAAAAGAAAGAAAAGAAAAAACAAAAACAAAACAAAAAACAAAAAAAAAACGCCCACCGGACCTAGATTCTGTGGGAATGCTGTAGGTGGCGCTATTGCTCCACTATTCCACAGCTGTGGCTGCCCCGCTCTGCCGGACCCTTTATCGCTCTGGCAGGGGTAGGAATAAATAGGAGGCTGTTGATCTCAGTGAGAAGTGTAAGTATCTCTATGCTTCCTCAGTCACCAGCTAAGGCGTCTGAAACTCCCCAGGACTCCCAGCCTGCTGGGCTGAGTGTGCTGGGGTGATCCGGCTCCTGCGCTGCGCTCCTGTCTCTTTAAGGCTGCTGAAGAAAGTGCGTGCTTTTTTTTTTCCTTCCCGGGAGCCGGCTGCAAGCACCCTGGCGTGTTCCCCGCTCAGATCCTGCCCCTCTGTCTCTCCAATCTCCGCTGCACTGCGCAATGTGTGTCAGCGCTCCCCGCGCAGATCACCGGGGCTGGCTACCCTGCGGGGTGCACTCCCACTCCCTCCCGGCTCCGAATCCTCTCCTCCCGCCTGTGCGCTGGGGTGGGGGATTGCGTGAGTCCCACCGGGTCGCGGCTCCATATCTTACCCGCCTCTTGGGGTGCCGAGTCCTCTCGGGTGTAGCTGCACGCTGTGCGCTTTCCTGTGTATTCTCGTCTCTCTTTTAGGAATAGATGTATTTGCTGTGTTTTCGTAGATAAATATAGTGTTGGGAGGAGATTTCTGCCGCCCTGCTCACTCTGCCATCTTCCCGGAAGTCCAGATCACTTTCTTGATAAGTGTTTTTTGATACACAGAAGTTTTTAATATTTTTGAATTCCACTTTATTTTTTCTTTTGTTGATTGTGCTTTAGGTGTCATTATCTAAGAAACCATTACCAAATTTGAAGTTGTGAAGATTTACCCCTATGTTTTCTACTCAGAGTTTATTGTTTTAGCTCTCACATTTAGGTCTTTCATCTATTTTGAATTAGTTTTTATGAAGGGTGACATTTCCGGGCATCTCTCCCTATGCACTAGGTGAACCTTCAGCCTCAACTGGGAGGGTCCTTGACTCTGAATGAGAACGAGCAGGTCGGAAGAGTGTAGGTAAAGAAGGAATTCATTACAGCGGGAGCAGTAATGAATGGCAGCGGCCTTGGACAGCTGAGGGTAGAAAAGTGCAGAAGGAGGGAATGGGAGCTTGCTGAACTTCTTTGGCATGGGGAAGTCTCCCTTGTCAGCTCCTAAAGCCCGGGTCACCTGGCAACTCGTGTCTACTTAGATCTGCATGGCGTGGGAGCTGAGCTAACCCCTACCACCCCAGGATTTGGGGGAGCTGCAGAGCATGGGATGGAGTAAGATTATGTTCTGAGAACTTCCCAAATAAAGAAGGTTTTCAAAGGCAGCTCCTGCAGGTGCAGTTTCCTCTGGATCACCCAGGTGATGGGAACTTTCAGGCCCAAGTCTGAACTCTCAGCAACTTCTCTCTATGTATCAGGAGTAAAGTGGAGACTAAGTGAAGACTTAGAATGAAATAACAAAGAAACCAAGATGCTTGCCACTGGAAAATTGCAGAGAGACAAAGCACAGTTAACTTGAGCAGTGGAGAAAGCTTTATTTAAAGTTACACACTTAAAGAGAAAAGTATCAGGTCCTCAAGAGAGGAGGTGCACTGAAAGGCTGGGGGTTTACCTTTTAAGGATTTATTCAGGAATGTGACAAAGGGCCAGGGGTGTAGACTTGTCAAGTGGTCTCAAGATGCTTATCTCCAGTGAGGGACACCAAGTCTCCTCTCCTCTGTTATTAGTCCTCCAGCCAATTCTGCAAAATAAACCTAACACAAGAAATTTATTGATCCAGTTCCTCCCAAGCATTGTGGCTTCTTTCTGGTAACATATTAGTTAATACTGTTTGCCTTGTTTTAAGTTGGGTGGAGTTATTGCCTGTTTCCAAAAAAATATGTTAGGAATCTAACCTCCTAATTTCCTGGCTTTTAAAATGGAATCTTAGCTTTAAGATGTAATCCCTTCTACTATATCTCAGTTTGCTTGCATAACTAATCATGATGCTTGTCTCCTGTCTCTGTCCTCCATCAGTGAGAGTTAATGATCCAAATTCATTCTTTAGCATATGGCTATCCCGTTGTTCCAGCATCACACGTTAAAACAACTATTCTTTCTCCATTAAACGAACAGTCTTGGCATTCTTCTCAAAAATCAGTGGACTACAGAAACATTGGATTCTTTTTTTTTTTTTTTTAATATATTTTATTATCATTAATTTACAATTACATGTGCAATATTACGATTATTAAACTACCCCTTCATCAGGTCCCCCCCACCAAACCCATTACAGTCACTGTCCATCAGCGTAGTGAGATGCTATAGAATCACTACTTGTCTTCTCTGAGTTGTACTGCCCTCCCCGTGCCCCCCCAACATTACATCTGCTAGTCGTAATGCCCCTTTTTCCCTCTTATCCCTCCCTTCCCACCCATTTTCCCCAGTCCCTTTCCCTTTGGTAACTATTAGTCCGTTCTTGGGTTCTGTGAGTCTGCTGCTGTTTTGTTCCTTCAGTTTTTTTCTTTGTTTTATACTCCACATATGAGTGAAATCATTTGATACTTGTCTTTTTCGGCTTGGCTTATTTCACTGAGCATAATACCCTCTAGCTCCATCCATGTTGTTGCAAATGGTAGGATTTGTTTTCTTCTTATGGCTGAATAATATTCCATTGTGTATATGTACCACATCTTCTTTATCCATTCATCTACTGATGGACACTTAGGTTGCTTCCATTTCTTGGCTATTGTAAATAGTGCTGCAATAAACATAGGGGTGCATCTGTCCTTTTCAAATTGGGCTGCTGCATTCTTAGGGTAAATTCCTAGGAGTGGAATTCCTGGGTCAAATGGTATTTCTATTTTGAGTTTTTTGAGGAACCTCCATACTGCTTTCCACAATGGTTGAACTAATTTGCAGTCCCACCAGCAGTGTAGGAGGGTTCCCTTTTCTCCACATCCTCGCCAACATTTGTTGTTGTTTGTGTTTTGGATGTTGGCCATCCTCACCGGTGTGAGGTGATATCTCATTGTGGTTTTAATCTGCATTTCTCTGATGATTAGCGATGTGGAGCATCTTTTCATGTGCCTGTTGGCCATCTGAATTTGTTCTTTGGAGAAGTGTCTATTCATGTCCTCTGCCCATTTCTTAATTGGATTATTTGCTTTCTGTTTGTTAAGGTGCATGAGTTCTTTATATATTTTGGATGTCAACCCTTTATCAGATACGTTTTTTATGAATATATTCTCCCATACTGTAGGATGTCTTTTTGTTCTACTGATGGTGTCCTTTGCTGTACAGAACTTTTCAGCTTGATATAGTCCCACTTGTTCATTTTTGCTTTTGTTTCCCTTGCCCGGGGAGATATGTTCATGAAGAAGTTGCTCATGTTTATGTCCAAGAGATTTTTGCCTATGTTTTTTTCTAAGAGTTTTATGGTTTCATGACTTACATTCAGGTCTTTGATCCACCTTGAGTTTACCTTTGTGTATGGGGCTAGACAGTAGTCCAGTTTCATTCTCTTACATGTAGCTGTCCAGTTTTTCCAACACCAGCTGCTGAAGAGGCTGTCATCTCCCCATTGTATATCCAAGGCACTTTTATCAAATATTAATTGACTGTATATGTTTGGGTTAATGTTTGGATTTTCTATTCTGTTCCACTGGTCTGTGGGTCTGTTTTTGTGCCAATACCAAATTGTCTTGATTACTGTGGCTTTGTAGTAGAGCTTGAAGTCAGGGAGTGTAATTCCCCCTGTTTTATTCCTCCTTCTCAGGATTGCTTTGGCTATTCGGGGTCTTTTGTGGTTCCATATGAATTTTAGAATTATTTGTTCCAGTTCATTGAAGAAAGCTGTTGGTAGTTTGATAGGGATTGCGTTGAATCTGTAGATTGCTTTAGGTAGTATAGCCATTTTGACAATATTTATTCTTCCTAGCCAAGAGCATGGGATGCATTTCCATTTGTTAGTGTCCTCTTTAATTTCTCTTAGGAGTGTCTTGTAGTTTTCAGAGTACAGGTCTTTCACTTCCTTCGTTAGGTTTATTCCTAGGTATTTTATTCTTTTTGATGCAATTGTGAATGGAATTGTTTTTCTGATTTCTCTTTCTGTTAGTTCATCATTAGTGTACAGGAAAGCAACAGATTTCTGTGTGTTAATTTTGTATCCTGCAACTTTGCTGAATTCAGATATTAGTTCTAGTAGTTTTGGAATGGAATCTTTAGGGTTTTTTATGTACAGTATCATGTCATCTGCAAATAGTGACAATTTGACTTCTTCTTTACCAATCTGGATGCCTTGTATGTCTTTGTTTTGTCTGATTGCTGTGGCTAGGACCTCCAGTACTATGTTGAATAACAGTGGAGAGAGTGGGCATCCCTGTCTTGTTCCCGATCTTAGATGAAAAGCTTTCAGCGTCTCGCCATTAAGTATGATGTTAGCTGTGGGTTTGTCATATATAGCCTTTATGATGTTGAGGTACTTGCCCTCTATACCCATTTTGTTGAGAGTTTTAATCAGGAATGGATGCTGAATTTTGTCAAATGCTTTTTCAGCATCTATGGAGATGATCATGTGGTTTTTGTTCTTCTTTTTGTTGATGTGGTGGATGATGTTGATGGATTTTCGAATGTTGTACCATCCTTGCATCCCTGGGATGAATCCCACTTGATCATGGTGTATGATCCTCTTGATGTATTTTTGAATTCGGTTTGCTAATATTTTGTTGAGTATTTTTGCATCTACGTTCATCAGGGATATTGGTCTGTAATTTTCTTTTTTGGTGAGGTCTTTGCCCGGTTTTGGTATTAGAATGATGCTGGCTTCATAGAATGAGTTTGGAAGTATTCCCTCCTCTTCTATTTTTTGGAAAACTTTAAGGAGAATGGTGTTATTTCTTCTCTATATGTCTGGTAGAATTCAGAGGTGAATCCATCAGGCCCAGGGGTTTTGTTCTTGGGTAGTTTTTTGATTACCAATTCGATTTCGTCACTGGTGATTGGTCTGTTTAGTTTTTCTGTTTCTTGCTTGGTCAGTCTTGGAAGGTTGTATTTTTCTAAGAAGTTGTCCATTTCTTCTATGTTTTCCAGCTTGTTAGCATATATAGTCTCATAATATTCTCTTATGATTCTTTGTATTTCTGTGGGGTCCGTCGTGATTTTTCCTTTCTCATTTCTGATTGTGTTTATGTGTGTAGATTCTCTTTTTCTCTTAATGAGTCTGGCTAGGGGTTTATCTATTTTGTTTATTTTTTCAAAGAATCAGCTCTTGGTTTTATTGATTTTTTCTATTGTTTTATTCTTCTCAATTTTACTTATTTCTTCTCTAATCTTTATTATGTCCCTCCTTCTGGTGACTTTGGGCCTCATTTGTTCTTCTTTTTCCAATTTCAGTAATTGTGTCTTTAGACTATTCATTTGGGAATGTTCTTCCTTCTTTAAATAGGCCTGGATTGCAATATACTTTCCTCTTAGAACTGCCTTTGCTGCGTCCCACAGAAGGTGTGGCTTTGTGTTGTTGTTGTCATTAGTCTCCATATATTCTTTGATTTCTGTTTTGATTTGGTCGTTAACCCATTGATTAATTAGGAGATTGTTGTTAAGTCTCCATGTATTTGTGAGCCTTTTTGATTTGTTTCCAAAATTTATTTCTAGTTTTATACCTTGGTGATCTGAGAAGTTGGTTGGTAGGATTTCAATATTTTTGAAATTACTGAGGTTCTTTTTGTGGCCTAGTATGTGGTCTATTCTGGAAAATGTTCCATGTGCCCTTGAGAAGAATGTGTATCCTGTTTCTTTTGGGTGTAGAGTTCTGTAGATGTCTGTTAGGTCCATCTGTTCTAGTGTGTTGTTCAGTGCCTCTGTGTCTTTACTTATTTTCTGTCTGGTTGATCTGTCCTCTGCAGTGAGTGGTGTGTTGAAGTCTCCTAAGATGAATGCTTTGCTGTCTATTTCCTCCTTTAATTCTGTTAGTATTTGTCTCACATATGCTGGCGCTCCTGTGTTGGGTGCATATATATTTATAATGGTTATATCTTCTTGTTGGACTGACCCCTTTATCATTATGTAATGTCCTTCTTTATCTTTTGCTACTTTCTTCGTTTTGAAGTCTTATTTTGTCTGATACAAGTACTGCAACACCTGCTTTTTTCTCTTTGTTGTTTGCATGAAATATCTTTTTCCATCCCTTCACTTTTAGTCTGTGTATATCTTTGATTTGAGGTGAGTTTCTTGTAGGCAGCATATAGATGGGTCTTGCTTTTTTATCCATTCTGTTACTCTGTGTCTTTGATTGGTGCATTCAGTCCATTTACATTTAGGGTGATTATTGATAGGTATGTACTTATTGCCATTGCTGGCTTTAGATTTGTGGTTACCAAGGGTTCAAGGGGTGCTTCTTTACTATCTAACAATCTAACTTAACTTTCTTGTTAAGTTATTGTAAACACAGTCTGATGTTTCTTTCTTTCTCTCCTTTCTTATTCCTCCTCCATTCTTTCTATAATAGGTGTTTTATTCTTTGCCTTTAGTTGGTATTTGGATGGTCTGCTTTCTTTGCTATGATTTTTTTTTCTCTGGTGACATCTTTTTAGCCTTAGGTGTGCTTCCATCTAGAGCAGTCCATTTTAGATATCCTGTAGTGGTTGTTTATGAGACGCAAATTCTCTTAACTTTTGTTTATCTGGAAATTGTTTAATCCCTCCATCATATTTAAATGATAATCGTGCTGTATACAATATTCTTGGTTCGAGGCCTTTCTGTTTCACAACGTTAAATATATCATGCCATTCTCTTCTGGCCTGTAAGGTTTCTGTTGAGAAGTCTGATGATAGTCTGATGGGTTTTCCTTTGTAGGTGATCTTTTTTCTCTCTCTAGCTGCCTTTAATACCCTGTCTTTATCTTTGATCTTTGCCATCTTAATTATTATGTGTCTTGGTGTTGTCTTCCTTGGGTCCCTTGTGTTGGGAGATCTATGAGCTTCGGTGGACTGCGGGACTACTTCCTTCCCCAGCGAGGGAAAGTTTTCAGCAATTATTTCTTCAAAGATACTTTCTATCCCTTTTTCTCTCTCTTCTTCCTCTGGTACTCCTATAATGCGAATATTGTTCCGTTTGGATTGGTCACACAGTTCTCTTAATATTCTTTCATTCCTAGAAATCCTTTATCTCTCTCTGCCTCAGCTGCTCTGTACTCCTGTTCTCTGTTTTCTATTCCATTAACAGTCTCTCGCATCTCATCCATTCTGCTGTTAAGCCTGTCGATTGCTTGTCTGATTTCTGTATTGTCTTTCCTCAGTTCCCTCACTTCCTCCCTCAGCTCTTGCACATTTCTCTTTAGGTCCATCAGCATGGTTATGACTTTTATTCTGAAATCTTTTTCAGGGAGGCTGTGCATTTCCATCCCTTCAGACTCCCTCTCTGGGGTTGTCTGGTTGATTTTGGTCTGAACCATATTCCTCTGTCTTTTCATGGCTGTATAATTTGGTCCCTGATAGTTGCCACGTATGTCAGCTGGGCTCTTTAAGACCGCCTCTTGGGGTGCCGAGTCCTCTCGGGTGTAGCTGCACGCTGTGCGCTTTCCTGTGTATTCTCGTCTCTCTTTTAGGAATAGATGTATTTTCTGTGTTTTCATAGATAAATATAGTGTTGGGAGGAGATTTCTGCCGCCCTGCTCACACCGCCATCTTCCCTGGGGCTATGATTTCTTGAGCCTCACTATTATCATTCATCATTCACATACTCACTAGGCACTCACCATGTAATAGACACTATAACAGATGCGGGTGATCCCAAGGTTCATATGACTTAGTTGTCATCTTTGAAGACTTCTTCACTCTCTGTCGAACTGATAATGCAATAGTGTGTCTTTCTCCTGCAAGATTAAGTAGAGTGAAGATAGGATGTAATCAAGCAAAAGGGTAAGAATGGAAATAGGGCTTACTTAGGAATGGAGGTATAAATGTTTAAAAGGTTGAGTGAGTTTGAGAAACAAGGAGAGAAGACTTCAGTCAGAAGTCTTGTTGGGAATCTAGATCTCCTCTTCACTGGAATTTAGCCAGAAGAACCCCTCACCTTTTTAAATACTGACCAGACCTCATCTTAGAGACCATCGATTCAGATTCCTTGCTCTTGAAGGGCTCACTGTTTTGGGAAAGATGAAGGAGTAAGTCAATTTTTATATAATGCAATGGGTTAAAAGCTATACTAGAGGAATGAACATGAATTTGAGACCAGAATATCTCTGATTAGGTATCAAGTCAAAAAAGACTTTGTAAATGAAATTACACATAATTCATTTACTTTATAAATAGGAGATTGCTAGGCACTGAGGAGGTAAAATAAGAGAATCAGATAAATGTTTCTATCTGATAAGTGTGGAAATAGCTCGTTTGTTTTTATTTTTGTTTGATAATTTGTAGAAGGTGTTTTTTAAATTATAAAAGTGATAAATGCCTATTAGGTCATGGAGATTTCTACTAGAATAGATAAAATGAGCATTCCCTTTCACTGACTCTTCCTCCCAATCAGTTCTTTTCTCAGAATGCACTTTCCCATGTCATCTGTATCTTGTTCATATTTATTTTAAAACATGGAAAAACAAATACTATTTTGTGCATTTATTTACAAACAGAATCACATCATAGGAATTTTTCTGCAATATGCTTTTTAAAAGCTAACCTTTATTTCCTAGATTGAACTCCTTTTTAAAAATTCTTTTTCACTATATATATGTATTTTTTATTGAAGTTTCATTGATATACAATCTTATACTGGTTTCACACATGCAACACAGTGGTTCAACAGTTACCTGTATTTTTAGATCCTCACCCTCTAGTGCAGATTGAACTCCTTTTCAATGATGCATACTGTGAGTACATAGAATGTGTGTACAGTTGTTCACTTAACCATTTCCTCATTGATGGATATTTGCTGGGGGTTTTTTCTTTAGTCATTATAAAGAATACTGAAATGAAGTCTCTTTGAAAACATGGGCAAGCATATAGATAACAATGGGATTTCTGGATCAAAATCAGAATACATTGAAAATACTAATAGATACTGACAAATTGATTGCCAAAATGTCCCCATTTATACACCCTCAATAAAAAAAAAACCAAGACTTATTTTTATGCATCTTTACCAGGACTTAATATTATTAATCTTTGTAATTTTTGTTAAATTGATAGACAAATTTAGAGTTGTTATTTTTCCCTACATTTTTGTGATATTAAGCATATTTTCACATGTTCATTAGTCATTTGGGATGCTCTGAATTCTCACCTTGTGCCAAGTTTTAATATTTGGTTATTACCTTTTTTTGAAATTTGTAGGATTAAAGAAATAAAGTCATGATAGAAATAGTTGATCGATTTATTTTGCAAGTGTTTTCTTCCAATCTATCACTTCTCTTTTTAACTTTGATTATAATACATTTTGAAATTTTTAATCTTTTTTGTTTTTTCTCCTTTACCCTTTTTTTTGTATCATTAATATACAACTACATGAGCAACATTGTGGTTACTAGATTCCTCCCATTATCAAGTCCCCACCACATACCCCATTACAGTCACTGTCCATCAGTGTAGTAAGATGCTGTAGAGTCACTATTTGTCTTCTCTGCTATACTGCCTTCCCCATGCCACCGCCTACATTATGGGTGATAATTGTAATGCCCCTTATTCCCCCTCATCCCTCCCTTCCCATCTACCCTCCCCAGTCCCTTTCCTTTTGATAACTCAGTCCGTTCTTGGGTTCTGTGAGTCTGCTGCTGTTTTGTTGCTTCAGTTTTTTCTTTGTCCTTATATTCCACAGATGAGTGAAATCATTTGATACTTGTCTTTTTCGGCTTGCTTATTTCACTGAGCATAATACCCTCTAGCTCCATCCATGTTGTTGCAAATGGTAGGATTTGTTTTCTTCTTGTGGCTGAATAATATTCCATTGTGTATATATGCCACATCTTCTTTATCCATTCATCTACTGGCAAGCACTTAGGTTGCTTCCATTTCTTGGCTTGTAAACAGTGCTGCGATAAACATAGGGGTGCTTATGTCTTTTTCAAACTGGGCTCCTGCATTCTTAGGGTAAATTCCTAGGAGTGCAATTCCTGGGTCAAATGGTATTTCTATTTTGAGTTTTTTGAGGAACCTCCCTACTGCTTTCCACAATGGTTGAACTAATTTACATTCCCACCAGCAGTGTAGGAGGGTTCCCCTTTCTCCACATTCTCGCCAACATTTGTTGTTGTTTGTCTTTTGGATGTTGGCCATCCTAACTGGTGTGAGGTGATATCTCATTGTGGTTTTAATTTGCATTTCTCTGATGATTAAGGATGTGGAGCATCTTTTCATGTGCCTGTTGGCCATCTGAATTTCTTTAGAGAAGTGTCTGTTCAGCTCCTCTGCCCATTTTTTAATTGGCTTATTTGGTTTTTGTTTGTTAAGGTGCGTGAGCTGTTTATATAATTTGGATGTCAACCCTTTATAGGATATGTCATTTATGAATATATTCTCCCATACTGTAGGATGTCTTTTTGTTTTCTATTATGGTGTCCTTTGCTGTACAGAAGCTTTTTAGTTTTATATAGTCCCACTTGTTCATTTTTGCTTTTGTTTCCCTTGCCTGGGAGATATGTTCATGAAGTTGCTCATGTTTATGTCCAAGAGATTTTTGCCTATGTTTTTTCTAAGAGTTTTATAGTTTCATGACTTACATTCAGGTCTTTGATCCATTTTGAGTTTACTTTTGTGTATGGGATTAGACAGTAATCCAGTTTCATTCTCTTACATGTAGCTGTCCAATTTTGCCAACACCAGCTGTTGAAGAGGCTGTCATTTCCCTATTGTATATCCATGGCTCCTTTATCATATATTAATTGACTATATATTAAGCACTTATTTTTTATCTCAAGCATTGGGAATGGCAGTGAAAAATCTCTTTGTGAATCTTGGAATCTACTGGGGGAAGATAGATGATAAGTAAGTACAAAGTGCATCACATTATGCTGTGGAAGAAAACAGAACTGGGAAGGAGGATGGGGAATATCAGAGTGCAGATGTTAAAGAGTGGCTTGAGACAGTCTCTGAGAGTATAGCACTTGAGCAAAAATCTGAAGGAAGTGAGGGAGTGAGCCATCCATCCACCCAGGGAAAGAAGGTTTCAGATAGAGGGAAGTGTGAAGGGTTATTAAGTAAGAGAGTGCTTGGTGTTTGTATTGGTGAGTGTTCAACCAGAGAAGCAGAACCAGTGAAACACATACACACATACACATTTATTACAAGGAACTGGCTTATGTGGTTATGGCGACTGGCTAAGCAAGTCTAAAATCATAGGGCAGACATTCAGGAACGGAAGAGTATGGACATGATGGAAGTCCATGGACACTGGGCTGTTGTCCACAGGCAGTATTCATTCCCACTCAGGAACGCCAGCCACAGCCTTACTCTTAAATTCTTTTACTGGGTTAAGTCATACCTAAAGATTATCCTGGATAATCTTGGTTGCTTATAAGGGCAAAGGATTGGAAATTCTAATTACATTTGCAAAATCCTTTCACAACAGCACCTAGATTAGTGTTTGATTGAATGACTGTAGACTGTGATCTCATCAAGTTGATTTAAAAAGCCATGTTGAAAGAACAGCAAGGAAACAGTATGATTAAAGGGGTATGAGCATCTGGGAAAACAGAAGATGAGTCAGAGGTAACATGGGAGCCATCGTAAGGACTGTGAAACTGGCACTGAGAGACGTGGGGAGCCATTGGAGAGTGGTTAGTAGAGACAGATGATCTGAGTGATATTTTAGAAAGATCCCTCTGGCACTGTATGGGGGAATAGAGAGAGGCAGGCAACTCAGTGTGACCTGCAGGCTATGTGGTGCTGGGAAGCTTCATTAAATGCTAGGCACTATATTCAATGATAATGTGTTATTTTGAAAGCCCCACTGGGTCATAGTTGGGAGGTTTAATTAGGAAACACTCTATATTCACTAGGTTATAAGAACTAAGTTAGGCATTAGGGATCCAAAACTAATCAAGACTAAGCCCTTTTGTTTCCTGAAGAGTGGCGCCATTTACACTGGGCTTTCTTATTAGCCAGGGACCAATGGGACTAACACTATTATGTGTTGTTGAATCCTTAGCCATGGAGTGTGGCAGGGTCCCGGTCTTCCTGCGCCCTGTCCCCCAGGTACAGGCTTCTGTCATACCAGGTACATGGTATACTCCCAACAATGCATAGATTTTGATAAATTGATTTCCTCACTTTTCGATTATCCATTTGGGCTAAGCTGAAAAATAAACAAAAAAACAACCCAACAAATAATGAGAAGGATTTAATAAGATGTGGGGACATTTCAGCCGTTGTTTCTTGGTCCTTAACAACATGCGTGTTCCTCTCATGGTGTCTCCTCTATCAAAGTGTTGCAAGCCTGAGAACTACATTTGCCAACCTGGTGAAGAGAGATACTTGTGTGATGTTTGGGAGACAGAAGGGAGGTGGGCTTTGTTCTCTGGCTGGCTGGATGCAGACCAGCGAGGGTATGGGTAGTGACATCCTCAGGTTCCGTGACTCACTGTCTAGCCCTGGGGCTGCAGGCAGCTATGCTTTAGCTGCAGCTTCTGGCACTTTCCTGGTTTCAGCGTAGACTGAACCTCCATCCTTAACTGATTTCCTCCAGCACTCCTAAAAATTTACCAGTGTCTAATTTCACTACAGTAAGTTGTGTTCTGTTTAAAATATGCCTGAGGTCATCTCTTCCTCTCTCTGAAGCCTGGGGAGGTTCCAGTCAGCAAGCTCCTTCCTTCCCTTCTGATCCCAACCCTGGATCTTCTTAATTCTCCAAAGATAAAATGGTCTGCAACAGAAGACCACCTCTGTCCAAAGTCGAAGGGAGGGAAGGAAAGTCAGGGATGTGGGGAAGCCTAGGTCCGGGCAGCAGATGGTGGGAGAAAGGTAAGAGACGCAAGAATGGAAGGGAAAGGAAAATAAAACCAGCCCTTGTAAGCTCTGCCTATTCTGAATCCCTTAAACACTTCCTATCCTCCAAGCTTGTGATTTAAAAGTGAGTTGAAGGAAGGAGGAGAGAGTAGTCTCCTTCACTTATGACTCCATTTTATTTCTTCCTGAAAGCTTCCAGACTCAATGTTTTTTCATACTTCTTCAGGCTGTTAAATTTTTTTGCAGGGAAAGGATGGAGAAACGCACAATATTTATCCAACATCTCCAGTCATATTTGTATGCGTTAATTCATACATTATCACATAGTCTAGATTTTAATGTTTTATATTTAATGTGAAGAAAACTCTAAGGAAAAATAGAATTAGGGAAAGATTGAAAACTTGCTTGAATCACACAAGTAGTAAAAGTGGACCTAACAATTGAGCCCATATCACCAGAACCAAGTGCAGGCTTCTCTTTCAAGCCAGAGCTACTTTGTTGGTGGAAAGAAATCTGGATTTGGAATTGTGGCCAGCTGTAAATTGGAAGGAGTTCTGGTATATTTTCTTATGTTTCATTCCTGAAGAATAGTATATGTTCATGGGAGTGACCTGGTGAAAGTCCTTTGTCTATAGAATTAAAATGAACTTTAAAAAGTAATCTAAAAACCTCAAAGCTTTAAAACTACATTGCAGTAGTTACATTCATAAACTTTGGCTTCAATATCTATTTTAAGACTAGCTATGCCCTACCAATGAAGGTTGTTTTAAAACTCTTTTTTTGGTAGGACAAAAGATGGTTAGAAAATGGTTAGGAATTATGGGAAAAATAGGATCAGAAACAAGTCGTGAATAAACTTATGAAAACTGTTATCAATGTGGCGTTATGTGTTTACCATATTAAAACAGGACAACAAACTAAAATGTTGCTCGACATGTCTTAATGATAATGATAAATGTACAATTAAATTCCTCCTACTCTTCATTGCTTGCTGAATTTTTGGTTGATTCCAGTAAGATGTTTATAAATTCATTTGGTATTGCTACAAATATACAATGCATATGCTTTCAAAACAGTCTATTTAATTGTTTGAAGACTTTATTGTTTTGTACAGTTGTTGATCTGTCTCCTAGGTCCCACCCTAAGCACAGAAACAAGAGCATTTTTGATGTTTGAGATGGAAAAAACTTTGGAAACTTTTGTTTTTTATTATATAAGTTTCAGGTGCACAGCTTTATAATTCAAAATTTGGAATACTAAGCAGTTATTACCATCACAAGTCTAGTTACCGTCCATTACCATACCTTTAACCTCCTTTATCGATTTTACCCAACCCACTTCCCCTCTGGTAACCACTAGTCTGTTTTCTCTATCTATGAGTTTTTGTTTTATTTTTGTTCATTTGTCTTTATTTCTTTTAGATTCCACAAATGAGTGAATCATATGGTATTTGGCTTTCTCATTCTGACTTATTTCACTTAAAATAATACCCTCAGGTTTATCTATGTTAACCCAAATGGTAATTTTCCTCCTTTTTTTTGTGGCTGAGTGATATCCCATTGAATCATTATACCACATCTTCTTTATCCGTTCATTCATTGAAGGGTGCTTAACTTGTTTCCATATTTTGGTTATTATAAAAATGCTGCAATGAACATAGGGATGCATATATCTTCTTGAATTAATATTTTTGCATTCTTTGGATAAATAACCAGAAGTGGACTAGCTGGGTCATAATTGTAGTTCTATTCTTAATTTTTTGAGGAATCTCTATGCTGTTTTCCATAGTGGTTGTACCAATTCCCATCAACAGTATATAAGGGTTCCCTTTTCTTCACATCCTCTGCAACACTTATTACTTCTTGTCTTTTTGGTAACAGCCATTCTAACAGGTGTGAGGTCATATCTCATTGTGGTTTTGATTTGCATTCCCTAACAATCAGTGATATGCTGAGCATTTTTTCATGTATCTGTTAGCAATCTGTATGTCATCTTTGGAGAAATGTCTATTCATGTCCTCTGCCTATTTTTAACTGGGTGTTTGATTTTTTAGTTGTTGAGTTGTATGAGTTCTTTATATATTTTGGATATTAATCCGTTATTGAGTATATAGTTTGCACATATGTTCTCTTGCTTGATAAGTTATCCTTTTATTTTGATGATAGCCTTTGCTGTGCAGAAGCTTTTTAGTTTGGTGTAATCTCATTTATTTATTTTTGCTTTTGTTTCCCTTGCCTTTGGAACCAGATCCAAAAAGATGTCACTAAGATTGATGTCAAGGAGCTCACTACCTATGTTTTCCCCAGGAATTTTTATGGCTTTAGGTGTTCCATTCAAGGCTTTTTAAAAATTGAAGTATAGTTGATATTATATTGGTTTAAGATGCGTAACACAGTGATTCAACAGTTGCACATGTTAATTCCTCACCCCAACTACTTAATTAGTATCTATCAACATAGAAAGGTGTTGCAGAACTACTGATTATATTTTTTTATGCTGTACTTTCATCCCCTTTACTAATTTATATTATGATTAAGATTTTGTGCTTTATTCCCTTCACCTATTTCACTCACCCATTCTACCCCCTCCCTCATGGTAACCACCAGTCACTTCTCAGTGTTTATGAGTCTACTGCTGTTTTGTTCCATTTTGTTTTTAGATTCCACATATAAATGAAATCATATGGAATTTGTCTTTCTCCACCTGGCTTATTTGACTGAATAATACCCTGTAGGTCCATC
Organism: Smutsia gigantea; assembly: GCA_032199065.1. Taxonomy (NCBI): domain Eukaryota; kingdom Metazoa; phylum Chordata; class Mammalia; order Pholidota; family Manidae; genus Smutsia; species Smutsia gigantea. The sequence goes on along the minus strand of JAVSCE010020754.1, from coordinate 423,928 downwards.
TGTGTTGTTGCAAATGGCAGGATTTCTTTCTTTTTTATGGCTGATTAATATTCTATTGTGTATATGTACCACTTCTTTATACATTCACCTATTGTTGGACACTTTGGTTGCTTCTATATCTTGACTATTGTAAATAAAGTGACAATATATTGGGGTACATATATCTTTTCAAATCAGAGACTTTATTTTCTTTGGGTAAATTCCTAGAAGTGGAGTTACTGGGTCATATAGTGTTTCTATTTTGTTTTTTGAGGAATCTCCACACTACTTTCCATAGAGGCTGTACAAATTTACATTCACACCAACAGTGTAGGAGGGTTCCATTTTCTCTATATACTTGCAAACACTTGTTATTTTTTGTCTTTTAGGTAGTGGCCATTCTGAGTTTTTTGCGGAGTCTTTAGAGTTTTCTATACACAATATCATGTTGTCTGCAAAGAGTGATTTTAACTTCTTCCTTACCAATTTGAATGCCTTTTATCTTTTGTCTTATTGCCATGGCTAGGGCCTCCAGTACTATGTTGAATAAAAGTGGTGAGAGTCGTCATCCTTGTCTTGTTCTGGATCTTAGAGGAAAAGCTTTCACTTTTCACTATTGAGTATGAGGTTAGGTGTGTATTTGTCATATATGGCCTTTATTATGTTGAAGTATGTTCCCTCTATACTCATTTTGTTATGAGTTTTTATTATGAATGGATGCTAAATTTTGTCAAATGCTTTTTCAGCATCTATTGATATGATCATGTGGTTTTTATCCTTCCTTTTGTTAATGTGGTATGTGACATTGATTGATTTAAGAATATTGTACCATCCTTTCATCCTTGGACTAAAGCCCACTTAGTCATAAGATGATCCTTTTGATGTATTTTTGAATTCCATATGCCAATATTTTGTTTGGGATTTTTGTATCTATGTTCATCAGGATATTGGTGTATAATTTTCTTTTTTGTAGTGTCTTTGTTTTTGGTATTAGAGTGATCCTGGCCTTATAGAATGAGTTTGGAAGTACTCCCTCCTCTTCTACTGTTTTGAATACTTTAACAAGGATCAATGTTAGCTCTTCTTTAAATGTTTGGTAGAATTCAGCTGTAAAGCCTTCTATTATTGGACTTTTGTTTGTTGGGAGTCTTTTGAAATACCAATTCAATTCAATTATGTTACTGCTAATTCAGTCTGTTCAGATTTTCTGTTTTTTCCTAGGTCAGTTTTGGAAGGGTAGTTTCTAGGAATTTGTTCATTTCTTCTAGGTTGTACCATTTACTGGCATGTAGTTTTTCATAGAATTCCTAATAATTCTCCGTATTTCTATTTCATTTTCATTTCTAATTTTGTTTTTCTGTGTCCTCTCTTTTCCCTGATGAGTCTGGCTGAAGTCTGTCTATTTTGTTTATCTTTTCAGAGAATCAGCTATTTGTTTCATTGATATTTTTCTATTGTTTCTTTCTGTATTTTATTTATTTTTCTGCTCTGATCTTTATTATGTTCCCCCTTCTACTAACTTTGGGTTTCATTTGTTCTTTTTGTATTTTCTTTAGTTGTGAATTTAGATTGTTTATTTGGGATTGTCTTGTTTCTTGAGTTAGGCCTTTATTGCTATGTACTTCCCTCTTAGAACTGCTTTTTTGGAATCCCACATATTTTCAATTGTTGTGTTTGTTTTCATTTGTCTCCATATATTGTTTGATTTCCTACTTGATTTGTTCATTGATCCATTGATTATTTAGAAGCCTCCATGTGATTGTGGGTTTTTTGTTTGTTCATGTAATTGATTTCTAGTTCATATCACTGTGATCTGAAAAGTTGCTTGGTAAAATTTCAATCTTTTTGAATTTACTGATGCCTAATATGTGATCTATTCTGGAGAACATTCCGCGTGCACTTGAGAGAAATGTGTATCCTCCTGCTTCTGGGTGGAGTTTTCTTTAGATATCTGTTAAGTCTACCTGGTGTAATATCTTGTTCAATGCCTTTATTTATTTATTTATTTTCTGTCTGGATGATCTGTCCATTGATCTAAGTGGGTTGTAAAAATCCCCTAATATGACTCTGTTGCTGTCTATTTACCTCTTTAAGTAAGCTAGTATTTGTTTTATATATTTAGGTGCTCCTACATTGGGTACATACATATTTACAACTGTTATACCCTCTTGTTGGACTGATCCCAACAAAGTACACAAAGATAAAATATCATTGTATAATGCCAATTTTTGTCTCTTGTTACTTTCTTTGTTTTGAAGTCTATTTTGTCTAATATAAGTACTTCTAGTTCTTCTTTTTTTGCCCTATTATTTGCATGAACTTTCTTCTTCCATCCTTTTACTTCCAGCCTATGTATGTCTTTCGGTCTGAAATGAGTCTGATGTAGGCAGTATCTAGATGGGTCTTATTTCTTTATTCATTCTGTCTCACTATGCCTTTTGATTGGTGCATTTAGTCCACTTACATTTAAGGTAATTATTGATAGTTATGTACTTATTGCCATTTTATTAACTGTTTTCTGGTTGTTTCTGTAGTTCCTCTCTGTTCTTTTCTTCCTCTCTTATACTCTTATAGCTTTATAGATAGTTTCTATATTAAGTTGATGGTCACCCTATTTTGAATGCTGTCTAAAAATACTACTTTTTAAATTCTTCTTCCTCCTTCACCTATTATGTATAAGATGTCATAATCTGCATTTTTTTGTGTATCCCTTACTGTTTTGTATATAGTTGATTTTACTACTTTTCTTTTTTTACTTCAAACTTGCTTAGTAGGTAATTGGTCTACTACATTTCCTGTAGATTTATTTTCACTGATGAAAAATATTTTGAATTAAGAACTTTTCCATCTGCAGAAGTCTCTTTTACATATACTGTGAGGCCTGTTTAGTGTTGGTGAATTTTTTTAACCTTTGTTTATCTGGGAAGTTTTTAATCTCACCTTCAATGCTGAATGAAAACCTTCTGGGTAAAGTGTTCTTGGTTATATGTTCTTTCTTTTCAAAACCTTAAATATTTCATGACACTCCCTTCTTGCCTGTAAAGATTCCACTGAGAAATCTGCTGATAGCCTTATGGAGTTTCCCTGATAGGTAGCTGTCTGCCTCTCTCTTGCTGCTTTTAAGATTCTCTTTCTCTTTAATCTTTGCCATTTTAATTACTATCTTTGTTGGTATTTTCCTGGGGTTCATTTTATGAGGCTCTCTGTACTTTCAGGACAAGGCTGTCTATTTCTTTCCCCAGATTGGGGAAGTTTTCAGCTATTATGTCTTCAAAGAGATTTTCTACTTGTTTGTCTCTCTCTTCCCCATCTGGAACCCATATTATGCAAATATTACTTTGTTTGGAGTTGTCACACAGCTTTCTTAGCCTCTTCTCATTTTTAGAGATTCATTTTTCTATCTGTTCCTCAGCTTGGTTACTTTCCTGTTTTCTATCTTCCATCACATTGATTCTTTCCTCTACTTGCAACCGTCTACTGTTCATTTCTCCCATTGTATTTTTCACTTCAGTTACTGTTTTCTTCAGTTCTTTTTTCTGTTTTCTATCTCCTTGTTGACATTCTCCCTGAAATCATCAATTATTTTCCTGAGTTCAGTGAGCATCTTTATGACTGTTACTTTGAAATCTTTATCAAGAAGATTGGTGATCTTGGCTTCATTTAGCACTTTTTCTGGTGTCTTGTCTTTTTCCTTCCTTTGGAACATATTCCTCTGCTTCCTCATTTTGTCTGAGTTTTGGTGTTCTTCCTTTGAATTGAATAGATTAGCAGTGCCTCCTGGTCTGGAAAGTAATGGCTTTCTGAAGAGGGTGTTCTTTGCGGCCCAGAAGCTCAAGACTCTTTGCTCTCCAGTGCCTGGTTCTCCTTTGTGGTGGAGCCACAGTTGCTGTTGGTGGGCTGTGGGTGGTGTCACTTTTCTGCCTGTCTACTGGCAGTGGCTGAGTCCCACAGCTTGCCTCTGCCATGAGGTGCTCATGCTTGGGTTTGTTGTGGGGGGACCGGACTCTGCCTACCTATTGGTAATGGTGGCCACTGCTGGTCTGAGTGGACTGGGCATGTGGTGTGCACAGGGGAATGCCACTGCAGGGCTGAGCCACCAGTGACAGAGCTGGAAAGTTTGTAGGTGGCTCCTGTGAGTGCCTGACCAGTTGGGCTGTGGGAGGCCTTGGGAAATGTAGCCCATGTACCCTTTCTCCTTTGGAGAGAGCTCCCTTTGACCCCTGTAACCTCTGGCACACTTCCTGTTGCTGGAAAATCTTTCTAACTGCCATCTCTGTGTTGAGTCTCTGTGGTACTGATGGACCAAGCCTGTCTTCCACAAGGGATGTGAGTCTCAGCCTCCCAGAATGCTCCAACTCTTCCTGGTGTCCAGCGTTTGTTAATCACCAAAGCCTGATGCAATATGGACTCGTGTTGCCAGAGCATATTTTCAGGGTCAGGTGTACAAGATTCCTGATATCCCTTCTTCACTCCATCCTTCTCCCTTCCACTTGTGGGCTGGGATGGGGGAAAGGCCTGCTTCCCAGATGATCATGGCTCTGCCACTTTGTCCTTCTCAATGTGGTCTTCTTCACCAAGTGTAGATGGTCTGTTCTTCAGTCTTCAGGCCGTTTTCAGGGTTAGTTGTATTTGTTGTAGTTGTTTCCTTGGTGTGTATATGGGAGGTGGTTTCCACTTTGTTGTCCTACTCTCCTTTTTGCCTGTCTGATCACGGTTCTTTATCATTGAGCTCCTAGGCAGCCACTACCAAGCCATGGAGATGGCATCAAGATAAAAACTTTTTCATCCTTGTTTTGTGCTGACACTGAGCTATTATTCTGTTTTCAAGACTTAGTCAATTTTGCACTAATATCTCAGAGTTCTGGGAAATCACTCCTAGGTATACAATGTGCTTTTTATCTTTACAGGAACAGAGTAGTGACCTTAAGGCTTTTTTATAGCAAGATTCATCACCTAGATTTTTATCTTTCTTTGAATTTTGATGGCATTGAAAGCCAACAGTTAACAAGACATCTTTGTAAGATAAAGGGCTGTTTGACACTTAGCTACAACTTACCCAGTGCTTACAGGGTATGTGTCTCTATTAATGTACTTCACGTCTATACAGTGGGGAAAAGCTGGGCCCTCAAAGTTGATAGTCAAGCCCTGTGAATACAGGGCTCTGCAATGATAAGTACCTATTGCAGTGAAAATGAATCTCTTGCTAAGGTGGCAGCTGATGTGCCTATACCTGTGTGACATGCCTGTTACTTGGAGAGGTTCTCTCTTGCTTACACAGAAAAGTTTAAAGAATGGACAACTCCATCATGTGGGTGTGACATATCATTCCAAAGAAGTATTTGCAGAAGTAAGAACAAGACCAAGGTGGGGTCGAGGATTTGGAGTATTCTGATTCCTCTTTCTCTCACTCCCTACATTGAGTCCCATAGCAAGTCCAGTTAAATATACCTTCAGAATTTACCCTGATTCTGGGCACTTCTCACCACCCTCAGACTGGCCTGTTTGTATCTTGGCTCCTTTACTCACTAGCTATGTAAACTTGGGCAAGTTCCTTAACATCATTGTGCCTTGCTCATTTGTAAAATGGAGATCAGAAAGTACCAAATCTCATAGGATTGTGTGAGGATTAAATGAATTAAGACAAGTACTGAAAGAGTGGTTGGTATATACTGCCATTATTTCTATGACTCTAGTTCAAACTGTTATCATGTCTTGCCTGTGCTAGCAGCCTCCTAGCCTCCCCTCTCTCTCTGGACCAGCCACACCAGCCCATAATATTCCAAGTATTCTCTCACCCCAATTTTGTTTGTGTAATTATTTCTTCTCATAATTACCTCCCGAGATCTCTGTATAATTTACTCCCTTGCTTTCTTCATGTTTTGCTCAAATGCTATCTTTTCAGTGGCCTTCTTTGGCTCTTGAAGGTAAAAGAATCACCATCTTTTCCTGTTTTATTTTTCTTAATAGCATTTGTCACTACCTGGCATTACATTGCACATGTATTTATTTGTTTTGTGTTTCTCCCATTGAAACAAAGGCTACATGAGAGCAGGTCCTTGGCCAGTTTTGTTCATTGCTATGTCATCTGTGCCTAGATTTCCAGAACAGACCCTCCAAGTGTATTACTAACATGACTTTTCATGCTTTCACAAACATGTGTGTGAAGTGTGGAACATACAGCATCAATGTTAGAAGGGACCTGAGGGATGAACTTACCTAATACTCTTGTTTACAGATAAGCAACCTGAGGTCCAGAGAGGTGAAATGTCTTTGACTTTACACCATGAGTTGGAGTGACTTTGGATTAGAATAGTCCTCTGATTCTACAATAACTGGTCCATGGTTTTGGCTTGCCCAGTTAGCTGCATGACCTCAGTCATTGGTGAGGATTTTTCAAGTATTGCCGAGCTCTGCACAGCTGAAGAGCCTCTTCCTGTCCCTTTACACATGGGATGTCTTGGGGCCCATTGATTCATGTTTTCTGTTTACAGATAAAGTCCTGATCAGATAGACTCGGCCATACTTTGCACCTTACTCTCTCTATTGCATTGGCAACAGACCATATTCCCTCTTCCCTATTACTCTGATTCCTGCTGGATGACCTTCAGTCACTGAAGACTCTTCCCCTCAATGTGGTATTTCTAGCCATGTTATCCCAAATTTGCAGGTGGGATCCAGACAATCTTCTAAGTCTGCCCAGCACTGTGTCAAATGCTGGTAGAAACAAAAGACCCAGGACACTTCGTCACAGCCTTTCATGAGTTGCCCTGGAACAAAAGCAACCTTTTCACCATGGCTTACAAGGTCCCGTTCCACGATCTGGGTCTGACCTTACACGGAACAAGTCATGATGTTCCTTGAGCAAACCATCGTCCCTCTGATCCCAGCACCACAGACGAATACTTCCATACTTGTAATTCCCTCCCCATTAAGAAACTTAGCTCACCTCAATAATTTGTTTCTTTAATAAATGTTTGATTTTTGAAGTGATTTTAGACATACAGGAAAGTTGCATAGGGATTACAATGTTCCTGAACCAGTTTCTCCTAACATTATCACCTTTTTGAATAAACCTGGTACACTGTTAAAAGTGAAAATTAACATAGGTATATTACTAGTAACTAAACTCTGGACTTCCTTCATATTTTACTATTCTTTCCACTCATGTCCTTTTTCTGCCCTGAAATCCAATTCAGGATACAACATGGCCTTTAGGCCTAAATATTGTTAAAGGTCCTGTCCAAAAAGTGCTGGTTCTGCAGCTTGAAGATAAGGTGTGGGTTTTTCTGTGTCCTTTGACATACAAAATTCAGACCCATAGCCTTTCTGGTCTAAAGACATGATACAAAGGAAAGTCAGTGTGAAGTAGGAACTTTCTTTCCCATGAGTAATAAAACTTTAATGCCGCTATATTATTTATATCACAAGAACATGAACAATATGAACAGTGGCTTTATTATCACTGAGTGTTTTGTTGAGCATATTTATACTGAGTCATTTCATGCTTTCAAATTCTAGACACAGAGAAAATGGGGTTGGCTCAGACTGACCAGAAGAACTCAGCCCACAGTAGACTGGGTAGCCTTTTTCCCTAAAATAAGCCAGGCATGGTGCTGGAAAGTTTTATGTATATTATTTTAAACAATTAGTTATTGTATAGTTATTGTTTCCTTTGTTTCTAGAGATGAAAAATTTAGCTATGAATTATTTTAAATGTTCTCAACATTATGTAGCAGGGCAGCATCGGGGAAAGCCTGTGATGTAACAAGACCAACTTTTCTGATGGCAAAGCTGTGCTCTTCCCACTATGTCATGTGGCCATTTCCCACCACGGGACAGATGAGAGTAGAATGTGTATATGTGAAATTACTTGTGATCTTCAAGTGAAATAGACAGTTAGTAGTATAATCATTGCAAATGTCAGTAATTTCTGAATTTGTCCAAAAACCTTTATGGACATGTGTGGATTTACATAAAGGTAAACCATTCTTAGGTTATCACAGTTTGGAGAGATTTTGAGCAGATATTTTGTCCTAAAAAATAAACTTCATTGTCTTACATGTAAGCACAACAGAGGCATCTAATTCAATATATTGTGGATTTCTAGAAACTTAAATAATTGTGCAAAAGTGAACAACAGACTTAATAAGAGGATTTCTGTTCACAGAATGATAAAAGTATAAAATCCTTACTTGTTATTTGACTTTTAGATATCGTGTTAGAAACTGTTATACATTTGTTTCATATCTTTAATTTTGTTCTTTTTGTCTGAAAGGTACTTGACCTCTCCCATCCCAATTTGCTTACCGGTAAGTACACAAGTACCTGATTAAATCTGATGAACTTCTGTTTGAGGGTACAGATAGTTGGCCAGCAGTGCACCTAGTGACATATCTCTTTATCTAATTTATTTACCACCTTTCACCTTCAGAAAGATGCTCGACCTCTCTGGCTGGCCCTAATTCACTCATCAGGAAAGTGGGGTATAATGTTCAGATCTACTTGATAGGGGTGTTATGATGACTCACTAGGATACTATTTTTAAGCTTGCTGAATAGTGCTTGGCACATAATAAACACGACATAAATTGATAAGTGAATCAAAATGACTAGAGCTTCACTACACCACCACTGATGGTAATAAACCTTCATTGATTTCTTTCACATGCCATATTTTACCACAGTAGAGTAACCTGGAGGAAAGTAACTTGTCTCAGTCACACAAATAGAGCTGTATTTACATCAAGGCTCTGAATCTGAAGCCTGTTCTTCTTCACTGTAAAGCCTTTCAGTTTCCTAAGAAGATGAAACAATTCCATATGCTTCTCCAACTTCCCTTCTGTCTACTGTAAATGTTTCTGAAATGTCACTTTCCTTTCCATCTGAGTTCCTTCTCTTTTATCTCAGACGTGTTGAATCCCCTTTCCCTTCCAAACTGAACTTTTCCACTTTTTACATAATTCCCTCCTCTGAGACTCTGACTTGTCAACCTCTTTTTTTGGATTGGATCCCTAATCTTTCTTTTTGACTTCATCTCTTGTCCTCAGCACTCTGAGTTTAGCATGGACTAGGAGTCATGTTATAAATGTAGGTCTGTCCCTGGCTGTGTTTGTTTAGACATACAGGTTCAAAGGTTCTCAAGTCCCTCACTTAGATAGCAAAAGACAACTCCAATTTTCCAACTTTTATTATGCAGAACAATTTAACTCATTGTCTAAACTGCTCACATCTGAGCTCTGCTTAAAGGTGGTGGCCTCAGCAGTCATAATGAAGCAGCTCCCTAGGTAGAGTGTCTCTCCTGAGGAGTGTTCTGCCATCCCCTTATCCCAGCTGGTCCAAACTGCAAACAGCTTATCATTGAAAATTTTTTTTCTTCCTACATATTTTAGGGACATAAACTAGTATGACTTGGTATTTCAGAATGCACATCAGATTGTTAGTATTTAAAAGACTGACTATTGTAGTTCCCCCTTATCCACAGGGGATATGTTCCAAGACCCCCAGGGGATGCCTGAAACCAAAGGTGGTACCAAGCTCTGTGTATACTGTGTTCCTATATGTACACACTTATGATAAAATCTAATTTTAAATTAGGCATAGTAAGAGGTTAACAATAACAGAACAATTATAATAATATATTATAATTAAATTTTGTGAATGTGGTCTCTTTCTCTTTCAAAACATGTGAGATGATGTCTTGTGATGATGTGAGATGATAAAATACCTTTGGGGTGAGATGAAGTGAGGCAAGTGATGTAGGATTGTGACGTAGCATTAGGCTATTGCTGACCTTCTGACGTGAGGTCAGAAGGAAGATCATCTCCAGACTATGGTTGACAATGAGTAACTAAAATCATGGAAAGTAAAGCTATTGATAGAGGGGTCTATTGTATAAAGAAATGACCTCTGTCTTGTTCAGGTTAGCATTTCCTGAAGGCATTTGTCCACAGAATCTTTTTTTCATTAAACTAAAATATTAATCAGAGTTCTCAAGAGAAACAGAACCAGTGTTGAGGGTGGGGGTCAGAGAGAAAGAGAGGGAGGAAGGGATTTATTTGAAGAAATTGACTCATGCATTCGTGGAGGCTGGCAAGTTCAAAATATACAGGGGAGGTTAGCAGTCTGGAGGCTGAGGGAAAAGCTGGTGTCACATTTTGAGTCCAAAGGAAGTTTGCTGGCAGGATTGCTTCTTCCTCTGGGAAAGTCAGTCTCGTAGTCTGTTAAGGCCTTCAGCTGACTGGACGAGACCCACCTACATCATAGAGGATAATCGGCTTTATTCAAAGTCTACTGTTTTAAATGTTCCTCTCACCGAAAAAATAACTTCATAGAAACATCTAGAATGTTTGAACAAATATCTGAGTATGATGACCCAGCCAAAATGACACATGAAATGACCATGGCAGCTAATTAACCCCCAAATAATACTCTGGTAATTGAGAGGATGGCACTGGTATTACAAGAAGCAGGAATATCAGAGGAGGAGCAGACTTTGTAGGTGCCAGTGGTACCTCATGTCTGGATAAATTAAAAACATTCTGGCTTATTAATTCATCATTTGATAGTTTATAAAGACAGCTGAGAGCTGGGGTTAATAGCTTCATGGGAACTCCATGAATAGAGTACAGCCATGCATATCACTTGATTATTGTATCAGGCAAAATTGTTTTTTTTTTCCTCTTAGACATGAGTTTTTTTTCTTCTTACTTTCTACACTGTTTTCAGTTATTTTACTTTTGTAAGTTATCGTGGATTGACTGAGAATCCTACTAGTAAATTGGCACAGAGGAACTCTGTCAAGCTGAGGGTTCTGAGACAAGGGTCTGAGTATTCTTTGCATGAGCCTATTGCTGTCAGCGAGCAGGGGCTGAAGAAGTGCGGAGAACCTGACAGTTGGAGTTGGAAGAGGTCGCCCAGGATATTCCCATCACGCCACTGATGAGCAAACTGAGGGCGGGGGAGTCTCTGAGGTAAAGGCAGGGCTTGGAGCTGGAAGTGCGTTGTCTGACTTCTGATCTAGGAGCCTTTTACTGTGCCATGACCTTTGCCTGAGCATGTGATAGACCCTAGGGATGATAGGAGAGAAGTACACATTATCTTAGTCCTTTTAGAATTATATGTTTGGATCAAAACATAAAAAGTTCTCTAACTTAATTAATGACACTGGTCCTCGTAATACTTCACAAATTGGAAAAGCTTTAGGCTCATTTTGTCTGATCATCAGTCTGAATTTTGTCACCAGACTTGCAAAGAAAAAAACACATTGAGACCATTTAAAAATCCTTTTGTTATTAAATCCCAGCTTAGGGTCAGGTATACTGACTATTATCACTTGTTTAGCAAAAAATGAACTGCTACATTTCCATATGCTTTTCCCAGTTATCACAAAATGCTAGCAAATCTTTTGACCTCTGTGCTGCCTGGGATGAATCTGGTTAAGAAGAATTACTTTTGCGAGACAAAGTGTATTGATGTCCCCTTATGCAAGTTGTCCCTGAATCGTGGCATATTTTTTTTATTCTAGGGGGTGTTTTCAGGTACTGACTTCTGTTGATTCCTGCTGTTGAGCTGAGGACCTGTCTATGGAATGTAGGTCATGCAATGTGTTTGGGGGCGGCAGGGAGTCACTGGGACTGACTGTGGCCTAGAAACAAGCAAAGCAATTCCCAGCCCATTTAGGTGGGGAGAATATACATCAAACATTTTATTATTTCTTGTTAGAATTTAAAATGTGAATTTTTTCATAGGGAAACCCATTGAAGGATTAAAAACGTATAAAGGAGCAGCTTTGTGTAAAAGACTGCTATGCACATATATACAAGAAAAGAATGTATAAAATGCAAAAGTGGAAGGATATTGAATCTTTGCAAAGTGCAGCATTTGGAGATTAGGCCACCTGGGGAGCCGAGGCCAGGAGGGAGGGGCAAGGGGCCAGGTTTGATGTTGTCTGAGAAGGATGAAAAATAAGGGGTCAGGAGACAAGATGTTCTGCGATGTCAAGGCACAGACTGGGCAGGCACTGTAGGCTCTGCAGCTAAGGTTGTCAAGACCAGGAGGAACTAGTACAGGCTGGTGGACCAGCAAAGAGCCCAGCTGGAGAGATGGAGGGGACGTTTAATCTGATACCTGTGACTTTATCCATGGTGGAGGAGAGAGGTTAAGCATAACAGGTGCAATGCTTAACCTTTCTCTCTGGAATACTAAGAGCCAGTATTTGGGGTTTGACTTTTAGCTCTCCTGAGTATAATTCTGTGACTTAAATTTATAATGAATGGAATTTTTCTTAAAGTCAGTATCCTAATTTGTAAAATGAGTATAATAATGCTACTGTGAGTTTTTAGAAGAATTAATTGAGATTATGTATGTGAAAGCCCTTAGTGGCTAGTAACATTATATAAATAAAAGACAACATTTCCTTTATTATAAAGTAAAGGCGAATGATAGTTTTAGGCTATATATGCCCATTCCATTCCAAAACAACTATTATAAAATAATTTCAAAGTTTATGTGTTGCCATTACAAGGTGAGAAAGTGGGTGTGAGAGGCTGGTTACTTGTTTGAAGACTTCTTACCTAATCAGAGAATAGTTTCTAAATTTTGAAGAGCAATCCTTCTCTTAACACATTCATTTTAGTTCCTAAATCAAGAAGACCTAAGTATATAATGACTATTTAAAAGGTTGAATTTATGTATTTCTTTAGTGCGGAAATCATCATCATACCCCTAGAACATCAGTGGAATCTATCATCTCTGTATTTTTTTATAGACTCATTTGGGAAATGTCATGGTTTACCAGACCCATATATATCAGTGTTTAATTCAATCTTTAAATGTCACCTGGAGATGAGGGAATAATGTTGAGTCAACTTTTTTTGTGTGAGATTAAATAAAAGTAGGTAGAAGTCAACAGGAAGTTGAGAAAGAAATTACTTGAGCTAAGAATAGATATCACTGGGTATAACAACTAGTAAATTTTCTTAAAATATAGGTTCAAACACAGCAGGCTTCACTCTTTATACACCTTAGGCAACAGCAGTTTTGAACTATTGCTCTTCTTCATAAATGTTTCCAGAGTTCCAGAATTCTCTCCATTTATCTGCAGTCTCTCTTGCCACATATTCAAGTCCTGCTGAAGCAGCCAGGACAGAATAAGTTATGCTGCGGTCACTGACTGTCTCCTCATCTCAGTGGTTTATGATAACAAAGGTTTCTTTCTCCACTGGTACCACAGGTCTATCCATTGCTCATACCCAGTGAGCAGGAAGCCCCTTGGCTGCAGGTTGGGCATGGGGGTCTGCATAAGACCTGAATTTGGCAAGCCCAGTCCTGACAGGAGGCCAGTGTTGGCCATGAGATTAGCAAACAGGCTGCTACTAAGGGCAATGAAAATAGGAGGAAATATTACTGTGTCCTTGGGAAGTTCTCTCTTCCTGGGCTAATGGCCTTGGCAGTGGTTTGAGGGAACAGCCAGAGGGGACAAGGAGCAGCCTCAGTGGACGTCACTCTGGTATGTGGTGGCGGAAAGGGCAGTTGGACGTCTGCAGGTGTCCCAACCACAGAGGGCAAAGGGCCCAAGGAAAACAGCACACGCACTTCTGTTCATGGCAAAGCAAGTCACATGAACATTTCTGAATCAGAAAGGAAGGGATGTATAATTCTCCTCCATTGTGGCAAATTGAGAACAATTGTAATTGTGAACAACATCTTGATCTATTCTTCAAGCGTTTTCTCAAATGGCATTATATCCATGAAGTAGTTCTCGGGCTTCAGCAAAGGTTTTGCCTTCCTTCTCTAGACTCCTGTAATGTTTTCTGTCCCCTGTCATGGCACATGCCATTTTTTATCTTGTGTTAGCGGTTCTCCTGATGGATGGTGGGTGAGTTCTTTGGGGCATATAGATCATACTGTTCCATTAACTTATATGTAGTAAAAGATATAATCTTTAGAACAGAACATTGTTTAATTTTTTTTATGAATTAATAGGTCTGGGTAGGAAAATATTCTTTTGTGTGTCTGTACATGTATGAGAAAAGGCATCTTAGGTCAGTCACCCTAGGCTTCTGAGTTGAGTAAGATGGCAGTTGCTTTAACAAAAATGGAGCAGAATCTCACCCCTCACCCCATATATTTTTCCCCCAGTTTTACTGCAATATAATTGACAGATACAATTGTAATATACTCAAAATGTACAGTGTGAAAATTTGATATATGTGTATATACATCATGAGAGGATTCCAACATTCAGTTAATTACCATATACATACTTCACAGAGTTACTTTTCTTTCTGAAAATGCTTAAGACCTATTCTCTTAACAAATAACAATTACACAATACAGTATTATCAACTAGAGTCACCATGCTATATATTAGATCCTCAGGACTTACTCATCTTATAACTGAAAGTTTGTACCCTTTTACCAGCCTCTCCCCTTTTCCATCAATCCCCAAACTCTGGCAACCACCATTCTACTCTTTCTAATATATATTTAGTTTCCACATAAAAGTGATATCATGCAGTATTTGTCTGGCTTATTTAATTTAGCATAATGCTCACCAGGTTCATCCATGTTATTACAAATGATAGGATTTCCTTTTTAAGGCTCAATCATATTTCATTGTATTCACACACACACACACACACACACACACACACACTATATTTTCTTTATCCATTCAGCCACCTATGGACACTTTGGTTGTTTTTGTATCAGTTTTTGTGACTAATGCTGAAATGAACATGAGGGTATAGAAATCTCTTTGAGCTAGTGATTTCTTTTCCTTTAGATGTATTCTAGAAGTGGGATTGCTGGATCATATGATACTTACATTTTTAATTTTTTGAGAAACCTCCATACTGTTTTCCATAGTAGATGTACCAACCAACAGTGTACCAGGGCTCCTTTTTCTCCACATCCTTGCCAGAAAGCTGTCTCTTGTCTTTTTGGTAATAGACATGCCAACAGGTATTAAATGAAACTTCATACTGGTTTTGATTTGCATTTCCCTGATGCTTCAGGATATTGCGCATCCATATTTTCATATGCCTACTGGTCCTTTGTATATCATCTTTTCAGAAATGTCTGTGCTAGTCTTTGCCCATTTTTAAATAGGCCTATTTATTTTTCTGCCATTGAGTTGTATGATTTCCTTGTATATTTTTGATATTAATCCCTTATTGTCTGTGTGATTTTCAGATATTATCTCCCATTTCATAGGTTGCCTTTTATTTTGCTTATGGTTTCCTTTGCTGTACAAGAGCTTTTTAGTTTGATGGAGTCCTACCTTTTTATTTTTACTTTTGTTGCCTTTGCTTTTAGTACCAAATACAAAAAATAATCACCTAGACCAATGTTAAGGAGATTATTCTCTATTCTCTTTTAAAAGTTTTATGGTTTTAGGTCTTACATGAAATTCCTTAATTTATTTCAAGTTGATTTGTGTGTGTGGTAATAAGATTGCTGTAGTTTGATTCTTCATGTGAATATCCAGTTTTCCCAATGCCATTTACTGAAGAGACTATCCTATCCCCCTTGTGTATTTTTGGTTACTTTGAAAAGTAATTCACCATATATGTGTGGGTTTACTTCTGGCCTCTACATTCTGTTCCACTTATCTATGTGTCTGTTTTTATGCCGAACCATATTGTTCTGATTACTATAGCTTTGTAATGTTCTTTGAAATCAGGAAGTATGATACCTCCAGATTTGCTTTTCTAGTTCAAGATTGCTTTGGCTATTTGGGGTTTTATGTGGTTCCATACAAATTTCAGGATTATTTTTGCTATTTCTGTGAAATAAACAACTGGTAGGTATTTTTGATAGTGATTGGATTGAATCTGTAGATTGCTTCAGGTCGTGTGGACATTTTATCAATATTCATTCTTCCATTCTGTAACCACAGAATATCTTCCCATTAGTTTGTGTGTCTTTTTTAATTTCTTTGATTAATGTCTTAAAGCTCTCAGTGTATAGATCTTTCACCTGTTAAATTTATTTCTAAGTATTTTATTCTTTGTGATATTACTGTAAATGGGTTTATTCTCTTAATTTCTTTTTCCAGACAGTTGTTTGTTGGTATATAGAAATGAAACTGATTTTGTATACTGCAACTTTACTGAAGTCATTTGTTAGTTATTTGGTGGAGACTTAAAGATTTTTTTTATAAAAGTTCATGCATGCCATCTGCAAATAGACAGTTTTACTTCTTTCTTTCCAATTTGGATGACTTTATTTCTTTTTCTTGCTTGTTGGTTCTAGATAGTACTTCTAGTACTTGGTTGAATAAAAGTTGTAAGAGTGGGCATTTTGTCTTATCCCTCAACTTAGAGGAAAATCTTTCAGGTTTTGACCATTGAGTTGATGTTAGCTGTGAACTTGTCATATATTGCTTTTATTGTGTTGAGGTGCATTCCACCTGTACCTTACTTGGGATTTTTTTCCGTGGAAGAATATTGAATTTTCGCAAATGTTTTTTTCTATATCTATTGAGGTGATCATATGATTTTTATCATTCACTTTGTTAACTTGGCCTATCACACTGATTGACTTGTATATGTTGAACCATCCGGCATCCTCGAAATAAATCCCTCTTGATCATGGTGTATGATACTTTTATGTGCTGTTTAATTTGCTTTGATAATACTTCATTGGTGATTTTTACATGTATGTTTGCCAAGGATATTGGCCTGTAATTTTCTTTTCTTGTAGTGTCCTTTTCTGGCTTTTGTATCAGCATAATGCTGGCTTCTTGGTAGATTGTATGTTTCTAGGAATTTACCCATTTCTTCTAAGTCGTCCAGTTTGTTGACATCTAATTATTCATATTATTTGCTTATGATCATTAGTATTTCTTTGTTGTTAGTTGTAATGTCTCTTTCATTTCTGATTTTGAGTATTTCTTGTTTGCCTAAATAAAAGTTTGTCAATTTTTTTTATCTTTTCAAAAAACCAGCTCTTAGTTTACTGTTCTTTTCTATTGTATTTCTAGTCTTTATTTCATTTATTTCTGCTATTTCATTTCTTCCCTTTCTTCCTAACTTTGGCCCTAGTTCATTCTTTTTTTAGTTTCCAAGATATAAAGTTAAATTGTTTATTTGAGACTTTTCTTTTTTCTTAATGTAGATATTATTACTATAAACTTCTCTCTAGAACTGCATTTTCTGCATCCTATAGAATTGTGGCATGTTGTTATTCCATTTTTATTTGAATCAAGATTTTTTAAATTTCCTTTTTGAAATACTTTTTGACCCATTGTTCAGAATCACCTCCTATTCTTGATTCTATATGTTACATGGAGACTAGGAAGTGGGTGGAAATACTGCAAATGATGAGTCACTGGGGAGAAGATGGGCTATATTTTGTCATGTCCTATTTAGCTTTATATTGTACAAGGTTCGTTGTTCTCTATACTTGCAGCCAGTTAGTCACTATTCATAACCACAGCTAGCCCAGAATCTTCTATTAACTCAGGTCTGAGCAAGTGGGGTTTTCCTTATTTGTTAGTACTTTCAAGGTTGCTGCTACTTTGAATCATATTAATTTAATAGGCAAGTTTTTAGAGAAATTTTAGGTTCACAGCAAAATTAAGTAGAAAGTACTGAGAGTTCCCATATATTCTCTTACCCCATTTTATTATTTCAGGCTTCTTTGTATTTATTCAGTGAACAGGTTGATCCCTTGGCAACAGGTTGGGTCTAAATTTGGGTTAGGCCTTTACCCAGCAGGCTAAGTCTTAACAGATGAAACACAAGAAGGGGGTTTTGTTAGAAAACAATACCAGCTTGTAAGGCAATAAAAATGAGCAGCCAAGAGAGACAGAGAGGAAACTACTAGCCTTGGAGAAATAGCCCCCACCTGGGCAGTCAGTCTAAGGGGAGAGATTTGGGAGTGGGGGTGGTCTGGGGAATTTTTAAGGAACTTCAAGAAGACTAGAGGCTTTTAAGTGCACAAGTCCCAATACCATCTTTCCTCCAGTTATCATACTTGTCTTTGTCCTAATACTTTCCTTATTGCTTTCTTACTTTTTTTGTTTTTCCTCTTGGAAGCCCAAATCCCTCCCTACTAAATAGATACAAAGGTTAAATTTGTCATTTTGAGACTTTCTCTGCTATTAGGCAACCCATATGTGGACTCATATTTCATTAGCAATGGCTGATACTATCTGACATGCCAAGTCCTCCTCAAGACTGGAGATTGTACTTAAATAATACTGTGAGCATTTCTTTTGATTCATTATAATTACATGTGTGAAGGCTCAGAGTAGTTCATTAAAAACTGACCTGAAACATGCGTAATAGAAATATACCTTAAGTGTATTCTTTCGGTAAACCTCTTACCATTCTATCGATAATAATTCCAAGTATTATAGTCCATTTGAAATAGGGGTTACAGTTCTTGAAGTGCAAATAAACATTGGTTTTTAACTTATATAGCAGGTTCTTAGGTGTTTATATCCAGCCCACTTAACAGAATTATTTTATATTGGCTGAGAGCATTAAAAAAATTTTAAAGTAAAGCAGTTAGAGCTTTGACAACATATATGTGTAAAATGTTGAATTTGAGAATAGAAAACAGTAGACAGAAGGCACAGTTGAAATCAGTGTCTTTGACTGCAAGTTTTCAAACTGTATTAAAAAAAGAAGTTTTAAGTAGTAAGAAATTTTGAAAGAACATTCTGGAAGAGTGTGCATGGAATGAGTGATCACCTACTTATAGCTGTCTAGTTCAACGTATGCTAACTGATAATGAGTCTTAGCATTGTTAATGATTTTTTTAAGTTTTGTTTTTGCTATCATTAATGTACAATTACATGAACAACATTATAGTTACTAGACTCCCCCTATTATCAAGTCCCCACCAGATACCCCATTACAGTCACTGTCCATCAGTGTTGTAAGATGCTATAGAATCATTACTTGTCTTCTCTGGGTTATACTGCCTTCCCCGTGTCCCCCACCTACACTACACATGCTAATTGTAATGACCCTTTTTCCCCCTTATCCCTCCCTTCCCACCCATCCTCCCACATACCTTTCCCTTTGGTAACTGTTAGTCCATTCTTGGGTTCTGTGAATCTGCTGCTATTTTGTTCCTTCAGTTTTTCTTTGTTCTTATACTCCACAGATGAATAAAATCATTTGATACTTGTCTTTATCCACTTGGCTTATTTCACTGAGCATAATACCCCCTAGCTCCATCCATGTTGTTGCAAATGGTAGGATTTGTTTTCTTCTTATGGCCGAATAATATTCCATTATATATACGTACCACATCATCTTTATCCATTCATCTACTGATGGACACTTAGGTTGTTTCCATTTCTTGGCTATTGTAAATAGTGCTGCGATAAACATAGGGGTGCATATGTCTTTTTCAAACTGTGCTCTTGCATTCTTAGTGTAAATTCCTAGGAGTGGAATTCCTGGGTCAAATGGTATTTCTATTTTGAGGTTTTTGAGGGACCTCCATACTGCTTTCCACCATGGTTGAACTAATTTACATTCCCACCAGCAGTGTGGGAGGGTTCCCCTTTCTTCACATCCTCACCAACATTTGTTGTTGTTTATGTTTTGGATGTTGGCCATCCTAACTGGTGTGAGGTGATATATCTCATTGTGGTTTTAATTTGCATTTCTCTCATTTCTCTGATGATTAAGGATGTGGAGCATCTTTTCATGTGCCTGTTGGCCATCTGACTTTCTTCTCTGGAGAAGTATCTCTTCAGCTCCTCTGCCCATTTTTTAATTGGCTTATTTGCTTTTTGTTTGTTGAGCATTGTTAATGATTTTTTAAAATATATTTATTTTAATGGCTATTTGCCTCTCTTTCTGGTTTATATTCAGTGAAGATTAGTTAAAACTAAAAAGCCAGGAGTAACTTGTCCTGGAATATTTGAACATCCCCCAGATAAGAGAATACCTCAGCATAGACCATGTCTTCATTGTGTCAATTAAATGAGGCTATTGTAAAATTTACTTTAGCCTGCTAAAAGGCCCACCTTATCTTCCTTAACTTTTCCTAGGTGCTGCTTTTCCCCTTCCAGCCCTAATCAAGTAATATGTAACCTGGACAATTAATATAGCATGCAGGCCCAGCCATAAACAACATAGTAAAAGGCAGGAAGGATTTCACCTTAAAGATAAGATTGCATTTTAATACCCAGGAAGTTATGAAGTAAGATTCTTAACTTACTCTTTAGCAAGCAGACAATAACTCAGCCCACCTTGGGGGCTGGGCAGGCGGCCTTGTTTGATATGCTCCCAGACCAAGACGCCAGTATCCCAGGGAGAAATCAGAACAGTAAATTTCTTGTGTTAAGTTAATTTTTAATATTCAGGGACTACTTAACAAGTCCACACACCTGAACCCTTTATCCAGTTCCCCAAAATCCTCAGCTGCCTATAAAACCCCTAGACAGCACACAACTAGGGGTTCTTTTGTCCCCTCCTGGTGTGAGCCAGGAGCTCTGTCCTCTCACTGAATCGCTCAATAAAAGCCTCTCCCTGGCTGTCCTACCTTGGGTGTTTGCTAAGTTCATTCTTCACCTCCGCAAACCAGAACCCCGGCATCATTCTCTTCCAATAAGTAGTTGCATCTGAGACAGGAATTGATACAGGTCTATTTTGGTTACTTGAAAGGAAAGATCTGTTATTTCCTCATTTTATAAAACTTAAAAAACTGGGATTGATCAAATCTGATTTGATATCTTGTAAGTTTCCAATTTTTAATGCTTCATACCCTATGAAGTTCTAATTCCAAATGAAGAAAAATACATTAGGACAGGTAGCCTCAAAATGTTGAAGCTATGCATATGAACATTGAGAAAGAAAGTAGGGGAGTGAAGATGGAGGAGTAGATTTCTCTCAAGGGGACCAGGGAAAATATTGTTGATATTTTTTGCAAGAAACTGTGTCATGTGTTTTGCAAGTTATAACTTATTTGCTCCTCATAAAACCTTTTGAGGTTAGTAACAATCATTCCTATTAAGAGAAGAGAAAGCTGAGTTTGAATGAGATTAGGTAACATGATAAATATCATGTAGCCAAACAGAGCCAAGATTCAAAAGCTTTTCCTCCTGGGACCCTTGAGCTCATTCTCTAGTACTATACCTTTCTCTCTGTGGTGAAGTGCCACTGAGATGAACTAGGAGGAAGCTGAGCTAGGATTTTACAGCTTTAGGGCTTGGAGCAAAGTGATTGCTGGATAAGAGTTAAAACCCTTCGGCTTTGGTTTTAGTCACTCCTGAGTTACTCTTCTTAGGCTAGTTTGCCTCAGTCTGTGGACCACTATCAGCTGTCGAGAAACATACTTCATACCCACGTTTTGCTAAACTTTTAGGAAGATGTCACTATGTCATAGCACTCGGCACCAGATCTCCAGAAGCTTTTCTTCTGAATCGGAGCATTAGAATGCAAGTTGGAAGGACAATGGTCTATCAGCTGGCTAAACCTGTGGCAAGGTCTTTTGGGATTCCTTTCTTGTGGGCTGTGGATGCGTGCTGGAGAAGAGGGTGCAATCTGTGTGCCCACAGGATTATTTGTTATGGAACGGTGAGAGGGCAAATGCTCCTCTGCAGGGTGAGACTGATTGTTTTGATGTTAAATGGGGCTGTCGGGAAACAGTATAGATAGTAACACAGTTTATAAACAAAAAGTACATTAAGAGAACAAAGAAAGAAAGAAGGCAAAGTAAGTTGGAGTCATAGGGGACAGCTTCATAGAAGTGGTGTTTGTATTGGGTCTGGAAGGTTGAACAGCATTCAACAAAAAGAGAAGAAAAAAGACACTTCAGGTGTGGGGAACTATATATACAGATATACTATATATATGTAACCTGAATAGTTTCACTCACAGTCATTTCTATCTTACCCAACTCCAAAAGGTATTAAGGCAGATAAAAATACAATTAGTAAAGCTTAAAATCATGTTAAACTAGTAACAGTAAGCCTTACACTTAGCTCTGAATTTCCTGGCAATGAAAGAAAGAATGGTAAACATGAGTTTGTTGGATAATGGAAGTGTACAAATTCTTTAAATGAATCATGATTTTTTTTCTGCTCCTAAATTTTAAGTTGTATGTAAAGGACATTTTAGCAGTGTGACAGTGTATTTAGTAGTAATATTAGGAAGAAATTAAACTTACCCTATGGCTCTGTTCTCTACTGACCTGTGTATGCCTCTCCATTTAGCCGGCTGGTGGAGGGGGAAAGAAACTGAAGCAGAGTTTATGGACCGCATCAAGTTTTCATCATATCTATACACATCTCATTGTTTAGAACTTGGTCATGTGGCTGTATATAACGTCAAAGGAGGTTCAGAAATATAGTCTAGCTTTGAGCCCAGGAGGATAAATGGAAGGATTTGTGTTTTTGATAGCAATTCAAGGGTAGTTAGCATAAGAGAAAGGTTTGATTGGTATGAACATTTTGTATTGCTAACTGAAGTAAAATCCAGATGATTTTAATGTCAGATATTTTTATGAAAATTAAGGAACCTGACTGGTTTTTCTTCCCCTTGGAGAACCATTCTACTTCTCGCTGGTGATGAGCTGAGATGGGGGTGGGGATAGGTGATGGGCACCTTCATTAAGAATCAAGATTTTTGTGTCGTGTAGGAAAGGGCCTAGCTTTCATTAAAGGGTTCAGTTTGGGAAGATATTGTTAAAATAACAGCTTAGAATAGAAATATTCTGAATGTCATATACTAGAAACATTATAGGACTGAAATAATACCTGTTAAATGAGCAAAGGAGCCCTGGTTAATTGGCATCTATCTATCCAGTTACTTATTAGAAGTTTCAGGATTATTACCAACTCTTTCCTTCTCTCTCTCCCTAAGAAGACGCTTAGCAAATAGATCCTCAAAACTATTAGTATCAAAAATAAAAATACTTTGGAATTCTAATATAATTGCTTTGTGATCAGAAGGCCAATTGTATAATGGTGACTTTGAAATGTCTTGCTTCATGTTCTACAGCATGATCTCTGTAAGTATTGTGTCCTTATAAAGAATGTGATTGTCTAATTATTAATTGTGCCAATTAAAAATGCTAACTGTATTCCTTAGATGTTTTATTTTGTTTCTAATATTTGCTTGTTTGAGCAGTCAGTTATGGAGAGATGTTAAAGCTCACACAGTGAAGATAACTTTTATCAATTTCATCTACAGTTCTTGACCAGAGGGCTTCCGCTTCACAAAACTTTAGACAAGCTTTATCTGGATTCTAAGTCTCTGGATATTTTTTCTTAGAACATTTACTTTAGAAAACATAAATCCTTTCTCTGTCCCATTTAGATGTAAATCTTCTTAAAGGGCTCCTGCCCATTTTATAACACAGGGTGCCTTACTCCAGTACCTGGGAGCTGAACTTTTGAAATGTAATCATCCAGGAAGCTAGTCCCCTGTGGGAAGGTAGGAGTCTAACTGTGGTAAGATGTGTTGCTCCAAGTTGCAAAACTGCCTCCTGTCCTAAAGGACCAGAAAGTTTATTTCTCCTTTGGGCAAAGCTGCTTAGCAAATGTAGATGGCCTACAATCCTTCCACTCAGTTCCTAAAAATTCTCCCACCCATTGTTTCAGTAGAGTTGTGTTTAGACTGCATTCTGGTCAGTGTCTCCAATTTCAATAGTCTTGAACAAAATCTTCCTTATTTACTTTGTGCAACATACCTTTTGCTCTTGTGAAGGTTGCAGTCACTCTAATTCATAGTTCCTTGTAGGTTACCTGACTCTATTCTCTCTGACAGTTTCTAAGACCTTCTTAGGACCAATTTAATTTTTTGAATCTGACTTTTACCAGCTGTGCAGATACTATATATTTGGAATGCATATCAGTGTGAGGGCCTGCCTATGTTCATAAATTCTCAGGGGAGACTATTATTGCTATTTACACACGAAGTGTTAGCAGAGATGAACAGGTCTCGCAATACTGCAGGCAGGTGGATTTTTTCTACCCTTCTTTGATGATGTTGCCTCTTGTAGGAACTTGTCTCAAGTGTGGGTCTCAGATTCAACACCCTTCCCCCATGTATGCATACACGTTGATAAATGCATGCCTGGTTTCCTGTTTTCATCTAAGCAGCAAATCTCTAGAGCTCTAGTTTCAGCATCATCGTTTCCAAGGCAGCCCAGTTTCTGAGATCACTTACCATTCTTATTTCAGCTCCTTGTTTTTCTGTCTTTTCTATTTTTGTCATCTGGAAATTTTTCTTATTGAGGGGCTCAATGATGCATTTAAAGTGTATTTGATATAATCTATCTGTTATCTATCTTCTGAATACAAAACTCCCAAAGTGGAGCATAAGAAGTGGGACTAATGAAAGAAAAGTTTGGATTGGAGCCAACAGATTATAGGAATCCTGTGAATGATTTTCTGTGCAAAATGCAATAGTATGGGCAAGACTGTGGCCTGGAAAATTTATGAGAATTTGATGATAATACAAGTTACAGTGATTAAACTTTCCTCTCACTGGAAGAGGAGGCATACTGGATGAAGGTGGACTGAGGCATGTGTTCTCCATTTGACAGGAGAATATATTGGTGGTATCCTTCCAGGGACAACAGACCATTGCTTCCATTACCATCTGACATGTAGTGCACAAGTACAATCTTTTTATTTATTCTTCATTATATTAGCATTAGGCTCAAACTCAAAACTGTCACTTTTTTGTGTGTGTATGTGTGTGTGTTAGTTTAGCTGCTGCAAAACACAATGGAAAACACTAGACCGTTTTACTTCATGTTAGGCACAAATCGTTTCTGAGATGTGGAATGGGTCACTTTATAACCTCCCTTCTCTCTTGAGGACCTGTTGATGGTAATGATTTTTGCTGTTCCCAGGGACCAGATAGGAGACTTATTAGTTAGTTGGTAAGTGTTTTGACTGTACTGATGCAATCTCCCTTCTTCAATCTGAGGGCTGCCCCAGAAAATTGTTTAACAATAAATAGCATTTTTATATTTCATACAACCAGTCAATGGTGAGGATGGAAAAAAGAAGCAATTCTAAATTTTTAAGAGGTATAAGGACAGAGATATGAAACACATTATTTATAAAAGCAGCTCAAATTTTTCTGGTGTGTATTCATGTGACAGAACCTTGAAATGTAATTAGATTTCTCTGGAATGAAGATAACATGTAAGTAGATAAGACAAGGCAAAAATAACCATCTCACTTGGAGTCAGTGGTTTTTTTTTGGCAGAAAATTGGATCAGCAGGTATGAAATATTAAGTCAAAGAGTGCACTGCCACGTCTCTTTGGCTGATTACTTTCTGTGTCTCCACAGAGATGTCTCAGATCGCCATTATGATCAGTGTTTATGTTTGGAAATGGAAGGGTCCTTGCAATGCTGGATTGACAATGGCTTGTAAGTGGCTGAAAATGACTGTAATCAAAGAATTACTAAGAGCCTTTAGTACAGGACAGCTAAAAAAAAGCCCTTTGTTATGTAATGACTTGATTTTTTGGCAAGACCTATGAGTTTCCTATTCTTCAGGTCTCCACCAGTGGTGTTTCCCTGGAAGGCTTTGACCATCAACAGCAGTGTCAGTGGCTGAGTTGCAGGAAGGTTGGGGGTGGAGGGGCCCTGAACTAAAGCTGCATTTGTTTTAAAAGCAAACTGCTGTTAACATTGCAGATTAATAAAAATAATAAATATCTAAAGGTATTTTTATTCATGCTTAGAAAAAGATTGAGGGAACCTCAGTGGTCCGTATCAATAATGTATTTTAATTTGGGGATCTTGGGAGATTGATGGAGGTAATGAAGGTGCTGACCTCCAAAATATTTATTGCTGGCACAGGCTTAGACATACCTTGAACATTACAAAAATAACTTTAAAGGCTCTTTAAAAATATACTTTCTTTTAATAGACTGGTCTGCCTCTACTTTTTTCTATGTTTTCTTGTTCTTTTGATGGTAGAACCCTTTATGGGGATTAATTTTGGGGAATTAAAACAATCACAAAGTCATAGGCTAAATGGACCATACTTGGTTTGTACCATCTGCATGTCTAATATTTTTTTCCCCAAATAAAAGACAAATGGGCAAGAACTGCAAGGAATCTTAGAGATTGCCTGGTCCAGCATCTTCATGCAGCAATAAACAACATGCAGAGAGCTGAAGTTGGTTTCTGATTACTTACTGGGGTGGAGGCTGCCGAGTGGTCCTAATCTGAACTCACTGATTTCTCCTTGGTGGCTGAACCCAGATTGAAAATGCTCGATGACTTCTAATCATTGATAAACACCTTATGATATTTGATCGTGTGACTAAGCTCTAACCAATAAGCCAAAGTTCTGTGTAGTACTTCCAAGATGCCCTTTTAAGAGATATATGCCCTTCATCCTCATTTTGTAGTCCACTGTTAGAAAATGATAGAACATCAACGTGATGGCTGGAGCACTGGCTTCCATTTTAGATCACAAAGATAAGGGTCACATCCTAGGGATGGTATTGCTGAGAGTTCAAAGGATCCTGAGGCCTGATAACAATGACTATAGAACTGCCATATTGTCACTAGAGTGCCTCGCTCTGGACTTTTATCCTAAGAGAGAGAAACACTTCTAACTTGCTTCAACTGCTGTTATTTGGGGTTTTCTGTCGCACAAGGCGAACCCATTATGAA
The DNA here is from genome assembly GCA_032199065.1 of Smutsia gigantea. Classification (NCBI taxonomy): domain Eukaryota; kingdom Metazoa; phylum Chordata; class Mammalia; order Pholidota; family Manidae; genus Smutsia; species Smutsia gigantea. Next base: position 397,328 of record JAVSCE010020754.1, on the reverse strand, counting down.
GTGGAGCGTTTGTCTAGTGAGGGAGATCAGCATCATATCCCTCTCCTGACACAGATTCAGTGTGTGACACTGTGAGTTATTTTATAACATATTATGCACAGTCTTTAATTCAATATTTCTTCATCTCTTATTTGAAGTCACACTCTCTGCTATGTACCAGAAGGGTAGAGATAAATAAGACACAGTTACCTAGCTTCACCAAGCTCATGGACCAGCCAGGGAGATTGGCACATGAACAAATAATGTAAAGCGGTGCTACAGTAGTTAAAGGCATCTGCGAGTGGTTTAGTGGAATAGAAGAGGAAGGGAGCAATTCTGCCTTCTAGGTGAGAGGGAGGTTTCACAGAGGAGGAAGTACCTGGGCTGGCTCTTGTAAGATTCACAGGGGTTCAACAGGCAAAAAAGTGGGGAGGTAAATTTTCATCAGAGAAAACTTTTATAAAGACCTGGTGATGTGGCATAGAAGTACACATTAGGGGAAATCTTACCTGATTTGGGGTTGGTAGACGTTAGAATTATTGGGAAAGTGACAGGAAGGTTATATACAGCCAGTCCAGAGCATTTAGTAACTAGTGAAAATGTCTGTCACAACCTACCAGCCCTTTACTTGGTGGTCCACGGAGCAGAAAGGGTTATCATCTGTCTGTGAGCATCACATGTGGTCCACGGAGCAGAAAGGGTTATCATCTGTCTGTGAGCATCACATGTGGTCCACGGAGCAGAAAGGGTTATCATCTGTCTGTGAGCATCACATGTGGTCCACGGAGCAGAGAGGGTTATCATCTGTCTGTGAGCATCACATGTGGTCCACGGAGCAGAGAGGGTTATCATCTGTCTGTGAGCATCACATGTGGTCCACGGAGCAGAGAGGGTTTTCATCTGTCTGTGAGCATCACATGTGGTCCACGGAGCAGAAAGGGTTATCATCTGTCTGTGAGCATCATATGTGGTCCACGGAGCAGAAAGGGTTATCATCTGTCTGTGAGCATCACATGTGGTCCACGGAGCAGAAAGGGTTATCATCTGTCTGTGAGCATCATATGTGGTCCACGGAGCAGAAAGGGTTATCATCTGTCTGTGAGCATCACATGCTTTCATGAATATTTGCATTTTAGAGCATTTGGTAATTTTTATTTAGTTAGGGAGTGAACATTTACTGTGCCGAATTATGTGCTTAATATGCATATCTCATTTAATACAGCACCTTTTGGAGGCAGTAATATTATCATGCCCACTTTACAGATGAGGATATTAAATTGTAGAAACAAAAAGTAGTTTGTTCAACAGTACCTATTTAGCAAGTAATAGAGCTGATATATCTGTTATATTATATATCTATCTGATATAGATATCAAATTCTGATATCTTTACTTCCAGAGGCCAGGATCTATCTAACCTGTTAAGATTTAATACATTTGTCCATCTATCTGCGTCTATTATCTCTCTATAAATATCACTTTATTTCAATAAAAGATCATTTATTTGAATATCAGACATATTCACTATGGATGACACTGCTGTCATTGAAGTTCTTATAAGGAATTCACATATTTCAAAAGTGGATTACTGACCATTATTCATATATATAATACATATGATATGTACATGTCTGTTTGTCTATATATCTAATCACAGAAGGAACCTTAGAAACCAATCTAGTAACTTTCTCAAAGTTTTGGGAAAACAATTGTCTTCCAAGACTATCTGAATTTCTGAATTTTTGGCTCCTTGGCAAATAATGTGCCATTAATAAATACCTGTGGAGAATTTCTCAGTTACAGACATGATTTATTGATCTATTGATTTATTGATGGTAACTCAGAGCCATTTGGAGTAGGAGGAAGCATTTATAAAGTCGTAAATAATGCATTCTAATGAAGATGCCGACTGAATGATTATTGTTACAAGGACTGGAGTGCCCATAAAATGGTATTTTAGTTTCCTCAGGAGATTTAACTCCTAAACAACTTCACTGGGAAATTATAAGTAGACAGGATGATTCTGGAAAATGTTAGAATCATTTTGCAAAGGAGGTGGCCGTATAACAGAAGCAGACAACTGAAACCATGAGTCTGCCACAGAATCCTAAATCTTACCCCTGTACTTTTGCATTTATATTGTTGCAAAATATGTAATGTTTCATTAAATACTGTCTTCTAGTCTGCTCTAGTTATTTAATGGTGAACCTTACAACTCTTAAAGGATCATAACGTCTTTGAGGGCACTGACTGTACTTCTACTTTGTTCTGTTTTGTCTTTTTTTTTTAGTATTCTCATGCTAGAAGCAAGATAATTATTACTCAAATATTTTAAAATTAACTTCAAAAACAGTCAAGCCTGCATATCTTACAGAAGAAAATTATACAGAAAAAGGATATTGAAAAAAAATGGGATTGTTTTGATGTCATATTACTTTAATTTTTTCATCCCACAAATACATATTGAGAACCTGATATATAAAAGGCATTCTGTTAGGCCCTAAAGGAGATGGAGATAGCCTCTTCTTAGGAAGCATGAGGTCTACTTGTAGAAATAAGTTGTGTACATAACAAAACCTCTAGTCCCAGGCAAAGAGAGGAAAGTGCCATGACAGGATCTATTTAGAATGATAAGATTGGGGTGTACCACTTTCCATATACTTGAGTAAAGTAGTTTCTGCCCCTCTGTTTTCTTGAATACCATCCCAAACAATAAGCAGAAAAAGAAACAGAAGCAAAATTTCCACTCCTATGAAAATAGGCTGATATCTATGAGTTTGCCCTATAATATGTGAAGACAGAGATGAGGAAAGTCAAGTGTAAATTCTTGCAGTGTTACTGTCAATGAGCATTCTGAGCCAAAGTAAGGTAGTTTACACTTAGGATATGGAGATAAGCTATGGGATCATGCAAAAATCTTCATAAGGAGCAGTTATAACCCCACTATATCTACCCCTCTTCCCACTCCCACAGGAGACTGGAGATTTATTTCTGAGACTGAGAGCCAGAAAGCTTCTAAATACTGAGGACAGAGGAGAGGTAGCTATATGCCATGCTGAAAATAGGAGGGTGAGGTCTGCATACAGAAAGGGAAACCCTAGGGCCATTTCTTCCACCCATCTCCAGAATTCCAGCAGTCATGTTTATTTACAGTCTTCCACCTAGTTACTCAGCTGAGGTACACTGGTATGGCCCTACTTCTCCCTCCTTGCTGACATGGCCCCTTTCCTGTCCCTGACAATGTAAATGAATACCATCTGGCATGGCAGTAGTTTCTGCTCCAGGCCTCCTTGCTGGCAGCAAATTTAATTGGTTGGTTCCTGGGCTGTAGAGTTGTTAAATATTTTGAGAATCTCCCTTTCCTCATCATCCCTACCTCTTTGCAGAGGTCTAGAAGAATTCTTCTTTGGAGATTTTTTTCATACAGAAATATTTATAGAAATTGATATTTGTATATATACCCCAGTAAGTAGACCAGATGATAACACCATTACCCTGTAATTAAGACTAATCTTAAAGAGTTCCACTTACCCCAATTTCCCGGTTTGTTTTTTAGAGGCATATTAGATAAGACTCTAATCTGAAATAAAGAAATCCTATCAAATAAAAGTAGAAAAGAACAGTGGAGGATAAAGGAAAGAGCAGAAACTTTAAAAATTGTATAATTAATAGCCATTGAAGAAAATGGAATTTATTCCTTCAATGAGATATGAACAGTATTTTGCATAAAATGGAAAACCAGAAGGTGCTTCTAGAAACTAAAAATATGTTCTAAAACAAAAATTAAGTGGACATATTAGAAAATATTTAGTATGTCTTCTTGATAGATGGAAATAAAAATATGTGGAATAGATTTTAAAAATGGGAAGTTTCTTTAAGAATTTAGGCAAACATTCACTTAATGAGAGTTCCGGGGAGGGAGATCAGAGGCAATGTTGGGAAGGAAATTATCAAAGAACTAAGGCTTACCATTTTACAGAACAAAATAACGTGTGTTTTCATATTGCAAAGGCCCAGTGAATTCCCAACTCAGTGGCTATTCCTATTTATGAAATTTAATTTATCAAGGATAAAGAGACCATTCTTTTTCCCCCAGTTTAATTGAGAGATAATTGACATATAGCACTGTATAAGTTTAGGTTGTACAGTGTAATTTGTCTCACTTTTTGTAAAATTATTATTGTAATGACTTTGGTTAACATCCATGATCTCATATAGATACAAAAAAATTTATATGTACTGTACATATATTTTTCCTTGTGATAAGAACTCTTAAGCTCTGTTCCCAGCAACTTGCATATATATCACGCAGCATTGTTAACCTATACATCCTGTTGTACACTGCATCCCTCGTACCTATTTATCTTACAACTGGAAATTTGTGCATTGTGACCACCTTCATTCATTTCCCCTCCCCAAAACCCAGCTCTGGTAACCATAAGTCTGATCTCTTTTTCTACAGCTTAGGTGGTCTTTCGTTAATTTAAGATTCCATATATAAGTGATATCATACACTATTTGTGTTTGTCTAACTCCCTTAGCATATTGCCCTCAAGGTCCATCCATGTTGACACAAGTAGCAGGATTTCCTCATGTTTTATGGCTGGATGGTATCTGTTGTGTATATGTACCACAGTTTCTTTATCCAGTCATCCACTGATGGACACTTAGGTTGTTTCCATATCTTGGCTATTGTAAATAATGCTGCAGTTAACATAGGGGTGCATATGTCTTTTTGAATTACTATTTTTTTTAGGTTAAATACCCAGATGTGGAATAGCTGGATCATTTGGTAGTTCTATTCTTAATTTTTCGAGGAGCTCCATACTGTTTTCCATAGTGGCTGAACCAAATTACATTCCCACCAACAGTGTATGAAGATTATTCTAGTTAGCCCACATTCTCCCCAACACTTGTTATTTCTCGTCTTTTTGATAACAGCCATTCTAACAGGTGTGAGGAGATACATCATTGTGGTTTTGATTTGCATTTCCTTAACAGTTAGTCATGTTGAGCATCTTTTTTTTTATGTTGCATTATGTTAAAGATTCCCCCTCTTCCATTACTAACAGGCATGAAGACAAGGAGAAAGGAAGAGGTAAAGGAGACATCCTGCCACATATACCTAATTTCAAATACCAAAAGGAGATCACAGTATACTTGTTATTTTATAACTTGCTTTTTAAACTTAATATATTGTACATATTTCCCTATGACATTAGATAGTCTTCTGCAATAAGATTTTTTTAATAATTTATTTTGGTATCATTAATCTACAATAACATGTGCAATAATATGGTTATTAAACTCCCCCTTCATCAGGGCCCCCTCACCAACTCCATTACAGTCACTGTCCAACAGCATAGTGAGGTGCTATAGAATCACTACGTGCCTTCTCGGAGTTGTAAAGCCCTCCCTGCACACCCCAAAATTACGTCTGCTAAACCTAATGCCCCTTTTACCCCCTTGCCCTCCCTTCCCACCCCTCTTCCCCAGTCCCTTTCCCTTGGTAACTGTTAGTCCATTCTTGGTTTCTGTGAGTCTGCTGCTGTTTTGTTCCTTCAGTTTTTTCTTTGTTCTTATACTCCACATATGAGTGAGATCATTTGATATTTGTCTTTTTCCGCGTCGCTTATTTCACTGAGCATAATACGCTCTAGCCCAATCCATGTTGTTGCAAATGGTAGGATCTGTATTCTTCTTATGGCTGAATAATATTCCATTGTGTATATGTACAACTTCTTCTTTATCCATTCATCTACTGATGGACACTTAGGTTGCTTCCATTTCTTGGCTATTGTAAATAGTGCTGCGATAAACATAGGGGTACATATGTCGTTTTCAAACTGTGCTGCAGCATTCTTAGGGTAAATTCCTAGGAGTGGAATTCCTGGGTCAAATGGTATTTCTATTTTGAGTTTTCTGAGGAACCTCCATACTGCTTTCCACAATGGTTGAACTAATTTGCATTCCCACCAGCAGTGTAGGAGGGTTCCCTTTTCTCCACACCCTCACCAACATTTGCTGTTGTTTGTGTTTTGGATATTGGCGATCTCCACTGGTGTGAGGTGATATCTCACTGTGGTTTTAATCTGCATTTCTCTATGATTAGTGATGTGGAGCATCTTTTCATGTGCCTGTTGGCCATCTGAATTTCTTCCTTAGAGAAGTGTCTATTCATGTCCTCTGCCCATTTCTTAATTGGATTATTTGCTTTTTGTTTGTTAAGGTGCATGAGTTCTTTATATATTTTGGATGTCAACCCCTTATCAGATATGTCATTTATGAATATATTCTCTTATACTGTAGGATGTCTTTTTGTTCTACTGATGGTGTCCTTTGCTGCACAGAAGCTTTTCAGCTTGCTATAGTCCCACTTGTTCATTTTTGCTTTTGTTTTCCTTGCCCGGAGAGATAAGCTCATGAAGAAGTCGCTCATGTTTATGTCCAAGAGATTTTTGCCTATGTTTTTTTCTAAGAGTTTTATGGTTTCATGACTTACATTCAGGCTGTTGATCTACCTTGAGCTTGCCTTTGTGTATGGGGTGAGACAGTAGTGCAGTTTCATTCTCTTATATGTAGCTGTCCAGTTTTTCCAACACCAGCTGCTGAAGAGGCTGTCTTCTCCCCATTGTATACCCAAGGCTCCTTTATCAAATATTAATTGACTGTATATGTTTGGGTTAATATTTGGATTTTCTATTCTGTTCCAGTGGTCTGTGGGTATGTTTTTGTGCCAGTACCAAATTGTCTGTATTATTGTGGCTTTGTAGTTGAGCTTGAAGTCAGGGATCGTAATTCCCCCTGTTTTAATCCTCTTTCTCAGGATTGCTTTGGATGTTCGGGGTCTTTTGGGTTCCATATGAATTTTAGAATTATTTGTTCCAGTTCATTGAAGAAAGGTGTTGGTAGTTTGATAGGGATTGAGTTGAATCTGTAGATTGCCTTAGGTAGTATGGCCATTTTGACAATATTTATTCTTCCTAGCCAAGAGGATGGGATGAATTTCCATTTGTTAGTGTCCTCTTTAATTTCTCTTAGGAGTGTCTTGTAGTTTTCAGAGTATATAGGTCTTTCACTTTCTTCGTTAGGTTTATTCCTAGGTATTTTATTTTTGATGCAATTGTGAATGGAATTGTTTTTCTGATTTCTCTTTCTGTCAGTTCATTGTTCGTGTATAGGAAAGCAACAGATTTCTGTGTGTTAATTTTTTATCCTGCGACTTTGCTGAATTCAGATATTAGTTCTAGTAGTTTTAGAGTGGAGTTTTTAGGGTTTTTTATGTACAGAATCATATCATCTGCAAATAGTGACAATTTAACTTCTTTTTTACCAATCTGGATGCCTTGTATGTCTGTTTTTTCTGATTGCCGTGGCTAGAACCTCTAGTACTATGTTGAATAACAGTGGAGAGAGTGGGCATCCTGTCTTGTTCCCGATCTTAGATGAAAAGCTTTCAGCTTCTCGCTGTTAAGTATGATGTTAGCTGTGGGTTTGTCATATATGGCCTTTATGATGTTGAGGTACTTGCTGTCTATACCAATTTGTTGAGAGTTTTAATCATGAATGGATGCTGAATTTTGTCAAATGCTTTTTCAGCATCTATGGAGATGATCATGTGGTTTTTGTTCTTCTTTTTGTTGATGTGGTGGAGGATGTTGATGGATTTTTGAATGTTGTACCATCCTTGCATCCCTGGGATGAATCCCACTTGATCATGGTGTATGATCCTCTTGATGTATTTTTGAATTCAGTTAACTAACATTTTCTTGAGTATTTTTGCATCTGCATTCATCAGGGATATTCATCTGTAATTTTCTTTTTTGGTGAGGTCTTTGCCTGGTTTTGATATTAGAGTGATGCTGGCTTCATAGAATGAGTTTATATTTGCACCTCTTCTATTTTTTGGAAAACTTTAAGGAGAATGGGTGTTATTTCTTCTCTATATGTCTGGTAGAATTCATAGCTGAATCCATCTTTTGCAGAGGTTTTGTTCTTGGGTAGTTTTTTGATTACCGATTCAATTTCGTTGCTGGTGGTTGGTCTTTTAGTTTTTCTGTTTCTTGCTTGGTCAGTCTTGGAAGGTTGTATTTTTCTAAGAAGTTTTCCATTTCCTGTAGGTTTTCCAGCTTGTTAGCATATAGATTCTCATAGTATTCTCTTATAATTCTTTGTATTTCTGTGGGGTCCGTCGTGATTTTTCCTTTCTCATTTCTGATTGTGTGTATGTGTGTAGATTCTCTTTTTCTCTTAATGAATCTGCTAGGGGTTTATCTATTTTGTTTATTTTTTCAAAGAACCTGCTCTAGGTTTTATTGATTTTTTCTATTCCTTTATTCTTCTCAATTTTATTTATTTCTTCTCTGATCTTTATTATGTCCCTCCTTCTGATGACTTTGGGCCTCATTTGTTCTTCTTTTTCCAATTTCAGTAATTGTGTCTTTAGACTTTTCATTTGTTAATGTTCCTCCTTCTTTAAATAGGCCTGGATTGCAATATACTTTCCTCTTAGAACTGCCTTTGCTGCATCCCACAGAAGTTGTGGCTTTGTGTTGTTGTTGTCATTAGTCTCCATACATTCTTTGATTTCTGTTTTGATTTGGTCATTAACCCATTGATTAATTAGGAGAATGTTGTTAAGTGTCCATGTATTTGTGAGCCTTTTTGATTTCTTTCTAAAATTTATTTCTAGTTTTATACCTTGGTGATCTGAGAAGTTGGTTCATAGGATTTCAATATTTTTGAAATTACTGAGATTCTTTTAGTGGCCTAGTATGTGGTCTATTCTGGAAAATGTTCATGTACACCTGAGAAGAATGTGTATCCTGTTGCTTTCAGATGGAGTGTTCTGTAGTTGTCTGTTAGATCCATCTATTCTAGTGTGTTGTTCAGTGCCTCTGTGTCTTTACTTATTTTCTGTCTGGTTGATCTGTCCTCTGGAGTGAGTGGTGTGTTGAAGTCTCCTAAAATGAATGCATTGCTGTCTATTTCCTCCTTTAATTCTGTTAATATTTGTTTCACATATGCTGGCGCTCCTGTGTTGGGTGCATATATATTTATAATGGTTATATCTTTTTGTTGGACTGACCCCTTTATCATTATGTAATGTCCTTCTTTATCTCTTATTACTTTCTTTGTTTTGAAGTCTATTTTGTCTGATACAAGTACTGTAACACCTGCATTTTTCTCTTTGTTGTTTGCATGAAATATCTTTTTCCATCCCTTCACTTTTAGTCTGTGCATATCTTTGGGTTTGGGGTGAGTGTCTTGTAGGCAGCATATAGATGGGTCTTGCTTTTTTATCCATTCTGTTACTCTGTGTGTTTTGATTGGTGCATTTAGTCCATTTACATTTAGGGTGATTATCAATAGATATGTACTTATTGTCATTGCTGGCTTTAGATTCGTGGTTACCAAAAGTTCAAGGGTTGTTTCTTGCCTATGTAACAATCTAACTTGACTTTCTTGTTATGTTATTGTAAACACAGTCTGATGTTTCTTTATTTCTCTCCCTTCTTATTCTTCCTCCTCCATTCGTTATATACTAGGTGTTTTATTCTTTGCCTTTAGTTAGTATTTGGATGGTCTGCTTTCTTTGCTATCATTTTATTTTCTATGGTGACCTCTTTTTAGCCTTAGGAGTGCTTCCACCTAGAGCAGTCCCTTTAAGATATCCTGAAGAGGTGGTTTATGGGAGGCAAATTCCCTCAGCTTTCACTTGTCTGGAAATTGTTTAATCCCTCTCTCAAATTTAAATGATAATCATGCTGGATACAATATTCTTGGTTCGAGGCCCTTCCATTTCATTACGTTAAGTATATCATGCATTCTCTTCTGGCCTGTAAGTTTTCTGTTGAGAAGTCTGATTATAGTCTGATGGGTTTTCCTTTGTAGGTGTTCTTTTTTCTCTCTCTAGCGTCCTTTAATACTTTGTCCTTATCCTTGATCTGTGCCATTTTCATTGTTATGTGTCTTGGTGTTGTCTTCCTTGGGTCCCTTGTGTTGGGAGATCTGTAGGCTTCCATGGTTTGAGACACTATTTCCTTCCTCAGTTTGGGCAAGTTTTCAGCAATTATTTCTTGAAAGACACTTTCTGTCCCTTTTTCTCTCTCTTCTTCCTCTGGTACTCCTATAATGGGAATATTGTTCCGTTTGGATTGGTCACACAGTTCTCTTTATATTCTTTCATTCCTGGAGATCCTTTTATCTCTCTCTGCCTCAGCTGCTCTGTGTTCCTGTTCTCTGATTTCTATTGCATGAACAGTCTCTTGCATCTCTTACAGTCTGCTGCTAAGCCCGTTGATTGCTTGTCTCATCTCTGCTTTTATCTTTCCTCACTTCCCTCACTTCCTCCCTTAGCTCTTGCATATTTGTCTGTAGATCCATCAGTATGGTTATGACTTTCATTCTGAGTTCTTTTTCGGGAAGACTCTGCATGTTCCTCCCATCAGGCTCCACCTCTGGGGTTGTCTGCTCTCGGGTTGTCTGGGTAAGCTTTGTTTGTACCATATTTCTCTGTGTTTTCTTGGCAATAGAAGTGGTCATAAAAACAAAAAATAGAAGGGAAAATAGAGAAAAAAACAAAAAACATAAAAACGCCAGCTGCGTGTAGTTTTTATGAGGATGCTGTAGGTGGCGGTGCTGCTCCACTATTCTGCAGCCACGCCGCTCCACTGGGCCCTTTGTGACCCTGGCAGGGGGGGAACGAATGGGAGGCTGCTAATTTGTGTGGCTAGTCTTGGTGCCACTGCTTTGTCCAGCCGCAGTCCAAGGGAACCGAAATTCCCGAGGACTCCCAACCTGCTTGGCTGAGTGCACTGGGATGATCCTGCTTCTCCGTTGGGCCCCTGTCTCTTTAAGACCCCTAAAAAAGGTGCACATCTTTCTTTTGTCCCAGGGAACCGGCTGAGTGGTCCTGCCATCTTGGATCCTGCACCTCTGTCTCTCCGATACACTGCTCCATGTGTGTCAGTGCTCCCAGCGCAGATCACCAGGAGTGGTTATTTGGCGGGCCTGTGCTTCCACTCCCTCCCTGCTCTGAATCCTCTCTTCCCGCCAGTGCGCTGAGGTGGGGGAATGCTTGGGTCCTTCCTGGTCGCGGCTCCATATTTACCCCCTTCGCAGCATGCCGGGTCCTCTCAGGTGTAGCTGCAGGTTGGGTGTTGTCCTATATCTTCTGGTCTCTCTTTTAGGAATAGTTGTATTTGTTGTATTTTCATAAATATATTTGGTTTGGGGAGGAGATTTCCATCACCCTGCTCCCGCCACCATCTTCCCGGAAGTCTATACTGAGCATCTTTTACATATCTGTTGGCATCCGTATGTCACCTTTGGGCAAATGTCTTTTCAGATCCTCTGCTCATTTTAAAATCAGGTTGTTGTTTTTTGTTTGTTTTATTAGTTCTTGGTTCATTTTGGATATTAACCCCTTATCACACACATATGGTTCGCAAGTGTCTTCTCCTGCTTAGTAAATGCCCTTTCATTTTGATAATGGTTCCCTTTTCTGTTGAGAAGCTTTTGAGTTTGGTGTAATCCCATGTTTAATTTCACTTTTGTTTACCTTTCCTTTGGAACCAGATCCACAAGGCTGTCACTAAGACTGATGTCAAGGAGCTTATAGCCTCTGTTTTCTCCTAGGAAGTTTATGGTTTAGGGTCTTCCATTCAAGTCTTTAATCCATTTTGAGTTAATTTTTGTGTATGGTATAAGACAGTGGTCTAGTTTAATTCTTTTGCAAGTAGTCATACAGTTTTCCCAGCACCATTTATTGAAGAGATTGTCCTTTTACCATGGTTTATTCTTGGTTCCTTTGTCAGCAATTAATTGTCCATATATGTGTAGGTTTATTTCTAGGGTCTCAATTCTTTTCCACTGATCTGTGTACCTGTTTTTTTTTTTACCAATATCAGCCTGTTTTGAATGTTATAGCTTTGTAGTTCATTTTAAATTGGGCAGCATCTTACCTCCTGCTTTGCTCTTTCTCAAGATTGTTTTGGCTGTTTGGGAACTTCTGTGATTTCATACAAATTTTAGAATTACTTATTCTAGTTCTGTGAAGTATGCCATTGGACTTTTGATAGGAATTGCATTGAATATGCACATTGTTTTGGGTAGTATGGGCATTTTAAGTATTAATTTTTTACTGAAGTATAGTAGATATACAATATTATATCAGTTTCAGGTATACAATTACAGTGATTTGACAATTATATGCATTTTGAAATGCTCACCCCATAGGTTTGGTAGTAGCTACTATCTGTCACCATATGAAATTATTACAGTATTATTGACTATTTTTCCTATGCTGTACTTTTTGTCCCCATGACTTATTTATTTTATAATTGCAAGTTTGTACATTTTATCCCTTTCATCTTCAACAATATTCTTCCAGTACATGAGTACAGAATATCTTTCCATTTATTTGTGTCTTCTTCAATTTCTTACATTAGTATCTTATAGTTTTAAATGTACAGGTCTTTCACCTCCTTGGTTAAATTCATTCCTAGGTATTTTATTCTTTTTGATATAAGTGTAAATGGGATTGGTTTCCTAATTTATTTTTCTGATGCAATCAGGGTTTAGAAAGCAACAGATTACTTTATGTTGATTTTGTACACCACAACTTTACTGAATTCATTTATTAGTCTAACAGTTTTTGGTGGACTCTTTAGTGTTTCTTATATACAATACTATGTCTTTATGTTGATTTTGTACACCGCAACTTTACTGAATTCATTTATTAGTCTAACAGTTTTTGGTGGACTCTTTAGTGTTTCTTATATACAATACTATGTCATATGCAAATAGAGACAATTTTACTTCTTCCTTTCTGATTTGGATGCCTTTCATTTCCTTTTCTTGCCTTATTTCTCTGACTAGGACTTCCAGTACTATGTTTACTAGAAATGGTGAGAGTGAGCACACTTGTCTTGTTTCTGATCTTAGAAGAAAAGCTATCAACCTTTCACAAATAAGATGTTTGCTGTGGAGATGTCATGTATGGCCTTTATTTTGTTGAAGTACATTTCTTTTTTACTTAATTTATTAAGAGATTTTATCATGAATGAATATTGAATTTTGTCAAATGCCTTTTCTGTGTTAATTGAGATCATTGATTTTTTTTTCCTTTCATTTTCTTAATGTGATGTATTATACTCATTGATTTCTAGATGTTGAACCATCTTTACATCCCAGGGAGAAACTTCATTTGGTCATGGTGAGTGATCCTTTTAATATGAATTCCACAAGTTGTTGAATTCAGTTTTGTAGTATTTTATGTAGAATTTTTGTTATCTATATTTATCATGGATATTGAGCTGTGGTTTTCTTTTCTGGTAGTATCCTTTGCTGGCTTTGATAACAAGAGTTACACTGGGCTTATAAAATGACTTTGGGAGTATTCCCTCCTCTTTAGTTTTTTGGAAGACTTTGAGAAGGCTTGGTGTTAATTCATAAAATGATAAAATTTACCTGTAAAGGCATCTGGCCCTGGGTTTTCCTTCATTGGGAGACTTCTGATTACTGATTCAATTTCCTTACTAATAATTGGTCTGTTCAAATTTTTTATTTATTACTGAATCAGTTTTGGTAGTTTGCAAGTTTTTTAGAATTTTTCTTTCATGTTGTCCAGTTAGGTGGCATATAATTATTCACAGTAGCCTCTTATTATTTCTTTGTATTTATGTGGTATAAGTTATATCTCTTTTTACATTTACCATTTTCTTGATTTGGGTCCTTTCTCATTTTTTCCTTGTCTAGTTAACGTTTTGCCAATTTTGTTCATCTCCAAAAAACAAACTCTTAGTTTGGTTATTCCTTTTCTATTGTTTTCCTGTTATCTATTTCATTTATTTCTCCTCTACTCCTTATTTCCCTCCTTTTGCTAACCTTGGGCACAGTGTGTTCTTTTTCTGGTTCCTTAAGGTGGAAAGTTAGGTTGTTTATTTGAGTTTTTTTCTTCATAATGTAAATGTCCATTGCTATGAATTTCTGTCTTAAAACTACTTTTACTGTATTCTGTAAATTTTGATATGTTGTGTTTCCATTGTTATTTGTCTGAGGATGCTTTCACTTTTAATTTCTTCCTTGATCCATTGGTTGTTCAAGAAATGTTATTTTTCCTATAGTCTTGAATTTTATAGTTTTCTTTCTGTTACTGATTTTTAGTTTCATACCATTGTGGTCAGAGAATATACTTGGTATGATTTCTATCTTCTTTAATTTACTAAGATTTGTTTTTGTGACCTGACGTGGTCTATCCTAGAAAATGTTGTGTGTGTGTTTTGAGAAGAATGTGTATTCTGTTATTGTTAGATAGAATGTTCTGTTAATGTCTGTTAGGTACATTTGATCTACAGTGTTGTTCAAATCTAATATTTATGTATTGATTCTCTGTCTCAATGATCTATCTGTTGTTGAGAGTGGAGTATTATTGTATTCCACAGCTACTATTGTATTACTGTTTCCCTTTTAACTACATTAGTTTTTGCTTTATATGTTTAGGTGCTCTGATGTTGGGTGCATATATATAATTGCTTTAACTTGATGAATTGACTCCTTTATGATAATGCAATGACATTGTTTGTATCTTTTTACCTTTTTAGTTTAAATTCTATTTTTAATCTAAGTATAGCTACCCCTGCTATTGTTTTTGGTCACCATTTGTTTGAAATATCTTTTTCCATCCCTTCATTTTGTCTGGGTGTCTCTAAGGCTAAAGTGACTCCTTTGTGGGCAGCATATCATTGGAACTCTTTTTAAAAAATCTATTCAGCTATTCAATGTTTTTTGTTTGGAGAATGTAATTCATTTATGTTTAAAGTAATTATTGATAGGTAAGGACTTTGTATTGTCATTTTAATTATTTTCTGGCTATTTCATAGATCTGTTGTTCCTTGTTTCTTATCCTGCTATCTTTTCATGTTTTGATATCTTTTAGTATCAGTATGCTTTCCCATCTTTAATATTTTCCCTTGTGTAATTGCTACAGGCTTTTCCCTTGTAGTTACCATGAGGCTTACATAAAATATCTTAAACGTCTAACACGCTATTTTAAATTGATAACAACTGAACTTCAATGGAATTCACTTGCTTTACACTCACTTCTTTTCCCTCTTACATTTTAGGTGATTGCTGTTAGTATTTACATGTTTTATATATTGTGTTACTAACAGATCATTGTATTTCAGGTTATTTTTGTTGCTCTTAAAAAACCTTTTAAAATAGTCTTGCAAGTGAATTATGTACCACCATTATGATATACAGAATCTAACTTTGACTATATATTTGCCAATACCAGTAAGTTTTATGCTACTTCTTAAGTTTTTATGATGATGACTTAGCATACTTTTACTTCTACTCAATGAACTCCCGTTAGCATTTCTTGAAAGATAAGTCTGGTGGTGATGAACTACTTCAGGTAATGTCCCTTCTTTTTGTTTGGGAATGTTTTAATCCCTCCTTCATTTTTGAAGGACAGCTTACCAAGTATAGAATTCTTTGCTGATAGTTTTTTCTTTAAAACATTTTCAATATATCGAGAGACTTCTGGGAAGATAGCGGCATGAGCAGGGCAGTGGAAATCTCCTCCCAAAACCATATATATTTATGAAAATATAACAAATACAGCTATTCCTAAAAGAGAGACAAGAAGATACAGGACAACAGCATGGCTACAGCTGCACCTGTGGGGACTTGGTGCCTCAGGAGGCGGGTAGGATACAGAGCCACGACCCAGTGGGACCCGAGCACTGCCCCACCCCAGCACACCAGAGGGAGGAGAAGATTCAGAGCGGGGAGGGAGTGGAGGCACGGCTCACCAGGTAACCAGCCCTGGCGGTCTGCCCTGGGAGCACTGACGCACATCGCATGGTTTATTGGAGATTGGGAGGCAGAGGTGCAGGATCCGATGTGGCAGGTCCCCTCAGCTGGCTCCCTGGGACAAAAGAAAAGCACAGGCTTTTTGAAAACTCTTAAAAAGAGATGGAGGCCCAATGGCAGAGCGGAGTCATCCCAGCTCACTCGGCCCAGCAGGATGGGAGTCCTGGGGAATATCGGGCCTTTTGGCTGGCGGCCAAACAAAGCAGCCATGCCGTGGCTTCCCGTGAAGATCGGCAGCCTCCCATTCATTCCCTCCCTGGCCAGCGACACAGAGGGCCCGACAGAGCCGTGCATGGCTTTGAATAGGGGAGCAGCAGTGCCACCTACAGTATCCTCACAGAATCTACTCCTGGTCTGTGTTTTTTTCTTGTTTTCTTTTTTATTTCCTTTTTAAAAGTGTTAAAGAGACTAGCTGACACATGTGGCACCTGTCAGTGACCATTTCTATCGCCATGAAAAGACAGAGGAATATGGTACAAACAAAGCTTACTCAGACAACCACAGAGAGGGAGCCTGATGGGATGGACATGCACAATTTTCCTGAAAAAGAATTCAGAATAAAAGTCATAACCATACTGATGGATCTACAGACAAATATGCAAGAGCTAAGGGAGGAAGTGAGGGAAGTGAGGAGAGACAATGCAGAAATGAGACAAGCGATCGATGGGCTTAGCAGCAGACTGGATGAGATGCAAGAGACTGTTAATGAAATAGAAATCAGAGAACAGTAATACAGAGCAGCTGAGGCAGAGAGAGATAAAAGGATCTCTAGGAACGAAAGAATTTTAAGACAACTGTGTGACCAATCCAAACGGAACAATATTCCCATTATAGGAGTACCAGAGGAAGAAGAGAGAGAAAAAGGGATAGAAAGTGCTTTGAAGAAATAATTGCTGAAAACTTGCCCAAGCTGGGGAAGGAAATAGTCTCGCAGTCCACGGAAGCCCACAGATATCCCAACACAAGGGACCCAAGGAAGTCAACACCAAACGACATAATAATTAAGATGGCAAAGATCAAAGATAAGGAGAGAGTATTAAAGGCAGCTAGAGAGAGAAAAAAGATCACCTACAAAGGAAAACCCATCACACTATCATCAGACTTCTCAACAGAAACCTTACAGGCCAGAAGAGAATGGCATGATATATTTAACGTAATGAAACAGAAGGGCCTCGAACCAAGAATATTGTATCCAGCATGATTATCATTTAAATTTGACAGAGGGATTAAACAATTTCCAGACAAGCAAAAACTGAGAGAGTTTGCCTTCCATAAACCACCTCTGCAGGATATCTTAAAGGGACTGCTGTAGATGGAAGCACTCCTAAGGCTAAAAAGAGGTCACCAGAGAAAATAAAATCATAGCAAAGAAAGCAGACCATCCAAATACTAACTAAAGGCAAAGAATAAAACACCTAGTATATAAAGAATGGAGGAGGAAGAATAAGAAGGGAGAGAAATAAAGAAACATCAGACTGTGTTTGCAATAACTTAACAAGAAAGTTAAGTTAGATTGTCAGATAGTAAAGAAGCAACCCTTGAACCTTTGGTAACCACGAATCTAAAGCCAGCAATGACAATAAGTACATATCTATTGATAATCACCCTAAATGTAAATGAAGTAATGCGCCAGTCAAAAGACACAGAGTAATAGAATGGATAAAAAAGCAAGACCCATATATATGCTGCTTACAAGAGACTCACCTCAAACCCAAAGATATGCACAGACTAAAAGTGAAGGGATGGAAAAAGATATTTCATGCAAACAACAAGGAGGAAAAAGCAGGTGTTGCAGTATTTGTATCAGACAAAATAGACTTCAAAACAAAGAAAGTAGCAAGAGATAAAGAAGGACATTACATATTGATAAAGGGGTCAGTCCAACAAGAAGATATAACCATTATAAATATATATGCACCCAACACAGGAGCGCCGACATATGTGAAACAAATACTAACAGAATTAAAGGAGGAAATAGACAGCAACACATTCATTTTCGGAGAATTCAACACACCACCTACTCCAAAGGACAGATCAACCACACAGAAAATAAGTAAAGACACAGAGGCACTGAACAACACACTAGAACAGATGGACCTAACACACATCTACCGAACTCTACACCCAAAAGCAACAGGATACACATTTTCTCAAGTTCACATGGAACATTTTTCAGAATAGACCACATACTAGGCCACAAAAAGAACCTCAGTAAATTCAAAAATACTGAAATTCTACCAAACAACTTCTCAGATCACAAAGGTATAAAAGTAGAAATAAATTTTAGAAAGAAATCAAAAAGGCTCACAAATACATGGAGACTTAACATTCTCCTAATTAATCAATGGGTTAACGACCAAATCAAAACAGAAATCAAAGAATATGTGGAGACTAATGACAACAACAACACAAAGCCACAACTTCAGTGGGACGCAGCAAAGGCAGTTCTAAGAGGAAAGTATATTGCAATCCAGGCCTATTTAAAGAAGGAGGAACATTAACAAATGAAAAGTCTAAAGACACAATTACTGAAATTGGAAAATAAGAACAAATGAGGCCCAAAGTCACCAGGAGTGACATAATAAAGACCAGAGAAGAAATAAATAAAATTGAAAAGAATAAAACAATAGAAAAAAATCAATGAAAACAAGAGCTGGTTCTTTGAAAAAATAAACAAAATAGATAAACCCCTAGACAGAGTTATTAAGAGAAAAAGAGAATCTACACACATAAACAGAATCAGAAATGAGAAAGGAAAAATCACGATGCACCCCACAGATATACAAAGAATTATAAGAGAATACTATGAGAATCTATATGCTAACAAGCTGGAAAACCTAGAGAAAATGGACAACTTCTTAGAAAAATGCAACCTTCCAAAACTAACCAAGCAAGAAACCGAAAAACTAAACAGAACAATCAACAGCAATGAAATTGAATCAGTAATCAGAAAAGTACCCAGGAACAAAACTTCCAGGCCCAATGCATTCACCTCTGAATTCTACCAGACATATAGAGAAGAAATAACACCCATTCTCCTTAAAGTTTTTCAAAAAATAGAAGAAGTGCAAATACTTCCAAACTCATTCTATGAAGCCAGCATCACTCTAATATCAAAACCAGGCAAAGACCTCACCAATAAAGAAAATTACAGACCAATATCCCTGATGAATGTAGATGCAAAAATACTCAAGAAAATGTTAGTAAACTGAATTCAAAAATACATCAAGAGGATCATACACCATGATCAAGTGGGATTCATCCCAGGGATGCAAGGATGGTACAACACTCGAAAATCCATCAATATCATCCACCACATCAACAAAAAGAAGAACAAAAACCACATGATCATCTCCATAGATGCTGAAAAGGCATTTGACAAAATTCAGCATCCATTCATGATTAAAACTCTCAACAAAATGGATATAGAGGGCAAGTACCTCAACATCATTAAGGCCATATATGACAAACCCATAGCTGACAGTGAGAAGCTGAAAGCTTTTTATCTAGCATCAGGAACAAGACAGGGATGCCCACTGTCTCCACTGTTATTCAACATAGTACTGGAGGTCCTAGCCACGGCAATCAGACAAAACAAAGAAATACAAGGCATCCAGATTGGTTAAGAAGAAGTCCGATTGTCACTATTTGCAGATGATTGGATATTGTACATGAAAAGCCCAAAGACTCCACTCCAAAACTACTAGAACTAATATCTGAATTCAGCAAAGTTGCAGGATACAAAATTAATACACAGAAATCTGTTGCTTTCCTATACACTAACAATGAACTAACAGAAAGAGAAATCAGAAAAACAATTCCATTCACAATTGCATCAAAAAGAATAAAATACCTAGGAATAAACCTAACCAAGGAAGTGAAAGACCTGAAAACTACAAGGCACTCCTGAGGGAAATTAAAGAGGACACTAAGAAATGGAAATTCATCCCATGCTCTTGGCTAGGAAGAATAAATATTGTCAAAATGGCTATACTACCTAAAGCAATCTACAGATTCAACGCAATCCCTGTCAAAATACCAACAGCTTTCTTCAATGAACTGGAACAATTAATTCTAAAATTCACATGGAACCACAAAAGACCCCGAAAAGCTACAGCAATCCTGAGACGGGGTAATAAAACAGGGGGAATTACGCTCCCTGACTTCAAGCTCTACTACAAAGCCACAGTAATCAAGACAATTTGGTACTGGCACAAAAACAGACCCACAGACCAGTGGAACAGAATAGAAAATACAAACATTAATGCAGACATATACCATCAATTAATATATGGTAAAGGAGCCTTGGGTATACAATGCGGAGATGACAGCCCCTTCAGCAGCTGGTGTTGGCAAAACTGGACAGCTACATGTAAGAGAATGAAACTGAACTACTGTCTAACCCCATTCACAAAAGTCAACTCAAAATGCATCAAAGACCTGAATGTAAGTCATGAAACCATAAAACTCTTAGAAAAAAATATAGACAAAAATCTCTTGGACATAAACATGA
This sequence comes from Smutsia gigantea, assembly GCA_032199065.1. Taxonomy (NCBI): domain Eukaryota; kingdom Metazoa; phylum Chordata; class Mammalia; order Pholidota; family Manidae; genus Smutsia; species Smutsia gigantea. Next base: position 376,955 of record JAVSCE010020754.1, on the reverse strand, counting down.
GTGACATCTTCATGAACATATCTCCCCGGGCAAGGGAAACAAAAGCAAAAATGAACAAGTGCTACTATGACAAGCTGAAAAGCGTCTGTGCAGCAAAGGACACCATCAGTAGAACAAAAAGAGATTCTACAGTATGGGAGAATATATTCATAAGTGACATATCCAATAAGGGGTTGACATCCAAAATATATAAAGAACTCATGCACCTCAACAAAAAAAGGCAAATAATCCAATTAAGAAATGGGTAGAGGACATGAATAAACAGTTCTCCAAAGAAGAAATTCAGATGGCCAACAGGCACATGAAAAGATGCTCCACATCAGTAATCATCAGAGAAATGCAAATTAAAACCACACTGAGATATCACCTCACACCAGTGAGGTTGGCCAACATCCAAAACACAAACAACCACAAATGTTGGCGAGGATGTGGAGAAAAGGGAACCCTCCTACACTGCTGGGGGGAATGCAAATTAGTTCAACCATTGTGGAAAGCAGTATGGAAGCTCCTCAAGAAACTGAAAATAGAAATACCATTTCACCCAGGAATTCCACTCCTAGGAATTTACCTTAAAATGCAGCAGCCAGTTTGAAAAAGAGAGGTGCACCCCTATGTTTATTGCAGCAGTATTTACAATTGCCAAGAAATGGAAGCAACTTAAGTGTCCATCAGTAAATGAATGGATAAAGAAGAAGTGGTACATATACACAATGGAATATTATTCAGCTATAAGAAGAAAACAAATCTTATCATTTGCAACAACATGGATGGAGCTGGAGGGTATTATACTCAGTGAAATAAGCCAAGCCGAAAGAGACAAGTATCAAATGATTTCACTCTTATGTGGAGCATAAGAGCAAAGAAGAAAACTGAAAGAAAAAAACAGCAGCAGACTCATAGAACCCAGGAATGGACTCGTAGTTACCAAAGGGAAAGGGACTGGGGAGGATGGGTCGGAAGGGAAGGACAAGGGGATAAAGGGGCATTATGATTAGCAGATGTGATGTTTGGGGGGTGCAGGGAGGGCTGTACAACTCAGAGAAGACAAGTAGTGATTCTATAGCATCTCACTACGCTGATTGACAATGACTTTAATGGGGTTGGTGGGGGGTCATGAGGAAGTGGGTAGTTTAATAACCATAATATTGCACATGTAATTGTAGATTAATGAGAGCAAAGTAAATTAAAAAAAAACCTTTTCAATATATCATCATCTTCTCCCCTGGCCTGAGAAGTTTCCATTGAGAAATCCACCAGTAGTCTTACGGGGGTTCCCTTTTATCTAACTTCTCTCTTTTTCCTTGCTGCTTTTGAAATTCTTTCTTTATCTTTGTATTTTGAGGATTTCCTTTTAATGTGTCTCATTGCAGCCATATACAGTTTCAAACTAGTTTTTGTCCTTTGTACCTGGTGGATTTTCATCTCCATTTCTCTTACCAGGTTTGTTAAGTTTGTAGGCTGTATTGATTTAAACATTTCTTTCTCTTAGTCTTCTTCGAGAACTCCCATAATGTTGATATTGTTTCTTTTGATTATGTCCTATAAGTCCTGTAGGCGTTCTTCACTCTTGTTCATTCTTTATTCTTTTTGCTCTTCTGGCTGGATAATTTCATATGCCCTGGTTTATAGGTCATTGATTATTTTCTCTGCATTCTCAGTTCTGCTTTAGAAGCTCTTTATTGAATCCTTCAGCTGTGTAACTGCATTTTTCAGCTCAAGAATTTTTTTGATGGTTTTTATTTCTTTGTTGAACCTCTCATCTTTACATGTATTGTTTTCCTGATTTTGTTTAGTTGTTGATTGGTTCCTGCAGTTCAGTAAATGTCTTTGAGAGGATTATTATGGATTTCTTGTCTGATAGTTTTTAGTTCTCCATTTCTTTAGGGTCATTTATTGGAGCTCTATTAGTTTCCTTTAGTGATGTCATATTTACCTGATTTTTTGTGATCCTTGATTCCTTACATTGGTTGTCTGTGCATTTTAATAAGTGGTCTCCTCTTCAAAACACAATAGACTTGCACTGGCAGAAATAGTTCTTCACTAGTCATCTCAGTTGGGTCTCTGGGCATGTCTGCTGGCAATGTCCGGGTAGGTGGGCTCACCCTCAGGCTCTGTTCTGGGGCAAGGTCACTGAGCTCTGAGGTTTGGGAGGATGCTGCTTGCTGAGAACAGTTGGATAGGACTGCTGGATTCTTTGCCTAAGCAACAGGGAAAGATGGGCACCATGGATACCCAAGTTTTCTGATGAGGCTTCCTAGATGTTCAGGACTGAATTCAATACTCAATGGTAAGTAGGATCTATGAATTAGCTTCCCTGTTCTAGCAGGGAAGCAGGATGGGGTCCAGGGCCTGTATGGCTCATTGTTTGGGGACCCAAATCAGGCAAGAGTGTGCACTCAATTCCCTGGCCAGGAAAGGCTACCTGTTTTGTTCTGTGGACAGGGAAAACCATGGACTGTACTCTGTTCAAATGCCACTCTAAGCAGAGTTGTCGGATGGGCTACACAGATTCCCATATGTTCTAGTTAGGTTCCCTGGTTGGATGGGCTGAATGCTTTATTCAGTAGTGAGTGGGGCTATGAATTAGTTCCCCTGCCCAGGCACTGAGTCCAAGGCCAATAGGCTCTTTGTGTACTTAACTCAAGCTGATCCATGCCCCAATTCCCTTGCCTACCAGGACTTCTGGCTTTGCTCTTCAGACTATCAGCTCTGCTGGCTGGTCTTTCTATTTGAGCATTCTGGGTAATGTAGTATCTCGGTGCGCTTGACAGCCTTTCTGGTTAGAAAGGGTCCTGAGCTCCACTAAGCAAATAGAAGAGCTATGTCTTAGCCCCTCTGCTGCCCTTCTGGGATGTGAGGTTCTGCTTCAACACCTATAAAATTTTTCTAGTCATGGCTTCAGGTTGATAGGGGCTGGGAGTCACCCTCAGCAGTGGGTCACACTATGAATTAACTTCCTGTCTGGGTGTAGTAAGGGAATCATCCACACTGCCATTGACTTTGCTCTGTAGACATTCAGCTCAGTTCACCAGCCTCTCTGAGTGTGAATAGACTATGTAGCTCCAGGTGCTCTTTTCAGCCTTTCTGGTCAGGCAGGGCAGGGCTGCACTTATTAGTGGGCCAGACTATACTTCCCTGGTCAGAGTGCACCATTGTCTTTCTTCTGTAGGTGAGCAAAGCTAATGGTTTGTGACTACTCCTTGGGTGCTGCACGTAGGTACTGAATATCTAGATCTGAATGCTAAGCAGCTGCAAGCCACTCCTGCCTTCTCCATCCAGTTGTCCAGCCATGTAGACTCTGCTGCAATTCCAGGGTGAGACTCTTTGGGAGCTCACAAGAAGTGACCCACAGTGCTGGGGAGCTTGGGGTCTCTTGGCTCTCTTTTCCCACTGGAGGGATGGTGTTCTCTGAGAAGACCCCTGTTATGGTGCTGTACTAGCCTGGGGGAGAAGCAATGAGGTCAGCAGGTAGCCACTCCTCCTACCCTTCTAAGGCAGTCTTGGTCTCTGTGGGCAGGCGACTGCTTAATCCTCACTTCCCTATTCTATGATTCTCTCAGTGGTGTCTTGTCCATGAATAGTTATTACTAGTTCCTGTGAGGGGGAGTGAAGTCAGGAACAACCTGTATCACCATTTTGGTGATGTCCTTTCCCAAGAGAAAATTCTTAAAGATTTCAGAGTGAGAAATTGGGACATATGCAAGTAAGAGTATCAAATTTTCCAATAGCAACCCTGGAATCAATGTCTCCAGAACTCTGAATAAAAATATTTTCAACCTATAATTCTATATCCAGATATCTTTCAAGTATGAGACTAAAATAAAGCCTCTGCCAAACATGTAAGCTCTCAAAAAATATATGTCCTGAATACCTTTTTCAAGGAACTACTGGAAAATTCCTCACCAGTGTTTGAGTTCAGATTCCAGCTTTACTGCTTACTGTGTAAATTAGGACAATTTAGTTAATCTCCTAGTACTGTGGATTCTTAATTTATAAAATGGGGATAATACTAGTTTTCTGCATCATTAGGTTGATGTCAGGATTAAATGAAAAGTACACATGGAGTGATTAGAAGAGTGTGTGACATATAGTTATACATTCAATACTTGTTACTTGTTAATGCTCATCACCAATGTTGTTGTTATCTAACAGTTTGGATTAGGTGGAAAGTTGTACAGTGAGGCATGTTTACAGAGCTGTTAGTAAGAATGGGGAGATTCAGTCTCAGGAAGAGGGATTTAAATGAGATAAAATCCTTACACACCATAACAGAAACCAAAAATAATTCAAAAAATTACCTGTGGAGTATAGAAATAGCACTACAGGAGTTTAAAATATTAGGTTTAAAAATTAGAAGAAGCAGCCAAGTACGTTGAAGGTTGTTGCTCTGTTAGAAAAGTTTGGTGGGCTTCATATAAATGAAAAACAAAATCCTCTTCAAATTGTGTAAATCTGTTTTTTAGGAACAAAACTAGGTTATTTAATCTAGAACTTTATGTATAGATCTACCAATCCACTAAGAAATGATTTTGTCCGTTATTAAATATTATTTGCATGAGCATCTCTTCCTGTTACAGGATGAACAAAGGGTCTGTTGGAAGAGAAACATGAGCTCAGTTGCTATGCTTTTATTTTATTTCTTCTTTTGTGTGGTAAATACCTTGGCTGAGGAGCAAAACTATTAACTAGCCAAAATTTATTGCTGCCTTCTTCTTGGATGTCAGACTTCCAGGGATAGACGGAGGTAAGAAATAGAATTTTATAATGTTGCGTTACTGAGCCTGCTAAAGGGGAGGTGGCTTGAGCGTGTTGTGTGTGTTATGAAACACATATAGTTTTGTTGACAAATATTATAGAAATGTGGTATTGATCCAGAACATAAAGAAAGAGTGCCCATATTTACTTTACCTCCTTTTTATTATATGCACTCACATTTTATAGTCAAGAGAGAACCCTTAGAGTAATATTAATATATTATGATTTGAACCATGACAGAATAGGTAAATTTGGAGCATAAAGTTTATGGCTCAGTTTTCTCACCTAAAAGAATGAGTCACATATCATTGTAGTCCTAACATCAATTATAAAATTACAGCTATTCCTTCTGATCTCGGAACATGAGAATTGCATGGCAATTTCCACTCTTTGTAAGAAATTGCAGAGAAAAGGTTCATGAGAAAAAGTATTTATACTACTCAAGATATATATCAAAAATTCAGCCAACGCTTTGTGTAATGATTTCCATAATTACTACTACTAGTGAACAATGGTAAAGGTGGACACTTTTGTTCATTCTATAATGCCATCTTTGAACTTCATGAAATCTCTAAAGTAAAACACTTTAAGTTTCTGGTATTTGGTTAATAGTCTTATATTTACCATATATATATATATATATATATATATATATATATATAGGCTGTGTGTGTGTTTGTGTATATATGGAATATTCATATATGTGCATATATATGTATGTATGTGTGTAATGTTTTTATGCCTTTATGACACATTACAGATAAATACCTGAGATTGAGAAGGGACCAAGCACCTTCTTTAGGTTGTCTAATAGGAGAGAGTTATTTGAATGATTTAAATCAATTCCTTTTCCAAGCAAACACTAGTTGCTTCTCCATTAAGGAAACTGTCATACTGTGTAATGCTTTCCTGTTCTTAGGGTTTTCCAAGAATGGCTGCCTCCTAAGAGCAAGGCCTTGCCATTACCTCCTTTGTATCTCCAGTACATGATGAACTGCTTGGGATCTAAGAAGCACTTGGTACATTTTTGTTGATGAAAGTATGAATGATTACATGTATAGACTTACAAAACACTTAACTGACTAATATTTGTGTTAAGTATATACTTTGTGTGCAGCAGGCATTCCAGATTCCAGGGATTCAGAAATGACCAATTCTTGGTCCCTGACTTCTAGCTGCTCATAGTACATGGTGGAGATCTATAAACAGATAAATATGGTAAGTGCCTGGATATCTTCATAGATCAGCATTAAAGTTGCATCAAGAACACTGAGCTGTGATTTGTCAGGTAGAGAACAGGAAGGGCAGTCAGGTTAGGCCAAGGAAGCAGGAAGTGAAAAAAGTATGTGTTGAAAAGGTGAGAATTTGAGTGTTACTGAATGTAGAATGCTTGGAAGAAAATATTGGCGGAGAATATTTGAGGTAAAGCACCCTTTCTTGGTAGTTAATACTGTTAATTTTGGTCTCTATTCCAAATGAGATGTGCAGATTATCTGTGTGTACACATGTGGAAATAAACCATCTTAAAATTTTCTTATAAAAATGCTTCTAAATTCATACATAGTATGTTAGAAATAAATAACAAAGTCAAATGACAGCAATATGATAGTATTAAAAGAACTTCTATAATTTGATATAGTTTTGAATGCATTCCAACAAAATTATGTACTCATTTTCTAATTTCCATTTCAATACATAAATCCAAAGTAATAAAAACACTTTTGCCTGAAATAGTTCTTTGCTGTGCCAATTAACACCTTAAATTGTGATTAAACATTTACAAATTAAATGTCTCTCCAGGGAGTCTTACATCTGGGGAACATATCTCTTCCACAGACATTTGTTGCCATTTAAACATATTTTATTATTTAATGCAAGGTTTGTTTTTAAAACCATAATTCTCAAAAAGGAAAGGAAGCAGGATATTGACTTCTTATTATATATGTTAAATTGCTAAGCTGAAAAGTAAATAACCACATAAATGTTTGAGTGATTTGGCTACCATAATAATTATTTCAAAGATTTAGCTTAATGTGGTTACACAAATCAGAAAGAAACCCAACTGCTCTTAAGCAAGAATGACAGTGGGAAGCTAACTGGAATAATGGCCATCATACTGATATTGGGACTAAATGAATTAACAAAGTATTTAGAATGGTACCAGTCATGTATTAAGTGTTTAATTAATTATGGTTATTGTTATTAAATAGGTTATTTTTAGCTCGTATCACATATTTTATAGAATACGTTTCCACCATAGTGCAAACCCCAAAGATTTTGGACTTAGGAGGAGATGCACTGAGGAAATAATACACATACAAAGACATTTGCAAACTCTCAAGTGGTATATAAACCAAATTAATACTTACACTGAGTGGAGATGCAGTTTAGTAGAGGAGACTTTCGATGCTGGCATTAGGTCAGGACAAAATTGTGTGACTTTTGGCAAATTACTTTTAGCCTTAGTAACCTCTTCTCAAAAAATGGGAAAATTAACATCAAATTCACAAGGTATCTGTGAGAATTAAATGAAATAATATGTAAAACATTTTAAGTTCCCAGTATTCCAGCACAGGTAGAAATTTTTTCTTTCCTTTTTCTCCCTATTATTATTGAGTACCTACTATAAGCCTGTGTATTCGTTTTCTATTGCCGTCATAACAGACTACTGCAAGCTTAGTGGCTTCAAACAATAGAAACATTTTCGTAGAGTTTTGTAGGTCAGAAGTCTGGCGTGTTCTTATGGGCTAAAATCAAGATGTCAGCAGGCTGTGTTCCTTTCTGGAGGGAGACTCTCTTTTTTGCTTGGGCTGTTGGTACAATTCACTTACTTGCAGTTGTAGGACTGAGATCCCATTTCCTTGCTTGGTCGTCCCCAGCTCCTAGAAACCACCTGCATTCATTGGCTCGTAGCCTCATTCTTTCATCTTCAAAGCCAGAAATAACAGTTTGATTCCCTCTCATGCTTGAATCTCTCCTCCTTCCTCCATGACTTTACTGTCACTCCTCTGTTTTTAATGATTCATGCAATTAGATTGCTGCCTTCCTCCACCATGATAATAAAAAATAATATCCCCATTTGAAATTCTGGAACCTTAATCACATGTGCTAACTCCCTTCTGCCTATCCTATCTTCTATAAGGTAGCATATTCACAAGTTCTGGGATTAGGGGCCACTATTTTGTCTTTCACAACTAGATATTATACTAAGCGATGTGCAAAATAATACTAGGCAGTTGTTAACAAGCCATGTACTAACCATTCTATGTGTAAATTTAATAATCGAACCAAGCCAGTGTGGTAGGTGCTGGTATGGGCCTATTTTACAGGTGAGTAAACTGAGGAATGAAAAGATAACTTGCCCGAAGTCACCAAATCAGTAAGCTAAGGTTTGAAGCCAGGCAGTCTGGTCTTGGAAACTAAAATTAATGTTCCATTCCTATTGAGTCAATGGTTCCTATCCGTGTCAATGGGTGTTAGGGAGGTGGGGGAAAACAATCAACTCACACTCACATAAATGCAATGTTGTGACTGTGGTAAGTCCGAGGTAGGAGATGTGCACGGCGCTAAGGAACCTGAAGCTGGGAAATCTGCCCGACCCGGGGAGAACTGCCAGGACTCAGCTCTCACCTGCCTGATGGATGCGCAGGAATTAACTGCTGGACAAGAATTCCAGACAGAGGGCTCAGCATCTGCAAATGCCGTGGGATAGGAGGACACGTAGCCAGCCTGGTGAGACCAAAGGAAGGCTATATGGCCAAATGAGAGGGGAGTGAAGGGGGGCGCAAGCCTGAAATGAGGCTGGAAAAGAAGATGGAAGCCAGACCACAAAGGGTTAGAGGCTGTGTGAAAGGTTTGTGTTTATCCTAAAAGCTATGGGAAGTATCTTACACCCTCAGTGACATGATCAGAATGACGTTTCATACAATAACCTTGGATCTAATGGGAAACATAGATTGGAGGAAGCACCAGGTCTTGGTACCAGGAGCTCGGACTAGCACGGCAAGGAGGAGACATAGAGATGATTAGAAGTACTTCAGAGGTATTAAGTAGATACAGTTTTTTAAAATTGCTGATATATTGGAAGTGGGAATGATGAGATAGGGGATTCAAAGGCCCTAATGCATGTTTATCCACTTTTCCCTTTTCCTTTCTCATCCTTTTGGGGATTCCTTGTAATGGCCTTAGATCTTGTGAAGCGGTGCTGCTTATTCTGTGTCTCTTGGTCCTTCTTGCTTTCTGGAACTCCCGATTCTGCAGGTGTGGTTTGAGACTATAGAATTCAGGGATTTAAGTTTAAAAAACATATATACTTAATTTTTTAGAGAAGTTTTAGGTTTATGGCAAATTGAGTGGAAGGTACAGAGATTTCCCATATACCCACTGCTCCAACACACACAGGCCTCCCCTTATCAACATTCCCCCATCGAAGGGCACATTTGTTACAATTGATGCACCTCCTTTAATTCTCCATAACCACTCAGAGCTCACAGTTGGCATTATGACTCACTCTTGGTATTGTATGTTCTATGGGTTTGGACAAATGTGTAGTGCACGTATCTGCATAATATCATACAGAGTAGTTTCACTGCCCTAAAAATCCTTTGTGCTCCACCTCTTTGTCTCTCCTTCCTCCCTAAGTCTTGTCAACCACTGATCTTTTTACTGGTTCCATAGTTTTGCTTTTTCCAGGATGTCATATAATTGGAATCACACAGTAGGTAGCCCTTTTAGATTGGCTTCTTTCACTTACTAACATGCTTTCAAGGTCCCTCCATGCCTTTTCATGCTTGAAAGGTCATTTATTTTTAGCATTGAATAATACTGTCCACATGCACTACAGCTTATTTATCCATTCACCTCCTGAAGGACATCTTGATAGCTTCCAAGTTTTGTAATATCTGTGTGCAGGTTTTTGTGTAGATGTAACTTTTCACCTCCTTTGAATAAATATCAAGGAGCATGACTGCTGTATTATATATACAATAGGAATATATTTAGTTTTGCAGGAAACTGCCAAACTGTCTTCCAAGTGGTTGTACTGTTTTGCATTCCCACCAGCAATGAATGAGATTTCCTGTTGCTTCGTATCCTCACCAGCATTTGGGGTTGTTAGTGTTCTGGATTTTGGTCACTGTGATGCATGTATATTGGTATCTACTTATTGGTTTAATTTGAATTTCTCTGATGATATATGATGCAGAACGTATTTTCATGTGCTTATTTGCCATCTCTATGTCTTCTTTGCTGAGGTGTCAAAGTCTGTTCCATTTTTAAATTGTGTTGGTTGTTTTCTTATTATTGAGTGTTGAGTTCTTTGTATATTTTGGATAACAATTCTTTATCAGATATGTCATTTGCAAATATTTTCTCCCAGTCTGTGACTTATCTTTCAATTCTCTTGACAACACCTTTTCAGTGTCTTTTTTTAAAAGTAAGCCTTGTTTGAACATAATGTTCAAACAAGTTTGAGGAACACTAAATGTGTGTGTGTTAAGTCTGTAGTTCTTAGCACTGTCCATACATTAGAATTACCTGGAGCATTTTGAAAGTTTATACCAGTGCTTTGTCAAAGACAATTAAATTAGAATCTCTTTGAGTTGGGTCTGGGCACTGGTGATTTAATAGGTGATTGTAACATACAGCCAGTACTAATACTAAGTTAAATTATGATTCTGGAGAGCATATAAAAGAGAAAACCACGGTAATGTAAAAATAGAAGCATGCCAGGCATATGGTACAGGTGATTTATAAATCTGAACAAAGATAAATTATTAAAAATGAATTTGATAAAGTAGTAAAGGAGCTGAAATATGCTGCATCCACTGGGATGTTTTCAACCTTTTCCAAATGTATGTATAAAAATTATGTTTGTTTCCTCCAGCAGAAATGATTAACTAGCATATTACATACTATACACCTGTGTTTTCTTTAAACCAGATACAAAACAAATACATTAAAGCCGGATTACCTCTTCATAAAAGGAATCACAGAATTCAAATGAATGGCGGAGCAACTCTGGACATAATCCTTAGTGCGCTCTGATGTTATCTGAATAATAAACTAAGGCAGAACCATCATTTCTGTATTTGGAAATTTAGTATTTTGATTTCTCAAAGTTTATTTTAAAAATTAAAAACTTGCAGTTTGTTATTGGACACTGGTGTCCATATTGAGAAAGCTTTACATTAGTGCCAAAGTGTAAATAACTAAAAATGACTTCTATAATAACTGAATTAAAAAATAATAATGCCAAGACTTAGAGACTATCATTTCATTCATTAGTGATTTAAAGAGGACAGCCATGGTCTGAGATGATAATTTAAGGCACCAAAGTTTAAAGACTCAAAGATGTATGGGAATCCCTGGCTTTTGCTTTTGCTTTTATTTATTTAAGTAATAATTATTATTTATTTGAGTTACTTGAATTATAATTGATATGCAATAAACTATATGTACTTAAAATGTATTATGCTTGTATTTAAAATGTACAATTTAATGTTTTAACACCTTTACACACTTGTGAAACCAGCACAGCAAAGACAGTGAGCCTATTTGTCACCTTCCTAAATTTCTTCATGCCCTGCCTTAATCATTTGCTCCCACACATACAGAATGTACTCTTATTTTTGTGTAGGATTTTTTCACCCAGCACACTTATTTTGAGATTCCTCCATGTTGTCACATGTACCAACAGTTCATTTCTTATTGTTGCTGAGTAGTGGTTCATTGTACAATTATGCCAGTTTATTCACTTCTTGATGGACATTCAGGGTGTTACAAGGTTTTGGCTATTACAAACAGAACTGTTATTCACATACAAGCCTGTGTGGACATGGGCTATTTTTCTTTTGGGAGACAGGAGCAGAATGGATGGATCAAATAGTGTATGTTTGACTTTTTAAGAAATTGCCAAACTATCTCACAAAGTAGTTGTGACATTTTACCTTCTTTTCTCCAGAGACTAACCCTCCAAAGGCCTTTGACTATTTCAGGATTTGTGTCAAGGGAGGGGACTGGATCTACTACTTCAGCTACATCTTCCTCTTTCTAGTATGGCACCTCACCCTCATGTGTACCTGTGCCTTCCTGACACTGGATGCTGAGATTCTTGGACTCCATTTCTCCAGAGAACAAGTAAGATATGTCTTGGGGGATTGGCGAAAGGGGAAATCACTTGGTTTTGTGGGGTCAGGGGAAGAAACATGGAATCTAATTGCTCTTATATAGACTCATTTCCAGAGTCATGCCCCATCCCTCCACCTTCAGGGACACTGGACATCTCCAGTCTGAAATCTTCCAGGGTTATGGAAGGTGAGTCAGCATATTTCTCATTGGCATCTTCCTTAACATCCACTTAGGCTACATCTTTCTCCCTTCTGCAAAGTCAGTTTAATCATAACTCTATTGTTACAACATTTAAAAAGGAATGAGAACATCCTAGAAAGCATTAGAAGGAGGTAAGATGGAGGCAGGGCTGATATTCAGCTAGTGTACACACTATTCAAGTTAAAATAACCAGATACTTTCATACAGATTGGCTGGTTCTTAGCTGCTGCTGCAATTCTCCTGTCCCCTCTGTTAACCTCTGGCTATCTCCCATGATTTAGGAGCTGATGTGGTAATGCCTGGAACAGTAAGGGGACTTCCAGGACTGTTATTGCACTCAGGTCTGTCCATTTTGATTGTTTGGTGTGTGTTCTGATTGATCCATATCTTCTCTGATTAATTGGCATTTGGTTCTGATTGATCAGTGGCGATAATACATTATGTTGATAGTTGTAATATCACCCCTGAATGAAGGAACTCTAACCCTTATCATCTGAGGAGGATCTATAAGAAATGCAGTATTAGTTTGAAGTAGAGCAAATTCAGGAAGTATATTTTAATTATTTTCTAATGCAGCAGAGTATATTGACTTGTTTGAGATAAACAACAGATTTATATCTAGGACAGATTTAATCTCAATATAAAAATGAACCTTCTAAATGTTAAACCTCTCTAAATTTTAAATGAGGTGTTTTACTTATTCCCTAACATTGAAGATAATTATGTATCTAAATTTAATATCTATATATATTGTATGCAACATAGCTATTTGATTTTTAAAACAGAATATTATACCGGTTAGGATAGCTATTATCAAAAAGAAAAAAGTGTTGGAGAAGATGTGGAGAAAGGGAACCTTTGTGTCCTATTAGTTAGAATGTAAAAGGTACAGTCATTATGGAAAATGGTAGGGAGGTTCTTCAAAAAATTAAAAATAGAACTACTATATGATCCTGCAATCTCTCTATTGGGTTATGCCCAAAGGAAATCAAAATAGTACCTCAAAGAGATGTCTTCACTCCCATGTTCAAGGCAACATTTATTCACAATAGCCAAGATAGGAAATGACCTAAGAGTCTGTTGATGGATGAATAGATAAATATGTGATATTATATATGTGAAAACAGGAAATCTTATTTTACAATCTAGATAAAATCATAATTAATATTTTGGTACTTCCATGTAGGTTTTTTTTCTAAGCAAAGGAAGTGAACATATCTCTGTTATAACTTAGACATCGGATCACTTCTTTTAAATATCTACATTAAAGTGACTTCAGACCCTTTCCTTTGTACCATAGGAGGAAGTCTATTCCAATATCCAGGAAATTCTCTGGAAATCCCCAAAGTATACATACAGAATACACAGAGTATGTGCTGCCAACCTACCCTTGGTTATATTAGGGAATCATCATTCTGTGTCCTTCTCGTGCTCAGAATCTGCAGAGCACTCAGCTCACCTTTATTGTCTCCAGGGGCTTCTCGGGCTTATGTTCTTTTCTCCCAGTTCCCTCAAAGGGTGAACACAAGTCCTTCACTTAATTCCTCCAAATCACATGTATGACAAGGCTGTGGTGTGTCATGAAACTTGAGCAAACGTTTGTAGATACCAGGAAAACAGCAGGGGAATTGTATAACACTGCTATTGGTATTAGGTTCCTTAGGGCGCAGATACCCACTCAGCCCCAGAGTTTGCGTCCAGCTCCTGGCAGGCTGCTGCATGGTCAGGAACGTCTCAGCTCTGTCAGTGAGTAGTGTCCACCTTCTTATACCGTGGACCAGGACGCAAACTTTCTGGCTGCCAGGAAGAGAAGCAGGTCCCCCTTCTCTTGTCTAAGGAAATTTTACTCATTTCATGATCCTGGATGTTTGACAGTGGTAACATCTGTTCCTGTAATAGAAACCCCCCCCCACCTATAATGGTGCGATTATGCTTCATGGCCCAGGAAACACTCAAGCTGTTGCCAATCCGTTTCTCAATTGCTGAACTGTTTACTCTTACATAACTGTGTAGAATACCAACAGCTCAGACTACGTATCTACTTGTGGGAAGAAAAAGAAAACTAAATTTCTTTTCTTTTCCTTCTGCCCATTTTTTTTTATTAAGGTACCATTGATACACAATCTTATGAAAGTTTCACATGAGCAACATTGTGGTTACAACATTGATCCATGTTATCAAGTCCCCCCCATCCCATTGCAGTCACTATCCATCAGTGTAGTAAGATGCTATAGAGTCACTACCTGTCTTCTCTGTGCTATATTTCCTTCCCTGTGCCCCCACATTATGTGTGCTAATCATAATGGCCCTTAATCCCCTTATCCCCCTCTTCCCACCCACCCTTCCCAACTCCTTTCCCTTTGGTAACCACTAATCCCTTCTTGGAGTCTGTGAGTCTGCTGCTGTTTTGTTTCTTCAGTTTTGCTTTGTTGTTGTACTTCACAAATGAGGGAAATCATTTGGTACTTGTCTTTCTCCACCTGGCTTATTTCACTGAGCATAATACCCTCTAGCTCCATCAATGTTGTTGCAAATGGTAGGATTTGTTTTCTTCTTATGGCTGAATAACATTCCATTGTGTATATGTACCACATCTTTTTTATCCATTCATCTACTAATGGACACTTAGGTTGCTTCCATGTCTTGGCTATTTTAAATAGTGCTGCAATAAACATAGGGGTGCATCTGTCTTTTTGAATCAGGGATCTTGTTTTCTTTGGATAAATTCCTAGAAGTGGAATTACTGCTCTGCCTATGTTTTTATGCTAATATGTTTATATTGTTTGTTTATTTTTTTTGCTATTGAGTTGTACAAGTTCTTTGTATATTTTGGATATTAACCCTGTATCAGATAATGTGATTTGGAAATATTTTCTCCCATTCAGTATCATTTTTTTGATGGTTTCTTTTGCTGTGCAGAAGCTTTTTAGCTTGATATAGTCCTACTTGTTTGTTTTTGTTGCCTTTGTTTTTGGTGTTAGATTAAAAAAGTCATTGCCAAGACATGTCAAGGAGCTAACAGTTTATGTTTTCTTCTACGAGTTTTATGATTTCAGGTCTTATAGTCAAGTCTTTACTCTGAATAGATATTTGTGTATGTTGTGAGATCGTAGCCTAGTTTCATTCTTTTGCGTGTGACCGTTCAGTTTTCAACCCCATTTACTGAAGAGACCATCCTTTCCGGACTGTATATTCTTGGCTCATTTGTCGTAAATTAATTTACCGTTAAGCATGGGTTCATTTCTGGACTATTGCCATTCATCTATGTGTCTGTTCTTATGCTAATACTATGTTTTAGCTAATATGTTTTGACTATATAGCTATGTAATATAGTCTGAAATCAGGGACTGTGGTAACTCCAGCTTTGTTCTTGTTTCTCAAGTTTGCTTTGTTTTTCGGGGTCTTCTGTGGCTCCACACAAATTTTAGGATTGTTTTATCTACGTCTGTAAGAAATGTCATTGGAATTTTGGTAGGAATTGCACTGAACTTGCCGACAGCTTTGGGTAGTATGAATATTTTTTAAATGTTCTTCTAATCCGTGAGCATGGAATAGCTTTTCATTTCTTACTGTTGTCTTCAGTTTCTTTCATCAGTGTCTCATAGTTTTTGGTGTACGGGTCTTTCACTTCCTTTATGGAATTTATTCCAAGCCATTTTATTCTTCTTAATGTAATTATAAATGGATCATTTTCTTAATTTCTTTTTCTCACAATTCATTATTAGTATTTCAGAAGATTTTCTGCTCCCGTTCTCATCCATGTGGCTTCCAGGGTCTGCTGGTTCAAGCAGCCCTCTGATTCCTCAGTTTGCTCAGGCCAGTTTGTGCAAGGGGATTGCAACCCTTCCAGAAGTAGCCATCACCCTCCTTCTCCAGCAGCTGGGGTGCCATGGGCAGCAGTGCTTCATTCATGCTGGTGGCATGGGTGCTCAGGGAGGAAGAAAACTAAATTTCTAAAGGCATGCTAACATTATGTTTCTGCTAACATAAATATACTCACTGTATATTCACATACAGAAGACATCACATTTCAGTCTGCAGGCTCTGCACCAAGATTTGTTGGGATTCCATAGTTTTCCTAAATCAGAAGATGTGTACTTGGTCTATCTTTGTATCACTAAAACACCTAGTCTTATTTTTTCCAAAATAAACAATGTTTCAAAGGTAGATGAAAGTTAACAAAGGAAACAAAACTGTTAGTAATGCAAGACTGTTTTTCTTTTTCCTTTTTTAAACGGATTTATTGAGAGATAATTCACAGGCCATAAAAGTAACCCATTAAAGAGTACAATACAATGGCTTTTAGTATATTCACTGAAATGTGCAACCATCATCACCATAAATTTTAGTTTTCATCATCTCAAAAAGAACCCCTACATACCCTTTAGGTGTTGCTGACCCCTTTATCTCTTGATCTGCCTATTCGTTATATTTAATATAAATAGAATATAATATGATCTTTGTGATTGGATCCTTTCACTTTTTTTCAGTGTTTTTAAGGTTCATCCATGTTGTGGAATGTTTAAGTACCTCATTTTTTTTATGACCAAAAACATTCCATTGTATGGAGAATACCACACTTGTTTACCTGTTCATCAGATGGACATGCGGGTTGTTTCTACCTTTTGGCTATTATGAGTAATGCTGCTACAACTATTTGAGTATAAGGCTTTGTGTGGACATTTTTTTCTCTTATGTATATACCTAGGAGTCGAATTGCTGGGTCATATGTAAGCAGTAATGTAAGTTCTATTTTTAAAAGTAAAATTTTGGTGAGTACTCTGGTACAAGTTATATATATATATATATACATATGTGTATGCATATGCATAGATATAAATATATATTTGTATATAAACATGTATATATGTATGTCTCACATAAAGGATGAAAGGCTAAAGATGCAAAGCATCTATATGCCTATTATTCAGTGATATATGTTTTAGCCCTTTGGTGTACATACCCATGCGGACACATATCCAAGTTTATATAATGCAATAGTTTTATGTCCTTCCTTCCATCCTAAACATTGTTCTGAGCACTGGATGCATTACACTATCATACAGATGTATCATAGCTTATTTAACCAATCTATTACTAGACACTGTAGTCCTTTAAAAGTTGGTATGATTAACACTAATTTTAATATATATATAAATGGCACATATCTTTTGACTCTTGGAATAAATTCCTGTGAGTGAAACTGATCAAAGATTATTAACCTGCTGTTGCATATTGCCAAATTCAATTACATGACTTAACAAATTTATAAAAATAGTTTCTGTAAGAATTAAATAAGAAAACGTGTAAAAAGGTCATGTTTTTCCTTTTCTTTTTTTGACAAGGCAGTTATAATATTATTGAGGTTTTTTCTTTAGTTAAAATGCTTTGCAGTAGAGAACATAACCTTCAGGTGGCAGAGACTCCCAGATGTTTCCATCCTCGAGACTTAATGAGGCAGAAATTGATTTGATTTATTGCCTATCTCCCTCAGTCCTGGAAGTGGAGAGAATGACCAAGAAAAGACGAGGAGGAGGGTCAGTCTTAAAGAAAACCCTGAATGGCCTCTTCAGCCAACTGTCAGGGCAGCCCCATTTAATGCCTAGAGGGTGGTTCTAAGATAGATATTTTTTAACAAAAGAAATTAGTTTATGTGGAGCATCAATAAAAAGGGGTAAACAATGAAAGACAAACAGATGTTCAACACTAATAGACTTTGACTAAAAGGATGGTAGGAAGCAAATGGTAAGAGACGTAAGTGTGGAGTTAGTTGTAGAAATCCTTTTCTAATCATAGTTTTGTAATAAACAATAGCTGTGCTTTTTTTTAAAACATAAACTGTGTTTAATTGAGTGCATATGAACACAAAAACATGTAACAGTCATCCTTGAGCCTAGGATGCTGGCTCTGGGGGGGTTGTCCACAGAGAAAATATTGTCTACCCTTTTCATTTTATTGGATGAAATTCAGTACAGTGTACCCTGAGGTCCCAAGTTAATTGATGAGGAAGTAGAATGGTGATAGTGGGTAAAACTGCAATATTTCTAGAATCTCTCACCTGGCCCTAGTGCATCTTCATATCAATAGGTATTTCCAAGGGGTGGAGAGAAGTAGTCCATTACCATTATTAATAGGTAATTACAAGGGCAGGCAAGGGCATATCTGGACCAGAGGGCTTGGGTGGGGTCCCTTCTTCTGCAGCTGGGTCACGAGAGACACAGGAGAGCAGAAGCGGATGACTGCTTGTAATTAATGAATGGGTTTCTCCCACTTTTTTCTCCCTTTGACTGATTTCAATTTCAAAGGTATTTTGCTCTGGGATTTTTTTCCCCCAGAGTTACAGTGATAAAACTTTTTGGTCAAAGAAATGTGAAACAAAAGACAATGCTCATGCAAAAGACATTGATTTGAAATAGAATTTACATATAACATTAGCTTCATGTATATAGTACAATGATGTATATGTATATGTTGCAAAAAAGCACTACAATAAGTCTACCTAAAATCCATATCCATATACAGGTACGTTTTGTTTTTCTTGGGATGGGAACTTTTAAAATCTACTCTTAGCAACTACAAATATGCAATATAGTATTATTAACTAAAAACCAGTAAGCATTAGTTCAAATACATTTCAAAAGCAAAACATAAAATTTGTAGAATATAACTAGGAGGTATCAACATTTTTGCAATATTTTTTAGAAGTCTGAAGAAGGCAATTTAAGAGGAGGACTACAGTAAAGAGAAAAATATTAAAATCAGTTGATGTTTTCCATTTTGAAATTGAAAAGCCTTCAAGATTTTTATTTACATATCTCTATCTATATATTATCTGTCTCATATATGTGAATGCCTATATTCAATATTTATTGTTTACTTTTTTCCCTAAGTACCATTTATGAGAACTTGAATTTGTCAGTCATGGTTTTCTGATTGTTGTTTCCTTTCAGAAATAGAATCCCTGTTTGAAGGGGTCCGTAGGAGAACCCTTCTCAGAGGAAGGGAGGATTTAGCTGGGCCTTTGAGGATGAGTTTGCTTCTTCCGCCTAAAAATCAAACAGGACATGAAACAAACCAAAATTCTGTTCTCTGATTTGGGACACAGTAATTCTGGGATTGTATTTGGCAGCCTTCCCAGGTATAAACAAGCACACATTGTAGTCTTGTAGCAGGAGATTCTAGAAATCAGCAGTCAGAGACTAGAAAGGGAAAGGTGATCTGATACAAGTTACTACTGAGAAAGCACATAGGCAGAGAAAGGGCCTGAAAAGGGAAGTATTTCCCTATGGGAGGTGACTCAATGGATGCTCTGATCTGTATTCTCTGTGTTCCTTGCCCAGAAAGCTTTATGGTATTAGCTTAAAAACCACAGAATGTCAGCAGGCAGATATGGATAAGTGGCTGTTTGGGACCTTGGGGCACATGCCTGTCATGAGGGGATATGACTTTCCCCTAATTCAGGCACCTATTCTTTCTGGAAGATCAGTGACTCACAGGTAACAAAACATCCTAACAGTGATTAAAAGGATCATGTTCAGAAGGTAGCTATTGATTTTTTTCTCAGCTAAATATAACGTGTTCACCTATCTTGATTTTTAAATTATTCCTAGAAGCACATAGTAGGGATCTTCAGCTCACATCCCAGTCTAATCCTTAAATTGAAGGTGTTTTTAACCAAATGATCTATAAGATTCATTTTAGCTTTAAATTTTGATGGGCCTATATGATTTCTTTTCCTAAAACAAGCATAGGATTATCTAACCAAGTGTTGCACTCCCTGATCAGAATGTGCAGTGGCTTTGAATTGCCTCAGTTTTTAGTCTGGTAATTAAATACCTTTGATGAATTTGTCCCCAGTCAATCTGCTAGCTTGCCTCTTAGCACTGCTCAGTACAAATCCTCCACTGACCCTGTTGTTTCCCAATTACACTGTAAGGTTGTTTGCTTCCTCCTCTTTGCCTAACTATGTTCGTTGGCCTTTCTCCTGTACCACTGTTTTTTTTTCTTAATCAAATGTGACTCTGCATTCTCATTTCAAGGCCACTCAAATCTCTTTTCTGCCCTTTGGGAAGGCTGAAGCTTCAGAGTGGGAGGAATCGCTGAGGTCTGCTAGTTTGGTAACCTTGGACCAATTACCCAAAACTCCTCCAAGTCTGAGTTCCCTCAGCTGTAAATGGCGTTCATAAGAGAGTACCTGGCTGATAAAGATTTTGTGAGAGTGCACCAAAGTACTTTGGCCTCTCATGTTTAAGTAAAAGTTTAGTGGATAATGATGTTGACAGGTATGAGCTATTCATGCATATTTGGTCCTTGTCATGATGAACCTGCCTCGCTTTCATTTTACATTGGTTTGAGTCTCTTGAATTAGAACTTATTCTTCCTATAGTATCCTGCATGTGATTTTATCCTCAAATGTCCTCCTCCACCTCTGTGCGATGAACGGCCTGTTCTTTATGAGAAACAAAAAAGATCCTAGCCTCTGAAAGAAGGCAATTGCACAGGCCATCTGGCTTAGTTGCGCTGTACTTCTCTGAGAGACTCTAGCCCATTACACTTTCCCACTCCTTCCTGGATCTAGACGACATGTTTTGGAAATGAGCAGGAATCATGATGCCATCCTTCTGATCTACAAGCCCATGAGCTCCTGTCATGTGGGTACATTCGACGGATAGGTGCTTGGCAATCAGGCCACTTTGCCTTCTTAGATGACATTTAAATAATATCAATCAAATTCACAAAACTGGAGAAGGTTGTCTCTGGTGAATTACTGGGTATTTGCTTCATATTACCATTTAGTGAATAGATATGTAGAAACATTTGGGAATATTTCAATGAGACCATATATTGAATGCACTTTATGAGCACAGGAAACCATCTTGGTTCCCCAAAATTCCTACGGTTACTAATGAATCAAATGAACACATCTGAGTGTGTCAAATTTCAGTATGATTCCAGATTTGGTTTGTTTAGTGGCTTATTTTTAGAAAACTTTAGGATACAAATGGCTGATTCATAGGCAGATTATTGTTTGACTTGGTAATTATTCCACCCAAATTATAGGTTTTTTTCCCTATAATTTTTACCTGGATCACTAGGATACATTCTCTACAGATTTCTCAGGAGAATGGGGCAGGCATTTTTAAAGGGAGCTTGCAATTGGGCCCTTAGGTATTCACGTTTTAGGAATCACTTCTCACTGCCAGAGAGTAGCTACATCATTCCTCACCTGTAGAGTCCAACTCAGGCACTCAGCCATTTCTCCAATCGTTCATTCAACAAATAAACGTAACGCTGCTGGGTATCTGACACTGTTCTGTGCCCCAGTGATACAAAGGTAACCAGGGATGTTCTCTTCCCTCCACTGGAGCAAAAGTGTGATATTATGCAAATTGAAGATGACATGGGAAGCTTCCCAGCACCAAAACTCTGTGACCTTGGGGCAAGCCCAAACTTCTCTAATACTTGTTTCCTCAGCTAGGAAAGAGGGTTAGCTATCCTGGTGAATTTGTCTTCAAGTGATCAGGTAAGCTGGTGCATATTGGGATACTTTGCAATGGGCAGTACAAATGTGAGACTTTTTTTTTTAAGCACAGTAGACTGGTGGTCTGTAAAACGTATAAGTATTTCTCCTAAGGTACTTGCTAGAGAATCAGGATGACTTCAGAATGTCCAAGAATCTGTCCTGTGTCTTTTAAAACTAGATTTATCAGTAGGACTATTGTTTTAAAAAAAAAGTGCACAGACAAAATTGAATTAAGACGACATAAAACAAGTGATAGAAAAAGGGCTTCCTTTTGAACCTTTACCACTATTAGGAGCTTTAATTTTATTTTCTGCTAACATGATTTTGCATCTTCAAACTGTTAACTCCTACAGTCATCAAACGTGCTTCTGAACTTAACATACCTTGAATTTTTAAACTACTCTCTACCTGTCCATTTTTGAAACTTTGGAGCAAATATAAAACTCATGAACACACAGTAATGTTTTCAGATATCTACTTTTACTATATAACTTGTTCTCTCATTGATAATATATTGAATTGATGTGATTTAAAAATGCACAGCTTGGTAAGTTTGGAGGGCATGACTGTATCTGACCCTGGGGGATATTTTTACAAATATCCAATAGGATAGGATAGGAAAAAAATATTGCTGAGAGGAAAGAATGCAACTATAACATATTTGATTATAATTTATTAAAACCATCTTGCCCAGATTACTCAGATAATGAATTCTAAAATGTCACATAAGTAAATGTGTCAGAATGAACCCATATAATTAAAATGTGGTTTACCACTTCCTTTCCTCCCATTATAAATTATTGACATTGTGATTGCATTAATTCAACTGTGTTAATTTCTCTCATGTTTAACGTCTACCCACAGGGATAGACTTGCTTATAACATTAATAAACCACGAGATGGATGGTGGGACTCACTTCCAGGATTGATCTAATTTGTGAAAAACTACCATGTTTATGTGAATTCATTGTTATTTTTATTTTCTCTTATGTATAATAATCCAGTAGCTAAATGGATCTAAGCTTCCTTTGAGAGTCTGGGCTCATACAGAATAGCAACGCTGGAAACTAGACAGGCTGAGATTATATTGGAATGGGTGGATTTATGGACATGGGAATTTAGATTTATGGAAATGAGTGGGTGAAACTATGTGAATTGAAACAATCTGGAAGAGTTGAAGTCATCACATGAAAGGAGTTTACAGACAGGGTTGTAGCAGGATGTTCCACTTGCACAGGTGAGAGCCTGGCAGCTGCCGCGGTGAGTTGCTCTCATGGTGATCCTATCCATGTCTACTCCATTGGGTCACACTGTCTGCATGTATTTAATTCACGAGAATTCAAGTACATATAATGATCAAAGCAAATGAACCAATAAAGAAAAAAAGCAAGGAAAAATAGTCATGTACGTTGTGCAGGTGAATACACCAGTGATTTCTCTCCATGAGCAAGAATGGCACTTCTTTTGCTGGGTCTTATGTCTGTTGTAGTGTCAGGCTGAGTGGAATTTTAATATTTAAACATAATACTGTTCAAGGGGACAATGCGTCCTCTTAAATGCAAGCAGAAACACTTCAGAGTGATTGGTTCAAATGCTGGAATTAAAAGTAGTATGATGTATTTATGGTGATGTGTATTCTTTTTTCTGTTCTGACTGGATTTTCAAGAGTACAAATGATATATTTTTTTGCCTTAGAGATTGATGTTAGCACTTAACCTGGGAATAAGGTGTGACTCCTCTGTATTATAATTAAGAAGAAAGATAGTTGGCCAGACAAGTTCTCTAATTAACCAGGTACTGGCCACTGCTGGATATCACAGGTCTAAGCAGCACACACTTCATGGCAGCAGATAGTTAATAGAAGAAGCAATCTGGCAAGTCCAGGGTGGTAAAAAAAGAAATTCAGAGATAACAAAGACAGGTAGGTGAGCACCATTACTGTATTTTGGGATTGAGATAGATTCCAGAGATGGAGAGACGAATAAAGACAGGGTGGATAAAATAAGACTGAAGGGCTAGCAAATGGTGTTACAATCTGATACTAGTATAAAAGTCACTTGATTTCTGATAGATCAGTTTAAGGTTATGTTCTGATTATGTACATAAGGATGTCGGCAATTTCCACAAAGACCCCTATATTTTGTTCCATAATCAATTCTTTTGTTCTGTTTGTCTCTGTTCTTTAGCTACCTTACATATGTGACCATATGGGTGGAATCAAGGATTATTTTTTTAAAATCCTGTCTAGTGCAGCTCTTGTTACAATAGAAATGCATTTGAAAGGCAAATTTCTTTGCTCTTTGAAAGACCTTAAAAAGAGAAAGAACAAATCACTTGAAAGTTATAGGAAAAATGGCCTGGGCAAAATAGTGACTTTAACTTTTTCTCTTTTGCATCTGGCAGTGGTGCATAAGAGCTCCCTTAAGAAAAGATTGTTGTTGCAGATTGCTTACTGAAGACAGAAGCCTTTAAGATAGAAATGAGTGTGCAGGAAATATATTAGGATTGGTCTTGGGATCAATACCTGTGGAGGCAAGGAAAGGGAAAACTGTCCACTGTGATACTGTCAAAACAAGGGCTCAGCTCTGAAGCTGGGACAGCACCTTCAGAGTTGCTCCTTCCTGGGGAGAGGAGAGTGCCCCGTGTATGAGTGTCAGCCCGTCCTTGAGTAGAGGCTAGTTGGAGAAGAGGGACTCTCCTTCGTTGAGGCAGTACTCAGCTGGGGAAGTGAGTCCTTCAGGCCCAAAGTGGGTGGGGGAAGGAGGGCAGGGGAAGCACTCACACGGTCCCTGGGGTCTACTTGTCTCAGGCCTTCTGGAAGCATCTCCTTTACCACTTGGGTGGGCCTCAATTTGGGTGGAGACTCCTAAGAGGAAAATTAATGGGAGAAATGGCAACCATGTTGCCGTGGCTGGGCTCCAGGATAGACTGACTCCCTGATGGTCCGTTCCAGATCCACAGCCTCGGTTAGTTACTCTGCTGGCGGAGGAGGTATTCTTGTGGGTGACCCCGACCTTTGTTGTTGAGGGGACCCAGTTCCTGTATACTGTACCTTTCTCAGGCTCTGGCTATGGCCGCTGTGGACTCATCATCCGAACTGAGTGACGGAGCGCTGTGTTGGGCAAACACCTGAGTGCCAAACATAGTCCCGTCTACCCCGTAACAGCAGCTCCTCCTCTTCCTGATGCCTAGATCAATTACCCTTGCTAGGGTGGTGATTGATCCTTCTTTTTTCCTGGCCCTGGACATGAGGTGTCCAAGTGACAGTCATAGCTCAGGTCCAGTGCAACTTTTGCTGTAGCTGCTGGCATAAAGGGTCTCTCTCAATCTGCAGGACACAGAGTTTGGGGAATATGAAGCACACATTCCCCAAGTGGGTCATCGGTGGTAATGAAGAAGAGAATCATTATTGTTTCTGGGTCTTGATTTTGAAACACATACATTCTTTTGGGAATAATGTACCAAATAATGTCATTGAGTTAGGGTACATGGGGATGGTGCCCCATACGGGCAGGAGATTCTCTATGATTTGAGGCCTCAGAATCACCTTCAACAGGCCATTCACTGTTGGGCTGGCAGATCCAGGTAATGAAGTAACCAAGTAAGGACCAGCCGGTTTCACAGCCATGTGCCTGCTGCCTTGTTTCCTATGGCATAAAGTGGGTTTCTTGGTGAGGATGTGGGATACTCTGCAAATGGGTCAAATGCTCTCTAAGTTCTTGGGTAGTGTTCCTTACTGAAGCTCTATCTGGAATGTGTAGTGATTCCTGGGAAAATTAATTGCTGGGCCTCCTGGGGAAGAAGGGTCCTGTGTGGTTAGCTGACCACCCAGTGGCCAGTGGGTCTCCAAGGGATAGTCCTGTGCCAGGGCTCACTACTGGTCTTTGGCACATCACTTGGCAGGGGTGTCACTAGGTGATCTTTGCTGACTGAGGCTTTATGCTCTTTGGTTCATGCATGCTTCCATTCCCACCATAACACTAATGTGTTTATATCAAATGTATGGGAATTTATTTTTTGTTAATGAGAGCTAAAGTCTTAAAGTTCTCTTAATTTCATCAACATAACATTGAGACTTTTGAACTACCTCCCTGCCTTAAGAATTCCAGTCCAAAATCCTCATGGGCAGTGTTTCTGTAAACATCCTAGGAACACAGAGTTTGCTTTTATCATTTATGTACTCATATGTCATTTCCATTTTTTTAGCAAAGAATTTGAGCAAGCAGGCATTTACTCTCAAGAAAGGGCTCAAAATCAGACACTAATTCAGAATCAAGTTGTTGTGGCCTGATAATGTTTGTATGTTCAGAGATTTTGTTTTTTTACATTACTAGAAATTGATACTATTCAAAGTTTGTGGACACTATTCTGTATACAAATAATTACAAATAATCCAGTGGAGGAATGCTAGGAATAGGGAGCATAAACATCTTAAACAGAATTTGCTATTGTGTATCAAAAATTCTGTCGATGGTTAGAATTTCCCAGCGCAAATAATACACTTTATTTTTCCTAAGCTTTTCAATCTTGGTTTGCTCCACAGTAGAATTAGAATTTAAAACACTGTGTCTGCCAACTCAAAGAAGTTAAATTGTGAGTAGAATTTCTGCTTCCAAATTCCTATCCTTTAAAAAAATAACCTGTCAATTAGAAGCTTCAGGAACTTCCGTGAACATATATGGGCAAAGAAATGTTGCTGTAATTGCTCTGTTGAAAGAGTGCAGTCTTGTTACAGGGAATGTGAATCTTAATTTGATTCAATTTGGTTTAAAGCAAAACACACTTAGAGTTCCATTAAATAAACCCACGAACCCAACCTAATCCAAACCCTCAAAACCCTCAATTAACTGAGCTTTTTTTTTTTTGTCCACATTCAGCTCTCATGAGAAGTAGGCAAAGATTAAGAAATAGCTCATATTCACTATTTACCTCCCTCCAAAAAAAGCATCTTCAGGGATGCATGAGTCCCATATGGCTTCAGTCCAATGCTAGCACATCCTGTATCTTCAATTCCTGTGCAGAGGTAATGATGTCTAAATTCATGACTTGGAGGTACCACAGGACCTAAAATGAACAAAGGAAGGATCAGTAACATTCAGGAGATTCTTCTTATTGAGGAAAGAAAAGTTGCCTGTGTGCTTTAAAAAAATAATTTGAGTAGTGAAGAGTTAAGAGACTGACAATTTTCCAGATTAACTTGCAATTAATAGAAAAACCCATTTCTCCAGAATTCTACTCGCTTGTGGTCTTCCTGTGTTTGAATTAACCAATACCCCAGTGGGGGGCACCCATGTTCTCCTAAGGGCAGGCAAATTTTCCTTAAAGCCCCAATTTCATAGTGTTTGGGCATTTCTGACTTCTTCAGGGGTTACCCTTCTCCCTTTGTCAGAGCCTTTTAAATTTCTTTGCTACCTGCTTGCAAAATATTGTCTATTTCTAGAATTCATAATAAAAAATTTTGACTCCACCAAATACATAAGGATTTTTGTGGCTCTGGGTAGAGAGGTCGTATTGGACAATAAGCAGTCAGTGGCCTTCCTGTTGGCTCGGTCTAATTTCCACCCTTCTGCAGGGGCCATCCCTCATCCAGCACTTCCATATGGGCTGGCCCTCTGGCAAGTGATCCACCCCATAGAGGGCGACCTGCTGCTCTAGAAGCGAGCGACTCTCTCAGGCTAATCAGTTTTATGCATCCTGACCTCATCCCCTTTCTGCCCCATTGGGCTGTACATACAATATTATATACAAATAACATGTATAATATCAACATCTGATTGAATTTTTATTTCTTATAAAATGATTATTTTAATGGTCTCTTCCTCCTCCAGTCCTTGAAGAATAAACAGCCCTTGATTCTGCAGCTCCAACTATCTTAATTCAGTTCAAGGACCTCACTTAACAGATGAAACTAAAGCTTAGAGAAGGGAAGTTGCTTATTTGATTTACCAACAAATATAGAAGCAGAGCTAACACCATAACCTTGGTCTGCCTTTCATGCCAATACCCCTCTCTACAAGTGTTATTTTTTTGTTCTATTTCAGATTGGGGTGATTGTAACAATGAGGGATCCCAAGATTGTTTATATACCTGTGTATTTGTCTGTTAGAATGATAAACCTGGATATATGTTTCCCACAATATTTAATCATGAAATGAAGGAGATAATGTGATTTCCTGTCCTATAAATCATGAAAAAATACCTCCTGTATCTTTTAAAATTAATGTTTGACATATTGTTACTATTGTTGTAAAAAGAATTTTCCATAGTGTAATTGGGCATAAATTCTTCCTCTTTGTCTCTCTCTGTTAGTAGATGCTGACACAAGGCAATAATTGTTACACTGCATTAGTAGAGTAGTATTTATAAGAATACTATTTACTAATAAGTTTAATGATAGTGCTTTTCTTTTCTATTTAGTAGGAAAATTTTTAGCTTTTGTGTCTACATGGATAGCATGCTTTTCTTTCGCAGCTGGGTTTCAGTCATATGGCAATTGGGGTATGAGAGCATAAAAGAACTGCAGGAAACCAAAATCTAGCAGATAAATTTGAGGACCATGTTTACTCTGAATACATAAATGCCTTTTAAAAATTCTTGACTTTTAATAAAAACTTTGAACCCACAGAACAGTTGAAAAGTCATAAAATAAGGATGCCTAGACCCTTCACCTGGGTTCACATATTTTAAACTTTTCTGACATTTGCTTTCTCTGTCTCTTGGTTCCTTTACACACACACATATATGTCCATACGTTTTGGGGGTCTGTACTACTTGAAAGTGAGTTGCAGACATCAAGACACTTCACCGCAAAGTATGTCAGGTATTTTTTCTAAGAAAAAAGACATTCTCCTATATAACCATGAGAATAATACAGAAAAGATATTTGCCACTGATAATTAATATTATGTAATGTACAGTTTAAACTTAAATGACTGTAATTCTTCCCAAATATCCTTTATATCAATCAGGGATCACACACTGGATTTTCTTGCCACGTTTCTAGTTCCTTTAATCTAGAACATAGATGATGCCTCCTGTCTTTTTTTTTTGTCTTCTAAAATATTGATAATTTCGAAGAGTCCAGATCAACTTTGTTTTATGGAATGTTCCTCAAACTGGATTTGCCTAATTGTTTCTCCTGGATTATGTTTAAAATGTCTTGGCAAAATACTCTTATCATTCGCATTACATCACATTGGGAAATTTATGTGAGTTTGTCCCAATATTGTTGAAGCTACATGTGATCTTTTCATTTGAAATGAAAAGACCTATCTTTGTAATTAGTAAAAATCTGATGACTAAAACTTGGAGAGTCTGTGAATATTCCCCTCCCCCTTTTTTGTAAGCGGTCTTCTAGCCTAGTTTTTAGAATTGATTTCTTCCCTGCATTCTTGCGTTATTACATTGGTTACAAAATGGTGATTATTTAACTCAGTCATTCTTTTAGATCAGAGGTCTGAAAATTTTTTCAGTGACGAGCTAGATAGTAAATATTTTAGGTTTTGTGGCCCACATATGGTTTCTGTTACAAATTTCTTCTTTTCTTTAAAAATGTAAAAAATATTCTTAGCTCATAGACTTCAGAAAAACAGGCTGCCTCAGGATTTTTGCCACGAACAAGACATTTTTGACCTCTGCTCTAGGTTATAAGAAAAGCTTTCCCTGTCCTCCCAGCCCGTGTGTGTATATCTCATCGCAGACTCAAAGATTCCTTTCTTTTTTAAATTTAGGTTCATAGAAGAATTCGGGTCTTCCTTTTGATTCTCACATTGTCCCAGTTTGCCCACTAGGCGCGGCAGCTCCTGCGATTTTGACGGGTCTCCTTTAGTCTTTGGCCGTCTCCTTCCTTTTTTGGGTAATGCTTTGTTCTTTCCCTGCTCAGGCCTGGGAAAAAACACTTCTCCAAGGAGCCCACTTTCCTTTTAGTGATGAATGGGATTTAAATCAGCTCTGGGAGCTGTATGTGTTAATTTCTACTTAAGGGTCGTTCCTTCTGTGTACTTTAAATGAACAGGGAGTGTATGTGTGTGCACGTAATTTCTTGTTTTATTCCATGTTTTTTCTTTTTCTTCCATACTGAAATCTTGGTTCCCAGCATCAACATATTTGCTGTATCCTAAAGGAATGCAAAATGGTTTCAGAATTACTACCTCCAGTAACAACAAAACGAAGTGAATTTCAAGATTACTTTATAGCTTATTACTTTATTTAAAGGATATAATCAGAGTACTTGTTATTTGAATAATTCTTGTATGTTTGTCAAATTAATATTTAGCTAGGATGAAGTTATTTCTATTCCTATTTAATTTTAAGGTTTGCTTTACTTTATTTTTGGATATGAAAATCAAAAATAGTTTTGCTTTATTTTTAGATAGTTGAAAATCAAAACAATAAAAACAGTATATTCGGAGAAGTCTTATTCTTATTATTTCTTTCATTTATTTCTCATCTATTCTGTAGGTGACCATTGCCATTACTTTTTGGTTTATTATTTGTTTCTTTTTGAAAATAAACTAAATAAAATAAAATGCATGTATGTATGTATGATTTTATTTTTGTATTGAAGTATAGTTGATATACAATATTATATTGGTTTCAAGTATACAACATAGTGATTCAAAAGTTATATATATTATTAAATCTTAACCCCCAACTAGAGTAGTTACTATCTGTCAACAAAGAAAGATGTTACAGAAGTACTGACTATATTTTGTATGCTGTATTTTTATCCCCATGATTAATTTATATTATGACTGAGTTTTGTGACTCTTTACTCCCTTCACCTATTTCACCCACCCACCTCAGTCCCTCCCCCATGGTAACCACCAGTCACTTCTCAGTGTCTATGAGTCTACTGCTGTTTTGTTCATTTTGTTTTGGTTTTAGATTCCACATATAAGTGGAATTGTATATTTGTCTTTCTCCACCTGGCTTATTTCACTTAGCATAAGAGCCTCTAGGTGATCTATGTTGTTGCAAATGACAGAATTTTTTGTTTTTAATGGCTTAATAATATTCCATTGTGTATATGTACCTATTCTTCTTTATCCATTTGTCTATTGATGGACACTTTGGTTGCTTCCATATCTTGGCTATTGTAAATAATGTGGCAATGAACATATGGGTGCATATATCTTTTCGAATCAGGGATTTTGTTTTCTTCAGGTAAATTCCTAAAAGTGGGGTTACTGGGTTGTATGGTATTTCCATTTTTAGATTTTTGAGTAACCTCCACACTGCTTTCCATGGTGACTGCACAAATTTACATTCCCACCAACAGTGTAGGAGGGTTTCCTTTTCTCCTCATCCTTGCCAATACTTGTTATTTATTGTCTTTTGGTGGTCATTCTGGGTGGTGTAAGTGTTACTGTCTGAATGCTGTATTTCCCAGGATCATGTCTCGGGGGTGACAAAGAACGAATCCAACAGACAAGAGTATGGAGCAACCAGCAAAGTTTTTAATGAGGAGTGAAAAGGAAACAAAAAGACTCCCACTAATCAGGAGGGACTCCAAAGGAGGGCACCATTAAGGCTGCAGTGTCTAGGATTTATATGCACAAAAATGGAGTAAATCATGCAAGTGGCTGGGAGTTGTTGCTGGGGGTTGTTGCTAGGGCCAAGATGAGATCGGGGAACTCTCTTGTTTCTCAGAATGAACTTCTCCACATGTCCAGGATGAGGCTTCATGTTTACTTCAAAGACTTGACCTTAGTTCTCTTACTGGGACCTTGAGCTCTATCTGCCTATGTTTGACTAACACCTGACTCAGGAGGTGATATCTCTCTGTGGTTTTGATTTGCATTTCCCTGATTAGCTGCATGCATTAGCTATGTGCAACACCTTTTCATGTGTCTGCTGGTCATCTGTATTTCTTCTTTGGAAAAACACCTGTTCAAGCCCTCTGCCCATTTTTTAATCTGGTTATTTGTATTTTTGGTGTTGAGGCATATGAGTTCTTTATATATTTTTGGGTGTTAATCCCTTA
Organism: Smutsia gigantea; assembly: GCA_032199065.1. NCBI lineage: Eukaryota > Metazoa > Chordata > Mammalia > Pholidota > Manidae > Smutsia > Smutsia gigantea. The sequence continues at coordinate 345,363 of JAVSCE010020754.1, read as the reverse complement.
TCAGATATATCATTTACAAATATATTCTCCCATATGGTAGGTTGCACACGTGTGTGTGAATGCATGCATATGTACACACATATTTTAAATTTCCTGTATAATAACATTATGCATGTGTATTTATATGTGTGTGCATGTTCTTTTGCTCCTTTTCCATTTAACACTACATGTTGAATATGACTTCTGTCAGTTTTTAAAGATCTTCCTTCTCCTTCTTGGTGGCTGCATCATTCTCTATTATGTTAATATAGCTTAGAATATCTACCCAGTCTTCTGCTGATGGGCTTTAGGATTTTCAATATTTTGCTATTACAGATAATATCATAGTAAGTAACAGCATGTTAATGTTCATAATCCTAGAGCTATATCTTCAGGTTAAAATTTTTTGAAATGGAATCATGGGTCAGGGTGAAGCATATAGATTTGTTAGGTTTGCCAAATGTCCTCCATACTGGATATACACTTTTGAATGCCCACCACAAATATATGAGATTGTTTTTTTCCCATAGCTTTATCAATAGAATATTATTCAACTTAAATATTTTTGTCAATCTCTTGGTTAAGGAATTTATTTGGATTAAATTTTTATTTGCAGTTCTCTTGTTATGAGGAAAGTAGAACATTTTTCATTTTAACAGGCATTCAAACATTTTTCCCAATGACATTCATAACTTTTGTCTATTTCTGTTTTTTCCTCAGTTTTTAACAGGACCTTACATATTAAAAAGATTTAACAGGACCTTACATATTAAAGTAGCCTTTATGCATATTTAGATGTCTTCTCACAGTTTATTTGTCTTTCTAATTTTTGTGTACATGATAAAGAATCATTTTTTTATTGAAGTATAATTGACCTAACAGTATATTATTTCCAGGTTTACCATATAATGATTTGATATTTGTATATATTCTGAAATAATCACCATCCTAAGTCTAATTAACATACAACACCATACATAGTCACAAAATTTTTTTCTTGTGGTGAGGACTTTTAAGATCTACTCTCTTAGCAACCTTCAAATATGCAGTACAGAATTATTAACTGTAGTTACCCTGCTGTACAATACATCCCCTTGACTTATTTTATAACTGGAAATTTGTACCTTTTGATTCCCTTCACCCATTACTCTGCCATCATTTCGTGCACCCCATCCCACCTCAGACAACCACCAGTGTGTCCTCTATATCTATGAGCTGCTTTTTAAATTTAAAATTCCACATGTAAGCGAGATCACATGGTATGTCTTTCTCTGTCTGACTTATTTCTCTTCATAATGCCCTCAAGGTCCATTCATGTTTTCATGATGACAAAATTCCATTCTTTTTTAAAGCTGAATGTCATTTGATTATATATGTCCACTACCCTTTTGTTACCTGTTTGTCCACTGATGGACATGTAGGTTGTTTCCATATCTTGGCTATTATAAATAATGCTGCAATGAATGTAGGGGTGCATATTTATTTTTCAACTAGTGTTTTCATTTTTGTTGGTTAAATACCCAGAAATATAGTTTCTGGATCACATGGTAGTTCTATTTTTAATTTTTTTGAGCAAACTCCATACTGTTTTCCATAGTGGCTACATCAGTTTACATCCTCACCAACAGTGCTCAAGGGTTCCCTTTTCTCTCCATGCTTGCCAACAATTGTTATCTCTTGTCTTTTTGATCATAGCCATTCTAACAGGGGTGAGGTGATATCTCATTGTGGTTTTGATTTGCTTTTCCCTCATGATTAGTGAGGTTGAGCATCTTTTCATGTGCCTGTGGGCCATCTGTATGTTGTCTTTGGAAAAATGTCTCTTCTTATCCTTTGCCCATTTTTAAATAGGATTATATATTTTATTTTTTTGCTATTGAGTTGTACGTGTTCTTTATATGTTTTGGATAATAACTTCTTACTAGAAATATAATTTTTAAATATTTCCCTCCATTTGGTAGGTTGGTTGTATTTATTGTGTTTGTCTTATGGCACCTAGATTATTTATAACTCAATATGTAAAGAAACTACCCATACTTTCTTCTACTACTTATATGATTTCAAATTTTTCATGTTTATGTCTGTTTCTTTTTCTGATCCACTTAAAGTTTATTGCTGTTTATAGTATAGGGTATGTATCCAATTTTATCTTTTTGCAAATGACTATCCAGTTATCCCAATATCATTTATTAAAAAGTCTGCCTTTTCCTCAGTAACATGAGAAGGCATTCATGTCATCTGCAAAATTTTCATATGAACTAACCATATGTAAGTAGGTCTTTCTATTTTGTTTCTTAATTGTTTTCCATATATCCATTTATGAATACCATGATGTTTTAATTCTAGAGACTTTTAATGTTTAATATATTGTAGCATCAGTCTCCCCAGTTTCTCTCTTCCCTACCCCCAGTGTTTCTGTACTTATTCTTGCATGTTTGTTTACCTCATAAAATTTGAATCATTTACCTAATTCCAGATAAGAACACTGACATTTTGTTGGAGTGGCCTTATATTTATACATTAGCTTGAGCAAAAATGCTATACTGTGGTGTTAAGTAATCCTATTGAAGAATAAGAAATTATTTTCCATTTGTTCATGAAAGTTTTTGAAGTTTTCCTCACATTGGTTTGCATATTTCTTGTTAGGTCCTAAGTATTTTGACCGCTTTTGATGCCTTGTAAATTGAGTTTTTTTTTCTCCTAGCTGGTCATTGTATGTATGTATAGATTATTGATTTTTGTATTTTAATTTTATATCCTGTTATTGCACTGAAATTTTTACTGTTTGTGTTAGTTTTTTCTGACATTGATTTGCTTTAACTGACCTACTATTATGAAATCTACAAATAGAGTTTATTTATTCTTTTCTATTTCTTATGTTTCTACTTGTATTTCTTATTTGATTGCATTTTGCTTTATTCCTGACCATAATTGAAATGTCTCTGGTATTTCCCTATAAAATAAAGTGTTGGCTTGAAACTGAGATATGTTTTTTATGTTAAGTATTTTTTGCCAATATATATGTGTCTGTTTGACAATATATATGTGTCTGTTTATGTTTATATATATTATATATATATGTATATATATATAATGGACTAGTATTCAGCCACAAGAAAGAAGGAAATCCTCCCATTTGTGACAACATGGATAATCCTAAAAGACATTATGCTAAGCAAAATAGAGACAGAAATATGAATATGTCACTTATATGTGGAGTCTAACAAAGCTGAAGTAATAGAAACAGGGGGCAGAATGGTAATTACCCAGAGCTGGGAGTTAAGGAAAATGGGGAGATGTTGGTGAAAGGATACAAACTACCAGTTATGAGATTAATAAATTCAGCAGATCTAATGCACAGCATAAAGAACAATACTGTACTATATATTTAAAAGTTACTAAAAGAATAGATCATAAAAGTTATCATTTAAGACTGACAATTCTTAATGTCAAATGAGTTAGTGGCAGTTATGTGACATGGTGGTTTGTGTTAGCACACACTGGGTGGTCATCATATTGCAATACATAAATGTATCAAATCAGCACCTTGTACACCTTAAACTTAAACTTGATGTTATATGTCTATTATATCTCACTAAAGTTTGGGCAGAAAAGTTTGGAAATTCGTGGAAGTAATTTAGAATTAGAATTATTTAGTTTTTGATTGTTTTGTAAAATCCTCCAGCAGAAAGTCTCTAGGCCTCATTGTGTGTGCATATCAATGTCAGAGAGAGGGCGAGAGATTCTTTGATCATTTTATTTCTTCTATAGAATTGGTCAGTTTAAACTTAAAGATCTCTATTGGAGTTAAGTTTGATGAATTTTATTTTCTTATGAAAATTTCACTTTCATCACCTCCTGTGCTTTCAGATATGGTAGCTGTAACCTGCATGAGGCGATTCACATTTAAATTAATTATAATTAAATGACATTAAAAATTTAGTTGCTTGGTCATAATAGCCACGTTTAAATGCACAGTGCTCAGCAGAACGTGTGCGGCCACTGGCTTCCTGGTAGTGCAGATAGAGGATCTTCCCATGACTGCAGAAGTTCTGTTCAGTACTGCATGCAGATTTTAAATTTATTTGCACAGTGTTGTGCAAATAATTCCTTATGTTTAAAAAGTTTCATTATTTTCTTCATTTCACTTTTATTTGTTTTATACATATCCCCTTATTTATTAATGTATTTTATTTTTTCCAGAAGTCAATGTTTAAAATTATTACATGCATTTTTGTTTATTTTTATTTCACTTTTTCCTGCCCTAATGCTTTTCTTGTTTACTCTGTTCCTTTTTAAAATTTTGCTATCATTAACGTACAATTACATGAACAACATTATGGTAAATAGGCTCCCCCCATTATCAAGTCCCCACCACATACCCCATTACAGTAACTGTCCATCAGCGTAGTAGGATGCTATAGAATCACTACTTGTCTTCTCTGTGTTATAGTGCCTTCCCTGTGTCCCCAATCGTACATTATACATACTAATCATAATGACCCGTTTTCCCCTTAACCCTCCCTTCCCACCCATCCTCCCCAATCCCTTTCCCTTTGGTAACTGTTAGTACATTCTTGGGTTCTGTGAGTCTGCTGCTGTTTTGTTCCTTCAGTTTTTGCTTTGTTCTTATGCTCCACAGATGAGTGATATCATGTGGTACTTGTCTTTCTCCGCCTGGCTTATTTCACGGAGCATAATACCCTCTGGCTCCATCCATGTTGTTGCAAATGGTGGAATATGTTTCCTTCTTATGGCTGTATAGTATTCCATTGTGTATATGTACCACCTCTTCTTTATCCATTCATCTACTGATGGACACTTAGGTTGCTTCCATTTCTTGGCTATTGTAAATAGGGCTGCGATAAACATAGGGGTGCATCTGTCTCTTTCAAACTGGGCTGCTGCATTCTTCGGGTAAATTCCTAGAAGTGGAATTCCTGGGTCAAATGGTATTTCTATTTTGAGTATTTTGAGGAACCTCCATACTGATTTCCACAATGGTTGAACTATTTCCTACCAGCAATGTAGGAGGGTTCCCCTTTCTCTACATCCTCGCCAACATTTGTTGTTGTTTGTCTTTTGGATGTTAGCCACCCTAACCTGTGTGAGGTGACATCTCATTGTGGTTTAAATTTGCATTTGTCTGATGATTAGGGATGTGGAGCATCCTCCATGTCTTAATGATTGAATCTCCATCTTAAATTCATCCCTGAGTTCTTGAATATTTTTCTGTACCTTAATGAGTATGTTTATGATTTTTATTTTATACTCTCTTTCAGGGAGATTAGTGAGTTCAGTTTCATTTGGCCCTTTTTTGGGGTTTGTGAGATTTCGGTCTGAACCAGGATCTTTTGACATTTTGTATTTCTATGTGGTGCCCTCTAGTGCCCAGGAGCTCTAGTCTCTGGAGCTGCTCAGCCCCTAGAGTGAGGTTGGGGGTCATTGGGGAGTGGAGCTGGTGCCTAGGGGGTGAAAAGATCTGTTTCCTGATTCCCAACTGCAGTGCCTGTCTCCAGTATCAGAGCCAGTGGGCCGAGCACATAGGTGTAAGCCTCTGTGCTCCGCATCTCTAGCTCATGCAGGCGGGGCCTCCTTCTTGCTGGCCTGATGCCAGCACAGTGACTGCCGGTTTGCGAGCTGGTGCTGTCAGACCAGGAGGAAGGCTTGGCAGGCTGCCTGTCACAGTGGGGGGCCTCGGAACTGAGCAGCCAGCCAGGCGGATGGAGCGCCTGAAGCTCCTCAAAGTTCCCAACCAGCTGGGCAGAGCGCACCCAGACAACCTTGTCCAGCTCTCCCTTCTCCCACACAGCAAGCTCCGTACAGCCTACGCCCCTTCATTAGCCCTCTCGCTGCTAGGCAGCCTCTCAGACTGCCTGCCCTTCCTCTGTCACCGAGCAGCTGGATGTGTATCCCGTCCTCCACAAACAGCTGGAATGTCAGTCTCTGAGGCACTCCGCCTGTCCTAGCTCCCTAACGTGCAGAGCACCACACAGTGTAGGTTTCTGCTCACAAAGCAGACCTCCAGGGCTAGGTGTTGAGCAGTCCCAGGCTTCCACCTCCTCCCCACTCCGTTTCTCTTCCTCCTGCCACTGAGCTGAGGTGGGGGAAGGGCTCGGGTTCCGCAGGATCGAGGCTTTCATACGTTACCCTGTTTGGTGAGGTCTCCTCTGTTCGTGAGGTCTGTATGCAGTCTGGTTCAGCCTTTTTTCCTTTTGCTGTTTTAGGGTTAGTTGTATTAATTAACTATATTTTCGTACTATTTGTATTTTGGGGAAGAGTTCTCTGTCTCACCTCTCACTCTGCCATCTTGAATCCTTCCTCTTTTCTTTTTTTATTGATTCTTTTGATTTAGAATTTGACTTCCATTCTTTCACTTTTATGTATGTAAGTGTATGAGACTATGAGTTTTTCTGATTAGTGCTTATATTTTGTCCCACAGATACTGATGTGAAGTTTATTCATTATCATTCATTGTAGAAATTGTACATTTAATACATATTTACTTATTCAACAGATTGTTTAATAGATTTTCAATTTTGAGATAGAGCACTTTAAAATTTCTTACTAATTCCTAGTTTTATTGCATTTTTATAAGATGTTTGTATTATTTCTATTTTGTGGAACTAAGTACATTTTTACGATTTAATCCTCATGAATGTTTAATGTGTGGCTAAGATATTTTTCATTGTAAGGTCATACAGTTTGGTATATATAATTGTGAGATCTGTCTTATTGATATTATATCTTTATATTTTCTCTGTGTTAGGCTGTGAATAGTGTGTTAAAGTCTCCCATGTATTCCTGTCAGCTCTTCTTTGCATGTCTGTAGTTTCTATATAATGCCATTACTATACATTTTTGTTGTATAGATTCCTAAGTGTTCCACATCAGTTTTGTTTTGTTTCTCCTAATTATTTTTGGCATCAATTCTACCTTGTGTATGATATCAGTATTGGCTTTGTACAGTTGCCTTTTTACTGCCCTTTTTTCTTAGTCTTTCTGGATCATTTTGTTGTATGTGGGTCTCTTGTATAGAGCTTTATTTTGCTGTAAGAATAAACCTAAAAATCTTTACATGTACATACATTTTCCAGCCATGTCTCTACCACTGTGTTAGATTTAAGTATATTCAGTGTACAATATAGTTCTTTTGCTGAACTTCCGTTAGTCATCTCTTAATGTTATGAAGCTTGTTCTGTGCTAGATTTTTCAGGAATATTTTGTGAGTACAGTATAATATTAGGTCTTTGATAATTAAGCTGTTTTGTAAATCTTGATGTTTGATGGACAACTTAGTTAAAATATCTTCAGCTTACACTTTCTTTCCTTGGGTTGCTTGAAAATATTGCAGCTCCATGGTTTTGCTCTCTGTTGCTATTGAGATATTTGATACCAATTTGGTTTTTTTTTCTCTTTGTATATCACCTAGTCTTTTGTCTGGAGGCCCAAGGTTGATGATGATGGTGATTTTCATTTTAAAGGTCCTTTCAGTGTGTAGATTGTGATTTTCTATTATTTCTGTAAAGTTCTTTGGGTTATGTTTTTAAATATCCTGTTCCTTTTTTTCATTAGGGACTCTAATAATTTGTTGGAGCTTTGCTTATCTACTGTATTTATCAGTATCTCTATATGTTTTTTTTAACTACTTCCTTATTTTAGTTTTCTTGGATATTTACATTTCTCTTTCAATTCTCCTTACTATATATGAAGCTGTACTTATTCTCTTGCACACATTGCTCAAATTTAGCCTTCATCTGAGATGATTTTGGTCTTCTTTAATTTCTTATGAGTTCAATTAACTCTCAATCTATAGCTTCCCTTTTTCATCCATTTACATTCAGGTATGTAAATATTTTATTTAAAATATTTTTAAATACCTGCAAATGCTTGTCTAAAGATATTTAATTTAGCTTCAGATTTTGAGTTTCAACCTTTTTTCTGCTTTGTGTTTACTTAATTGAAGGGGATTTTCATCAGTTAAAATGTTTTTTTTCCCTGATTATAGCTTTGTAGAGATGGTTCTGTCATTGGTCATTTATTTTAAATGTCATATTTTACTGGATTAGCAATAACAGATGATTCTGCCTATTACTCTGATGTGTTGATAGTTTCCTCCATGTCTTAGTTGAGAGCCTCCTCTTCTTTTGATGTTGTAAAATATTTAGATTTTCTTTTGAGGGAGAAATAAGGAAAAATGAGGTTGACATGTCTTCTGATTTTCCATTCTCTTAAGTTTCTATACGACGCATATTCCCACTGCTTACTTTCTCTTCACAAGCCTGAAGAAACGCCTCTCCCCAGGACTGCTAAATCCCACAAAGATTCAGTCCTCATCCTTTTGATTTCCCAGGAGCTACTGTTCTGACCCATGAAGTCTCAGACTTGTTCTTAATGATGTCCCCCCTTCAATGTAAGACTTTCCCTGGCATTGGTTTTATCTGTATTCCACCATGGGTAGGTCTAAACAATTCTCTCCTCCTTCTTTGCAGTCTCTACTGACTGTCTACCGCTGGGTTGGGTTCAAAGCTGAGTTCACTAGTTTCAGATATGTGCCTTACTTACATTTATGTTGAATTGCACTATATTCTTTGTCTCTCAGCTTATACTTTGACATGGTTTATGGGTAGTTTTTTGCTCTTTATGGTGGTTGTATGATAGGTAAAGAGATTAGTTAAGAAATTGTCATTATTCCATAGGAACCCTGTATTCCTTCAAATGAGTATATTGATTGCATTCATTACAGTAATGAATAAAGCCAACTCCCCACTTGAAGGGAGTGTAGTTGGTAGGGGGAGGTTTGCAGAGTTCAGCTGGGATAAGAAAAACAGGTTAATATCTCAAAATTTAGATCACTGGAATAACTACTTTATAAATGATATTTGCTTACAATTTCAGTGCCTGCGTTTGTATTTTAGTTTAAAAATCTTCTGTTGTCAAGAATAGACCAAATTACTTCATGGAGCAGTAGATGGAATTGAGAATTGTGTCAGTGAACTGGATAATTAATTCATTAAGCTGTACATGCACTCAGGTAGTCAGGACCGTACCTAAAAATTGTAAACATATATCACCTTTGTAAGTATCATCTCAAAGCTGTTCATCAACTGAAAGTGTAGAAAATGCATGAAGACATTTTCCTTATTTTCAGTATTTTAAAGTGCACTATTAAAATAAATCAGTATTAAAAATAATGATTTGCAGTTAGAAATGAGTCCATTGTTAAAAAGGAAAATTAATGATTGAAGGCAACTCAATTGATAGTATATTGTGTTCAAAATATAAAACATTCACAAAAGTGAAAAATATCACACAAAAATGTGTCACTTCATTATTAAACCCATTATAAATGAATCAGTTTTAACAACACTTTAAAAAGTGCTGGTACTTGAAATTTTATTGGTCTTAGACTTTTGTTGTCACTGGATTACAAATTTTATGATTTTCCAGTTGTATAAAAGCCATAAGTACAGAATTTATTCTTATTTTTATGTTTGCACATATTTAAATAAAACAAAAACTTAATTTGGTTACGCTTAGCAGTCTATGTGAATTGTTACCCTTTAAAGTGTTGTCTGTATTACTCAAGTTTGAGAAACGCTGATAAGGTGCATTGGATATAACTTGGGTAGAACTGAGTTCAGTTCACTGCCCTGTCACTTACTAGCTTGATGAATTATGTAAGCTTTTGAGCCTCAATTTCCTTGTATATAAAGTGGGGAAAATGATTTCAATATAATAAAGTTGTTGTAAGGTATAAATGAAAAGAGATGATACATGTGAGGGAAGAGTAGGTGTTTACAAAATTTTAGGCATTATTATATTTATGATTTACAGTCAATTAAGGACTGATTTAATTGAGAATCACTATCAAAATTCTATCATGATTTTCAAATTACTCTGCTTTCCACATTACTGCTTTCACACTATCTCCTCCTTCTTCAAACTCCTCCTCTTAGTTGCAACTATACTTGCCTCATATTTCAACGGGAAAATAGAGGCCACCAGAAAAGAATTTTCTCTTCCGTCAAACACAAAATCTAGAAAATACTAGAATCCACACTCAATTTTTTATGTCTTAAAATCACAAGGATAAGGTGTTTCTGTTCTTTTCAAAGACCAGTCTCTCCAAAAATGCTCTGTTGCCCCCTGCCTTTTAAGGATCTCTCTTTCTTATATATCCCTTATTTCTCTATTATCATCAAACTTTTTTCCCTATAGAATTATTCCCACCAGAATTAAAATAAGCTCCTTCCTTTTATTCCAGATTACTTTCTAGAAAGTGACCTATTTCTCTGCTCCCCTTTTCACTGAAACTCTATAAAGACTTGGTAACTTCATATCCTCATGTCTCACCCAATCTTCTGTTCACTCCAGTCTGATTTCAGTCACACCACTCCCTTTAACCTACATTTGCCTTATTAACTACTGACTTCCATATTGCCAAATGCAGCAGAGTAATTTTTTAACAAAATTTTATATACTTAAAGGCATACAATTTGATGTCTTGATATATGTATAGATGGTGAAACCACACTGTGAAATCATTGCCACAATCGTGCTAACCAACTTGTCCAACACTCACAGTTACTTTTATAAAAATCTGATGAGAACACTTACCATGTCCCCTCTTAGCAAATTTAAAATATATAGTACAGTATTGTTAACTATAGTCACATTGCTGTGCATTAGGTTCCCAGAACTTATGCCTTTTGCACAACTAAAACTATGTTTCCCTTTGCCAACATCTCCCAATTTCCCCTTGCCTCTGTGCTTGGCAATCACCATTCTACTTTTTGCTGCTATGAATTGAACTATTTGGGATTCCACACGTAAATGAGATCATCCTGAATTGTCTTTCTGTGTTTGGCTTATTTCACTAAGTAGAATGAAGTGTCCATTTACGGCAGGATTTTTTTCTTTTTTAAGGGTGAAATATTACATTGTGTGTGTATGTATGTATGTATGTGTGCACACATGTGTATCTCATCTCTTCTGTATCTATTCATTTAAATGAATGAATTATAGACATTCAAGGTTGTTTCCATGTCTCAGCAATTGTGAATAATGTTGCAATGAACACAGGAAGGCAGATATCTCTTTGAGATACTGACTCATTTCTTTTGTATGTATACCTAGAAATGGCATTCCTGGATCATAAGGTCATTCCCTTGATAATTTTTGGGGACCCACCATCCTGTTTTACATAATGGGTATGCCATTTTACATTCCTACCAACACTGTTACATGGTTTCTTTTTTTCTGTGCCCTAGCCAATATTTATCTTTGACATTTGGATAATAGCCATTGTAATAGGTATGATATATCTATTGTAGTATTTAATTGGCGTTTTCCTGATGATGAGTGATTTTAAGCACCTTTTCATATGCCGTTGGCCATTTGTATGTCTTCTTTTCAGAAATATATATTCAGGTCCTTTGCCCATTTTCAAACTGGATTATCTGTTTCTGTTTTTTTTTTTTTTTGCTATTGAGTTGTATGAGTTCTTTGTATATTTTGGCTATTAACCCCTTAAGAGATAGATGGCTTGTAAATATTTTTTTTCTGTTACATAGGTTACTATGGTTTTCTTTGAAGTGCAGAAGTGTTTTAGTTTCATGCAATCCCATTTACCTATTTTTTCTTTTATTGCTTCTGTTTTTGGTATTGTATTTAAAAAAACATGATTGTTCAGACAATGTCAAGAAGCTTTCTTCCCTATGTTTTCTTCTTGTAGTTTTACAACTTCAGGTCTCATACTTAAGTCTTTGATTCATTTTTAGTTTATTTTTGTATATTGTTTGAGACAAGGTCCAATTTCATTCTTTTGCATGTGAGTATCCAGTTTTCCCAGCACCACTGGTTGAACAGTCTATCCTTTCACCATTGATGTTCTTGACACCTTGTCAAGGATTGGTTAACTGTAAAAGCATGGGCTCTATATTATGTTCCATTGTTCTGTATGTCTGTTTTTATGTCAGTACTGTGCTACTTTGATTATAGTACCATTATAATATATTTTCTAATCAGGAAGTCTGATGCTTCTGGTTTTGTTCTTTTTTCTCAAGATGGCTTTGGCTACTCAAGGTCTTTGTACTAACATGTGAATTTTAGGATTGCTTTTAAATATTTGTAAATAATGACACTGGGATTGGTAGGGATTGCATTGAATCTGTATCAATTCAATGATACAGACCACTTTGGATAGAATGGACATTTTAACAACATTAATTCTTCCAACCCATGAGTATGGTGTATCTTCCCATTTATCTGTATCTTTAATTTCTTTTATCAATGTTTTAAACTTTTGATGTACAATTCTTTCATCTCTTCTTTTAAGTTTATTCCTAAGCATTTTATTCTTTTTGTTGCTATTGTGAATGGGATTGTTCTTTTAATTTCCTTGTTGGATAGTTCATTGTTTGTATATAGAAATGTGATTAACTTTTGGATGTTGAATTTGCATCCTTCAGCTTTACTGAATTAGTTTATTAGTTCTAGCAGTTTTTTTTGGTTGAGTCTTGTGGGTTTCTACATATATAACTATGCCATCTGCAAACAACTTTACTTCTTTCTTTCTAATTTAGATGTCTTTTATTTCTTTTTCTTTTCTGATTTCTCTGGCTAATCCTTTCAGTACTATGTAGAAAGAAGTCATGAGAATAGATATTATTGCTTTGTGTCATATCTTAGAGGTAAATTTTTCAGTTGTTTCCCATTGGTTATGATGTTAGCTGTGGGCTTTTCATATGTGGCCTTCCTTGTGTTAAGTTCCTTCTATAACTATTAGGTTGAAAGTTTTTATTATGAATGGTGTTGAAATGTTTTTTCTGCATTTGACATGATAATGTGATTTTTCTCCCCTTTTATTTTGTTAATGTGGTGTATCACATTGATTGATTTGTGTGGGTTGAACCGTACTTCATCCCAGGAATAAATCCCACTTGGTCATGATACCTGGTACTTTTAATGTGTTATTTAAAGGAGCTTACTAGTATATTATTATTGAGTATTTTGACATCTATGTTGATCAAATATATTGTCCTGTAGTTTTCTTTTCTTGTGGTGTCTTTGCCTGGCTTTCATATCAGTGTGATTTTGGCCTCAGAAAATGAGTTTGGAAATGTTCCTTCTTATGTTTATTGGAAGAGTTTACAAAGGATTGGTATTAATTCTTCTTTGAATGTTTGTTAGAATTTACCCATGAAGCCATCTGATCCTGGGATCTTCTTTATTGGGAAATTTTTGATTACTGATTCAATTGCCTTATTTGTTACTAGTTTGTTCAGACTTTTTTTTTGAGTCAGTTTTGGTAGGTTGTGTATTTTTAGGAATTTATCCATTTCTTCTAAATTATCCAATTTATTGGGATATAATTTTTCATAATCTCTTAAGATTTTTTACTTCTGAGGCAACAATTGAAATGTCTCTTCTTTGATTTTTTATTTTATTGCATTTCTTGATCTTCTCTAATTTTTCTTAATGTAGCCAAAGATTTATCAGGTTTTTTTTTAATCTTTTCAAAACATCAACTCTCAGTTGTATAGATTTTTTTCTAGATTTTCCTGGTCTCTATTTATTTCTCCTATAATCTTTATTATTTCCTTCCTTTTGATAACTCACCTTAGATTGTTCTTTTCCTAGTTTCTTGAGATTTATAGTTACATTGTGACTTGAGACATTTTTACTTTTTCAATGTAGGCCTTCATCTCTATAAAGTCCCCTCTTAGTACAGCTTTCGCTGCATTTCTTAAGTTTTAGTGCCTTGTGTTTTTAATTTTGTTTTTCTCAAGATTCTTTTAAAATTCCATTTGGATTTCCTCTTTTACTCAACATTTATTCAAGGGTATATTGTTTAGCTCCCATGTATTTGTGAATTTTCCCATTTTCTTACTCTTACTGACTTCTTTGCTCATTTTATTGGGGTTGGAAAAGATTCTTATAAAGATTTTGATATTCTTATATTTGTTAGGACTTGTTTTGTGAACTAACGTAATCTACTCTGAAGATATTCTATGAGCACTTGAAGAGAATATGTATTCTGCTATTGGGTGGAAAGTTCTGTCTGTTAAGGTCCATTTGGTCTATTGTGTGGTTCATGTCAGCTATCTCTTTACTGATTTTTCAGTCTAGATTCATATCCATTATGGAAAGTTGTTATTGAAATCCCCTCTTATATAATTAAATAATTGTTAATTTCTCCCTTCAGATCTATCAATATTTACTTTATATATGTTGGGTGCAGATATATTTATAATTGGTATATATTCTTAATTAACTGAGACTTTTATCATTATATACTGACCTTCTTTGTCTCTAGGGACAGATTTTGACTTTAACTCTATTTCATCTGATAGAAGTGTGGCTATTACAGCTTTTTGTTACCATTTGCATGGAATATCTTTTGCAATCTCCTCTCTTTGAGCCTATATGTTTTTTTCTTACTGTACAGCTTGATGAATTTTGACATGTGTATACACTCATCTAATCATCACTTAGAGATATCAAACATTCTCACTAATTTTTTCCAGTCAATGTTTTATTTTAAATTTGGTATCGTTAATGTACAATCACTTGAACAACATTATGGTTACTAGACCCCCTATTATCAAGTGCCTCCACATACCTCACTACAGTCACTGTCCATAAGTGTAGTAAGATGCTATAGAATCATTACTTGTCTTCTCTATAAACGCTGCCTTTCCTGTGTCCCCTGCTGCTGCATTATGTGTGCTAATTGTAATGCCCCTTTTCCCCCCTTATCCCTCCCTTCCCACCCATCCTCCCCAATCCCTTTCCCTTTGGTAACTATTAGTCCGTTCTTGGGTTCTGTGAGTCTGCTGCTGTTTTGTTCCTTCAGTTTTTGCTTTGTTCTTATATTCCACAGATGAGTGAAATCATTTGATACTTGTCTTTCTCTGCCTGGCTTATTTCGCTGAGCATAATACCCTCTAGCTCCATCCATGTTGTTGCAAATGGTAGGATTTGTTTTCTTCTTGTGGCTGAATAATATTCCATTGTGTATATGTACCACATCTTCTTTATCCATTCATCTACTCATGGACACTTAAGTGGCTTCCATTTCTTGGCTATTGTAAAAGTGCTGCAATAAACATGGGGTGCATATGTCTTTTTCAAACTGGGCTCCTGCATTCTTAGGGTAAATTCCTAGGAGTGGAATTCCTGGGTCAAATGGTATTACTATTTAGAGTATTATGAGGAACCTCCATACTTCTTTCCACAATGGTTGAACTAGTTTACATTCCCACTGGCAGTGTAGGAGGGTTCCCTTTTCTCCACATCCTTGCCAACATTTGCTGCTGCTTGTCTTTTGGATGTTGGCCATACTAACTGCTGTGAGATGATATCTCATCATGGTCTTAATTTGCATTTCTCTGACGATTAGGGATGTGGAGCATCTTTTCATGTGCCTGTTGGCCATCTGAATTTCTTCTTTGGAGAAGTGTCTGTTCAGCTCCTCTGCCCATTTTTTAATTGGCTTATTTGCTCTTTGTTTATTGAGGTGCATGAGCTCTTTATATATTTTGGATGTCAACCCATTATTGGATATGTCATTTATGAATATATTCTCCCATACTGTAGGATACCTTTTTCTTCTACTGCTGGTGTCCTTTACTGTAAAGAAGCTTTTTAGTTTGATATAGTCCCACTTGTTCATTTTTTATTTTGTTTCCCTTGCCCAGGGAGATACGTTCATGTAGAAGTTGCTCATGTTTATGTCCAAGAGATTTTTGCCTATGTTTTTGTCTAAGAGTTTTATCATTTCATGGCTTATATTCAGGTCTTTGATCCATTTTGAGTTGACTTTTGTGTATGGGATTAGACAATAATCCAGTTTCATTCTCTTACATGTAGCTGTCCAGTTTTGCCATCACCAGCTGTTGAAGAGGCTGTCATTTCCCCATTGTGTATCCATGGCTCCTTTATCATATATTAAATGACCATATATGCTTGTGTTTATATCCGGGCTCTCTATTCTGTTCCACTGGTCTATGGGTCTGTTCTTCTGCCAGTACCAAATTGTCTTGATTATTGTGGCTTTGTAGTGGATCTTGAAGTCAGGGAGCATAATTCCCCCTGCCTTATTCTTCCTTCTCAGGATTGCTTTGTCTATTCGGGGTCTTTTGTGGTTCAATATGAATTTTAGAACTATTTGCTGTAGTTCATTGAAGAATGCTGTAGGTATTTTGATAGGGATTGCATTGAATCTGTATATTGCTTTAGGCAGGATGACCATTTTGACAATACTAATTCTTTCTAGCCAAGAGCATGGGATGAATTTCCTTTATTAGTGTTCTCTTTAGTTTCTCTTAGGAGTGCCTTGTAGTTTTCAGGGTATACGTCTTTCACTTCCTTGGTTAGGTTTATTCCTAGGTATTTTATTCATTTTGATGCGATTGTGAATGGAATTATTTTCCTGATTTCTCTTTCTGCTAGTTCACCATTAGTTTATAGGAATGCAACAGATTTCTGTGTACTAATTTTGTATCCCACAACTTTGCTGAATTCATATATTAGATCTAATAGTTTTGGAGTGGATTCTTTAGGGTTTTTTATGTAAAATATCATGTTATCTGCAAACAGGGATAGTTTGACTTCTTCCTTAGCAATCTGAATTCCTTTTATTTCTTTGTATTGTCTGATTGCCATGGTTAGAACCTCCAGGACTATGTGGAATAAAAGTGGGGAGAGTGGGCATCCTTGTCTTATTCCCAATCTTAAAGGAAAAGCTTTCAGCTTCTTGCTGTTAAGTATAATGTTGGCTGTGGGTCTGCCATATGTGGCATTTATTATGTTGAGGTACTTGCCCTCTATACCCATTTTGTTGAGAGTTTTTATCATGAATGGATATTGAATTTTGTTGAATGCTTTTTTAGCATCTATGGAGATGATCATGTGGTTTTTGTCCTTTGTGTTGATGTGGAGGATGATGTTGATGGATTTTCGAATGTTGTACCACCCTTGCATCCCTGAGATGAATCCCACTTGATCATGATGGATGATCTTTTTGATGTCTTTTTGAATTCAGTTTGCTAATATTTTGTTGAGTATTTTTGCATCTATGTTCATCAGGGATATTGGCCTGTAATTTTCTTTTTTTGTGGTGTCTTTGCCTGGCTTTGTTATTAGAGTGATGTTGGCCTTGTTGAATGAGTTTGGGAGTATTCCATCCTCTTCTACTTTTTGGAAAACTTTAAGGAGGATGGGTATTAGGTCTTCACTAAGTGTTTGATAAAATTCAGCAGTGAAACCATCTGGTCCACTGGTGTTCTTAGGCAGTTTTTGATTGCAAATTCAATTTCTTTGCTGGTAATTGGTCTATTCAGATTTTTTGTTTTGTCCTAGGTCAGCCTTGGAAGGTTGTATTTTTCTAGAAAGTTGTCCATTTCTTCTAGGTTATCCAGTTTGTTACCATATAATTTTTCACTCTATTCTCTCATAATTCTTTGTATTTCTTTAGTGTCCATAGTGATTTTTCCTTTCTCATTTCTGATTCTGTTTAAGTGTGTAGACTCTTTTTTCTTGATTAAGTCTGGCTAAGGGTTTATCTGTTTTGTTTATTTTCTTGAAGAACCAGCTCCTGCTTTCATTGATTCTTTCTATTGTTTTATTCTTCTCAGTTTTATTTGTTTCTGCTTTAATCTTTATTATGTCCCTCTTTCTATTGACTTTGGGCCTCATTTGTTCTTCCTTTTCTAGTTTCATTAATTGTGAGTTTAAACTGTTCATTTGGGATTGTTCTTCTTTCCTGAGGTAGGCCTGTATTGCAATATATTTCCCTCTTAGCACGGCCTTTGCTGCGTCCCACAGATTTTGTGGTGTTGAATTATCATTGTCATTTGTCTCCATGTATTGCTTGATCTCTGTTTTTATTTGGTCTTTCTTCCATTGATTATTTAGGAGTACATTATTAAGCCTCCATGTTTTTGTGCGCTTTTTCTTTTTCTTTGTGTAATTTATTTCTAGTTTCATACCTTTGTTATCTGAGAAGCTAGTTGGTACAATTTCAATCTTTTTAAATTTACTGAGGTTCTTTTTGTGGAGTAGTATATGATCTATTCTTGAAAATGTTCCATGTGCACTTGAGAAGAATGTGTATTCTGTTGCTTTTGGATGGAGTGTTCTGTAGATGTTTGTTAGGTCCATCTGTTCTAATATGTTGGTTAGTGTCACTGTCTCTTTATTGATTTTCTGTCTGGCTGATCTGTCCTTTGGAGTGAGTGGTGTGTTGAAGTCTCCTAAAATGGATGCATTGCATTCTATTTCCCCCTTTAATTCTGTTAGTATTGGTTTCACATATGTAGGTGATCCTGTATTGGTGCATGGATATTTATAATAGTTGTATCCTCTTGTTGGACTAACCCTTTTATCATTATGCAATATCCTTCTTTGTCTCTTGTGACTTTCCTTGTTTTGAGGTCTAGTTTGTCTGATACGTGTACTGCAACTCCTGCTTTTTTCTCCCTATTAGTTGCATGAAATAACTTTTTTCATCCCTTTACTTTCAGTCTGTGTATTACTTTGGGTTTGAAGTGAGTCTCTTGTAAGCAGCATATAGATGGGTCTTGTTTTTTTCTATTCAGTAACTCTGTATCTTTTGATTGGTGCATTCAGACCATTTACATTTAGCATGATTATCGATAGCTATGTACTTATTGCCACTGCAGACTTTAAATTCATGGTTACCAAACGTTCAAGGGTAATTCCCTTGCTATCTAACAGTCTAATTTAACTCACTTCTTATGCTAGTACAAACACAACCTAAGGTTCTTTTTTTTTCTCCTTTTTATTCCTCCTCCATTCTCTGTATGTTATGAATTATATTCTGTACTCTTTGTGTAGTCCTTAGGTGACATGTATTTAGCCTTAGAAATACTTCCATCTATAGGAGTCCCTCCAAAATGCACTGTAGATGTGGTTTGTGGGAGGTAAATTCTCTCAGCTTTTGCTTATCTGAAAATTGTTTAATCCCTCCTTCAAAATTAAATGATAACCTTGCCAGGTAGAGTAATCTTGGTTCAAGGCCCTTCTGCTTCATTGCATTAAATATATCATGCCACTCCCTTCTGGCCTGTAAGGTTTCTGTTGAGAAGTCTGATGATAGCCTGATGGGTTTTCCTTTGTATGTGATCTTTTTTCTCTCTGTAGCTGCTTGTAGAAGTCTGTCTTTATCCTTGATCTTTGCCATTTTAATTATTATATGTCTTGATGTTGTCTTCCTTGGGTCCCTTGTGTCAGTAGATCTGTGCATCTCCATGGTTTGAGAGACCATCCCCTTTCCATATTGGGAAATTTCTCAGCAATTACCTCCTCAATGACACTTTCTATCCCTTTTTCTCTCTCTTCTTCTTCTGGTACCCCTATTATGCGAATATTGTTCCATCTGGATTAGTCACACAGTTCTCTCAATATTCTTTCATTCTTAAAGGTTCTTTTTTCTCCCTGTGCCTCAGCTTCTTTGTATTCCTCTTCTCTAATTTCCATTACATTTACCGTCTCTTCTACTACATCTAATCTGCTTTTAAATCCCTCCATTATATGTTTCATTTCAGTTATGGAATTTCTTAATGATGGTATCTCTGACTTAAATTCATTCCCAAGTTCTTGAATATGTTTCTGTACCTCCATAAGCACGTGTATAATTTTTATTTTGAGCTCTCTTTCAGGAATATTGGTGAGTTCATTTTCATTTGTCCCTTTTTCTGGGGTTTGTGATATTTTGGTCTGAACCAGGTTCTTTTGACATTTCATATTTCTTGGTGGTGCCCACTAGTGAACAGATACTCCAGTCTCTGGAGCTGCTCCACCCTAGAGTGAGGTTGGGGGTCATAGGGGACCAGTGCTGGTGTCTGGAGGAAGGAAATATCTGTTTCCTGATTCCCGTCTGTGGTGCCTGTGTCCAGTGTCAGAGCCAGTGGGCCAAGCACACAGGTGTAAGCCTCTGTACTTTGTGTCTCTAGCTGTTGTAGGTGGGGCCTCCCTCTGGCTGTCCTGATGCCAGCGCAGTGACTGCTGTTTTGTGAGTAGGTGCCTGCAGGTCAGTAGGAAGGCTTGGCAGGCTGTGTGTTACAGTGGGGGATCTCAGAGCTGAGTAGGCAGTCAGGGGGATGGAGCACCTGAAGCTACTCAAAGTTCACAACCAGCTGGGCAGAGTGCACCCAGACAACCTTGTCCAGCTCTCCTTTCTCCTGCATGCAGCAATTTCTGTGCAAACCCTGCCCCTTTAGCAGCCCTCTGACTGCTAGGAGGCCTCCAGAACCCCTCCCCTTCCTCTGACACAGATCGACTGGGTGTGGATCCCTGCTCCACAAACAGCTGAAATATCAGTCTCCCAGGCCCTCCACTGGTCCGAGCTCCCCAATGCCCAGAGCACCACACAATATACGCTTCCGCTGACAAAGCAGATCTCCAGGCCTAGGTGTTCAGCAGTCCCAGGCTTCGACCCCCTCCCTGCTCTGTTTCTCTTCCTCCTGCCTGTGAGGGGGTGCAGGAAGGGCTTAGGTCCAGCCTGATTCAGGCTTTCCTATGTTACCCTGTTTCGTGAGGTCTGTGTGTAGTCTGGTTCAGCCTTCTTTCTTCTTGCTGTTTTAGGGTTAGTTGTATTAATTAACTATATTTTTGTACTGTTTGTGGTTTTAGGAGTTCTCCATGTCACCTCTCACACCGCCATCTTGAATCTAGTGGAAAGGTTTTTTTTTCAATTGTCTCCTGTCTAAAACAAAAAAAAAACATTCATTTAAAACAAAAACGAATCTATTGTAGGTAGCATATTGCTGGATTAAAAAGAAATTCATTCAGCCACTCTGTGCATTTTGAGTGGGGGAATATTTCATCCATTTTCATTTAAAGTAATTATTGATGCGTAAGGACTTATTATTGCCATTTTGTTAATGTTTTCTGTCTGTTTTGCAGCCCTTTTTTCTCTTTCTTCCCCTATTGCTGTCTTTCTTTGCTATTTTATGACATTTTAATGATTTGCCTTAATTATTTTCTCTATTTTTTTCCTGTATCTATTATAGGTTTTTTTTTCCCTTGGGGTTATCTTGAGGTTTGCATAAAATATCTTAGAGTCATAACCATGTATTTTGATTTGATACAAAATTTCTACACTTTTACCTTACTCTCCCTATTCCAACACTTAGTGTTCTTATAGTCAGTTTGCTTATTTTCATATTATATATCCATTAGCAAATCTTATCTTAACTTTTATACTAGGATTAATTGTAATTTTTGTCTTTTCTTGAAATATCTTTCATTTGGCTTCCAGGACTCTTCACTTTTCTGGTCTTCCTCTTATTTCTCAGGCTACCTCTCAGCTTCTCCTGCTGGATCATCACTGTACTTCATTGCTAGGCCATCTTTTTTTTTCTTTTTATACTTTCTGCCTCTGTGACTTCATCTATCTCAATGGCTTTAAATGCCATTTATATACTCTTCTGATCACCTCCTATTTGCCCTGTTGATATAGGAGAGATCCCTGGACCTAAATAATATGGATGGCTGTGCAGTGACACCTAATACTGGACAAGAGAGATTGATGACAGTTTGTTAGTCACAGATATTCACAGCCTGATGGAGAAGGGCACTGGAGATCATGCAAGGCTACATGGGTGTTGCACAAGGAAATAGAGTGAACTTGTACAGGTTGTGGGAGGCAGACTTGCAGACTTTGTACTAATAGGATGGTGGGGTATCCCAGGTTTCCCATGGGTGGATGTTATTGGCTTGTTTGAATAGTTCTGTAGGCTCTCAGGGAAGTGAAAACTCTTAGGCTGAGAACCAGAAGGGGTGCAGCTTGTGCAGGTGATAGGAGAACTAGTTGAGTGGTAGATTTTCCCATTGGATGGAGACCATATCTGGAGATGGCAGGAAAACTCATGGTTAGGCTTTAGGACTCTGTGAGGCTGAAAATTGAAGGCAGCACTTGAAACTTTATGTCTTGAAACACACAAACCAGTGGTTCCTAAATGTGTATTTCATTCCAAAACTTACCTTGTTCTCCATACTTCTTTATGCAACTGCCTCCTTGACATTTTCCACTGAGATGTTAAACAAGTTAAACCTAAAATATCCCAAACAAAGACTTGATTCCCTTCTCTCCTACTCCACAAGTTTTCCCCCAGTTTTCTGGCATAAAACAACTATTTTCTTTCAGTTTTCCCTCAGTCCATCTTGGTAAATGGACTCATCATTTACTCAGTTGCACAAATCAGAAATCTGGGAGTACTATTTCATCTCTTCCCTACTTCACCCTTTATAATTCATTATATCAAAATCCCATTAATTTTTTATCTACCCCTTTAGTCACAGTCATCCACTCCTCTTTATTTTCACCATCATCGTTTTTCTAGGCTCCCATCATCTTTCTCTTTGACCACTTTAATAGCCTCCTAATGAGTTTCTCAGCTTTGTTCCTTCTCCCCAGTCTGTTCTCATGTGGCAGTCAGAGTAAACTAATGAATGTGTAAGTCAGATTGTTGACTCAGGGCTTTACCCCGATTGTTCTTATTGAACAGGCCCATTTTTTCTGGGTGAGAGTGAGGCCAGATAGAGGCAATGAGTGTTAAAATTGTCCTAATACAAGGCCAGTTTGTAGAGAGTGCAAATATAATGAGACCATATCTCAGTCTGAAGTTCCTTGCCAGAGATGATGTGCCATACTCAGACTTAATTTTACTCTTTTGCATAAACTTAACATTGCTTCCCCATTCTAAAGACTTCCTAGATGGAGCTAATCAGGGCATGTATTTCTTTATCTGTAATTACTGTTAATTTCATTTGGATGCTTTTAAAAATTATTATAATATTCAGGGAATGGAGAGAAAGTCCTTTTGACAAGATAACCTAGGAGGGTGTCTGTAGAGTTCAGTCCAGAATGGATTATGGTTCATTTGGTCAAACACCAAGTATGCTCTTTGTCACCTCTATTGATCAAAGGAATGTTATTCTTCAGTTTTTCCCCTCCTTAGTTTGCCTGTTACCTACAGGTTTTTGGTGATATATAGATTTCCCCCGCTATCTACTAATTTTGCTGATTCTATTTCTATTGGTTAACTTAGATAAATGTCCTTCTAATTTAGTAGATTTACTTTTTAATCAGTATTGCCCATTCAATACAGGTCAAGCCATTCACTGTTTGAAATACACTAAGAACTTCCTACTGCACAAAGAAGAAAATCAAAAGTTCTTATCATGATAGTTTGTAAGATTTGGCCCCTGCCTCAGTTACCAATGTCTTTCTTTCCCATCTCACCTTTGCTCACAATATTCTAGCTACCTCGTCACACTTTAATTTCTTGAGTACATCAAACTCTTTTCTACCTTAATATCTTAAAAACATGTTTCCTCTCAGGTCTGGTCTCCTTTTTCTCATTCATTTTACGGTGATTCCTTCTTATCCATCGGTACAGCCTTCCTAATGTATATTCCCCTCACTCCATTATTCTAGCTTTTTCTTTAAAAAATACATCCAGTTTGTAATACATATGGACTATGTATTGATTATTTATTGTCTTCTACCCCCACTAGGAATATTATTTTGGATCTAGTATCTAGCACTGTGTTGCCATATTAGGGATCAAGAAATATTTATTCAATGAAGAATGTAAGAATGAATAAATGAAAGAACATAATTGAAGCATGGGAATTTATTTGTGGGTCAGCTTTTTACTTTAGAGTTCTCAAAAATTCATTCTCCTTTGCACTCTTAAAAATGATTGAGGAACCCAAAGAACTATTTAAAATGTAGATTAGAAATTAAGTTTTAGAGATGTTAATTACTTCATTTTCATACAATGATAACATTATATGTTAACATAATTTTATGACAATTTCGGGAACAAAAATAATTTAGGTCAGAAGGTCATTTTTTAGATTTTTACAAATATTTTTAATGACAACTTAAGAGAAATCTGACTTTTCTGATCTGCTTCTGCATGCACTTTGTTGTCACATCACATATGTAGCCTCTGGAAAACTCCGTTGTACATTCATGAGTGAATGCAAATGAAAAAGGCCAATAACATCCTAGTATTAACTTGACAACATTTGACCTCATGGACTGAAAGAGTTAGTCCCTGAACTGGTTGAGAATTGTGGTCTAGATCATCACCTCTTCATTGAGGGGGATTGACGTGTGCTATCCTAGACATGTTCAGAAGTTTAGGAAAACAATATTAAAAAGGTAACAATTAATAGAACTGAGTTCTAATCCAAGTTTTAAACCCAACATAAAGGATTATCCATGCCTGTTTGTTAAACATCTATGAGCCTTAGTTTTTTCCTTTGTAAAACAGAGATAATTTTACACATGATGTGGCAGATGTAAAGTGGCTGGAAGAAAAGTTAGCAGAGGCAGATGAATACAAGAGGTTACTAGCTTCTCAACACCTTCCCTTTTTGCCAGCCTGCTTCACAAAATGAAAAATTCATGCAGGATTTTCTCTTCATGTGACTTCTTTCCTAGTGTTTTTAGTTTTTCATTATGCCCTCGGGGCTAGAAAAAAAGTATGAGACTGATTAAAGGTTTTGTAATGGTCTCTATTTTGGTTGCAAAGTGTGGAAATTAGTGAGAGTAATCTTGCTGTGATTTTTGGAAAATCTATTTTCCATGGAATTCATTTATTTATTTATGCAATGCAAAAAAAAATGTCACTTGCACTCTATTTTATATTGATTCTCTTTTCACTGAAAACAAAGAGATATGCAGCTGTTCAGCAGTGTAGCTGCCCCTAGCAACAGCTCTGTAGTGGCCAGGACATCTTTTGTAACAAGGTGTTCCCTATACAAAGTCAGAGATTAATGCATGACAGTTTTCTTATTACCACCCGCAATGTTACGATCCTCTTTTGCAAAGTTTTGCTTCTGGTAAAATTGAGAGGATTATAATATGCAGCAGATCTACAAGTCATGAGATTTTATAGTACAAAGGAGAACTTAAATGTTTCAAGGAGTAAGAGGTATTGTTTCTTCATGTATTTAAGAGTCTAGAAAATAAGGACAACAGTTGTGTTAATGTCCAAATCCTCACAATGGCTAGACTGCAAACTGAATGTGTTTCCAAACTGTTGGATCTCACAGCAGTCTTCAATAAATTCTGAAGATAATAATAAGCCTGAAGGTATTTATAATGAGGAAGGAGATTAGTTAGTATTATGCCCCTATACGTGCATACTTACACCCAGCCAGCTACACACACATGCACCTACCCCACACACACACATTTGGAGTCATGTAAGAGAGAATTTAAAGAATCTAGAGTTACAGATAGTTATCCTGCTCTTTGTCATGCTCTCAATGATCTGATACTTCATCCCTACTTACTTTTTAGAACAGGGTTCTCAAACCTGAGTGTGCATCAGAATCACATGGGAGGACTTGTTAAAACAGATTGCTGGACACCACCCTTAGAGTTTCTGATTCAATAGGTTTTGGGTAGAGTCCTAGAATTTGCATATCTTACAAAATCACAGGTCCAAGGACTGCACTTTGAAAAATACTGTAGAAGCCTGATAAGATCATATTTTCAGGTAGTGCTATCACCACAGATACACCACAGTTCAAATATTTATTCACTGTGTGCCTTAGGACAATTTTATTTTTCTATACCTCTATTTCTTCCTCTGAAAAATGAGAGTAACTCATCATAAGGCTATTGCAAGTCTTACATGGGATAAGGGGTTTAAGCATGGTGTCTGGCCTACTGAGTGTTCTATAGTTCTTATTGTTTTTAAGAATTCTCTTCAATTCAAAGTTGGATTCTGTTTATCTGCAGTATGGATATTTATCTTGATGACTGAAAATACATCTATAAAATTCAGGTATCCAACTAACAGGTGAAGAGTCTGACAGTACAATGAAATTTGAATCCACTTTATTCTCTCAATGCCAGGGAGGGCAAACTAACTATTGTAGTTTTCTTCTTTCTGACCAAAACTATAATACTAGTTTTTCAGACCCTACAATATTTTGGCTAAAACTGAACTACTCAAGTGCTTTAGCAATTATGGTATAGGTCAAATTTTTTCTGTATACGTGTTTCAGATTATCTAATCAACTGCAGTATTTCCTCTAACCTGCACACTGTCATCAGTAGGAATGAAGAGGGGATCCCAGAGCTTTAAATATTCATACTAAGAACCCGTCCTCTGTTCTCAAGAACACTCATTACCTTCCTACCACATCCTCGCATGGATCCAGGACTAAGCAGATTGTGTTCATCACTCATATTTCTATCAATTACTCTGTGGACCCCAACATTTCCAAGTCATCCCCAGTCATCCACATTCATCCCTTATCCCAATAAGTCTCTTTACTTTTTGTAAAATCTTTCTTCCTTAAATCTCCAAACCTTCCAGTGAGTACTCTGGGACTCAGTGTCTATTGTCAGCAAAACCCTGTGAATTCTTAACCTATTTGTCAGACATATTTTTAACCTCCTTGGTTCTCTGAAACTTGACCCTCTCTAAAGAAACAGCTCTTCGTGAAGACACTTAAGGAGAAGACGTTTTTTTCCTTCTGTGCTCTTCTGCCACTGGGCCTGAAGATAGATAACTATTCCATTGGTTCTATTCTCCTTAAAAATACCCAGATTTGAAGTTCAGGCTCTCAGATTATGCCATTCATAACTCCACCTCATTGCAAGTATCTACAGACCTCCAGGTCTTTTCCACATTCCTTCAAACTTTTAGTATCTTGCAAATTCATAATCTCTTTTTCTTTCTCTCTAGATAGGGAGGTAAATAGATATAGAAAAATACAGATAAATGGAATGAATCTGCAATACATATATTAATATAACATACATACATATGAACTACACAAGTAGTTCACAGCATATATACATATATGTATAGTATACACACACACACATATATATATGATTTTTGCGATATTCACGTATCTGCCTTATTCAGTTCCTTGACCTCCCCCCCTCCAGCGATCATGTCCCTCACCTTGTCTCAGGCACTCACTTCTGTGGTCATAATCTAGACAACAGTGTTACCAGTAACTGCCTTCCTTCATAATCTTCATTTTAAGCATTGTGTTCTCCAGACATGGGTCCTTTTTTTTTTTTCCAGCTCATTCTGTCTAGAGCCCTGGCCCCAAGAATTCTTAAGCCCCACCAGGATCTACAATCCGTTGACTTTACTACTTTTACAGTGTTTCCACACACTTTTATAGTATTTCCATACAAGTCCTCCCACATTCACACAGAGTTCACGGTCCATCATTATAATCACCCCCTTGCAGTATGCCTTCATGCCGCTTCCTACATTGCTTGTTTTCAGAAAATTCTCAAACCTGGCTCAGTCAAGTTCTCTTCCTACTCCAGAGAGATAAAATGATGTTGACTGCTTCTGTGTGTACACTGCTCAGTCCTCTTTTTCTTGCATCATTGGTTTCTGCCTTTTACTGGTTTTTCAAATGAGCAGTAGTGTTCTCAATTAAAAATAAAACTTGCCCTACTTCACATTTCTTCCCAGTTCTTGTTCTGTTTCTCTGAATTTCTTCAGCAAAACTCCTCAAAAGAGTTGCCTATACTTGCTGTCCCAATACAGACACTCCTCTTTTTTCCATGCTTGCTTGAACTCATGTTAATCAGGCCTTATTTCTACTACTCTATAAAAGTCTAAAGTTATTACATTGTTAAATCCAATGGTCAATTCCTACTCTTCGTCTTACCTAATTTATCAGCAATATCACTTGACCACTTTATTTTCCTTTAAAATATTTTATTACTTGGCTGTCTGGAGACCAACCTCTGGTTTTCCTACTTCACTGGCAGTTAGTTTTGCTTTCTTTCTGTTATTTTCAAGACTCTGAATATTAGAATATTGCAAGGTTTAGTCATCAGACCTCTACTATTTTGTTTCCTACTTGCTAACTAGGTGATCTTATCTAGTATGAGATTACAAAAACTATCAATGAGTTTATGACTTCCAAATTTATATCTCTACTTTTCCCAGAGTACAGATTCATATGTTGTTATGACATGTTCGACATTTCCCTGCAGAAGTCTAATAGCTATTAAAATGTATCATGTCTAAAAATGAAACCAGCTACACCATATCTAGTTTTATTCTGCCTTGTCTTTTACATCTAAGTTGATAACAGTTTCATCCTTCCACTTGCCTAAGCCAAAAATTGTGAAGTCATTTGTCATCCCCATGTTACAT
Organism: Smutsia gigantea; assembly: GCA_032199065.1. Lineage (NCBI taxonomy): Eukaryota > Metazoa > Chordata > Mammalia > Pholidota > Manidae > Smutsia > Smutsia gigantea. The sequence goes on along the minus strand of JAVSCE010020754.1, from coordinate 317,185 downwards.
TTGTCAGCAAAACTATCAGCTTTATCTTCTAAAACATTGAGAATCTGACCAACATCCTTTTCCAAATGTCCCTCTGTCATTCTGGCAATAAGATAGCATTCCTTCTTGCCCACTCCTCTATTCCCCTTTACCTTATTTTTCTCTATAGCCCTTGTCATCTGATAAAATGTGCTTTGTGTTTATTCATTGCCTGCCTCTTTTAACAAGAACATAAATTCCATGAGGGTTGAAACTTTGAGTTCACCTCTATAGCTTCAGCACATTGAACTGTCCTAGGAACATAGTAGGTGCCTGAAACTGTTGAATGAATTGAATAAAATTAATTAATTTCATATTAGCACTTAAAGACAAGGACTTGGGTGTTGAAATGAACTGGGAAGCCACAATTAGTTTTTCTTTTGTGTCTGACTGTAAAGAAGATTTTACTTACAGAATATTAATTGCTAAATTGTGGTTATGTATTTAAAATTCCCTGGATTGGTGATGATGAATATAATTATGATAATGATTAAAGCAATGATAATAACAAAAATCCCTTAGTTCAAAGAAGAGTAGGAAAAGTACCAGCAACAGAAAATTAAACAAAACTTTTCTGTGTCCCTGATGTATTTCTCTGTTCAAGTGAAAGAGATTACAATTTTTTAAAATTATGAAATTGCATTTATCAGGTTAAATACAATACTTAAAATAGAAAATGTGCATACTGCTAGCTGGTCCTTGCTCTCACCTGTTATATTGTAGTGAAAAAGTTTCTAAATACACCTCTGACATCTCTTATGAATAGTAGATCCAAATCTGCTATTTTCTGCAGCATGCAAAGTAAATATTAAGAAGTATCCAATTTCCATATAAATTAAAAACTTATAAAAATAATTGATGGTTCAAATTATCAAGATATTATGAGAAAGAACAATTTTGCCCAGCATTTTCATTTCTCCGTCGAATCATTTCCAAATAGTCGTTGAGAACTCACTAGAGGTCGGCCCTGAGCTTAAGCTGTGTGGATAGCATAGTGAAAAGGAGAAATGTGGTAACTGCTCTATGGGAAATTGCATAGCAAGAGGTGGGCATTAAATAAGGAATAACAGTAAGAACTGTGCACCAAATGGGATAACTGCCATAAGGAACAAGGGCAGGGTGTTATAAGAGCATTCCGTCACTCTGTAGTGATTTAATCTCTTGGTCATGACTGACTGAGTGGGGAGGTAAGCAATTTAAGCCAGAGAGATCACTTAGATTGTATGCTCGTTATTCTTATCTCCTATTCCCTGCTTCCCTACCCTCCACAATTCTGTTCCTTCTTCATCCTCCTCTGCCCTGCTCTGTGCCCTTGGGGATGCCCCCTATAGACCGCATTACTAGGGTATTCTTGCCCTTTGGCTTCAGTTGGGTTTGGAATATGGAGGACATAGGTCTCGATATTTCTTCCCTTGCTCACTTTCTGTGTCATCACTATGGTTCTTAGAGTTGTGTTTATGTCTAACAATAGCTCTTGTTGGGAAACCAAACCCCCAAGCCCCCTCTCCTTGTTCTCTGAAGGCTAGTGGCAACAAAGACCTCCTTGCTAGATCCTGGATGCCTCATTAACCCTTATTGGTACTTTTAATTTTTCCTCCCATGACTCTGACTACACTCTAATTCAATTATGATGAAAAATAACAGCTGAGTAAGACTTCTGTTTTCTGTTGGGACCCTGAGGGATACAGAGTACTACTCTATTAATTTGTAATTAGAGCTAAGATTCAAGCCTTAGTTTCAGATTTGCTTCCTTAAATAGAGGTTATGTGACAATTTCATTGTTGTTAGGGAGACACCTTACTATGTGAATGAACCTAAAAAGAGACAGAGCTGGTGTGTTAAAAAGAAAGGAAGCAGATATTCAAAGACAAGAGATGGAAAATGAAGATCACCTGCATTCTTACTATTTTCCAGGTGCTAATTTCAGTCCTACTGAGGTCCAGCTACATTCCAATACTTGTGTCTAATGAGACATATCAGTATTATTGTCATAAATTACTCCCCTTTATTTCCTTAGGATAGCCGACACTGGTTTTATTTTTAGTGCTATAAAATTTTTCTTTTGTACTTGCATTTTGCTTAATCTCCAAAACCTGTCAAAACTGTTGATGTCACTCTTAACATTCTCCGCTTTATTGTGCTTTGCACAATATTGTGAATATTCACAAACTGAAGGGTTGTGGCCGCCCCGAGTCAGTCGAGCCTTGTTAGTGTCATTTTTCCAACAGCATTCACTCACTTCATTTCTCTGTGTCACATTTTGGTTAGTCTCACAATATTTCCAACTTTTTCATTATTGCTATGTTTGTTACAATGATCTGTGATCAGGGATCTTTGATGTTACTATGACAATTGCTTTGGAGAGGCACACACTGTGCCCATGTGAGATGGTGAACTTCATAAATGCTGTGTGTGCTCTGGCTGCTCCACTTACTGGCCGTTTCCCCATCTCTCTCCCTTTCCTCAGGCCTCCCTATTTCATGACACAACAATATTGAAATTAGGCCAATTAATAACCCACCAGGGCCCTCTAAGTGTTCAAGTGAAAGGAAGCATTGTGCATCTCTCACTTTAAATTAAAAGCTAAAAGTGATTAAGCTTAGGGAGGAAGTCATGTCCAAAGCCAAGACAGGTCAACAGCTAGGGCTCCTGTGCCAGTCAATCAAGTTATGAATGCAAAAAGCTCTTGAAGGAGAAAAGCACTACTCCAGTGAACACATGAGTAAGAAAGCATAACAGCTTTATTGCTGATATGGAGAACGTTTTAGTGGTCTGGATAGAGGATCAGACCAGCCACAACATTCTTTTAAAGCATAATCCAGAGCAAGGCCCTAATTGTCTTCAATTCTATGAAGGCTGAGAGGTGAGAGAGCTGCAGAAGTAAAGTTGGAAGCCATCACAAATGGGTTTTCATAAAGTTGAGGAAAGAAGCCAACTCCATAACATAAAAGTACAAAGTGAAATGACAAGTGCTGACAGAAGCTGCAGCAAGTATCCAGAAGATCTAGCTAAGGTCATTAATAAAGGTGGCTACAGTAAACAACTGATTTTTGATGTAGAAGAAACAGCCTCATCTTGAAAGAACATGTCATCTGGGACTTTCTTAGCTAGCAAGGAGAGTCAGTGTCTGGCTTCAAAGCCTCAAAGCACAGGCTGACTCTTGTTAGAGGCTAATGCAGCTGGTGACTTTAAATTGAAGCCAGTGCTCATTTGCCATTCCAAAAATCCTGGGACCCTTAGGACTGATGCTAAATCTACTCTGTCTGTTCCCTGCAAATGGACCAACAAAGCCTGGATGGCAGCACATCTGTTTACAACATGGTTCATTGAATATTTTAAGCCTATTTACTGCTCAGAAAAAAAAATATGCCTTTCAAAATATGACTTCTCACTGACAATGCACCTGGTCACCCAAGAGCTCTGATGGAGATGGACAATGAGCTTACTGTGGTTTTCATCCCTGATAAAACAATATCTGTTCTGTAGTCCATGGATCAAGGAGTCATTCCTATTATTGAAGAAACACATTTCATAAGGCTACAGCTGCCAGACATAGTGATCCATCTGATGGATTTGGCTAAACCATTTGAAACCTTCTTGAAAGTATTCACCATTCTAGAAGCCATTAAGAATATACATTTGCACTTCAAGGGAAGAGGCATACTATCAACATTAACGCGAGTTTGGAAGAAGTTGCTTCCAACCTTCTTGGATGACTTGGAGCGGTGAAGACGTCAGTGGAGGAAGTAACTGAAGATGTGGTAGAAAGAGCAAGAAAACTAGAATTAGAAGTGGAGCCTGAAGATGTGATCGAATTGCTGCAACCTCATGATAAAACTTTCATGAAGTGATTTCTTGAGAGATGAAATTGACTCCTGGTGAAGTTTCTGCCAAGATTGTTGAGATGACAACAAAGGATATAGAATATTACATAAACTAGTTGTTAAAGCAGTGGCAGAGTTGAGATTATTGACTCCAGTTTTGAAAGTTTGCTGGGTAAAATGCTATCGAACACCACTGCATGCTAGAGAGAAATTGTTTGTGAAGGGAAGAGTCAATTAAATGCGGCAAACTTCACTGATGTCTTATTCTAAGAACTTGCCATGTCCACCCCAACCTTTATCAATCACCATGCTGATCAGTCAGCAGTCATCAGTATCAAGACCAGACCCTCCACCAGCACACAGATAATGATTCACTGAAAGTTCAGATGATGTTTAGCATTTTTGGCAATAATATATTTTAATTAAGGTCATGTGCATCGTGTTTCAGGCATAATACTATTTCACACTTAACAGACCACAGTATAAACATAACTTGTGTATGCACTTTGAAACAAAAAAAATTAATTTTCCTCTTTTTATTGCAATACTTGCTTTATCATGATGGTCAGGAACTGAACATGCAAATCTTGGAGCTATGCCTGTAGTCTGGGAAGACATGTAACAACTTTTTTTGTTGTTGTTATGGTATCATTAATATACAATCATATGAGCAACATTGTGGTTACTAGATTCCTCCCATTATCAAATCCCCACCACATACCCCATTACAGTCACTGCATCAGCATAGTAAGATGCTGTAGAGTCACGAATTGTCTTCTCTGTGCTATACTGCCTTCCCCATGCCCCCTACATTATGTGTGCTAATCATAATAACCCCTTAATCCCCTTACACCTCCCTTACCACCCACCTTCCTCAGTCCCTTTCCCTTTGGTAACTGTTAATCCATTCTTGGGTTCTGTAAGTCTGATGCTGTTCTGTTCCTTCAGTTTTTGCTTTGTTGTTATAGTCCACAGATGAGTGAAATCATTTGATACTTGTCTTTCTCTGCCTGGCTTATTTCACTGAGCATAATACCCTCTAGCTCCATCCATGTTGTTGCAAATGGTATTATTTGTTTTCTTCTTATGTCTGAATAATATTCCATTGTGTATATGCACCATATCTTCTTTATCTATTCATCTACTGATGGACACTTAGGTTGCTTCCATGTCTTGGCTATTGTAAATAGTGCTGCGATAAACATAGGGGTGCGTATGTCTTTTTCAAACCACGCTGCTGCATTCTTAGGGTAAATTCCTAGGAGTGGAATTCCTGGGTAATGTGATATTTCTATTTTGAGTTTTATGAGAAACCTCCATACTGCTTTCCACAATTGGTGAACTAATTTGCATTCCCATAGCGGGAAGGAAATTGCTCCCTGTGTTTTTAGTCAGGCTGTGAGTAATATGGATGCCTGACTGAGTTCCTCAGAACTTCCACCCATCCTTACCTACTTTCTGTACTAACTTCTTTGATCAAGGGAAATAAATTAAAGCCTTATTTCTATGAATAAAGACTTTTTTTCCAACCTTTCAGGAAAAAAAAGAGTAGATGTGAAGTCTTAGGGTGACTCATGGTATTGGAAGCCACACCCAATTTAAGATAAATAGGCAAAGGCAATCTGTTAATATCTCACATTTGTGTCAGACTTTGCCGTATATGCAGTCATTTCATATCCATAATATTTGATTCTTGCAAAAGTTCTGAGATGTGAGTGCAGTGGAAATCATTTTTTGTATGGTGAAAATGAGGTGCAGCTATTGTTATTGCTGTATCTGTAGTAATACTAACAGCTAATGTAAATACTAGTAGCATTTAATGAAATTGAAGGACAAAGCAGGAAGACAAATGGAATGCAGTGACTGGTAATCATTCTTGAGGAAGGAAGTGGTAGCAAGAGATAACTTCAGATTTTTTCCTTATAGACTGGCAGTCTTCAGAATTCTCATTGTACACTCAGATAGGGAAAGCACTTTGACCATGACCTCCATATTTCAATTTTAAGCACCAATTATGCAACTTTTTTTCAATTTATGTAGAAAGTTTCAGTCTTCTCCTGTGTCAATCCATTACTTGTTCTCATAAAGTAATCAGAAGATGCTACCTTTTTACATTAAAAAAAAAAATGAGCCCAGAATCTACTTACTGAAGCTTTTTGAAATATTTTGAATTCAGGTATTCTGTTTCCAAAATTTTTAAGTGAGTAGATATGACAGATTTTAAAATAGTTAATGCACTTAGATTATGCTTGACATCAAAAAATAACCTGATTATAGAAAAAATTTCAAATATCAATTCCCAAACTATTCTTGCTAAAGTATAACTTTTTGTAAAAAAAAAAAGGAACCTCTTCTAAGTCATACAGTATTACCTTTATCTTGAAAAGATAAATGAAGTGTGTGTATATTTTTAAAAATGTGCTTGGGAGCACTGATCATAGAAAATATTGTATACTATTGGTTCTCTCTGTGAAAGAAGAATGTATAACTCATGTCTAAGCTTTGCAACTTTTTAAAGTATTTTACCATAAGCAAAAATCTGTGTACAGGACTTTAATGCTTTATCCCCATTTCATTGCCAGGTATTTTAAAGGTTCTGCTACATTTTAAAATTCTAACTTATACACAATTAGCAACACCATGGCATCCTTTCATACTCTAAGCACTTTTTCACTTAACCCTTTTGCTGCAACTGTTTGCTTATGCTATAAAAGAAACTAGTATTACCTTTGAATAAATGAATAGATAAAATAACTGAATCTGAATTTGTCTCTTTCATTTAAAGATTCTAGTTAAGGTATAATTCCATCAGTGATTCTATCTGTGTTTTTTTTAATAAAGCCTTTTTAAGAAAATGTGCTTAATATTGAGGATGTGCATGTGTGTTTTCTTTCACTTAGTGTTTCAAAAAATGGTTCTTGATGCATTATTGAAAGAATGTAGCAAATAACATGCTAAGACATTAAGAAACATTTATTTTTTCATCCAACTGTATAACAACCTTCCTATACTTACATAATTTACTCTAATGCTTGTTTCTTCAGAATTTAAGCAATGTATCTATGCATTCTGTGAAAGCATTATCTACTAGAGAGCATTTTAGTCATTATGTCATGTTCAGTGTCTTACTTCAGACATTTTTATTGCCTCAGGTAGATCACATGCTGCCCCATAGCCATGCCCTTGTTTTTTGGCTTGCACTGTGAAATAAGAAATCTTGAAAGAGGGTTTTTATCTTGTTTTTTAGATTTCATGACATTTTTTGTCATATCCTGGATTAAGAATCACATGACTTGCATAACATTGTAGAAATTTCTCCAGATTCTGGATGATTAATTTTTCAGTGTAATGATATCCTCATACACTATTAGCTATTATGTCCAGGTACAATGTTTACTTAGGATGAGGTTCTCTGGTAACAGTAGTGGAGGAAGATGTAGATACACATTTAAAATAATCTTGATAAACCCATGTTTGGAGCCTACACCTCAGATGTGACCAGAGGATCATATTTTTAATCTGAAAGCTGACAAAGAGCTCATACTTAGAGCAGGAAAAGTGTCGGCTCTGTTTTTCTTTGTTGCTCACTTGTGTTTCATAGTTGTATTATATCCAAACTGGATTTGTTTGTTTGTTTTCAGAAAGTTTTAAAAGTTGTTATTCTTTTTGTGAGGATTAGTCTGGTGAAATATAGAGAACATAAACTGAAAATCCATTTAGCCACTTTACATGTAATGAAATATGTTGCAACACATTGAAAGCAAGCACGTGAGGGAAGGTGCCACTCTCATCTATCTATGTGGGGGGAAGCTCCCCTTCTACTTTAGGATGGCACGATGCTGGAAATGTGGTATCTGACACACAGATGTAGTGTTGGTTCATAGAGCAAATGAAACTCATTTCTGTGTGCACTTTTATACAAGTTATACAACTATATAACTGTATTTATTTTAGCTATCAAATTATAATTCTAACATAAGGAAAAATCCTGATGTTTTATTATCATGCTCCAATGGATCATCTTGTCCATTTCCTAGGATATGAGATAACTCAATTTTGTACATGCTTGGTCTAGACAGCTTGGGGTGGAAAAGACCAGCAGCAAATGCATTGAACTCCAGTGAGTCTAGTTCTGAATCTTGAGATGCCTAAGGCTGTTTGGTTTGGTCCATTTTTAGGTAATAAAGATTTTCCCCAGTTTTTTTTGAGGTATACTTAGCATACAGTATTGTGTAAGTTTAAAATGTACAACATAATTATATATTATGTATATATTATGAAATGATCACAATAAGTTGTTAACATTCATCAGCTCACTTACTTACAGATGCTTTTTCCTGTTATGAGAACTTTTAAGATTGACTTCCTTAGCAACTTTCAAATGTACAATAAAATACTGTTAACTATAGTAATTGTGCTGTACGTTGTGTCCCCAGAACGCATTTATCTTACAACTGCAAGCTTGTACCTTTTGATCCCCTCCGCCCATTCCCCTACTACACCCCACCCCCCACCTCTGGTAATCACCAATCTGTTCTGTGTTTCTATGAGTTCTTTTTATTTGATTCCACATATAAGTGAGATCATACAGTCTTCTAATTCATCTACATATTCCTCAAGGCACAGAGCCCTCAGAAGACAAATCACTTTATACTTGTGACCAGGTCTGAGTGTTCTCTGAGAGAGGGGAGTATGTGTGATTTGTAGGAAATCCCTTGCCCCAAAATCTATCATTCTAGCTTCAATTTTATAGTAGACTCACTCCTTTGCATCAAGGGGGCATGTGTCCTTCTGTGCATAGGAATCATCCCCCACACAAAATTAACTATTTCACTAATTCTGTTCTGCTACTGATATTGGTGCATGAATATTTTCGATGTCTTATGTTGCTTATGTCAGACCAGATAGGGTATAAAGATGAAGCCACTTATAATTTATATAAACTATGTATTCTCTGCTTAGGTCCACCTGCTTAGTATGATTCTTCTCAGAAAATTCAGGTAGCTTCTAGAAAGTGAAGCATCATGGCTACTTTGTAACTATAACCGTTTTCATTATTTCATGGTTACTTAGACTTCCTCCATGACACCGATGCCCTTCAAAGGCACTGCTATCAAAGTCTGAAGGAGTTGCTGCTTATCCATCAGCCAAGATTGTCTGTGCCCGTTGTCCAGAGAGCCAGTGTCTGAAGTGGCGCTGAAGCTGCCCATTCTCACAGCAAAGGGCTGCCAACTGCAGCTGTTTCCACCTACTGGTGTCATCACTGAGGTCACAAAAGACTGATGAAGAAAGAGTGGAGAGATGTCTCCTGTCGGGCAGCATGGTATTTCATTGTGCATGGGGACTGTAGCAGAGCAGTGTCTGAACCCAGGTAGATGCTCACAAAATATTTATTAAGGAAATAAATGAATCTTATGGCAAGAAATTATATGATAGGTTTTAAGGATCCCATGCTTCTACTTGTAGAACTTAACAAAATTATAATTAATTGGATTTGTATGTAATTATTTACCCCATAGTTCAAAAACTACTCCTCCCCAGCCCCCCATCAAGTAAGTTGCATGAGTCTAGAGATCAAAGTGTGATTAATCACATCATTGTGTTTGCTTCTTGGAAGATCATGATTAAAACAGTGGAATGATCAGAATCTTTCTTCTCAGTCTGGTCTACTGTACTTGATCACATTTGTGTTCCTCGGCTTTCATTTCTTAGGATGGCATTATTTTCCCCGGAGGCTCCTTGGTCCTTTGCATATCAACCCTTCCAGTGCTGGCTCCCGAATTTCTCCTTACTTGCTTAGGCGCCCTACATTCATGGCCTGGATATGTACCAAGACTACAAATGTGACAGCACCGACTTCTGTGGTTACTAATGAGGCAATGAAAAGAGACAGGAGACAGTGTTTCTAGCGCCACTGTGAATATAGAGGAGTGAGATGTGCAAAGCCCTATGCAAAGTGATGGATGACACTGTAGAGCTGTAAGGTTTGAGAAATCATGGATTTAAACTTTTCCGTAAATTATTAATAGTAAAGATGATGTGCATTTTGTTACCATTTACATTTATTGCTTTGAGTAGGCACAGGAAGTGTAAGAAGGAAAGACCACGTCAAATGTGCTTTGTGAGCAACAAAGTGACAAAACATTAATAGCCAAAATGAGAATATATGAGAGAACCAAGGGCAAAGTTAATATGATGGAAAAATACAGAGTCCTAAGGATTCATGCTGATAATTTTGTTCTCTGAAATTAGAATTGTGTGGGATAGCTTTCTAATTTATATCAATTACTGGTTTGTATTGGTCCGTTAGAAGTATCTATCTGCTGAAGTCACATAAATTGAATTTGACCAATGGGATGTCATTTCAAAATAAAACTGTAGTGTAATATATTCCAGCTGGAATGGATGAGCGAGTAATTTAGTCATGGAACAGCACAGAAAAACATGATCAGCAGAAATTGGGAATTTAGACAAGGTGAGCAACTAGCTTGCAAAAAATGTCTATCACTCTCTGCCCGAAAATGAAGGTAGTCTCTTTAATGAGACACAGTGATCCAAAGTACCATTTACAAAATGCCTCAGAATTGTCTGAAATAAGACCAGTGGCTTTCAGTGTATCAGTGTCTGTGTGTGCTTTGAATGCATTTTCAACAGATGGTGAAAACCTTTGTATTTTGGGAGAGATGGCCTATCTCATAGCAGAGATGCTGTGACGATATCCTCTTTAGGCCCAGGAAAAAGGACTGAGCTATTTTCTGAGCAGACACAAACCTACTTGACAGTTATCTGAAGGAACTGACCTGTACTTTCATTGCAAGAGCTGTGTGTCGCCGCAGTATCACTGATCACTTCCTAGATCTAGAAGGGAGCTTCTCCAACCGGTCAGCACTATGCAGTTTTTTTTGGGAGCCAGAGCATCATGCCTTGACTGGTACATTTTAACAAGCTCTAAGTGAAATGAAAGGCAGGCACATAATAGGATATGTGACACCCAGGACCTGAACTCAAAGGAACCATGGACAGGGCACAAGGTAAGAACTGTAACTCATTAGAGTCTACAGTAATGGAGGAACACAGATTTTTTGTTTATTTCCGATTAGCCTATTGGGTTAATCTAGTTCCTTTTTAGGTAAATCTAGGCCTACGTTCTAACAAAGTCTGAGTGAATGACTTTCAGGTTATCAGGCTGTCAGGAAGATGGATCAAGCCAGTAGATATCTGACATTTTTAGAAGACCTGCTTCTTAAAATCACTAACAAAAAGACTAACTGGTGAGAGAGGGCACCATTCTTTGTCTTGGGTCTGCCGTGTATCACTACAGACTGAGAAACAAAGCACTTGGCTGTTGGTGCTGTTAGTAGCAGACTCAAAGGGACAGTTCTCATTCCGGGTTTGCTAGTGGTCCAAAATGGATCATAGATTTTTGGCTAGTAAAAGCTAGATAGAAAGGAAAGAAGGAAAGGAGGATAGAAGATGGGAGAAAAAAAGAAAGGATGAGAAGAAAGAATACAGAAAAAGTGAAAGTTAAAGTGAGAAGACAGGAATTGGAGGAGGAAAACATCATGTAATCCCTTTGTCCTTCATTTCCCCCCTAGATATTTTCCAGATATCTCAAAACCTTTCATTGATTTCTTATTATCAAGGACAAATTTTTAGTGTTTCTCACAATAGGGATCTATGCTAAGAAGATTTTGCCTACTGAATATTCATTATAGTTTATGGACGATATTTCTTTCAGTCCCCAATCTATGTTCAATATTTCAAAAACCTCATCATTTCTACTCACAGAAAGTCTAGATTAGGCTCATTACTTCTAACCTCTCTGTGAATTTAGGGAAGTTAATCCTGTTAATTCTGGAACCACAGTGCAGGATAAAGCACTGCTCTTAGAGTTCTCTGGAGCTGCACAGCAGGTCTCCTGTGCTTATCAGTTGTGTGACTCAGCTTTCATTTCTTAGGGTGGGATATTTTTTCCCATGAGGCTCCTTGGTCCTTTATGTATTTGTGTAGGGTCCTTGATCCTGTTAACTTGGGCACCTCCTCAGCCTGCTGCTTATATGCATTTGCTGGGTTGCCTTGGGCCGGGACCCTCCAAAGCCCCTTATCCCAGGAGATCGGAGGCAGTGATTCTTCAACCTGTCCCGGAGAACCTAACTCTGTTCTCTCTGGTTCCTAGACGTTATCTTAGCATTCAACATTGTGGAAGTAGATATCAGACTATTTAAAAGTAGACAGCTATATTATTATATGGCATTTTAAAGAATTATTTTTTGGTAAAGTGTGAAAGGAAAAGCGATTTTTGACTTAAAACTACATTATAAAATTTTGAAGATTCTGAAAAACATGACTTCTAATTTATGTATTCTATCATTCTGTCTATGAAATTATTCAGCATTTTGATCATGGATCCTGTGTGAAGTGTAAAGTGTATGCTACTGCATTTTATCTTAGGTATTTGAAACTAGGAGAAAAATGGACTAAAATAATTGTCTTCTGAAAAACCATAGACTCTCTTCTCACTTTCAACTTATTTGATTTTCAAATGAATGTTCCTTGATCTTTTTCACATTACAGGAATAACTTGTATTTTAAAAGTCACTAGGGCTTGCAACTTTTTTTTTTATTAAGAGGAATTCTTACTACCTTATATTAATATCAACTTGTTTCCCTTGGTGGGATTGTATTAACATGATATGTGAATAAAATACAAAAATTTTAGCCTAAACCACAATTATTTCCAAACATGTTGATATTTGTTATCTTATAGGAAAAAGCTTGTGTGATAAAAATAGTTTTTAACCTTTTCTATAATGTTAACTTTTCTTGTAATTATCATGAAATCCAGAGGGATGCTAGCCAAGAATCTTTTAGAAGCAATACGATGAAGTTGTAAAAAGAGCTGAAAGTTCAGACACCAACACCCTTTGGAATGCTTTGCTTATAGTAATTTCCAGCTCAGCAAAACTTCTTGGTGACAACACCCAATATTTCATGCTAATCCAATGTGTGATTCACTTGACTTTCATTCATTTTGCAATGTTTAGTTCAAAAATAGAGCCAGATGCTGCAGAATTATTTTGTTTAGACTACAAAATAGTTTTACAAGTGAAACACTTCAGTGGAGATTCAGAGGTATATTAGGTCACAGTTGGTTAATGACCACAGTTCCATATATGATTTTATAAGGAACAAAATGGAAATTCACTTAACAACACAAAATCAAAATAAATAGAAACAGAAAGAAGAAAAATATTGTCTGCTATTAGAATGATGGTACCTGAATTCCAGATAGTTACATAATATGTATCTTTCATTCCATTCAGCCTATTTTCTGATCACACTGCATAATAATAACTCATGGTAGAAATAATGAACATTTTGTTTGGTTTAGAAAGAAAAATAAGCCTCCTTAATCTTACCCAAAAATCACAATTTAAGGATTCCTCTAGGCTGGGAATCACAGAATTTTATGATTTCATGAGGTCTTGGAGATGATCTGGGTCGGTCATTGTATATTTGAGGAAACTAGGGGACAGAAGCCTGGTGTGACTTTTCTGATGATGCTGATATGGATCAAGAAGAATCTGGTTCTTATTCTCATTATAAATATTCCTTGTTTCAGGAACAGAAGTACTCCACAGACCAGATCAACTCCCTCCCCATATGCAGGTGTGTGAGACCTGTGAACACACCACTTAATTACAGTAACGATAGTCACCATTTATTGGGTGTCTTTTATGTGCTACCAAATGTCCTGTATTATTTATAATTCAAACAACTTGTGTTTCTCAACTTACTGATGAGGAATTTAAAGAGCATAAAGGCAAATTTCCTTGTTCAAATCCACAAACACAGTGGATTCCTTGGAGGAAGAGGAGATTTTCCATAGATGCATAAAATTGGGTGAGAATCTACATAATGGAAGACTTGGAAGGGGTTGAATTTCTGATGGTGACAGATAAACAGCAATATCAAGCATAAATGAATTGGTTCTTAAAAGATAGTTATTTTATCTATCTGATCTAAATTTAGGAAAGGGCATTTGTCTAAATATTTAAAGATATATAAAACAAGTATGAGGCCCTGACAGAGAATGAGCTTAATGCACATGAGCAACAGGAAAGCCAGTTTGGCTGCAGCATGGTGGGGGGGACAGGTGAGCGGCATGGGTGGTTTGCAAGATAAGGAGGAGGCAGATTATGCAGGGTTTGTCAAGCTCGGTTAAAAAAATTATATATATGCATGACTTTATTCACAAGACTGAGAAATAGTGGGTATTTAAGAAATGTTAGTCCTTTTATCATTATCAATTACTCATCTCTGTGATAAGTCTATTTATGTGAGGTGGATAAGTGAAGGACAGAAAGGGGTGGTGATACACTACTCCAAAGTTGTGAGTTAGGGATGTCTAAACTAAGAAGACTGTGGAAATTTGGAATCTAAGAATTCTTCCCCCCAAACTGGTTCTAACATCAGTGCTTGTCTTTGTGCTGGCAGCAACTAAATTCTCGGCAAGATTTCAGAGTGGTCAGAGTTTGTATTTTGACTCCTAATCAGTTTGTATCCTAACTCCCTGAGTTACTGCTTTCCTTCAGATGCTCTTCTACATGCCTTACAGATACCAAATGTCTTTCCTATCACCCCATAAAAGCTCCCATTGCTAAAGCCAAAAGTGAATTAGGAATGGAAATAAAACTAAGAGATGAATGACTACTAAGCTTTTAAACTGCTAAGCCCTAATCTATTAAACACATTCCTACAGGACTATGCATTTCAGACAAAAGTCACTAACCAAAATATAGGTATAACTGATGTATGTGAGAAAAAGTGGTTTTGAGCAAAGGCATCTTGCATATTCAAATTTACTATCGTTAGTCCATATTGTGATTTTGGAAACAATACATTCCACACCGGTTATGTTGTATTTTTCTAGGAATTTGTCCATTTCTTCTAGGTTGTCCAATTTATTGAATATAATTTTTCTTAGAATTCTCTAATAAATTTTTGTATTTCTGTGATGTCAGTTGTAACTTTTCCTTTGTAATTTCTGATTTTGTTTGTGTACTCTCTCTTTTTTTCTTGATAAGCCTGGCTAGGAGTTTGTCTATTTTGTTTATCCTCTCAAAGAACTAGCTCTTGATTTCATTGATTTTTTTCTATTGTTTTCTCTGTTTTATTTCTGCTCTGATTTTTATTATGTCCCTCCTTCTATTAACTTGGTCTCCACTGGTTTTTCTTTTCTTCTTTAGTTGTGATTTTAAACTGTTTAATTGGAATTGTTCTTGTTTCTTGAGATAAGCCTGCATTGCTATGTACTTCCCTTTTAGAACCACTTTTGGGGCATCCCACATATTTTAAACTGTTGTGTTTTTGTTTTCATTTGTCTGTGATATTGCTTGATTTATTCTTTGATTTATTCATTGACCTATTTATTATTTAGAAGCATGTTTTTTAGCCTCCATGTGTTTGTGGGTTTCTGTTCATTTAATTGATTTCTTGTTTCATAGCATTGTGATCTGGAAAGATGCTTGATAAAATTTCAATCTTTTTAAATTTATTGAGGCTCTTTTTGTGTCCTAATATTTTGTGTGATCAATTTTGGAGAATGTTCTATGTGTACTTGAGAAAAATGTGTATCCTGTTGCTTTGGGGTGGAACGTTCTGTAGATATCTGTTAAGTCCATCTGATCTAATATGTTTGTTGTTCAGTGCCTGTTGCCTTATTTTCTTTCTGGATATTCTTTGCATTTATGAAAGTAGTGTGTTAAAGTCTTCTAATATGATTGAGTTGCAGTTTATTTCTCCCATTAGTTTTGTTAGTATTTGTTTTACTTAATTAGGTGCTCCTATTTGGCGCATAGATACTTACAATTTTTATATCCTCTTGTACTGATCACTTTATCATTATGTAATGTCCTTCTTTTTCTTGTGTTACATTCTTTGTCTTGAAGTCTATTTTGTCTGATATAAGTACTGCTAACTCCTGATTTTTCCTCCCTATTATTTGCATGAAATGTCTTTTTCCATCTCTCCACTTTCAGTATGTGTGTCTTTAGGTCTGAAATGAGACTCTTGTACACAGCATGTAGCTGGGTCTTGTTTCTTTATCCTGCCACCCTGTGTCTTTTGATTGGTGCATTCAGTCCATTTCATTTAAGGTAGTTATTGATAGGTGTGTTTTGTCATTTTACTAATTGTTTTCTGATTGTTTTCATAGTTCCTCCCTGTTCCTTTCTTCCTCTCTTATACTCTTTTCTTATTATTTGATGACTTTCTTTAGTGTTATTTTTGTATTTCTTTTTAAAAATTATTTGTCTGTCTGTTATAGGCTTTAGGTTTGTGGTTACCATAAGGTTCTTAGGTAGTTTCCTAAATATATAACAGTCTATATTTAGTTGATGGTCAGTCTATTTTGAACACAATCTAAGCATCTTTTTTATTCTTCTTCCTCCTCCACACTCTATGTACAAGATGTCAATCTACCCTTTTTGTGTATCTCTTGACTGATTTTGTGTATAGCTGAGTTTGTTACGTTCTTTTTACTTTATACTGGCATAGTAAGTAATTGGTTTGCTACCTTTACAGTAGGTTTAGTTTCACTGATGAAAAATATTTTTAATTAAGAATTTTTCCATCTATAGAAGTCTCTTTTACATATCCTGTAAGGCCTGTTTAGTAGTGGTGAATTCTTTTAATCTTTTTTTCTTTATCTGTGAAGCTCTTAACCTATCCTTCAATGTGAATGATAACCTTCCTGGGTAGAAGTTATCCTAAAGAAAAGGAAATGTAGTTTATTTTCTTTCAATACCTTAAATATTTCATGCCACTTCTTTCTGGCTTATAAAATTTCTTATGAAAAATCTGCTGATAGCCTTATGGAGTTTCCCTTGTAAGTAACTGTCTGTTTGCTGCTTTTAAGATTCTCCTTTTATTTAGTCTTTGCCATTTTAATTACTGTATGTCTTGGTGTTGCCTTCCTAGGATTCCTTTTGTTAGAGGCTCTCTGTGCTTCCAGGACATGGCTGTCTATTTCCTTCCCCAAATTGGGGAAGTTTTCAGTAATTATTTCTCCAAAGAGACTTTTTGTCCTTTGCCTCTCTCTTTTCCTTCTGGCACCCTTATTATTCTTTTTGTCTCTGTTCTTCAGCCTTGTTGTTTTCCTGTTCTCTAATTTCCTTCTCATTGATTGTCTCCTCTGCCTACAGAAATCCATTAATTCGTTCCCTCCATTGTATTTTTCATTTCAGTTACTGCACCTTATTTTTTTTAGCTCTGAGTGGCTCTTTTTCAAATCTTCTCTCTCTTTGTCCATGTCTTGGGATCATCATTTCTTTTCCTCATGTCAGTGTGCAACTTCATGGCTGCTACTCTGAAATCTTGATCAAGAAGATTGGTCATCTCCATTTCATTTAGCCCTCTTTCTGGTGTCTTGTCCTGTAGTTTTGTTTGGAACATATTTCTCTGTCGCCTCATTCTGTCTATGTTTCTGTGTTTCTTCCTTTCTATTAGATCAGCTGTGCTTCCTGGTCTAGAAAGTAATGGCTTTATGAAGAGGGGGTCCCATGGTGCCCAGAAGTCTAAGTGTCTTTATTCAGCAGTGCCTGGTTCTCCTTTGTGGTGGAGCCGCAGTTGCGGTTGGTGGGCTGTGAGCAGGACTGCCTTTCTGTCTGTCTGCTGTACTGGCTGATCCTCTGTCAGCAGAGGCTGACAGCTTTCTCTGTGCCCTTTGTGAGCCATGCAGTGGTGGCACAGCTGGGCTGGTGTGGCAGGCAGGACAGGTACAGAGGGGAGTGCGATGCGCACCTAAGCCACCAGCAAGGGAGAAGTTGCCTTTGGATCTGACTCCCACAGGTACCTCCCCAGTAAGATTGAGAGAAACCTGGGAAAGCTGGGAAAACCCCCTTTGCCTGCCAGGGAGAAAATATGGCTGCTGCTGGGTCAAGTGGGCGGGTGGGTGGGCAGGTGCACAGGAAAGTGTGCTGCATGTCTGAGCCGCCAGTGAGGGGCGTGGAGTATTGGGAGCTGACCCATCAAGTGCTGAACCAGTTGGGGTGAGGGAGAGCTGGGGAATCATCAGCCGCCTTCCCTTTCTCCTTCAGAAAGAGCTCCGCCCAACCCCCACCCCATGGCACACTTCCCACTGATGGTAAATCTTTCAAAATGTTCCCTCTGTGTTAGGTCTCAGAGGGACTGATGGAACATGCCTGTCCTTTGCAAGTGACAAAGGTCTTAGCCTCCCAGACAGCTCTAACTCTCCCTGTTGTCCAGCCCCTTAATTGCCAAAAACCAACGCAATGTGGGTTCATGTCCCCAAAGCAGATTTCCAGGCCCTGGTGAGCAGCATTCCTGTGTGTTTATCCCCTCCCTGTTTCTGTCCTTTACTTCCTGCTTGTAGGCTGAGATGGGAGAGGGACTTGAGTCTTGGTCGGTTGTCTCTGTTTGCCATTTACCCTTCTCTATGTGATCTTCTGCTTTTTACCAGGCATAGATGGTCTATTCTTCAGTCTTCAGGTCTTTTTCAGGCTACCTGTATTTGTTGTAGTTGCTTCCTTGGTGTGTATGTGTGGAAGGACATTTCCACTTTGCTTTCCTACTCTGCCATCTTTTCCCAGGATCCCGTTTCTTCTTTTCCTTTTATCAATGTTTTGTACTTCTCAGAGTAAGATCTTTCACTCCGTGGTTAAATTTATTCATAATTATTTTGTTTTTGATGTTATCATAAATAGGATTAATTTATTTCTTTTTCATAAAATTTATTATTTCTCTATATAAAAATATATAGAAATGCTACTGATTTTTGTGTGTTAATTTTGTATTCTGTGACTTTACTGAATTCATTTATTAGCTCTAACAATTTTTTGGTGTGGTCTTTAGGATTTTCTATATACTAAATGTCATATCCAAGTTGGCTCAATTTGAGTTCTTCCTTTCCAATTCTGATCCCTTTTATTTCTTTCTCTTGACTGACTGCTCTGGCTAAGACTTTCAGTACCATGTTGAATAGAAGTTGTGCGAGTGGGCACCTTTGTTTTGTTCCTGATCTTAGAGGAAAAGTTTTAAACCTTTCAACATTGAGTATGATGTTAGCTGTGGATTGTCATATATGGCCTTTATTATGTTGAGATTTACTCCTTCTGTACCTAATTTTTAAGAGGTTTTTTTTTATCATGAAGGATGTTGAAATTTGTCAAATGCTTTTTCTGTATCTTTTGAGATTATTGTATGGTTCTTTTCTTTTATTCTATTGATGTGATGAATCACATTGATTTGTGAATATTAAACCATCCTCATATCCCAGAGTAAATTCCACTTGATCATGGCAAATGATCCTTTTAATGTGCTACTGTTTTGGTTTGTTATTATTTTATTGTGAATTTTTATATCTATATTCATTAGTGATACTGGACCTGTAATTTTCTAGAAGCATCCTTTTTGGTTTTGGTGTCAGCATAATGCTGACCTCATAAAATGAATCTGGGAGCATTCCCTCATCTTCAATTTTTGGAAGAATCTGAGAAGGATTGGTGTTAATTATTCTTTAAAGTTTGATATGATTCACCAATGAAGCCATTTGGTCCTGGAATTTTCTTTGTTAGGAGATTTGATTATTGATTTAAATTCCTTAATGTTAATTGATCTATTAAGAAGATTTTCTATTTCTTCTTGACTTGGTTTTTGTAAATTGTATGCATCTAAGAATTTTTCCATTTCTTCTAGGCTATTCAGTTTTTTATTATACAGTTGTTCCTACTTGCTTCTTATGAACCTTTGAATTTCTGCAGTACCAAATGTAATGGTTCCTTTTTCATTTATAATATTGCTGATTAGGGTCCTTGTTTTCCCTGTTAGTTTAGCTAAGGGCTAAGTTTGTTTATCTTTCAATGAAACAACTCTTAATTTGGTTAATCTCTATTTCACTAATTTTTGTTGTAATCTTTATTACTTCTTCTGGTAACTTTGGGATCAGTTTATTCTTCTTTTTCCAATTTCTTAAGGCATAGTGCTAGGTTGCTTAGGATTTTTCTTGCTACTTTACATAGTGTTTAGCACTGTGCAATTCCTTCTGAGAGCTTTTGCTATATCCCATACATTCTGGTACATTGTGCTCTATTTTTATTTGCCTCAAGAAAGTCATTTATTTCTCCTTCATTATCCCTGCTTCTTTTTGATTACCATTTGCTTGAAATGACTTTTTCCATTTCTTCACTCTCAGTCTATGTGTGTCTTTAAGGCTAAACTTAGTCTTGTATAGGCAGCACACCACTGGATCTTGTTTTCTAATCCATTCAGCCAATCTATGTCTTTTGATTGAAGAATTTAATCTGTTTCCCTTTAAAGTAATTGTTGGTGGATAAGGACTTATTGGCATTTTTTATGGTTGTTTTGTAGATCCAATGTTCCTTGTTTTTTCTCCTGCTATTGTTTTTAATGTTTTGATGTCTTTTGAGTATGACTATGGCTTGACTTCTGTATCATGTTCTCTTATGCAAATGCTGTAGCTTTTCCCTTGTGGTTTCCATGAAGCTCACTTAAAACATTTAAAAATTATAACACCCTATTTTAAGCTGCTAATAACAGCAGTAGAATTTCTAAATTTCACACTTGTATTTTGACTCTCCCTCACATTTTAGGTTATTGCTATTATAGTTTACATATATATATGTAAAGGGTGATGACAAACACATACACATATTAGAGATAATATGTAAAATATCTCATTTGGCCCAAAAAGAGTATTAATTAAATCACTGGTATTATTTCTTATTTCAGCAAATGAGTGCTTTAGATGCATTCCAATTAAAAAAATAACAATGAGCCCATAATCTCTTGTACCTAGTGTCACAGCTAATTTTCTCCTCTTCTGGAAGTTTTACACATCTTTTCCTCCAGAAATTCTAGGCTTCTAGAAAACAAAATAGGCCAACCAGATGTTCACTTCAGCTTTTCCCTTCAGTGCCACCCTTGACTTCTGTTTTATTTTCCTTTTTAAGGTTTCCAACTTTGTACTGTCTATTCTCTTAGTTTCCATTTTTATGTGACTATCTTCTCTTGACTTTCATTAATGGGGGTCTGAAAGGATTGGGGGAAGAACAGATAATTTAAAGTCTCAGCATACCCAATCCTCACCAATTTATGTGTTTTCTTGTTGCATTCAACTATTCCATCTCTTTAAGAAGAAAAATGTCATGAAGCTTTTCCCCTACACTGTGGCCTCCAAAATTTTCCTCATATCTTTTAAAATTTCTTTTGGCAAGTTTATGCATTCCTTGCTTATGCTGTGTTTTGCTTCCTTTACAGTGTTTATTGGTAATACCTGCATAAAAAATATATACTTAATACACAACTGGTTATAACAGGTGACACTAAACAAGGGATCATTTTCTATCACTGTTACTGAGGATTCTCATGCCTACAACCCTTGTTTATATATAGGTTTTTTTTCTTAAATAGAAATCTTTCTACCCAGAACAGAATAGATTTTTACATCCAGCTTGCCACCTGCTTGTAGGAGATTCCCAGTAGGCATGCACACATTCTGGCATTGATTCTCATCTTATTTCATGTAAATGATGAATTGCTGTTGGGTGTCATTTTGGGGTCTGAGTGAATTTCACCTGTCATCTCTAAGGCAGCTTACCTAGAATTAGATCCTGCCATTTCAAATGCTGTTTGTCTTCATTAATTTTCCCTCTTGCCCCTTTTGTCCTATACAGTGTACGTGATCTGAATAGCTGAATGGTATCTGTGCATTGGCAGGCTGGCTAAGACTGAAATATAGACATACCCTGCAGACACTGTGACCTATAAACCCAAGGGATGTTAAATCTATTTTTTTTGTAGTTTTGTTGTTAATTTAGCTCTTCTGTTATCATTATATTTTTGGTAATTTGATGCCAAAACTGCTGCTGCCCTCCTATTTTATTGTTATAGCACAAGAATCATGGGTGGTAAAGGACCACTTGACAGACTTTTGAAGTCTAAACCAGTCTGAAAGTTTCTGTTTAATTCCACAAGTATTTAGTGAGTCCTAACTATCTTCTGGTTAGTTGTTTTACTAGATTAAATGTTCTTTGAGGGCAAGGAGCATGTTTTAAGCTTCATGTTTCACCACTCACCCAGCTCTTGTATGTAGTAGGCCCTCAAGTAGATAAAGGTTAATGATAAACTAATGAACTGGAAAAGAAGTTAATGAAAGGTTAATTGTTGATAAGGAGTATACAAATCTCTTTGCAGAGGATATAACCCCCTGAACTAGAAGATTTGCATATATTATCTATTTTAATATTATTAAAATCACTATGAAATAGGCATTGTTATCTTTATTTATAAATGGGTACAAGGCTCAGAGAGAAGGAAACATATCCAGATCACAAAAGGTATTAGAAGTCTGTTTAACCTGAAATACAGTTCTTACAGAAAGGCAAGATCGATGTTTAATTCTTCCCTTTAACTTTCCAGCTTTCAGATTAATTAGTTGGCATCCTGGCAACCTCCAAAGAGGACTGATAACTTTTTTTGAAGTGTTACCATTAAATCATGGATTTTAACAAATATATCCACTGTTCCAATCAACTGCAGCCATTATTCTTTATGATGTGTAATTTTTATACTTTTAGCCACTACATTTTCTCAAGATGGCTTTGGTGTCCTTTTGACACTAGCCCAGTAAGTACTCTTTGATATTTTTTCTTTTATATTATTGTATACTAAAATCACAAACGTTTGTTGAAATTCATTATATAAATTGATATATGGCCAGTTTTCTGTATTTTTCATAAATGATTCATAGGAATATATGTTTTTAAATTTTTGACTGCATTCTTTTATTTGGGCCCATTAGATCAAATTTATTCATTGTTCTGCTTAAGTCTTTCTATAGTAAGGCTGATTTGCATGTCCTTGATCTATCCTTCACTAACAGATATGTTAAAATGTCTCTTAATGCTAGAATTTTCATTTATTCCCTGTAATTCTCATTTTATTTTTAGCAATGTTAGTAGGGGAAAATAACTTCAGAATTACTATATTTTTCTGCTTTGTTGAAGCTTTTCATTATTATGCAATGAAACTTTATATTGCTAATAATAGTTTGTGCTTTAAAGCATATGTGACCTGCTATTAAGATAGGTTTCTAGCCTGTTTTATTAGTATTTGCCTGGTGTGCTTTTTTTTTAATATATATATATATATGTATTTTTTTTAGTTTATTTTGATATCATTAATCTACAATTAAATGAGTAATATTATGGTGATTACACTACCCCCTTCATCAGGTCCCCCCCCCCAACCCCATTGCAGTCACTGTCCATCAGCGTAGTGAGATGCCATAGAGTCACTACTTGTCCTCTCTGGGTTGTACAGCCCTCCCCGTGCCCCCCGAGCATTACATCTGCTAATCATAATGTCCCTTCTTCCCCCTTGCCCCTCCCTTCCCACCCGCCTGGTGTGCTTTTACCCATATTTTGTTTTCATCATTTTATGTGCTTATATGTTCTAGTGTATGGCTAGATGACTTTAAAATCCAGCTTAATTGCTCTCTTTTAAATGAAAAATTTAAACCATTTATTTTTATTGTGATTACTTGTATATTTGGGTTCTTGACTACCAGATGCCAGGGAGTGCTATCAACTCAGGACCACCTTAAGTTAATTTCTCAAAAGTAAGAATATTTATAAGATAAACATAAAATAGCACTGTTTTGTTTTGCTTTTTACGATGTAGCTGGTATAAATTCATTTAAAATTGTATGAGAGCTTGCCTCTGGTAGCAAATATTCTCAGTAACTTTATCCTCTCTTCTCCACTCAGAGTCCAGGCTGACACAAACCATTTCTCTGATATTTTCCTTTGTTGTAGACACCCCTTCCCTGTCTTCCCTACTAGTGAGTGGATATCCCCTTTGGGATTCTGTATTCGTGAAAGGGTCTCTATTCAAATCCTTACCAGGCCTAAGGTTCTTTCTTTGTTCCCCATGATGTAGTCATTAAAACTGAAGATCCTATGTTACTGACAGGATATAAATTCTAGATTAGACTGTCTTCCTACATCCCACTCACATATTAGATGACTTAGTTATTGTTTCCATTGGAATATCTCACAAATATTGGAAATTGAATGTTTCTTAAACTGAATGTTTACTTTGTCCTCCCGCGCTGGATCTTCCTCAGTCTTCTCAATGTCAGTCTTAGTCACTGGCACTGTCATCCAGCCTGTGATCTGAGCTGCCAGCTGAGAATTAATCTTGCTTTCCTCCAGTTCTGTTTCCGCTTCCAACCCATCTTGAATCTGATTCTCGGCATCGCTCTAGGTAAAAATCACCATCATGTTTCCATAGAGGATTTCAATAGCCACCTGACTGGTCTGCTATAGAGCCACTCTAGTCTGTCTGTTCCATACACACAGAACGCAGAGATTTAAAATGATAAATTTGATCTTGTTACTCCTTTTCAGTGATTTACCATACTTAAAATAAAATTGAATTTGTGTATTATTTTCTATATAGCCTTATATTATCAGGTTCCTGTATTTCTTTTTTTTTTTTACAAACTAGACTCTTTTTCCTATAAACTCTGAAAAAACAGACTTTTCTCTGGTTCTTTTATTAGAGAAAAAAGCAGATATGCTAAGAAGGCTATATCTTCTTTGCACTTCATGTCAAATGTCAGAACTATAGATATTTCTTTTCTGATCACTTCGTAGCACTTATATTTTGACATTGTATTTGGGAGGGTTTTTTTTAATTTAAAAATTATTTTAAATCATCTTCTCCTCATTAAAGTGTTATAACCATGAGAGTAGGGCTGTGTGTCTTGTCAACCTTTGTATTACCAGTATCTAGGATTGTGCCTTGCACATAGTAGACACTCAATAAATATTACTTAAATTATTAATTTTGCCCACAAAATTAATTTTTCTAAATATTACTAGACCTCTCCTTGGAAGGATACAGCTTATAAAATTTGATTGAGAATTCAGTTAGGCATTGAGTTCTGTTCCTATCACTAACAGTGTATCACGTCATGTCTCTGATTCCCAATTTCATCTGTAAGTAACTTGAGTTGGGTTCTCCATATATGAGGATCATTCTCTCATTAACCAACTACCCTTAGGGTTTTGGGGTACCATACAGAGGGAGAAAAGTTGAAGTATTTTGGGTTTTTTTTCCTACATGACTTCTACCATGCAGTGGGAATCAGACCATGTCTTGGTCTAAGTTTGTCTTAGAAAGGAGAAATCCCATGACTATTGTATAAGTTCAATAATATAAATTTCTCGTTTTTCCGTTCGGTCCCTTTCCATTTCCATTTTATCCCATAAAGCAAAGGGCAGACAAGGAAGATCTTGATGCCTATTTGTCCTTACAGTCTTACTTTCTTTGATATTATATGATTAATGGCTTAAATAAATAGATCATGAAGAGACTACTGTGCATTTATGCCAAGCATTAAAAATCCCAACTTACATTTTACATGCTGTATAGGGCATTGTTCTATCCATGCCTTTGTTCACAGAGGGCTGTAATCAGCTCCAGGAAAGGTTTGGTTGCCATGGTATTCTGTAGCAATTAACCATCACTACTAAAATTTTTCACCAAATACATGTCCTTTCAACTCTATAATGCTTTGAGGATATAAAATCAAAATACTAAGTATAGAATAGGCTAAGGGTCAAACTCAAAGATTTTCTGGTTGAGTGCATTCCAATTTTATTTTAATACATGAATTAATAATTAATATTTGGACTGTGGTAAGAGGATTCTAAAATTTTAAATTGTTTATGATGCCTAACTTCTAGAGACATGACTTCTAGATTTGATATTCTCTTACTCTATGAAATATACATATTTTGGATAAAATGAAGTTTTCATAATTTTCTTTAGAGTATAAAGTAGGTAATAAACAAAAATTTGTATTTATATGCTGACATATCAGTTAAACTACTTAGAAATAAGTGAAATTAATGGTTTATTAAGAATTTTAGAACAATGCAGGGAACCGTATTCTAGATTAACATAGCAATATATATACACTGTGTTGTAGTGGAAAAAGAATCTACTTGAAAATAAGATAAACCCACATTTGAATTCCATTTCTATAATTTAATATTTAAGTGACTTGAGATACCTAACTGACACACCATCTCCCACTACCAGATTCTTGGAGATTTTCCTATTTTATTTTTTACTGAAAATAACAAGTACCACTTTTAGTCCAAGATTAACAACTCTCATACTCATAAACTAGGGGTTAATGAACAGGTCTGTACCATTCTTTTATTGTTAAAATTACTCTCAATATTTTTGGTAATTTGAGGTATGGCTCCCAAATGTACATTGGATCTATTAGATTTTTCGTTCATTTCCATAAATTACCTTTTTTAGGGGATATTATGAATGGAAACAGGTATAGAAAACTCAAATTTACACCCAAAATATGCATTTTTAGTAAAATCAATACTGATTTATTTTTACTTAGCGGGAACAGCAGTGCATGATCCTTGATAGCTCAAACTTTTGGAGTCAAACTATGATGTGAATTCTAGCCCTGTCATTTATGAGTTTACTTATTTGTTTAGGAAAGTAACTTAATCTCATATGTGGGAAATGGACTGAGAGTATTTATGTTCTTATCTGAAATCACAAGTTGTTGCTGATAGTGTAGGAGAGTGTTTAACAATCTGCCCCACAGTCCATACTTAAAAAATATTATTTGCCTGTCTCTGTGACCTCACATGTTAATCACAGAATCTCACTGAAAGGCATTTTTGACATTATGCTAATCTAATCCTGGTGACCCACCCCTGTTGCTGTTAGCTCTGGGTTCTGGGCCCTTTCTGATCTCTGTGTTGCTTGGTTATCAGACACACAGCAGCATTGCGGGGTGGTGAGATGCATATGAGGTGTGTTTTGCTCCAAAGTTTGTTTGAAGGAGACCTTCACTATTATCGGCACCTTTAATGATGGCTGAGAGCTGGCCGTAGAATAGAATCTTCTGAGGGATTCTGACTTAGTCAAGAAGTCTGTCAGCAGAGAAACTAGGCATAATGTGTAGGATGTTTTCCTAAAGGAGATTCTGAAGCAATGGAAATTAGTCTGCCTTTTTGAATGTACTTTTGTACATTTTAACTGAAATGATGGATTTGCCATTCTTGTCTCCCTGCTATCTATTGTTATAGTAAGTACTGAATCTGACATGAACTCTAGAGCTTTCTGACTCAGAGAATTTTGGAAAGCTACTGGCTTCTAGGATATTTCTTTAATATCTAAATGTCACATGGGGTACAGGATGACTTTTTGTTATTTTTGAGATGTTTGGAAATTAATCCTGTACTACATTGTTTTAGATACATAGGATCATATTAGTATAGAGTCTATAAATTTACGTGACCATTGTTGTCCATGGCTGTTTTATTAGTTTCTCACACAATAGGTCCTGAGATCCCTGAGGATTCTGGTGCTAATTAACAGTGGCTGAAACGAGTAGTTTGTTATCATTGTAAATAGCCCTGCTCATAAATTATTTCAGTTTCACTTCATTCTGAACTCCATACTTGTTCTGCGAAGGTTTGGTGAGTCATCTAGAAGCTGACTTTCCCTGCTTTTTATTGTTTCTTACTAAAAGAAATGTATTGGAAAAAAATATGCTTTGGCATCATCTCTGCACCATTAGCACCTCCCGGCTGCGCCCGTCTAGCTTAGCGGCTGACAACTGTTCTGGAAATCCATGGTAAGGATGCATTGTTCCCAAAATGGCGAAAGAAAACCCAGAGGATCCCTTAAAAAGAGACATGAAAAATTCAATTCCCAGTGTACGCTCACAGCGCTTAGGGAGTTCAAGAATCATGAAAGGTTAAATAAGGCTTTGTTATAAAGACAGAACAACAATCCCTATTATTTGGTTGGTATGTTACCACCTGCATAGACAGTTAGGTTCCCATCACACAGCTAATCCATTCCTGTGAGGCTGAGAGATAGGGGCTCGGTCCGATGTTTTGTTAGGTGGACCAATACCAGGGCAGGTAGGAATATGGGTGTCAGAATCAGACTAACTTGCATTAAAAAAATACCATAACCTGCTCTCCCCCGTATTGGATGTGAGTCTGGACAAGTAACATAACCTTGCTAAAATCTCAGCATCTCATCTGGTGGCTGGTAATGCTGTTTATTTCATGCATCTGTCATGGGAATTAATAATATAAAGTACCTGAAAACTTAGCACAGTTTTTGGCATACGGCAAGTGTTCCTTCAACAGGAGCGATTGTTATTAAGGAAACAGTTCGGTCTTCTAAAAGATTTTGTAGACTCTGCATTTATAGTAGCTTGCAACTCATCAGACACATTCTTCCATCTTAGCAAATTATGCTGATAGCTATTAAGAAAGTATTTCCTAAATCCCAAAATTTATTTTTTCAAAAATTGCTGAAGCCCATGGGAGTAGTAAAATATTTGAAAGTGGACTACCCCAAGATGAAGTTGTATTGAGTCCTGGTGGTCAGTCACTCCCCGTCAACCTTAAAGAAAAGTCAGGGTCGATCAACACCTATCGCCAGAAAAACTTGGTTTACAGCTGTTACAAATAGACTTCTAATTACACAAGTGCCAAGTGGTCCCCAGACGGGAATATACTCGCCAGCAGCTGGGATGGATTAGGCATATTGCCAGCCCAGTCACTTGCTGCACGATCCGTAAGGAAGGGCCCGACAGACCGCAGACCAGTATGTGCCGAGCATGTGCTGGCAACTGCCTGAGAGCTTTTTCTGTGTGGACCACACATAACGCTATAATAAAGGTGAACTGTCCATTGAAATACACAATCATGTTTTCCCAACGCCCTGAGAAACATCAAGCTGTAGTTATCCACCTGTTTTTAGGAGTTTGGCTATCACTGTACAGCATTTTTTCTGTAGTGAAGCCAGAATAAACTAATAACCCCACAGACTTTGGAGCTAAACAGCTTTAAAGGAAGAGTAAATGTCACTTAGGATTACATCTCAGATCTCTGTATCAACCAGCTGGCTTAACAGGACCCTGAGAACAAAGTCAGGCACAAAAAACAGATGTCATCGGTGCTAGGGGAAACAGTGTGTTTTGTGATGTGTTCCATTTTAGTGGAAAAGACCTATTTGTGGAATTGATCTCCTTCTATTCTTTTAAAGCTGGCCGTTTCAATACTAAGGGTCCGAACCTGATGCATAGAAATTCATGGATCCTGTTGTGGCTAAATATTCTCAATCTGCCTCTCAGGTTTCACTCCAGAACTTGATCTTGCTCTGTGTTCCAGGAGGTTGACCTGCATGGACTGTGTAAACCAGGCTCCCTGGCAGTTCAGCATTTGGTTGGAATGGCCACTGGCAGGAACAAAAAGGCGACTGGAGTATGGGAAGGAAAGAGGGTTGGAGTGTTTTTTCCATGGTCTGCTCTCAGCGTCTCTCTGCCTGAGGCTCCAGGGCCTCTTGAAGGGCCCGTTCTCGGACCTGTGAGTAGTTTCCAGGACCAATGCCCTCTTCCTGCTCTCCGCTGTGACTGGCCACGGGATGCCTCACCAGCCTTGGGGTTTCCCTTAACTGCTGCGTTTGTGACTAGCCCTCCGCTCCCTTCCGTCACCCCTTCTGAAGGCCCCCACTGGGACCTTGTTTCTAAAGAAGCTAAAGAGGGAAGAAAGAATGGCTTAGGATAGCCGTGGAGCCCCATCAGTTTTCGCTAAATCCCTGTTCAACATGTAGGGGATTTAGTGACCACAGACTGTGTATGTCCCTGATCGCTGGCCCACAGCCCGAGGGGGATTGAGCACTAGGGTATTTGGCTGTGCGGTGCAAAAATTAATTCAAAATGTATCAAAGACTTAAGTATAAAAGTTAAAACTGTAAAACTTCTCAAAGCATAGGATCAAAAAGATACAATCTTCTTGATCTTGGTATAGAAAATCTATTAGGATGCAAAATGCAGACCTGAGAAAAGCAATACATATTACATATTTGGGAATTAATAAATTTCCAAATAACCCATGAGACAAAAAAGATGAGTATAATTGAACATATTTTCAACTGAATTAAAATGACAAAACAAAATTTATGTCAGTATTTTTTGCAGGATGCAAGTTTCATATATTAAAAATACAGTTATATATCTATAGTTCAGCAAAGAGCAATTGGAAAATAAAAAATTTTAAATTACCATTTAAAGTGGCATCAAAACAAATAATTAGGGATATATTTAACAAAATACGTGCTTGACCAATATCCTGAAAACTGTAAAACATTGTTAAGAGAAATTAAAGGCATATATATGTTCATGGACCAGAAGATTCAATGCCTTTCAGATGTCAGTTCTCTTCCTCAAAATGTTCTACAGAGTCACCATACCATATAAAATACTTACAGTCTTTTTTTCTTTTTTTTTGGTAGAAATTGACCTACTTGTAAAATTCACAATAAAATAGAAAGAAAAAAGTATAAGGGAATTAGAATACCCTAAATCATTTCTAAAAAGAAAAACAAAGTTGGAAGACATATACTACCTCATTTAAAGGGTTTCAATTGTTATAGTAAACAAGACAGTATAGCATTAGCATAAGAATAAAAATAGATAAAGGAAGCAGAAAAGAGAGTCCAGAAATAGACACATGGTATGATTATATGTATATTACCTATTTTTAAAAAAGTACCCAATCATTATCTTACACTATACACAAAAATTAATTCAAAATGTGTCAAAGACTTAAATATAAAAGTTAAAACTATAGAACTTCTCAAAGCAAAAGATTAAAAAGATACAATCTTCTTGACCTTGGTATAGAAAATCTATTAGTTGTGTAAAAAGTATGAATCACAAAAGAAAATGATAATTGGGCTAGATTGAAATGTAAAACTTTTGCTTATCAAAAAATATCCTTGAAGAAAATGAATAGTCATGACACAAAAGACTGAAATTGTGCATGCATGTGTGTATGTATGTGTATTCCATCTACTTATAAGACGACCCTATTAAAAATGAGTGAAAGATTTAAATGAATATTTCACATATGAGGACATACAAATGACTAATACATACATGAAAATATTCTCACTATTTCTTACCACTGGGGAAATGCAAATTAAATCTTCAATCAGATATGACTACAAACCCCCTAATGATTGAAACTAAAAATGCTGATAATAACAAGTGTTGGCAAGAATATAGAGCAACTAGAACTCTCATAAATTGTTTTTAAAAATGCCAAATGATACAACCACTCTGGAGTAAATTCTGGAAAATGTGTATATAATTGCATGTATATTTACTATAAACTGCAGTATTTATACTGTCAAGTATTTATTGAAGAGAAAGGAAAACATGTAACTACACAAAACGTGGACCTAATATTCACAGCTGCATGAGTTATAGTAGCCAAAAACTAGAAACAAATGTATATCAGCAAGTGTAAGATGAAGAAGTTCTATTCAGTTGAAAAGTACTCAATAATAAAAATGAGCAAAGTCCATACAGTTAACAATGTGGATTAATTTTAAAAATATTAAATAAAGTTGAATAAAGTCAATACAAAAGGTACACACTGTATATTCCACATACACAAAATTCTAGAAAGGACAAATCTAGTTTACAGTTACAAAGAGCATAAAATGGACCTGGGACTAAGGACAGGAATGGCAGGATTGACTAGGGAAGGGCACAAGGGAATTTTTGGTTGTGGAAGTGTTTGATATCTCTCTTATGGTGTTGGTTACATGAGTATATTTATTGAATATAAATTATACCTTACTAAAATTAATTGAAAATACAATTTCAAGTGTATATAAATATTTCTATTATCTATTGTATGTTACAAATGAATAACAAGTCTTGCAATGAATTTATCTTGTCCAGAGAACAAGCCACACTATGGTTGAAAGCACACATTTGTCTTTTAAACTTAGAAACAAATTATCCTTCCAAGAAAAATAAAACCACCTTGTAGCCCTGTTGGATTTCACTAATTAACTGAGATTGCCTTAAAATTTCATTTTGGTCTAGTAAATTTTTTTTCAGGGGTGGGGAGCTGACTATTGAAAAAAAAAATAAGGCTGATTGTCATTGATGTGAAGATACTAATAACTTCAAATAACTAGGTGGAATTCCTCCATAAGATTTCCAAGAACATCACCAAACAGTTATTTAGCCTTCTTGTCTCCTATCTTCTGATGCCTGAAATCTTTTAGTTAGTATTTGTGCCTCCAAGACTTTCTGACTCACTGTGTCATACAAAAGTTGCCCCCCTACTAAAGCATCATTTTCCTATGAAATAATTGTTTTTGCATCTCTTATTTTAAATCTTTTTCTTTGTAACACTGTTATCTGCTTTATTATGAAAATAATATATGCTTATTACAATTAAATATAAGATAGTATATAAATAAAAAAATGATAGTTTTCTCCTTCCTGTTTTCCTTGAAATAAACACCATTAATAGTTTGCTGTATGATCTTTTCTATGCCTATAGAAATCTAAACACATATGTAAGTTGTACAAACAGGTTAGTAAGCAATTATACTTTGTATACTATTCTTCAACTTGTTTTTTTATTGAACAGTATAAAGTTGAACATTTTTGTGTGTGTGTGTAAGGTATATAGATTCTTATTGTTGCAGAGCATTTTAGAGTATGCATGAACCACAAAGTCATTCAGCCATTCACCCATTAATGAACACTTGGTTTGTTTAGGTCTTTTCTATCATAAACAATGCTGCTCTAAATATCTCTCTACATATGTTTTAATTTGCTCATGCTTTTGTTTCTTTGATGTAGATTCTAGACAGACCTGAGTATGTCCCTACATATCTCCAATTGTTTGCTTACGGCTTTCAAAAATCTCTGTGCATAAGGAAATATTCAATGCAAATCCCTGAGGCTTACTTACCTCCCATGACTCAGATGGAACCCAGTATTTTCTACCTTTAAACAAGCAACCACAGTGACTTTAAAACATATTTCTGGAACTACACTTTGGGAAACACTGTTAAAATCTTAATTATCCTGGGAAAGCTGCATAACCTTTTTGAGTTTCAATTTTCTTGTTTTCCCACACTAGAATGTAAATTCCATCAGGGTGAGTAGATTTTATCAGTTTAGTCCACTGATGTAGAGCCTAGAACCATGTCTGGCACATCAAAACACCCAAGTATTTGATAAGTAAAAGAATGAACAAATCTGTGAAGTGGAACTTATACCTACTGCATAGGATTGCTTTTAGGTTTCAATATAATAATGCATCTAACATTATTGTATTCTTTAGGCATCAATAAATATTAATTCTCTTTTTCCCTTTGAATTTTCAGTATGGCTGTATACAAAAT
Organism: Smutsia gigantea; assembly: GCA_032199065.1. NCBI lineage: Eukaryota > Metazoa > Chordata > Mammalia > Pholidota > Manidae > Smutsia > Smutsia gigantea. The sequence goes on along the minus strand of JAVSCE010020754.1, from coordinate 284,015 downwards.
GCCAGCTATTCAATGCAAGGTGTTATTGAAAACAAGAATAATTATAATAAAACAAGAAGAAAAATGAGCTTGTCTGTTCAATGACACAAACATGATATGCTTTATTGTTTAATGTAAGGGTTATATAGATCAATCCATACTGTGCCCTTTCTTTTTTTAAATTTAATTTGGTACCATTAATCTACAATGACATGTGCAATATTATGGTTATTAAACTACCCACTACATCAGGTCCTCCCCACCAACCCCATTACAGTCACTGTCCATAAGCATAGTGAGATGCTACAGAATCACTACTTGTCTTCTCTGAGTTGTACAGCCCTCCCGACGCCCCCCCAACATTACGTCTGCTAATTGTAATGCCCTTCTTTCCATCTTGTGCCTCCCTTCCCACCCATCCTCCCCAGTCCCTTTCCCTTTGGTAACTATTAGTCCATTCTTGGGTCCTGTGAGTCTGCTGCTGTTTTTTTCTCTTTAAGTTTTTTTCTTTGCTCTTATGCTCCTCATATGAGTGAAATCATTGATACTTGTCTTTTTCGGCTTGGCTTATTTCACAGAGCATAATACCCTCTAGCTCCATTCATGTTGTTGCAAATGGTAGTATTTGTTTTCTTCTTATGGCTGTATAATATTCCATTGTGTATATGTACCACCACTTCTTTATCTATTCATCTACTGATAGACACTTAGGTTGCTTCCATTTCTTGGCTCTTGTAAATAGTGCTGTGATAAACATAGGGGTGCATACATCTTTTTCAAACTGGGCTGTTGCATTCTTAGGGTAAATTCCTAGGAGTGGGATTCCTGGGTCAAATGGTACTTCTATTTTGAGTTTTTTGAGGAACCTCCATACTGTTTTCCATAATGGTTGAACTGACTTGCATTTCCACCAACAGGGTAGGAGGGTTCCCCTTTCTCCACATCCTCACCAACATTTGCTGTTGTTTGTGTTTTAGATTTTGGCCATACTTACTGGTGTGAGGTGATATCTCATTGTGGTTTTATTTATTTATTTATTTATTTATTTTATAGTTTATTTTGGTATCATTAATCTACAGTTACATGTGCAATATTATGGTTATTAAATTACCCCCTTCATCAGGTCCCCCCCCACCAACCCCATTACAGTCACTGTCCATAAGCGTAGTAAGATGCTATAGAGTCACTACTTGTCTTCTCTGAGTTGTACAGCCCTCCCTGTGACCCCCCAAAACTATACTTGCTAATCATAATGCCCCTTGTCCCTCCCATAGTTACCAAAGGGAAACCCTTGTCCCTCCCATCCCACCCATCCTCCCCAGTCCCTTTCCCTTTGGTAACTATTAGTCCGTTCTTGTGTTCTGTGAGTCTGCTGCTGTTTTGTTCTTTCAGTTTTTGCTTTGTTCTTATACTCCACAGATGAGTGAAATCATTTGATACTTGTCTTTTTTGGCTTGGCTTACTTCACTGAGCATAATACCCTCTAGCTCCATCCATGTTGTTGCAAATGATAGGATTTGTTTTCTTCTTATGGCTTTATAATATTCCATTGTGTATACGTACGACATCTTCGTTATCCATTCATCTGCTGATGGACACTTAGGTTGCTTCCACTTCTTGGCTATTGTAAATAGTGCTGCGATAAACATAGGGGTGCATCTGTCTTTTTCAAACTGGGCTGCTGCATTCTTAGGGTAAATTCCTAGGAGTGGAATTCCTGGGTGAAATGGTATTTCTATTTTGAGTTTTTTTAGGAACCTCCATACTGCTTTCCACAATGGTTGAACTAATTTGCATTCCCACCAGCAGTGTAGGAGGGTTCCCTTTTCTCCACATCCTTGCCAACAATTGCTGTTGTTTGTGTTTCGATGTTGACCATCCTCACTGGTGTGTGGTGGAATCTCATAGTGGTTTTAATCTGAATTTCTCTGATGATTAGCGATGTGGAGCATCTTTTCATGTGCCTGTTGACCATCTGAATTTCTTCTTTGGAGAAGTGTCTATTCATGTCCTCTGTCCATTTCTTAATTGGATTACTTGCTTTTTGTTTGTCAAGGTGTGTGAGTTCTTTATATATTCTGGATGTCATCCCCTTATAAGATACATCATTTATGAATATATTCTCCAATACTGTAGGATCTCTTTTTGTTCTACTGATGGTGTCCTTTGCTCTACAGAAGCTTTTCAGGTTGATATAGTCCCACTTGTTCATTTTTGCTTTTGTTTCCCTTGCCCGGGGAGATATGTTCATGAACAAGTCTCTCATGTTTATGTCCAAGAGATTTTTGCCTATGTTTTTTCCTAAGACTTTTATGGTTTCATGACTTACATTCAGGTCATTGATCCATTTTGAGTTGACTTTTGTGTATTCAGTTAGACAGTAGTCCAGTTTCATTCTCTTACATGTAGCTGTCCAGTTTTGCCAACACCAGCGGCTGAAGAAGCTGTTATCTCCCTATTGTATATCCAAGGCTTCGTTATCAAATATTAATTGACTGTATATGTTTGGGTTAATGTTTGGATTTTCTATTCTGTTCCACTGGTCTGTGGGTCTGTTTTTGTGACAATACCAAATTGTCTTGATTACTGTGGCTTTGTAGTAGAGCTTGAAGTCAGGGAGCGTAATTCCCCCTCTTTTATTCCTCCTTCTCAGGATTGCTTTGGCTATTCGGGGTCTTTTGTGGTTCCATATGAATTTTAGAATTATTTGTTCCAGTTCATTGAAGAAAGCTGTTGGTAGTTTGATAGGGATTGCACTGAATCTGTAGATTGCTTTAGGTAGTATAGCAACTTTGACAATATTTATTCTACCTAGCCAAGAGCATGGGATGAATTTCCATTTGTTAGTGTCTTCTTTAATTTCTCTTAGGAGTGTCTTGTAGTTTTCAGAGTATAGGTCTTTCACTTCCTTCATTAGGTTTATTCCTAAGTATTTTATTCTTTTTGGTGCAATTGTGAATGGAATTGTTTTACTGATTTCTCTTTCTGTTAGTTCATCGTTAGTGTTATAGGAAAGCAACAGATTTTTCTGTGTTAATTTTGTATCCTGCAACTTTGCTGAATTCAGGTATTAGTTCTAGTAGTTTTGGAGTGGAGTCTTTAGGGTTTTTTATGTACAATGTCATGTCATCTGCAAATAGTGACAATTTGACTTCTTCTTTACCAATCTGGATGTGTTGTATTTCTTTGTTTTGTCTGATTGCCATGGCTAGCACCTCCAGTACTATGTTGAATAACAGTGGAGAGAGTGGGCATCCCTATCTTGTTCCTGACGTTAGATGAAAAGCTTACAGCTTCTCGCTGTTAAGTATGATGTTAGCTGTGGGTTTGTCATATATGGCCTTTATGATGTTGAGGTACTGGCCATCTATACCCATTTCCTTGAGAGTTTTTATCATGAAAGGATGTTGAATTTTGTCAAATGCTTTTTCAGCATCTATGGAGATGATCATGTGGTTTTTTTTCTTCTTTTTGTTGATGTGGTGGATGATGTTGATGGATTTTCGAATGTAGTACCGTCCTTGCATCCCAGAGATGAATCCTACTTGATCATGGTGTATGATCCTCTTGACGTTTTTTTGAATTTGGTTTGCTAATATTTTGTTGAGTATTTTTGCATCTATGTTCATCAGGGATATTGGTTTGTAATTTTCTTTTTTGGTGAGGTCTTTGCCCTGTTTTGGTATTAGAGTGATGCTGGCTTCATAGAATGAGTTTGGAAGTGTTCCCTCCTCTTCTATTTTTTGGGAAGCTTTAAGGAGAATAGGTGTTATTTCTTCTCTATATGTCTGGTAGAATTCAGAGGTGAATCCAACTGGTCTGGGGGTTTTGTTCTTGGTTACTTTTTTGATTACCACTTCAATTTTGTTGCTGTTGATTGGTCTGTTTAGTTTTTCTCTTTCTTCCTTCGTCAGTTTTGGAAGGTTGTCTTTTTATAAGAATTTTTCCATTTCTTCTATGTTTTCCAGCTTGTTAGCATATAGATTCTCATAATATTCTCTTATAATTATTTGTATTTCTGTGGTGTGTGTTGTTATTTTTCTTTTCTCATTTCTGATTCTTTTTATGTGTGTAGATTCTCTTTTTGTTTTAATAAGTCTGGCTTGGGGGTTTATCTTTTTTGTTTATTTTTTCAACAAACAAGCTCTTGGTTTCATTGATTTTTTTCTATTGTTTTATTCTTCTCAATTTTATTTATTTCTTCTCTGATCTTTATTATATCCCTCCTTCTGGTGACTTTGGGTCTCATTTATTCTTCTTTTTCCAATTTCAGTAACTGTGTCTTTAGACTATTCATTTGGGAATGTTCTTTCTTCTTTAAGTAGGCCTGGATTGGAATATAGTTTCCTCTTAGAACTGCCTTTGCTGCATCCCACAGAAGTTATGGCTTTGTGTTGTTGTTGTCATTAGTCTCCATATATTCTTTGATTTCTGTTTTGATTTGGTTGTTAACCCTTGATTAATTAGGAGAATGTTGTTAAGTCTCCATGTATTCGTGAGCCTTTTTGTTTTCTTTCTAAAATTTATTTTTATTTTTATACCTTTATTATCTGAGAAGTTGGTTGGTAGAATTTCAATATTTTTGAAATTACGGAGGTTCTTTCTGTGGCCTAGTATGTGGTCTATTCTGGAAAATGTTCCATGTGCACTTGAGAAGAATGTGTATTCCGTTGCTTTTCAGTGTAGAGTTCTGTAGATGTCTGTTCTGTCCATCTGTTCTAGTGTGTTGTTCAGTGCCTCTGTGTCTTTACTTATTCCCTGTCTGGTTGATCTGTCCTTTGCAGTGAGTTGTGTGTTGAAGTCTCCTAAAATGACTGCATTGCTTTCTGTTTCTGTCTGATACAAGTCTATTTTGTCTGATACAAGTACTGCAACACCTGCTTTTTTCTCTTTGTTGTTTGCCTGAAATATCTTTTTCCATCCCTTCACTTTTAGTCTGTGTATGTCTTTGGGTTTGAGGTGAGTCTCTTGTAAGCAGCATATAGATGGGTCTTGCTTTTTTATCCATTCTGTTACTCTGTGTCTTTTGATTGGTGCATTCAGTCCATTTACATTTAGGGTGACTATCGATAGATATGTACTTATTGCCATTGCTGGCTTTAGATTCGTGGTTACCAAAGGTTCCGGGGTTGCTTCTTAACTATCTAACAATCTGACATAACTTTCTTGTTAAGTTATTGTAAACACCGTCTGATGTTTCTTTATTTCTCTCCCTTCTTATTCTTCCTCCTCCATTCTTTATATACTAGGTTTTTTATTCGTGGCCTTTAGTTAGTGTTTGGATGGTCTGCTTTCTTTGCTATGATTTTATTTTCTATGGTGACCTCTTTTTAGCCTTAGGACTGCTTCCATCTAGAGCAGTCCCTTTAAGGTATCCTGTAGAGGTGGTTTATGGGAGGCAAATTGTCTCAGCTTTTGCTTGTCTTGAAATTGTTTAATCTCTCCCTCAAATTTAAATTATAATCATGCTGGATACAATATTCTTGGTTCGAGACCCTTCTGTTTCATTATTTTAAATATATCATGCCATTCTCTTCTGGCCTGTATGCTTTCTTTTGAGAAGTCTGAAGATATTCTGATGAGTTTTCTTTTGTAGGTGATCTTTTTTCTCTCTCTAGCTGCCTTTAATTCTCTGTCCTTATCTTTGATCTTTGCCATTTTAATTATTATGTGTCTTGGTGTTGTCTTCCTTGGGTCCCTTGTCTTGGGAGATCTGTGGGCCTCCGTGGACTGCGTGAGTATTTCCTTCCCCTGTGGGAAGTTTTCAGCAATTATTTCTTCCAAGACATTTTTTATCCCTTTTTCTCTCTCTTCTTCCTCTAGTACTCGTATAATGCGATTATTGTTCCGTTTGGATTGGTCACCCAGTTCTGTTAATATTCTTTCATTCCTAGAGATCTTTTTATCTCTCTCTGCCTCAGCTTCTCTGTATTCCTTTTCTCTGATTCTATTTCATTAACAGTCTCTTGCATCTCATCCAGTTTGCTGCTAAGCCCATCAATCGCTTGTCTCATTTCTGCATTGTCTTTCCTGACTTCCCTCACTTCCTTCCTTAGCTCTTGCATATTTCTCTGTAGATCCATCAGTATGGTTATGACTTTTATTCTGATATCTTTTTCACGAAGATTGTGCATTTCCATCCCTTCCGGTTCCCTCTCTGGTGTTGTCTGTGTCTGGAGCTTTGTTTGTACCATATTCCTCTGTCTTTTCATGGTGATATAAGTGGTCGCTGGTGGATGCCACGTATGTCAGCTGGGCTCTTTAAGGCTTTTAAAAGAAAAAAGGAAAAGTAAAAAGGAGAAAAAAGAAAGAAAGGAAAAAGAGAAAAGAAAAATAAAAAGGAAAAGAAAGAAAAGAAAAGAAGTAAACAAAGAAACCAACAAACAAACAAAGAACAACAACAAAAAAAAACGCCTGCCAGGAGTAGATTCTGTGATGATGCTGTAGGTGGCGCTGCTGCTCCACCATTCAGGAGCCACGGTGTCGCCGCTCTGCAGGGCCCTTTGTAGCTCTGGCTGGGGTGCAAACTTATGGGAGGCTGCTGATCTCTGTGTAAAGTCTCAGTGTGGCTACTTTTTCCCAGTCGCCAGCCATGGGGTCCGAAATTCCCCAGGACTCCCAGCCTGCTGGGCTTAGTGTGCTGGTGCGATCCTGTTCCTCCTTTGGGCCTGTCTCATTAATACTGCTAAAAAAGCACGCACTTTTCTTTTGTCCTGGGGAGCCAGCTGGGAGGACTCCAGTGCGTTCCCCGGCTCAAATCCTGCACCTCTGACTCTCCAGTCTCTGATACACCATGCGTTGTGTGTCAGTGCTCCCAGCGGAGATCACCAGGGTTGGTTTTTTCGCGGGCCTCTGCTTCTACTCCCTCCTGGCTCTGAATCCTCTCTTCCTGCTGGTGCACTGGGGTGGAGGAGTGCTCAAGGTCCCGCCAGGTTGCATTTCCATATCTTACCCACTTCGCGGGGTGCCGAGTCCTCTCAAGTGTAACTGCAGACTGGGTGCCATCCAAAATCTCTGGTCTTTTAGGAATAGTTGTATTTGTTGTATTTTCATAAATATATATGGTTTTGGGAGGAGTCTTCCGCTGCCCTGCTCACGCCGCCATCTTCCCGAAACTCTGTGTGCCCTTTCTTTACCAAATAATCCAAGATTGAGCATTAACTTATTTTAATAGCTGTGTGAAAATGTGAAAAAATGTCAGAACACTATACTCATGTTACTTGCTATTATAAATCAAACTGTATGTTTGTAGAAACAGAGACATAATTCTGAGGATGATGAGACATCTATTTAGTTTTTAGAATTATCTTACCTTGTTAAAATTTAAGGGCAAAGAGGTTCTTCCAGATAAAATAAGTTATATTATTTATCCAGATCCTATTTGACATTATTTTTGTCCTGGATCAACTTGCCTTACCACGGAAATGCATTCTTTTAAGGAGTAAGGCTTTGATTTTAGGTTTACTAGGTTATGATGCAGAACTTCCACTTCTCATTAATATTACCTTACTGTTAATTGGACATTTAACTTCACACTCAGGGAATTTCTGTGAAACAGTATAGTCATTTAAGAAGTTGTGAATATAATTATATTGCAGGAAAATTACTGGAATGTAAGCTCCCAAATTAGAAAGCTAAGATTCAGCTTTAAGAGTTTTAGAGACAAGATAAACATAGAATTTTAGTGCACCAAATAATACTGTATTGGAAAGAGAAAAGAAACTCATAAGGCTGTTTTTGTGTGTGTGGGTCGGGGGTGGTCAGCGTAATTTGTATACTTTATCATAAAAAATAAAAGATAGTACTTTAAAAGTGTCACCTATTTCTCATTAAAAAATTAGAGGTGATATTTTACATGTGAATATGATGTTAAGATCATATCTTTACAGTGAGTTAAAGTGGAATATCATGAAACATTTTGACAGGCAGACTAGTTAATTTTGTCAGCCATTCCAGGTAATTGAGAGTCTTTCAGGAAGGTGACATGTAGGGAGCTTCTGTCATGACATGATTGGATGTGATTTTATCCAGCTGATATTAGTTAATGTAATAATCTAATAGGGGAGGAACAGCATTTTTGCCCCGTAGGGGACTAGACCCCATTACTCTATGTTTTACTTCCTAAGTGAATGTAGAATTGCTGCAGAGAGAAGGTAAATAGCCCAAGGTACAGAGGTGCTAAGAAGCCCAAACAGAACAAAAAAAATGTCATTGATATAACAAAGAAGTAATATCCTTGAAATTTCTCACTCTGATTAGATTTATAAATGAAACTGGCTGCCAGATAATTTTATATCATTTTCTGGTTAGAGAACATTGTATTAGTCACCTGGATGTGGTTTCCTAGACTTTCCCATGGAAAGGCCTCATCTGGACTTGATCTGACCCCATGGATGGCAATTGTTAGTTCCCACAAGCAGGGTTGCCTTATACCTGTGTGGTACCCGGCTGTCTAACCACAGTGGCTCTTTTGAAACCCATTTTTATCAGGCTACCTGTCTAGATTTGTAACCTCTCTTTTCTATTTGATACGGACATTGAGTATTTTGCTCTTTGGTAAAATTGTGACTGTTAGATGAGAATGCAGAACATAGTTTGAAACTGCTATGTGAGAAAATGAATTTGGTTTCTTTCTTTGATGTCAAAATGAATTCCTAAATCTATGACAGGCAAGCCTATTAGTGTTCTTTGTGCAGACAGAATGTCCTCTGGTCCCTGCTGAAGCTTCTCAGAATGCTCTAATGCTAACTTAGTTACCACCACTTGGTAATCTGTGCACTGTTTGACCATGGCTGCATCAGGCTGAGCCAAGTGGACGAGAATGGGATCCAGGTAAATGGACAGGATTGGGTCATGTGACCTGCTGAGACAGCACTTTGAACAAAGGCTCAGAGGTGGGACTAAGTGTCATATGAGATACAGGTGGTGGGGAGGAAGTGGGGAATACAGTCAGGAGATTGGTCTGGTTAAAGCAAAAAATAAATGTGTGGAAAGTGGACTCACAACCAGGGTGGTGATGCAGTTCTGCCAGTACTGGGTTCTAGGCAAGGAGTTTCAATGTGGGGTTATACGTAGACCTTAGGATGGATCGGAAATAAAACAATATATGGAGACCAGTGTAGCACTTTTATCATGTTCGAGGCTAGAAGCAATGAGAATGTGACTTGAGGAAAGAAAGCATATTTCAAAGCTATTATTAATAAAAAGAACAAGCAGTAGTTCATATATCGCCAAATTTATTGTCAATATGTACCACATACCTCATGGGATCATATTTGCCATCAGATAGTTATTACTGTAATTTTGAGATTAAAAAGCAACATATTAAAAAAGCTGTGATTAGGGCAGTGGCAGCTCCATGGAGGACACCTTATTATACCTAATTCAGACCACAGACAGGTCAGCCTGCGTGGAACTTCAATAAAAGGAAGGCAGCAGGCAAACTTTTCTTTTTATTCCAGTTGTCTCCTTTACCCAAGCTGGACTTCAGATGCCAGAGGATCTCCTTAGCACTCTGCCTTCTCGTTCTGGTGAGACCGACTCATCCTGAAGGACTATAGGTCATATGCTTGGAATGAGAATGTTACTATGTTGGCAGCTGGGGATTTGAATGTGCTAGACTTGGCTGGAGAACTACAGAAGTAATAAGGAGATAAAAGTTTTGAAACATATGACTCAGGGTTTTATGAAACTGGCTGTCAAGTAGTGAGTTTTAGAATGTTTCTCAGAGAGGGGACATTTGTCAGGTCACCTCTGGATACTGTACTTAGATGAGGGAAAATGTGAATCTCTGGTGCTTTCTTTGTCCTGTCCTCTGTGCAGCTACATCTAAGGGGAGCTTCTGGTTTATTCATTCCATATTTGCTCATACATTCAAGTTTTGAGCTTCTAAGCCCTCTGTATGTAGAAATAAATGGTAGAAATAGATTGTTAAATGGGTGCATAGAAGAGAAAGAGGCATCTGTGTGTGGACAGGGGTGGGGGAAGAAAGACACAAAGATTTCCTACAAAATGTGCCTTTTGGATTTAAGTTAAAGGAGGGCCGGTAGACATTAGTCAGATGAGAAAGGATGAAGGCAAGGACATTATAGGCTGAGGACAGAGCTTGAAGTCCATTATTATGTAGACATTTTGTTTTATCAGTGCAGAGAGATGCTTATAATGTCATCAGTACATTTGAGAGGTTTTATTCCATGAAAGCTTTCTTTTTCTCTCATTCAAAAATCAGTGAGTTGTGGCTTCATGTGAAGACTGACAGCAGCAGAAACTGGAGAAACTCCTTGAAGCAGTGTGACAGGTCATAGACTGTACCCTCGAGGAAACTGGAGGAATTGGTGGATCTGAAGTGTCATTGGAGGTGTTCTTGAAGGGGACAGAAGGGCTTAAAGAGTGCCTTACGTAAATTTCCTAAATCAACCTGTTTTTATCTGTTTCAGAGGATTTGTGAGGATGATTTGGTGAATATAAGGAATTTCTCACCCAGCTGAGAGGCACAAATGCTGATAAGGAGTTGGCCGCCCAATGGGTAATATCTGTGATTCTATTTTCTAAACAACTGCACAATCATCGAGTCCCGATAAAATAATCTGTGATAAAGAAGACATCTGTCTCAGGACTTCAGACTGTCTCCCTGGCGGAGAGTGCCTGCTCTCAGCAATACCTGCATATGAAAGACCCATCAGAGCCACGCACTGACTGGCATTAGGAGCCAGTAAAAACAAGAACCAACAAAAAAGGACTTAATATTGCCAATATGAGAAAACAGTATGTTTGTATTTGTTCAATGAACAACTTCATTAATTAGCTGATGTGCAAATTAGTTAAGCTAATGATAACTTTATTAGCTGTTAAAGTTTGGTTAACTCTTGTCCATGTTTGTTCAGCAGTAAGACAATAAAACTTCAGTGGCAACTCTCAACATAATATTAAATGAAAAGCCCTCTTCAAAGTGTTGCCTGATATTTTTCTGAGGTGACCTTTAGCAAATGTCATGCTTTGTTCTCTAGACATTGCAGCTCTGATTACGTACGTCATGTTACTGGGCTGAGTTTGTTCTCCTGGGTTCTTGTCCCTGCCGTAACAAAGAATTGAAAGGCAGGGACACAACAGTGAAATAGAGCAAAAGGTTTATTTGAATACACTCCAAGCCAGGAATGGGCCAGAGTCAAGGTAGACAAAGGCCCCTATCTGTTAGGCTAGGGCTAGGAGGAGCCTCTTTGACAATGTGGGCTTATTTGATTGACAGGTCCACCTACACAGCATCCCTCTCAGTGAGCTCGTCCTTTCCCATGATGAGGTGTGGTTTGGCCAGTTCTTAGTTCTGTTCGTTGTGCCCACACTGGGGTCTGGCTGGGACTAGTTTGGCCTGGCCCCAATAGACAGGAAGTTATATCTCCCTGCAAATCCTTTGTTTTCTTCAATGGGTCTCCTACCTAGGCAGAGTTTGAGTGTTTTTTTCTCTGAACCTTATATGTCCCTTCCCTGGGTGCTCATGTCTATCTTTCTACCTAACATTCCTAACCCTTCACACAGCCTCAACATCAAATTCCTAAGTTGTTCGTGACATGTCTTCAATTACAAAATGTTCTTTAAGCAAGGCTTGTATTCTAACATTTTGATTTTGCCATCTACTGTTAGAGTTAATCCAAACATCATTTTTATAAAACAAGAAATAGAAAGTTCTATAAGTCTCTATTTAAACACTTCCTAAAATCCCTTATTTAAATGCTATTCAAAAGTTAATGTAGTTTTTTGTAAAAGGGAGAAGGGAGCTAATATTCTTTGTCTATTTTGTGCCAGAGCCATGACATTTGTTTTCCTAATCAATTCTTGAAATAAACTCATGAGGTGAGTATTATTGTGCTCTATTCACAAAAGTAGAAGTTGAAACTCAGAGGTTAAACAGCTGCTCAAGGCCACACAGCTAATGCTGAGCAGTGGTTTGAACTGCCAAAGTTCTTCCTCATTCCTTCAGGCTCTCTCTATGAGAGGGAGGGAATCCCCAAACTCTGTGGTACTACGGGCTCTCCAACTGCAAAGACAAGTGTTATATATATTTACGTTTCTGGGAACAACTAAACACCTAGTGCCTCAAAATCACTGAAGTCAAACAACATGAAACAACAGAAGACCCTCCCAGCCTAACACAACTCCTCATTCCGTCCAACAAAGTATGAGATTTGAGATGTTTTGTCCAGTTTTAAAATACAAACAGGAAATGATATGACTTTAATCTAATTGCAGAAATAGAAAAATAAAATTATTAAAGCAAATAACACTCATTATACCAATACCCAAAGAATGGAAAGATTTATTTTGATTAGTTTTCCTCACCAGGATTCATATAATTATTTGGCATTTTAATAACATTTTTAGTTACTCACATCACATTTAATAACAAATACAAATGCTGGAAACCCTCAAAGTAATTATGGACACATAAGAAAACTAGGCACTCTTGTGGGGTTTTTTTTTCCTTTAATGGATGATAGTTAAATATTGTGCTAATGAGCCCTTAAAAGCATTTACAGAGTCTCTAAGATAGACACTTTCTATGGCGAGACCACACTGCAGTTAGTCAGAGGCAGAAAGACAAGAAAAAAAAGCAAAGGTCAAAATCAACAGCAAAACCTTAGCACAGGAGCCCCACATTTAACAAAAGGATAAGTTAAATGACTTTAAATACAAAAGAAAGTATGGTGTAGAATAAGCAAGTTCCCTGGAGCAGGGTTAAGTAAGGGAGCACTTAAACTGTGTATATTCCAATAGGAGCTCAAAATCTCACTAGGCACTATGGGAGTTTTACAGTTTCTTTAATTCCTGGGAGAGTCTCTTTTTCCTTCCCTCCTCTCCCCTGTCCTCCCCCTCCTTGGATGAGGTTGGGTAAAGATGCATTCCTGGGCCATGTGTGGATGCTGGAGGTCTTGCTTGAGGATAATTGGAGTTCTCTATTTGCAGCTCAGGACTAGGCTAATAGATGTTTATTATCCTGGGGAAAAAATAAGCTTTTGTGACTTTTTTGGTCAATTTTTCTGTGAATACCTTAGCTTTTGCAAAGGCCACTGCCATCAAGGAATGAGAGATAGTGTTATTGTTTCAGTTAAGACTCCTCACCCACCTGAAAGAATTCATTTGTCTGTGTTTTTCAAGATTAAAAAAAAAGTAGCTTTAAAATTTATATTACTACTAGTTGTAGGAAATTCAAAACCCAGAAGAGTAAAATAAGAAAAATAGCATCTACAACCTTATCATTCATAAGTATTTTAACATATTTACATATTCATTATATTTATTTAATCTATCTCTTTATCTCCATATATGCAACCATAATAACCCCCTTACTTTGTGCCAAGTCTGGCATATGAATGCAATAATAAACAAAGCATATAGGATCCATGCTCTCAGGGCATCTACTGTGTGTTTTGGGAGAAGGCACAGATAAATATTAAGCAGATAATAGCACAAGTATATAACTGCTGCTGTGATTCAGTGGTATGGAGAAAAACAGATGACCCAAGGAGATATTTAGTGCTTCAGATTTTTATGTTGAAATGGCAGTAAACAGTGGGGTGTGGCTGTGGGTCCAGAGGAGTGGTCTATGCTAGTAAAATATATTTGGGGGTCCTCAAACCACATGGTAGTTAAGTTACAGGTATGGCTAAATGCGTGCTGCTGAGCTTTTTCTTCTCCTTTTGTTTTTTAAAAGTCAGTTCCTCACTTAAAGGCCGTTAAAGTTGTTTTAAATATTTTAAAACATTTTTGTCTCACAGTTGATTACCTCATCTGTAATGTAGATGAAATAACATGTATCAGTTAGGATTGGGCTCCACTCTGTGTAACAGTGACTTGAATATACAGGGGTTGCTTTTCTTCATGTATATGGAGTCTAGAGATGGCTCTCTGGAGCTAGTATGTTGGCTCCACAGTCATCAGGGTTCTAGACTTAGAACATGATTTAGGACCTTAAGGTTGCCTCATGATCCAAGAATAACTGCTATACCACCAGCCATCACACCTGCAACCTGGAAGCAAATATAAAGCAGAAGAGAAGGGCACTGTCCACCCAGTTACAAGAGAAGTTTGAAATATCTTTTAACAGGGCACTTTGACACTTGTAAGAACATCTCATCTCATTTCTATTAGTAAAAAAGAAGTGAAGAAGGAATATATGTAAGCCGCTGTATTTCTCTGCCTCAGAACATGTGGAGATTTGGTTTAACAGGCCCTGATGTTAGTGGGCCTTGTTACCTTTAAAAATCTCTTAATGAAGAATAAATGGCATATTGAAAAGGGTGTTTTGTAAATGTTATGCAGTCTTAGCGATTATTATTTCTAAAGAAAATGATGAGCTCTGTGAGTACTTGAAAAGTAGTTCAATTTTTGTTGTAAGAATTGACAAACTACTTGGATTTCAGAAATGTAAGAATTGAAAGACTACTCAGATTTCAAAATTATTGCTCTAGAAATAAATTATTCTTTTAAACATAGAGTATTGCTTTTCCATAGATACACTGAAATGTAATTTCGTATGTTGCATTCCTATTTAATATTACATTCTGGGCATTGTCCCGTCTTCACATAATACTCATAGCCATCAATGTTAGTGGCTGTATAAAACAACAAAACCATTATTTTTTAAATATATTTCAGTGATTTTTATGAGTGTAGCAGTGAGCTCACTTCCTTTTTTCCTTTCATTCATTCATTATTGTATTACCTTAAAATTCCAGAAAAGTATTAAAAGTTGGTGAGAGAAGGCAATTTTTTTCTTTTCCCTCATTTAAAGGGGCAGTTTCTTATAATGGGAGCTATTGATATACTCATGTTCTCCAAACTTTTATGTAGTGTATTTGTTACCTTTCATAGTTGTAGCATCTAATGAGATGCTTTTAATTTTGTTCATCAGTATGGAACATTTTATCTGTGCATTTCCTAATGTTAGAAATTTACATTCCTTGAAAAAATTAACTCTTGATAATTTTCTTACAATGCTATTGTCTACAGTTTGAAATAATTTCACTTACAACTGAAATTTTATTTAAAATTGAGATTAGTCTATTATTTCCTTGTGGCATGATAATAATAGGAACATATATATTTTTTACCATGTGCCATTTATTATTTGAGCATTTTTCATAATTGTGATCCTCTTAAGGGCTTCGAAATTTGGAATATTGTTATCCCCACTTTATAGTGATTGCTGAGGCACCATTTCTATTACAGTGGAAATCAGTGTTAAATTAGCTTCATAAAATAGAGTAGTTCCTTTTTAAATGCTCTGTAATATTTCAGAGGGCATGGGGATGAACTGCGCTCCTGAACATTTGAATGAAGTCACTAATAAAACCAAGTTCCTCCAAAACTTTTGGGTAGAAGATTCTTTTATTATGATTTCAATGTCATTCATAGTTATAGCTCAACAGTCTTTGCTGTTTTGCCACGAGTTAATGTTGGTATGGTAGGAAGTGGCTATGTGCTCAGGAATGCTGTGCATCTTTCAGGGAGTCCAGCACACATATGTAGTTAACTCTTGTAGTTAGGTGGCCTTGCAGTTTGGCCAGTGGACTGTGGATAGAGACGATGTACACAAGTTAGTTCCACGACTGCCTTACGATGGTCCACATGCCATTCATCGTTATCCTCTCTTGTGTAGATGGCGCAAGTGGAGGAAGGATGTCAAAGCCACTGTCTAAAGAAAGGCTGCCCGGGAGTTGTCCAACCCATACTGAGTTTGCTGTGAGTAAGAAACTTTTACTGTTTTGAACCCCTGAGACTTTGCATTGCTTGCTACCGAAGCTAACATTATTTAATCTGATTAATATATTCAGTAAATAAAAGTTTGCCAGAAAACTGGACATCTTATCAATACTTTTATTAGCATGGGTTATAAATTTCTTAAAATTTTAAGTCTTTGTGTTTTTTTTAAATCATGTTTTTGTTATTCCCAATTTGCTTATTATTTGTCTCTATTTCTACCTTTTTACCTTGCTAAAGGTAAGTTCATTTTATTTCATTGCCTCTGGGTGTGGTTGTAACACGGCCTGTGCTCTTTCTCCTCCCTCCCTTTCTCCCCTGTCTCTTTCCTTCCTACATCTCTCCCTTCCTTCATTCCATCCTTCACTTCAACCTAATAATATTTTCTTTGTGGCAGAACATTTGATTAATATTTTTAAATGTTCTACATAGGCTAGAGAAAATATGGGCACTGTTTATAATATTAGCAAATATCACGAGTGACTTACCAATTCTTTTTGGTTAAGTGTATTATTCAGTGTTATGTATTTTCCATTCGATTTTGGTGTGTCAATGCCCTTTTAAATTTAAACAGTGTTTGATTTAGTTCTTACTCCTATGTCCTGAATTTACTTAATTTATTCTTCTTAAAAATTGAAATATATTTGACAAATAACATTGTGTAAATTTACGGGGTATAACTTGTAGATTTTATACCTTTATATATTGCAGTTTGATTGACATTGTAGTGTTAGCTAGCACCTCTATCATATCACAATTACCATTTCTCTTTCGTGGTGGGAATAATTATGATCTAGTCTCTTAACAAGTTTGATGTTTATAATACCATATTGTTATCTATACTCACTATACTGTGCATTAGATCTCCAGGACTTAACTATTAATTGTAAGTTTATACCCTTAAGCAACATCTCTCTTATTTCCCTATCCCCTAGCCTTTTATAACCACCATTCTATTCTGTTTCTATGAGTTCAGCGTTTTTTAGATTCCAAAGAAGTATGAAAGATTTGTCTTTCTCTGTCTCACTCATCATATTGATCATAATGTCCTCAAGATCTGTCCACATTGTCACAAATGGCAGGAATTCCTTCTCATGGTTGAATAATACTCCATTGTGTGTGTGTATGCATGTGTATATATATATTTATACACACATACACACACATATATATGAACACACACATATGATATCTTCTTTATTAATTAATTCATTCATCCATTGATGGACATTTAGGCTGTGTCCACATCTTGACTTTTGTAAGTAATGCTGCAATAAGCATGGGAGTGTCTATCTCTCTCGTTATGTTGTTTTCCATAGTGGCTGTACTAACTGACATTCCTGCCAACAGTGCACAAGGGTTCCCTTTTCTCTACATACTTGCTAACATTTGTTATCACTTGTCTTTTTGATGACAGTCATTCTAACAGGTATGAGGTAATATCTCATTATGGTTTTGATTTGCATTTCTCTGATGACTAGTGATATTGAGTACCTTTTTATATACTTATTGGCCATGTGGATGTGTCATTTTGAAAACTAGTTCCTCAGCCTATTTTTTTGATTGGGTTTTACTGTTGTTATTAAGTTATGGGAGTTCTTTATATATTTTGGATGTTAATGTGTTATCTATCATTTGCAAAGTTTCCTCCTATTTAGCAAGTTGCTTTTTCACTTTGTTGATTGTTTTTCTACAGTGCAGAAGCTTTTAAGTCTGGTATAGTTCCATTTGTTGATATTTACTCTTGCTGTTTAGTGCTTTTGGTATCATATCCAAAAATAATTGCTGAGACTAGCATTGAAAAGTTACTTCCCTATGTTTTCTTTTTAGGAATTTTATAATACCAGGTCTTATGTTTCAGGTACCAGGTCTTACATTACCATTTAAGTTAATTTTTTATGAGTGGTTTTGATAGTGGTCCAGTTTCATTTTTGTGCATGTGCTTCTCATTTTCCCAAGACCATTTGTTAAAAAGACTATCCCTTCCCTACTGGTGTTTTGGGCTTCCTTGTCATATATTCCTTGTCATCAAATTCCTTGACCACTTATGCAGAGCTTTAATTCTGGGTGCTCTATTCTCTTCCATTATTCTGCATGTCTATTATTATACCTGTACCATACTTTTAAATTACTGTAACTTTGTAGTATAGTTTGAATCAGAAAGTATGATGCTTTGGTTGTTCTTTTTTCTGATAATTGCTTTGGCTAGGTCCAAAGTTATCAAAAGGAAGGAAATAAAGATCAGAGTGGAAATAAATAAACAGTGACCAGAAAAATAATAGAAAAGTGCATCTAAATTAAAAGCTAGGTTTTCAAAAAGGTAAAACTGAAACTTGTAACTAGACTAAGAAATTCAGCTGTTTAACATTTTTGCCAGTTTGATGAGTGATAGATATTTTGCATTTTTATTATTTCTGTTGATACTGAGCATCTCTAAATATATTAATATATTTGTCATTGCTGTTTCTCTTCTGTGCGTAGCTCATCGATAATTTTCCCATTTTTCTACTAGGTTTTAAATGATTTGTGTAAGTTTATGTCACTCACAATGTAGTTGAATCTATTATTGATTAAGTGTATTAAAATAAATATTTTGGCTGCTTATCTAACTTTGTTCCTTTTGTCATAAAAAAGTTTTAATACTGATGTTCAAATTTATTTTCTCTTTTGTTCTTTGAAATTCCTATTTAATAGTTTCTAGCTCTATATCGTGAAGATACTCTTGTTTTCTTCTAACATATTGTGGTTGAATTTTAGTCATCAGGTGTGATGCATCTGGATTTCATTTTATTTTTGTTCTGTTGTGCACCACCAGTCTTACCTGTTCTACCAAACATACAGACTTACCAAATTCTCACATATTCAAAAAATCTATTTCTAGAGAATCTATTCTATTTCATTGTCTGTTTATCTATGTGTAAAACCTACACTATTTTATCTACCACAGCCCTATGACAAATCTTGCTATCAGGTGGAAGTGAGTAGTTGAGGGGATGTTTAATCATTCTTCAAAATTGCCTTCGCTGTCCTTTTACCTTCCATATGAATTTTTAAATGAGCTTGTAGTATATTACAAATAAAAATCTGTTGGGTTTTTCATTGGAATGTAATGAAGTTGGTAGATTAATTTGGAGGAAATTACCATCTTTCCTTGTCATCCATAAAGAAATCCTATGTTTTGTTTTATCATCTTCTATACCCTTCAACAGAATTTTAGAATTTCCTTATAAAAATCTTATTCATTGTTAGATTTCTTTCTTGGTGCCTTAAAATTTAGTTGTTGGGAATATGATATGTTTTTTTCTTTATTTTTTCTTAATATATTTTTATTAGTTATGAACCTATCCATAGAGCTTTATATGAGCATAAATAAATAAGAATCTGTATGAATATGCCTAAGTCTTTTAAACTCTCCAAGGTTCAGTTTTCTTATGTATAAAATTCAGATTGAAAACATGTTTCACAAAGTATGAATCATTCAAATTAAATTAATTCATCTAGATATGTGAACAAAGATAATTGGCATGTGTTAATGTTTTTAACCTCTCCTTTCTATAATGCTACATTTTAAAGAAGGAATGCTCAACCATCTAATAGCACAGCTACTAAAAGTGTGAGAGTTAACTAATTTACACATTGGGATATAATCATAATTTGTCCCAAATTTATTCCTTTGCCTTCTGGAAGCAGCCCTTGAGGACTGGTCTTGGAGTAATTAGAAGTGCCCCACACAGTGTATTGATGTGAGGTAGAGAAGACAGCTTTAGGAACATTATCTCACCTGGGTTCCAGTTCCCTATTAGGCTATTAACTGGCTGATGTTAGTCTAGTCATTATATCCCTGTGGGACTCAATGTCTTAATCATAAGTGAAGAATTTTGATTAAATGGTCTACATAATTCTTTTCAGCCCTTAAACTTTATGATTCTATCATATGATTCTATCATATCTTTTTCAGGAAATAACAATGTAGATGCTTACAACTTAGATTTATATTAACTTTTCAAACTTGTAGCCTAAATGGCCTTTCTGTGCAGGCGGCAAAGACCAATACATCATGAATCTTTTTATTTCAACTTTCTCAGCTCAGGATTTGGGCAATTAAAAAATCCAAATAATTAGCTTTGTAAAATGGTGTAAGTACACCAAGTAGAGATTTCAAACTGGATTTTAAAAAGGACTCACAAATGCATTGTCTACAAGTGTACACTTTAAATATAGTGACATAGATAATTTAAAGAAAAACAATGGAAAAGATACACCATTGAAATCCTAATTTTAAAAAAGCTATACTAATATCAATTATTGTACACTTTAGAAGAAGGAAAAGTATTGCAAGGAAAGAGGACATTACCTAAAAATAACAGAATTAATTCACCAAGAAGACATCACAATCCTAAATATGTATATACCCAACAACAGAGCTTCAAGATATATAAAGCAAAACAGATGTAAATGAAAAAATAAATAGAAAGATTCATGATGATAATTTGGAGACTTCAACACCCTTCTCACATTAAGTGGTAGAACAAGAAGAAATCAATACTATCAGTCAACTTGACTTGATTATAGAAACTCCTCCCAACAACAGGAAAATATATTCCTTTCTAGTGTATCTGAAGCATTCACTATGGATATCTGGGATAATAAAACAAATTTTGATCGACATAAATCAAATTTAAAAGGATTGAAATCATACAAAGTATATGCTTTATGATGGAGTCAAACTAGAAATTAATAACAGAAAAATGTTTGGAAAATCCCTGAAATATTTAGAAATTTAACAAGACAATACCTAAACCATGCTCCAGAGAAGTTACAAGAAAAATTAGAAAATATTATTAAATATTAGAAAGTATTATTAAATAAAGGCAAAACACCATGTATCAAAATTTGTGGAATTAAGCCAAAGTAGTGTTTAGAATAAAATTTGTAGCATTCAGTGCTTACACTTTAAAAAGCAAAGGGCATCAAATCAATAATCTACGGTCCCACCTTAATAAATTAGAAGAAATAAACCCAAATCAGCAGAAAGAAGAAAATAAGAAAGATAAGAACAGAAGACATTGAAATTCAAACTAGAATTAAAAATAGAGAAAAATCAATGAAATAAAAACCTGGTTCTTTTAAAGATTAATAGAATAGATAAATACTTAGCTAGATTGACCAAGAAATAAAGAGACAAGACATAAAATGTCAATTTAAAGATTAAAAAAGGGAAAATCACTATAGATCCTACAGGTATTAAAGGGTAATAAAAGAATACTATAGCAAGTTTATGTCCATAAACTTGACAAATGAAATGGGGCAACTCCTTAAAAGAAAAAATTGACACTGAAGAAGAAATGGATAACTTTAATAGTTTGGTATCTCTTGAGGTAGTTAAATTTGTTTAAATCTCTCAATAAAGAGGAAATCTAGGTTCAAATGTTTTTACTGTTGAATTCTATCAAATTTTAAGGAAGAATTAATATCAGTTCTATGTAATCTCTTCCAGAAAACAGAAATGGGGATAACCGCTCCCAAGTCATTTGAGGAGACTGTAAATATCCAGATACCAAGACAAGACACAAACATTACAAAAAAAGATAACTATAGGTCAATGTAGCTCATGAATACAGATATGCAAATTACTCAACATAGTATTACCACATTCAGCAATATACATAAGAGGACAATATATCATGAACAAGTGGGATTCATACCATAAATGCAATACTGCTTCAGCAACCAAAAAAAATAAATCAATATAATTTATCATATTAACAGTCTACAGAGAAATAATTATTTGATCATTTGATGCAGAAAAAGCATCAGAGAAAATTAAAGAGTCATACTTGATAAAAACTTTCAACAAAGTATGTGTAGAAGGAAATATCCTCAAGCTGATAAAATGTGTGAGGAAAACCTATAGCTAGAATTATATTTAATGGCGAAAGACTGAACAGTTTCTTCCTAAGATTGAGAACAAGTCAAGCTTACCACTCTTATTCAAAATCATAATAGAAGCCTTAGCTAGTGCATTAAGAAAAAAAGTAATATGCATACAGTTGGAAAGGAAGAAAAAAATTCTTCCATTTGACATGATCGTTAATGTAGAAAATACCAAGGAATTTACATAAAAGATTCTCCAAATAATGTGAGGTTAATGAAGTTACAGATTCCATGCCAATATACCAAAATCAATTTTTATACAAGAAATGAACAACTGGAATTTGAATTAAAGTACTATTTACACTATCATACAAGCACACACAGAAGAAATACTTGGTAGGATTTGTATGTCAAAAACTACAAAATACTTATGAAAGTAATCAATAAATACCTACATAAATGGAGACATGTACTGTGTTGATAGATTGAAGACTCACTATTAAGATGTCAAATGTCCCCAATTCATTTACAGATTCAATAAAATCCCAGTAGAATTTTTTTAAGGTAATGGTAAAAGTATAAAATAGCCAGAAACAATTCTGAAAAAGAACAACATGGAAAACCCATATAGCTTTAGTTCAAGATAATATAAAGTTACAGTAAGACAATGTCACACTGGTGAAAAGGTAAAGATTTCAGAAATAGAGGTTTTAGAAATAGTCTCACAAATATTTGGTCAATGGATTTATGATGAAGGTGCAAAGGTAACTCACAGGGGAAAGTGTTATCTCTTTAACAAATGGTGTGATGTTGGAAAATTAGACTTTGCCTATGCAAATTAATTAAAAATAAGTAGATAGATTAACCCTGACCCAAATCTCACATCCTATAATAAAACAAGCAACCAATCTCAAAATGGATCATGGATCATAGGCCAAATTGTAAAATCTAAAACTACAAAACTTCTATAAGAAAATATGGGAGAAAATCCTAGTGACTCTGAGTGAGGCAAAGAATTCTTAAAGATAATAGCAAAGCCATGATCCATAAGAGAAAAAAATGATAAATTGGATTTAATCAAAATTAAAAACTTTTGCTCTCTGAAAGAGACTATTACAAGAATGGAAAGAGGAACCACAGACTGGGATGAAATATTTGCAAATCTAGTATCTGACAAAGGAGCCCTATACAGAATACACCAAGATGTCTCCAAATTCAGCAATAATAGAATAACCAATTGAATAAGTGAGCAAAAGATTTGAAGACAATTCACAAAAGATAACATACGGGTGACAAATAAGCACATGAAGATACTCAACATCATTAATTATCAGAGGACTGCAAACTAAAGCCATATTGAGATGTCACTGTGTACATATTAGAACAGCTGAAATAGAGAAAAACCTGAAAATATCAAGTGCTTTCAAGGTTTCTGAGCAGCTGGAATTCTCAGCCATTGCTGCTGGGAACATGAAGTGATACAACCATTTTGGTAAATGTTTGAAAGTTTTTTATAAAGTTAAACATGTAATATGACCCAGAAATCATACTACTATGTATTCATTTTAGAGAAATATTTATTCACACAAAATCCTGTACATGAGTGTTTATGACATCTTTGCTGATCATCTCCCTAAACTGAGAACAACTTAGATGTCTTTTAATTGGTGAACGAACAGATGCTTTTTGTATGTCCATACAGTGGGCTAGCACACAGCCATGAAAAGGAAACAAGTGATGCATGCCACAACATGGACGGCTCTCAAATGCATTACCCGACATGAAAGGAGCCAGGGTCTGAAGGGTACATACTATTATGACTCCATTTGTACGACACAGAAAACATCAAACTAGAGAGAAATAAATCAGTGCTGCCAGGGTTCTATGGTAAGGAAAGCGTGTACCCGGTGATGTCATGATGGCGTTTGGGGGGATTTAATTTTTGTATGTTTAAGTTAAAATATATATGATTTGTTAAATAGATGACCATTACTTTTTTTTTACATTTGAAAATATACTTAACTGTTTCTCAGAAGTCATTTGTAGCAAGATGAACCATTGTTTTATACACAGTTAAGAAAGAAAAAAACTATATTGTACCAATTATTAAACTATAATGTACCAATAATTATATATCTTGACTTCAGATTTGTCATAGTGTGAAAAAAAGTGTACTGTCAAATATATATAATATAATATTCACAAATTGGAATTTATCCTTCATCAAGTCACATCTCCTAGTTTTTGATTTTGAGAAATATGTAGTAGAGGCTTCTACCAGAGAGATCGCAAATCTGTGGCGGGCTAAGAGTCAGGGAGCAAGGGGGTAGCTGTTTCAAACCAGGACTAGAGTAAGTATAAACAGGCAGCACCAGGGAAGCCACGTTTCTTGGGTGTCCAAAAATTCTGCCAGTGGTAACCAGGCAACCGGACGTCCATCCTTGGATATTTCCTGAGTCCCGTACAAATTGGATTATTTTTCATTATTCCAATCTAAAGACTAAAGCTACTATGTTAGTTCATAAAATGTCTACTGTAGTCATTCTTTATATAATTGAGAGAAAGGAGAAAATAAACCTTACTTCAAACTTAAAAAAAACAACAAAAGAAATACATTAAACTAGAATTGTCATTTATAAACGTGCCTCATTTAAAGGAATTCAATAGATGAATTAGACGAATTCATAGAAATAGATGAATTAGAGTAGGTTTGTGATGGGGACATCTGATTACTTATCTTAAATAATCATTCATCAGAGTTCCTTTAAATAGTAGGTGCTCTGCAATGTTTTTTTAATACTTAATGTTGGCCAAATTTGATTTTCAAGTGTTTCTCTAAGAGCGTCTAATGTGAGATTCATCTGTAGATGAATAACAGAGCTTTGTGCATCTTATGTAGAATATGATAAATTGCCACACACTGTAGTGGAGCGTATATAGTTGACAGAGACTGCTTTGAACCCTAGAGGGATTACTAATTTGGGATGCAAATACAACAGGATTTGTTCTGGAGACAACAGAAAAACTTGGCGTCTTGGGAGAAACAACAGAGACTGCGGAATTTGTAATTATTTCTAAATTAGTACCTGTACTTTATGATAGTAATAAACAGGCTAATTTCACACTGTCACCTTAGCGTTTGATATATATTGTATACAAAATGAAGATGAAATGAATAGATTCAATGAAACAAATACTGGGAAAATTGTTTAGCTCATAATTTTTGAATGATCAATGCCAACCAAAACTGCCATTTCTTTAAGATGTATCAGGTTTTATGACATTAATGTGTTCCTAAAGAGCTCAAGCCAATGTTCTGTAAAAACATTGTAAGATAAATCTAGAAAGAATCCTTCAATAAAATAATGAAACCTTTTCTAATATAAGTTTTTATTTAACAGTGTTGCTTGTTTATATGTTGCATGTTGAATTTTCTTCATGGGGCTTAACAATATTCACAGACACAGGTAGGTACTTCAGCTTCCTTATTTTCTGCATCCTTATCTGTAGCTGTTTCCATGAATACAAATGGAAATATTTTTTCAAATTCTAATGAGATATTAGAACCAAACAATGTGAAGTATTCTATCCAGTAAAAATACCTTGGAGTTTCCATTCCTAAATAGTGAAATGTTGCAAAAATGGTAGAAGAAATTAAAGGCAGAAAAAAGCAAGGAAGTGTAGCAGGTGCTCAATATACATCCATTTATTAATGCATATGCCAGAGGATCGCATTGTACTATGCATTTGGAGAAGTCATTAACAAAGCAATTGCCTATCAATTTAACATGAATTAGTAGATCTCACTGGTCTGTGTTTTCACACCCAGTAACAGAATGGTTCTGAGCATCATGATACTATTCATTTCTGTTCTTAACATATCAGACAAGCTTGTTCACAAACCATAATCATTGTAACAATTTCTTGTTTCTGCTTGTGTATGTTGTCCACGAACAGTTATGACCATAGGTTACAAAGTACTGTTCTGCAGCCAGTGACTTAGATATAGACTTTAAAATGTCAAACCTTAAAAACACAGAAAATGTAAATATTCATAAACTATTTCATATTCAAAATCCAACCTAGTTATATTTTATGTATGAAGCTGTATTAAGTTGCTTTCCTACTGCATCTGATGCATCTTGGGCTTATAAATAACATAAATTACACAACTGTAAGCAATTTCTTTAGACTGTATTTTACATTTTTCATTAAATAGATGAAGACATGACTTTTTGCTCCAGGTGCAATACAAGTAATGCTGCATTCAGTAAAAATCATTGAATATTTTTGAAAGGAAAACATTTAACGGATTATAGTGCTAAGTAAATAAGGAGCTAGTCATAACTGTCAGAGGGAAAACACTAACAGTATAGTTACTTATCATAGGTAATTTTAAGAAATGAATCTTCTATCACATTTCTAACCCCTTAATCCTATGACTTTCTAAAGAATGAAATTTGATAAAGCCAAGACATAATGATGGTAGGTGGCAAATGTATCAACTTACCTTTTTTAGAAATGTGATGTAACCTTGGCAGTTTTAAAGAACAAAGTTTGTCAATATATCAAACATTGTTAACAAACTCTATTTAGCATTGCTTCATATAAGTTTGCTTTAATAGCATTTCTTCACAGTGATATTTCAGAAAGGTTGGAGACTGGTCGGCATAAAATATTTCCCACCTTTTCTATTTTAATTTGTATGCAAAAATCATCACAATATATCTGCAACTATAAAATTACAAACACTTTCTAGAAGTGATGCTATTTCTAGTTATGATAGAAAAGGGTATTTGTCAGACATCTACAATGAGGTAAGTCTAAATAAAACAGAATTTGAGTAACAAATGCTTTCTGATATGTGGGCGATACAAACTAATTTAACAAAGACAACTAGTAGACAAATTCAAAAGATAAACTGTTTTTTAGTTTGTTTAATGGGTGAGGAATTGGTAATGAAATGAAACATTTTAAAAGATATTCTGCATATTTCACTTTACATCATAATTTTGGCACTTCATGGAACATTTATTTCCCAAAGACCAGAATTGGTATAAAAGTTCAGCAGGTTTTTCACACACCTTGTCGACATTGTACGTGAGTACTGGCAAACACTGAAACATAGTGAAAGAAACATTCCCATTATCTGCACATGCACGCAGTAGTCAAACAGTTGTAGTTGATGAATCCTCGGAGATGATATCTTGAAGCACTGGTCTCAAGCACTCTCTACAGCAGATCTCGTTTCAGATTTAAGTCTTACAAATTCTTTAGCCACATCATCGCTGGTCCTCTGAGAGAGTATTCTAAGGATAGTCAAACCAGTTTCATCCATAGTGACATTTTTCAAAAGAGGATACCATGCCCCACAGCTTCCCTTTTCTGCTATATTTTGTAGCTGAATGACTGTCATTCCGATAATTCGATCTTCTCGGGCAAAGCAGTAATCCTTAACTGAGAGATGGAGTTCGTAGGCCCCTGGGTGGTTTTCATGACTCAGAATGCTGTGTGGATTAAAAATAGGAATTTTGAGTAAAAACTTTACATCACGTAGGGATCAAAATGGTTCTAAAATACTTTTGAAAATTTTGTGTATTGCTCAGAATATTATACTGGCAAATATAGTATCATTGTGTTTTCACTCTGATGAAATATCATTCAAATTTTACTTAGATTGTCTTACACAAAAGATACATATAATCTAACTTACTAATGATGCACATCTGTTTCTCAGCAGCCCAAGCTTCCAAATTCCTTCCTTTTCTAAGTGACTTTTGGATCAAACATTTTCCAGCCACACTTTCATTTCTGGGTGACACTGACAACTAAACTGTGTACTCATTTTGGGGACAATCTGAGATAACATGAAAGAAAGCAGAAGCCTGGTGAGTAAGGATAGGATAGCAAAATATGATAGAGCCAGATATTCTTGTGAATTATAATGTATCAGTATGCTGCCTTTTTCTAGAATCATGGTGTTGGTAGCTCACAGTGTTATATCTGAATTTCTCATGATTCAATTAATTCTTAGAACCTTTTAGAAGGTTTTTTAATTGAGTCAAGATTTTTGTGTCATTTAGAGAAGATGGGTGGAATCTTGTGAGGTGGTGTATTAGTAAGGACTATTAATGTGTTTAATTCATTAGAACCCTTTTAATAGATGTGGTAAGATAGTTAAGTTTTAATGAATGGCAAGAGAGTTGAGAATTCAGCAGAATGCTAAATGGAAATCAAGAATGCAAAACAAATGAGCAAAAAACCAAACCAGTAAGTGACTGATTTGGTAAATGTGCATGTGCGTCTAGGTATGTAAGCCTCTCAGACTTGGCCCTCTGTCCAGCTCTCTTCTGTATCCATCCCTCGGTCAGCTCATCTAAATTTATGGAATTAATCACATGTATATGCAGGTAATTCTCAAGCTATATCTAACTCCATAGTTGATGTCTCCTTTTGGTTAAACAGTAATCCTTCCCAAATTAATAGATTTAAAACAAAATTTTGGATCTCCTCAACTTCTGTCGCTATTCCCCTAACTCGGTAATCACTATCTACCCAAAAACTTATGCCAACAACCTAGGAGTGAGTCATCCTTAATTTTATCCAGTGCCAGGTAACTTCCATTTGTCCCAGTGGATCTACTTTCCATTGTTCTCCTTGCACCTTGCAATAGAATGTTGACTTGTAAGGGCCACATCAGTAGAGTTTCTCCATGCTCTGGCTTCCTATTGGTTTTGGCCAAAAGGGAGTTCCATCAAGAACTCAAGAAGTAATGATGAGACTGAGGTCATCTTTTATTGCCCTGGCACCTTAGCTGGCATGCTGCTTCCCTCTGTGGAAGGCCACCACTCCTTTTAAGGTGGCTGGCTATGCATGAAGTTTTCACTTTCCCAATTTTAGTAACAGTTCTTCCTCTTCTTCCTTCAGGAGCAGTAGGGGGAATAATCTAGTTACTACTAGCCCCAGGTTACATCACTATTGCTTGAAGTCCCTCTATTTCTCACATCTTTGTAAGTTCTTTTGTAAATAAGTCTGTCTTGAATTACCCTAAATTAAATGTTCTCAGGAACCTGATTTATATATTCTTTCCCTCATGTTCTACTCCAGTCCACTGCAGTTCTATGGAATCTACTTCCATACATATCCAGAATCTTCCCACTTCTTTCCATCTCCCTACTACTTAACTCCATTTCCCTACTACTATCTGGTCAGTCATTATTATCTCTTGCCTGCATGATTGCAGTGGCCTTCTAACTTTTCTTTACAAGTTTATTCTTGCTTTCCTATAATTATTTTTTTCTATATAGTAAGCAGAATAATCATTTAAAGATGTAAATCAGGTTGTTCATGCCTTCATCTAAAAATCCTTCAAGACCTCCTATTGAACTTAGAATGTAACCTAGTCTCCTTCAGCCTGACTGTAAAGTCCTGTGTGATATGGTACCTGTACCCAGACCACATCTTCAAACTCATTTATCTCACTCCCTCATCCATTATGTACTGTTTCTTAATCAGGCCGGGCATGCTCCTGCCTTAGAATCCTTGCACTAACAATTTTTCTTGGCCTGAAATGCTCTCACCCATCTTTCCTGCATGACTGGTGTTTTATTTTCTCAGGTTTCAATTTGAAAGTCAAACTCTCAGAGAGGCCTCCCTCAACACCCAATCTGAGCATCCAACCAATCGCTATTACATCGCCCAGTTTTAATTCTCTGCGAAGTACTCACTATCATATGATACATTTTTGTTTATTTGTATTTTATTTATCACATGTTCCCCACCTCTACAAAGTGACACCCATTAGAGCAGAGACTTCCTACTACATGTGCCCCGTGGTTATGATACTGCCAGCGGCAGTGGGGAAGGAACAGCTGCTGAGCGAATGGGAGGGAGCTACAAACATAGTCTTCTTCATTGGCTTGTGATGGGAGATGAACAGGAATACTTAACCCTTCAGGTTTTGCTTTCCTTATCAAAGCCCTGTGCCTTTCCTACCCTGAATCTTTCAGTCAGTTAGCTGTGCAATGGCTGTCTCCTGGCAGAATAAACGAGTTGGGTCACGACTTACAACTGAAAGGTTTCGTTGTACTTTGGTGACCATGTGTTGCTTTTGGTCTTTGTGCCTTGTTTTCTCTTCTTGTCTCCGAGGTTGGGTCCCAGCACGCAGACCTCCACAAAGGGGCGGAACATTGCAGTAGTCTGCCAGTTGAGGTCATTAATAGCAATCACTAAAAAACGAAAAGGAAACGGGAAAGGATACAAAGTATTAGCAAACAAAAAGATGTATGGAATCTTAGCCTCTCCCTTTGGTCTTTAGAGTGAGTTTTTACTTCTAAAAATGATATAATGAAGTCGTGACTCGCACTTGATAGTGCCCTAATCCATCGACAAGAACATTGCCTCATGAGAACACGTTGCCCTCCCTGGAACGCGCATTTGACAGGGCTTTCTGTTCAAAGCTGTGTGGCCCTGGTGTGAAGAAAAGTTAGCTGTAAACGCAGTGACATTTGTTCCCAATGAAAAGTTATCATTCCTCTTCTTTAGGTAAAAACATGATGTTTTCTATACTAAAAATTAAGATATGTTCATCATCAAGTACTTAGACAATAAACAGAAAACAGAAAATAGATTAAAATAAAAAACTAATTTATCACTCAGAGGAAATGATTTAATATTTTGAGGTATAAGTTTTAAATTTTAATGACTTTATATACAGAAGGGGTCAATGTATTACAGTCTTATAAGTAGCTATATTTTTTTAAGTCCATCATGGATATCTTTCTAATTCATTGTATATTTTCAAAATGCAAATATTCCACTGTCTTATATTTAACCGACCACATATTGCTAAACATTATGGCTGTTTCCTAACTTAAGGTTTTATAATTCTTAATGTACATTCGTATAGCTTTGCTCATCCTTTGATGATGATTTCCTTAAAAAGTGTTTTATAACTAAAATCGCTGAATTAAAAGGTTCATAAAACTTTAGGCATTTGATATATAGTGGCATAATATTTTTTGAAAAATATTTAAGGACATTGACATGTATAGTCATGCCCACTTACCTGTATGCTTACCCACAGTGGAGTTAATCTATTATAGCTGATAGAAGTGTTACTTTTAAAATACAAAGCTAAGTTAGGTAAACAATTTTAAAATATATTAGAAGCCCATGGTTTTGATTAAAGTTGACATTATTTAAAGTGACTTAAGTCTATAATAGTATAACAATCGAACATGTCTTTATTGAACAAAATATTAACCATTATATTTCACCTTTGAAATGATTCCTGCATTCAGATTACATTTCCACAACGTAAAACCAATAGATTGAACCACTCATTAAAAAAAGTCAAACTAGTTGGAAGTCACATAGAAAAAGAAGGTAAGAATATAGTGACTTAACAAATAGTATTTAATTGACAAGTTATAGAGCCAACCATGGCACTAATGGTTCAATGTATATCACAGCATCAAGCACAAGAAAGTTCAATGTAGTATAGAGTTTTGAAATGAAATCACAAATGTGTCTGAACCATTTAGACCTTTCAAATAATATATCCATGATATTGATCCTTTTCATTTTTAAATCATAAGTTCTGGTTTCATGAAGAAACTGAGTATTCCCTAAAGTCATTTAATATGCACTTTTAAAAACAGAGATCCAAGAAAAATTACATTTTTGATATCATTATTATTGCAGAGGTTAAAGTCAAATAGGTTATTAGATCTGTCTGGATCCAAAACATACCTTTTACAGTAACTTTATGTTCTCCAGTTCCTGGGGTGGTGGTGATGTCCACATGAACAGATATCTGACCCACTGAATCTTTGGAGGGGTGACCTGCAAATAAGCAGAAGCTTACTGGCCTGAACTTTCAGACTACATAATAATGGACATCTACATTCTCTGCATAAGGGGCTCTAAAGTGTGTTCATGGAAATGAATGATTCTTTTTGTTAATAGCCCATAATAGGTACTGATAAATGTCATTAAATTAAATTTGCTATGCAGGTTTGAGACTGATTAAAACCATATTTATTCCTTATGCTAAAATTCTATGTGGTTCTGCACTGTCATAAGACACTCTGTTAGTACTATTATTGTTAAAAGAGCACGCAGTTCTTACTGGGCACTTAATAAAGCTCAGTTTGTTGCTTTATGCACAAAAACATGTCATCGCCTTTCACTCCTTTAAGATTTTCTGTACAATGTGCCATGGCAAAGCACTGGGGGCACAAGGATGCTCCTATAGAGCACCTGCCCTCAGGAAGCCCACAGCAGGCCAGGAGAGATGAACATATAAACACACTGCTGCAATATAGTGTGGTATGTTCTATAATATGTATTTACAAGGTCTACTGACAGCATAAAAAGGAGTGGTCAGTTCTGCCCTGGAAAAGATTAGTCAGGGTAAAGCATGTTGTTTTGGAAAGTGCCTGTGATTTGGGGTCAGATAAACTTGAATACAAATCATAGTTATGCCATTGCTGGTCTGTGATCGGAGTTTGCTACATTTTCAAGTCTCAGTTTTCTCACTTATAAAGTGGGGATAGCACCAATTTCTTAGTATATATACATCTATTAACATATCATCTATGAAAATATTCATCTTTTTCCACAAACAGAAGCATATGCTCTAACTCTCCTTTACCTTTTCACCTAAAAATAAATAATGAAGATCATTCCACCTCAGTATATGTAAAGATATCCCTCATTCTTTCATATAGGCTGGAAAAATCACAGTACTAATTACAAAGTAAATGTTCAGTAAGTACTTGCTTAAAAATGAATCAATGATGTTTACAAGTAATTAAAACATTAAAATATTTAAAACATTTAAAATAACATTGGCTTTTATGCCATTATATGAATATACCATAATTTATTTACCACATTTTGACTGTTTCCAGTGCCTTGCTATTATAAACAAATTTAATGAATAATTAATTACTTACAAGTTTATACTGTAACTTTTAAAAGTTAAATTTGTCAAACGTAGATGGAATTTCAATTTTTTCCTATTTTAATAATTTACACTTCATATGCAGTGTATGAGATTAGCAAGAATCCTGTTTTTGTAAAATAAATGGGTAATGACCAAAGCTGAGAATAACAGGTTCTGAGATGTCCCATTTCTCACTTGAGAGAATCATTGGATTTGGGCTAGAACCTCTCCACAGAACCTGCTGAGAAGAGCCAGTTAACCACAGGCAGGTGCCCTTCTCTCCCTTCCCCAGCCATTTGATGATAAAAGGATTGAAAGATAAAAAGGCATCAATTTGGGCATTAACAAAGGGGCTCTTCTCTGCTCTGTGGGAAGGGAAGAGGGGAAGTGCTTCCTTTCCTTGAGGTGGAGGGAAGAAAACCCTAAGAGAAATACTCCAAACCCTGGAAGTGCCAGCAATGTGGGCATTTCATGTTGGAATTGGTTGTCTACCCAGCAGACAGTATGAACTGAGTATGACCAAGTGAGGGGCAACCAGCCACAGTGTGCCAGGACCACTTTTTTCAATTCATGGTTATTAAGAAATATGAGAGATGGTTCCTGAATGGGCTTAAAGTGCCAGAGCTGGGGACAAGAGAGGGAAGATGGGATCATGGGCTATGATCTCATCAGGGCTTGTCATACATGGGGCAGAGAGGTAGAGGAATGTAGCATGCCAGTACCAGGTGAGGGGCAGCAGGAATAAGACACCTGGTCTTGAGCCTTGGAAGAGCCCATCAGTGTCTCAGGAAATTAGGTGGAAATGAGCCTCACATGAGCTAGCTCTGTCAAGCTTCTGCTTCCCTAAAGACAATGAATTACAACAGCCTTTAACACTAACCAAGTAGACAGTGATCTCTAATGAGATCATGACAACAAATGGTCACCACTTTTTTCCTCTCTGTCCTTCCTCCTCAACACCAGGGAAACTGCCACCTGGAGAAAGAGGAAAAGCACCCAAGAAAGAATCCCATAAATTCCTCTTTTTCCTCTTCCTTCTGCTAAAGTTGCCTTTCTTACCTGCTTGTGAAGAAAGAAGCAGAGCTCTGAAACAAGTAAGTGATTAAAGCTTTAATACTGCAAGGAACTAATATAGTTTGAACCTGGACTATTAATATCAGGAAGGGAGGCATCTATGCCATAGAAAGGGGGGCTCGCAATAGTAGCTGATAACATTTTTTGGAAAAACAAAATAGTTTCATACCATCCCTAAATTGATGACATCCTTATTATATGAAGTCTTCCTATTCAAGAACAGAATATATATCATCCTGTTATTGAAGTCTCCTTTTGTGTACTTCAATAATATCTTATATTTTTCCTCATGTATTACCCATTTAACAAAATTTATTCCTAGATATTGTCCTATTTTAAATGGGACTCTTTCTCCCATTCTATAATAGGAGGCTGAGGATCTTTGCATATAATTTTTTTTATCCATCCAACTGAATTTTTAATGAAAGATTTTCACTTAATCTTTTGAGTTTTGCAAGTATACAACTATATTATTTCCATCAATGACACATTTAACTTCTCCTTTCCAATTTTTACTGCCCTTAATGTTTGCCTTGGCTTATTTCTTTGGCATGCACTTTTGCTACTACAATACATGATAGTGGTGAAAGTAGATGTGCTTGTTATCCTCCACTTGGCTCTCCAGATTAATTTTCCACCCTTCTCCACTCTGCCTTCTGCCCTCAAGGCTGCTCGGTACAGACAATGTTGGTGGTCTCTGTACTCTAGTGTCTAGTTGAGTTTGGCCAATGAGAAATCCTGGCAAGAGACTAGAAGGAGGAAGGACAGTCAGGTGAGGCATTTATTTCTTTAGTTTCCTTCCTGTGGGGTCACCTTTTGTTGTCTGAATCCTGCAACCCCAAATCACAACGTCCCTCAAGCAGCCCTTCCTAGGTGACAATCTCTTTCTTGGTTCTAGTAGGTTCTTCCACTTGTTGCTTTTGTCACAGGCAGGTTAGCTTACAATTCCTTCTGGTTTCTTTATATCCTGCTCATACTCTTGTACATAGTCTCTTTATTAAATCTTCAAAGAATCTTAATTCGGGTGTGCCACCTGACTCCTGCTGGGACCTTGGTTAATAGCTTTATCATCTTTGGTTTGCTTATACCTTTAATGGAAGTGTTTCTGGTATTTTCCCAATGTTCTTAGGTTTTGAGGAACAGTGAGAAAATCTTTGGAGTTACAGACAGGGCTTAAAATATATACTCATGACATAGCAACTGTTATCATTAAGGATTTCCTGGGAGATAAAATGTTCAAGTAGGCTCTTGAAGGCTGAGTTGGGATTCATCTGTTAGACAAAAGAAGCAGAGGAAATGCCACGGGTACAAATGCAACTGGTGTGTTCTGGAAGTAATTCAGTATGGATGGAACTTGGATGACAGAGTAGCAAGAGGAAACATTACAGAAAATGTTGGTATTTTGAATGCCATTTAAAAATCTTCAGTTTTTGACCATTAATGGCATAGTCAAGTTTATTTTTAGAAATAATTTCTCTCATTTGCATAAAAGATGGATCGTTCTCATCACCCCATTCCCTTTTGGAAAGCCTCGTGTAGCATCTCATTATACAGCGAATCATGTTATAAAACCCAGCCCTTCCCTAGGATGCTTCCGATAACCTTTTACTTCATTGGCACTGCCAGACCATGCTCTTATGTTTAGCCTAATTCTTCAAAACTTTCTTCAGGTTTCATCATGACACACGTGTTTGGGACACCCTTCTTCCATTATGCTATAAAGTCCTGTCCAAATGCCCCTATCATAAAATACTTTCATGCTTTCGTCTATAAATCTCCTGTTCTTGATCTCCTCAAAAACCCTGAGCAGTGGAATCAGTTTGCTGTGATTATGAATATGATGTTAGTCACTCATTAACAGATAACTGAAACTCCATGAACTAACTTTTCCTTATTTTTCAAAGTGATGATAAGATCACCTACCTGGCAGAACTGTAGTGAGGCTAAGAGGTAATTTTAAAGATATGTAGACAATTGTGTGCCTTGCCTATAACAGCTATCTAGTAAGTGGATCCAAGGTTATTAATGGAAATAATTCAATTCTTAAGAGAATGTTTCAAAGTTACCAAATCCCTTGCAGATTCATTAATGATGCCCACAATACAAATTATGGACAAAATTCATGGATATTTTAGTTATCTAGATAAAAGACTGCAAGAAGGCAACTCTGGAGTGACTGGAGTTCTTCCAACAACTTTGGAATTCCTACTTTTTTCACTAAGTCTTTTTGAATTGAGTAGAATAGAGGTGACAGATTTTTAGAGCCTTAAATGTCTAACAGAAAACCCCTCCCCTTTATGATGGAAAACCTTCTATTAACCCAGAAACTGGTTAAATAGGTTTTCTTCATTATTAAAGATGTTTAATTTTTTTGGTGTTTTTCTTTTTGTTTGTTCTGTTTTTAACCATTGTTGAAATCATAATTAATAAGGAAAGACCTCTCAGCAACACTGAAAATGCATCCAGGTTGCATATTTGTTAGATGAAGAATCAGCACCTGCTCAGTGCCTGGGTTTGGGGTTAAAAGTTTTATGGGGTGTCTTATATGGGGTACTAAGTGCAGTAAGGTAACAATGGCTGGTTTCTGCCCAGAGTAAACTTCAAGAAATTATGGTCAGGAAAGTTATTGATTTAACATACTTGTAAATGACAAAATCCTTCCATCAAAGCATTCACAAGGAGGTGTCATTTCTTTGTCTGAGTTTCTATTCACCAAAATAATTTAAAGGATTTAATTATTTGCATTTCTATGGTAGAAAATATAAAATTCTAATTGGGAAAATGTGAGTCTGTTTGCTGCTCTTATTATGGAGGAAATTTTTTTATGCCTTTTAAAACAACTATTAGCTAAGGAAATGTGCTTAAAACCTTTTAAAAGGTACTCTTTAAATCATAGATAATGTTTTCTCCTTTCACAAATTGCTTTTCTTTGGTCTTCCACTGTGCATCCTAAGTGTGTGTGTG
Source organism: Smutsia gigantea (assembly GCA_032199065.1). Taxonomy (NCBI): domain Eukaryota; kingdom Metazoa; phylum Chordata; class Mammalia; order Pholidota; family Manidae; genus Smutsia; species Smutsia gigantea. Next base: position 247,420 of record JAVSCE010020754.1, on the reverse strand, counting down.
TGTGTGTGTGTGTGTGTGTGTGTGTGTGTGTGTATTTTCTAAAGAGATATGGACAGCTTCATTTGGAAGGAGAAAAACATAAATTGTACTTATATACTCAGCATTGCCTGAATACTTTTGTGAAACCTCCTGGGTGGAAACATTTACTAGACTCTCAAAATATGCATTTTTTTCTAACACAAAATGTGAAATTTACTGCTCAATCAAGTCAAACATAGTCTTCAGAACTGACTGCTTAATGCGGCACAACCCTAAAAATGGGGAATTAGGAATGTAATAAAATAGAAGCAACTAGTTTAAAAGGGTTTATCATTATTGCAATTATTTCTTAATAGTCATGTTATTTATAATTGCCACTTTAGAACTCCAGGTTCGTGTTTTCATGGTGCAATGTTTCCACCACTCCCAAGCACAGATGCTATGTCTAGTATTGTAGTTAATTATGCAGATTTTTTCTTCCTAACTATATTCTGCAATGCAGAGCACCTCTATTAATATTAATAATCCATACTTCTTAACTCTAATTCATAAATAAACATACAGTGTTCTATCGATATATATTAAATGACCAGTTCATATTTATTACTTAATACACAATCAGTCCTCACTTTGCACAGTGTCTGAATTTTGGTTCCTACAGTTTAGTTAAATAATACCTGTCCCCCAAAAGCACATTCACATTTCAGTTATGGTGGTGGTATTAAGTGTGCATCATTGCACAAAGGACAAACTTTGCTGCTGGGTTTTTAGTCTTCAAATCACTGTGTAAAAAACAAACATCCTCAGTGACCAATCATACCCTTTCTTTCAAAGTCTGCTGCTGAGTGGTCCCTGTGTGTCGGTTCAGATCACACACAGTAGAGTGTATAGCGTGCTGCTCCGTATTTCCCATTGATAAGCCCTTGTGACGTCTTACGCACATGGATAACTGAAAGAGGGAAATGACCAGCAAAGATGAAAGCCACACAAAGAAACAAAAAGTGATAAGGCTCCAGTGAAATTTGCAAGGAATGAAAATGAGTTAATGAAAAACTTAGGACTCTGGGAATGTTGACCCAATGGAGAGACTCTAGAGAAGCAGCCACGGAATTCAGAGAAGGTGAATTTATTGTCATAAATGAGGAAGAAGGTTGAAGTAACACTGGAGGAAAAACTTCACGATAAAGGAACTCTGAGATATGTTCTGACACTGAAAGCAAAAAGGAAAAATTGTAGGTAATTGATCCTGACCTTTATTACTTTTGACAAAATGTTCTTAAATGTCAAGGCAAGATTCATAGTTTCTCCCATTACTTATTAGCAAAATCGCCTTGCACTATGTCAGTTTGCAGCTATTTTTATTGGCCTGCACATTGTTGTGCAAAGTGAGGACTGTTCTGTGCATATATTTGAAGTTGATTCGTTTAATGTTTTTGCTGATGCTGAAAGTATAGGAACTGCTTAATTCAGTCAGATGTGAGTTACGTGTGTGTTATATTTTGCAATATATTTCTCCTCTCATGTGGCGGGTTTCATTCTTCAGTACAGCCTTGAATCGGGTTGTCCAGCATTTGTTGATGGTGGAATCTGTTGCCTGCCTATCCCGGGATAAAAATGGAATTGAACAAAAATATTTTACACTTGAAGAAAATATGTATCAGTCAAGCAGTTATCTCCCAAAAAGATAAAAAAGGTAACATAGAATATCAGATTTCCAGTTCCCATGGAACAGGATATGAAAATAATCTAATATGATGCTTTTTATTCACTTATTTAACAATTTTTATGAGCACTTAATGAAAATTTAATCAGAGGTTATGCCTTTTACATAATCTTGTCTATTCTAAATCCATAGGAATTAGACTATTGTGCCTCAAATCAACATCTGGGCTTCTAGAATGTGTCCCTTGTCACCAAACATGACTGGGGCATGATTACCAAATTTTCCACTTCAGGAATGAGTAGTGCTCATGTGAGTAAACATTGGCAAAGGGCAGGAGGATGAAAGAGCTGATTGCTTTATTTGAAGTCCGTTTTAGAAGAGCAGCTTTTGGGGATAAAAGAACCTGATTACTGCCAGATTATGATACAGAATTATATAAGCACCTGAATACACTGAGGTTTTCACCCACCATGATTTTAGTACATTGTGTGAGGGAATGAATAATCTCATTAATGTTTAGTAATGAGTAGCCATATGTTGTTTTGGATTGACAATTACCTCCCAGTCTTCAGTTACTATCCCATAAAATATTAGATGAAAAATATCATAGCTTCTCCCAGGTGCCCCTAAGGGATGAGCAAACTGCCTCAGGCCCTGATGAAGGGGTCTAAATCTGTTCTCACGGACCTTTGCTGGGACCTTCAAAGGAAAGGTGTGGAGCATTCACGAGGCATGACCGCTCTGGCAGTGTCACAGCTGAATGTCAGAACATCCCTGCCCTGCAGCTCTTCTCACCTTCAGGCCTAGGACTACAGTGTGAGTAACCTGCATCCACTCAGTTCTCTAAGTCATTAGACATCAGCAGAGACGGTGGGGGCTGAATGAACCAGCAGGGGGCTTCCTCCTCTTACCCTTTTTGTGTTTTCCTCCTGTTTCTTCCCTGTTCTTTGTCTATTATCCCCATGCCATTTAATATATATTTGAAGGAATTCATGGTAATAATAATAATAATGGCTACAATTTTTTATCACTTATGTGTCCCAGGCATTGTGCTAAGTGCTTTGGGTGTGGGATCTTGCTTTGATAGCAAATAAAGGTAAATGTTTACATTTTACAGATGGGGAAACTGGGGCCCAGATGTTAGTTATCTGTCAAAGTCAATAAATGGAAAAACTGAGATTTGACCTCAAATCTGACTTCTAAGATACAGTATATACCATGCTATAATGCTCATTTGAATAGCCTCTCTTCTATTCTTTTCCTCAAACCCCCTCCCCATACACACCTTTTTTCATATCAAAAAGGAAAAAACAAACTCAGTGTTTTTTATGGCATTTAAAATCTTGCTGAGAAAAACAGAAGATGTGATATCCCAAAGCTAGGTGTCTTAAAATTATGTGTTTTTATATAATAACATTTAGCTTGCATTTGCAGCTTTTTTATATTCAACTCCACAGCCATCATTTGACTATATATTTAATTAATTTTGCTTCCTGAGACTGTCTGGTTTCATACCTCTCTGTGCTTTATCTTTAAACTTACTACTGATCTAGGGAGATTCAAGATGGCAGTGTGAGAGGTGAGACAGAGAACTCCTCCCAAAACCACATATAATATGAAAATGTAGTTAATACAACTAATCCTAAAAGAGCAATAGGAAAGAAGGCTGTGCCAGACTGCATACACCTGGAGAATGGAGCAGACCTCACGAAACAGGAGTGTATATCAATGATACTTTAATAATAATAATAATAAAAACAGTCACAACCTTTCAGAACTGGGAGATAACCATAAAAATAATCTTGTTTTACCAGAAGCTCAGAGATATTTGAAGTCCAACTCTGAGAACCAAAGCCAGGACTAGATTCAAATGTCTCCAGCCACATTATGAACCCAGAAAGTCCACCATTTATTATATCTTTATAGCAATTAAGCAGACATTATAGACATTTAAACAACATTCTTTTTGACGGATTTCAGAAAGAGAGTTGGAAAGTATGAGGTGAGAAGCTGGCAAAACTATTCCAGGCAGGCAAAACAGTTCAATGATTAAGAGCAAAAATTTGGTATCAGAGCTGAATTTACATTTTAGCTGGTTGACCACATGACCTTGGCCAAATTTACTTAATATTTCTGGGGCTTATAGAGTAGGCTCTCCAAAAGTATTTGAATGAAAGGCCAAAAGAACTAGCTTCTCCCAAAGGTAAAGGTCTTACCCACAAACCAACCTTCAACTATTGAAAATTTTCTTGATAACGAAAAGAAGACATACACAAGTTGTGATGTGTTGGGTGTGGCCCCTCAAAAGATATGTCCACCCAGAACCTGTGAATGTAACCTTACTTGAAAAACAGATTTAAGGATCTCAAAATGACATCATTTTGAATTATCCAGGTGGGTCCTAAATCCAGTGACAAGCATCTATATAAAAAGACATAAACAGAAGAGGAAAAGGCACAGAAAAGAAGGCAGCATGAAAAAGGAGAAAGAGATTGGAATGATATAGCTACAAGTCAAGGAATGCCAAGAACTGCTAGTAGCCACCAGAAATTAGGAGGGAGGTATGGAAAGATTCTCGCTTGGAGTCTCCATAAGGAACCAATTCAGCACACACCTTGTTTTGGACTTCTGGCCTCCAGGACTGTAACAGAATATACTTATATTGCTTTTAAGCCACCAAGTTTGCAGTAATTTGTTATAACAGGAAACAAATGCACAGCTGACAAAGAATCACTGGATATTTACCTTGTAAAGTAATCATCAGCTACTTTAAGTAAAATAAAAAGTAAACAAAATTCAAAAAAAATCTTACTACTGATCTAAACATCTTATATTGCTACTTTATTTACTTGGTTATAGCATGCTGAAGTGTGTTGCTGAGAAATTAATCAGTGAATAATAAGATTTGAAGTAAGTGTCAAATCTTTGCAATAAATTAGTATGATGGTTGGGTATCCTTTTAGAATGGTTGAAAGTTTAGTTATCCTAACTTTAATAATTTTAGGAATGAAAAATATAAATAGGATTTAGAATTAAAAAATGTTAGAGCAAGACAGGTCATTGGAAACTACATACATGTTTCAGTTTATGAGTGTGGGCATAGTCTTATTTAGCTTTATATTCCCAGTGCTCTCTCTGTGCTGGCACAATGAAGCTCTATGAAGAGGTGAGTGAACAGAAATATGGATGATGTGGGTTGTATAGGAGGACAGTTGTTAGGAAGAGATGAGCTCTTTAATGGAAAACCAATTTTGGAGGGCTTGGTCTCTTCATTCTAATCTGGAATATTGTGTAAATGAGTCATTGGTAAAATAATGAAATTATGGGCAACTCAATGGAGATTTTCCTTTTCAAACTAAATTAGTATTGGTCTATGTCTAGCTTCCACTACACGGAAATATCCTCTTGTAACATAATAGATACAGAAGCAAGTTGTCATTTTTGCAAGAAATGTAGGTTCAAATAGTTCAAAGTAATTCTGAGGCTAGATGATTATAGCGTAAAATTTGCTTTGTGAATTTGTTCATAGCAATCTCTTATAGAGATCTTAGGCATTTGGAGGTGTGGGTATTAGCGACAGCACAAGTTCTATTCAGTATGGTGTTAGAATGACAAGACACTAGCAACAATGAGAAAAGAATAAAAAGACAAACCCTGGGAATAAAAATTTTAAATTATGGAGAAGTCTACAAAAATAGATCTCCAATTCACCTGATGTTTTTACACTATGCCAAGTTTCACAAAAGGAAAGAGGAAAATATGAATATTATTAAATCTGACTAAGAACTAAACAAGGGAAGAAACATGACAATTAGTCAACAATCCCTTCCTAAGAAGTCCCTCTGGGGAACTGCTTTTAATGTTAAAACAGCCAGAACACTAAGAAATTGTGGTGGAGTTCTTACCCTGTTTTATTATATTTTTAATAGCACTTCTCTGATGTTGCACTACGTATTTACTTGCTTTTAGTTTGTCTCTCCCAACAAAATATGAGCTTCATGAGAGAAAGGTCTTTGCTCTGGTCACCTATGCTTTGTGACTAACACAATACCTAGTACATAGGAAGTACTCAATAAGTTTTTGCCATATATATAAAGTGACAAAACTTAAAGAAAGTTTAAGAATAAAGTTTATAGACAAATTTGAGGTTCTAAATATAACTGTAAAATGATAAACTGGATTATAACCTGGAGTTTTATCATGATTTAATCTCCATTTTGATTTGTAGCTTTTAAAAAAGATATCGTAGAAACTGTTAAGGTCCAAGAGTACTTCCCCATGGTCCCATTCTCCATTGTCATGGATTCAGAACTTATAATTCCTTGAATTTTTTATACTCTTATTGATCCATAAATATCACATATTCATAAATATGACATGTATCATTCAATGACACTAATAAATATTTATAAATAGTATTATCATGAGTATGACGCAACACCTTGCTTTATTTCACTCAGTATGGTTTTGGAGATTTAATAGATGTTCGTATTATAGTTCATTCATTTTTAACTATTGTATAGGATATCATTTTATGAACAGATCGTAATTTCTTCATGCAATCCTCTATTAATGATTATGTAGGTTGTTTCCAATCTTTTGCTATTGCAAATATCACAACGTAATAGCCACGCGGTTTCAACTGGCATTTTAAAATATGTCTCCTGTTGCAATTTTGATTAGCCTTTCATTGAGTTTGTAGATTAATTGAGAAATTGGCCCCTTGATGATATTGTTGTGTATGACAGTCCATGAACAGGATATGGCTCATTCAGTTATTTATTTATGTCTCACCTTGAGTAAAATTTCAAATTTTTTTCTTAGAGGTTTTATATGTATTTTACTACATATTTTTTGTAGGTATCCTGCTGTTTGTTGCTATTTTAAATGATTTTTTTTCTTATTTCATATTCTAACTGTCTATTGCATAAAGGAATGCTGTTGAGTTTGTATGGTGATTTTGTAAGAGGCAATCTTGTTAAAACTTTGACTTGTTAAAACAGTTCTTATGATTCCTCCATAGATTTGCTTATGCCTTCTGTGTAAATAATTATGCTGTCAGCTTAGAAGGATTTTTTTCTTCACTTTTATGTGTATATAACCTTGAGATAAAAACTTAATATCTAGTGTATCAAAAGAGGACCTCACTAATCTAGTCTATATATGTAACTATAAAAATTCTAAAGGAAATAGGGATAAAATGCAACCTTTTTACCAACTACGGTTTATCTTAACAAAACAAGCAATAATGAGAGTAGACTAAAAAGACAAAACCAGGGGAGAATAATCTTAAATTATGTAGAAAGTCTTAATAAATATTATCTGAATAAATATAACTACCACTATCCGTACCACCCAAATGGCACAAATTAATAATAATCTGCCTCATCATGTATTTCTATATTTTCTTATTTATTATTTATTTTTTTAATTTTGTATTATTAATGTACAATTACATGAGCAATATTACGGTTACTAGACTCGCCCTATTATCAAGCCCCCACCACATATCCCATTACAGTCACTGTCCATCAGCATAGTAAGATGCTATAGAATCACTATTTGTCTTCTGTTATATTGCCTTCCCCATATCACCCCCCTCCCCCCTACATTATGTGTGCTAATCGTAATACCCTTTTTTCTCCCTTATCCCTCCCTTCCCACCCATCTTCCCCAGTTCCTTTCCCTTTGGTAACTGTTAGTCCATTCTTGGGTTCTGTGAGTTGCTGCTATTTTGTTCCTTCAGTTTTTTCTTTGTTCTTATACTCCACATATGAGTGAAATCATTTGATACTTGTCTTTCTCTGCCTGGCTTATTTCACTGAGCATAATACCCTCTAGCTCCATCCATGTTGTTGCAAATGATAGGATTTGTTTTCTTCTTATGGCTGAATAATATTTCCTTGTGTATATGTACCACCTCTTCTTTATCCATTCATCTACTTGTGGACACTTAGGTTGCTTCTATTTCTCGGCTATTGTAAATAGTGCTGCAATAAACATAGGGGTGCATATGTCTTTTTCAAACTGGCTGCTGCATTCTTAGGGTAAATTCCTAGGAGTGGAATTCCTGGTCAAATGGTCTTTCTATTTTTAGTTTTTTGGGAACCTCCATACTTCTTTCCACAATGGTTGAACTAATTTACATTCCCACCAGCAGTGTAGGAGGGTTCCCCTTTCTCCACATCTTCGCCAACATTTGTTGTTGTTTGTCTTTTGGATGGTGGCCATCCTAACTGGTGTGAGGTGATATCTCATTGTGGTTTTAATTTGCATTTCTCTGTATTTCTATGTTTTTACCTACCAATTGAACTTTATTACCTCATGAATTTACACAAAAATTAAAATAACTTCAGTGTTTAATTTTAAAGACTATAATTTTCTAAAATTTTTGATAATATCCATTATTGGCATAGCTGGCAGGGTAATATGCAGAAAAAAAGTTAAATAGAGAGCAAGTGGTGCCTCAGTGATCATGAGGCAGTGTGCATAGAAGTTAAGAGCTCAGTCTCCGGGCTGTATTGTCTGGATTTGAATTCAGGCTGTACTACTGATTAGCTGGGTGACCCTGGGCAAGTTACTCAGTCTCTCTGTGCTTCAATTCCCTCATTTGCAAAACATGAATGATAGTAGTACCTACCTCATTCAAATGTTGTAAAGATTAAATGAGTTATCACCTGTAAGGGAATCAAAAGTACCTGGCATATAGAAAGTCTGTCATATTGTTGTTGTGGTTGTTTATTAAAATATTAAACTGTTTATCCCTTTTACCCTAACATTTTTTTCTATGAATCTGTTGTACAGAAATACTTGAATAATTACACAAAAGCATATATCCCTAAAGATGTTAATGGCAGCATTTTTATGATGGTAAAAAATTAGATACAACCTATGTTTATAAATATTAAAATATGACATCATATCTTACTATGAAATATGAATCCACACTAAGACAGTAACGAATATCTGTATATAAGATATAAGGAAATCTGTATGAAAAATCAAATAGCCCAACAGTATGCACATTATCCAATTTTGGGGGAGAGAAGGAACAATGTAACTTTTATTTGTGTATGATTGAAGGTCTAGGAGAGTAACATAAAAGGGCACACATATGGATGGAATTAGCTGAGTGTATTAGGTTTTCCATCATACGCTATTTCCTGTTACCTTGTTTATAGTGAGCATCTACCACTTGTTAATCAAGCTGTGTCAATATACACAAAGACGGAGAAGCTTAGAGTAGCTGAATCAAAATGATGAGTTCAGTTCAGTGATTTAACATCTCATATCTCATTTTTTCCTCACCTGTGAGAATATATGCTTCACTAATGTGGCTATTGTTTTGACCAGAATGTTATCCACCCTGCCACTGATATCATGAACAAATTGCTGAATGCAGCGTGTGAGCAAGTGATTGAGCAGTGGTGAGAGGAAAATTGGTAGTGTGCACTGATGGGTAGATGGAGCAGTGTCCACAGTGATCTGATCATAGATACCTAGGAGACAGCGGAAGACAGAACTGACTTCCTTACAGTAATCAGACAAGAATGCTCACCCAGCTGAATATTCTCAGTCAACAGCAGTAAAGGCCATTAAAAAAATCAGTTTTGTTACAGACAACAATGCAAACAGATTCAAGAGATAACCACAGTTATCAACAATAGGTCCCAGGTTCAGAGCATATGGCTAAGAGCTCACTTAATACCAAAGACTTTATGGAAGGCCAAAAAAACCCAAAGAACTAAAGGCTAGTGTTGAAATAGTAAAGAGTAACTCACCATCACTTCAGGCAGCTGCTCTGCAGGAGGCAGGCATACACACATTAACTCCTCTGCAGACAAGGTAAGGGCTTGGTAATGTACTACGCTGACCTTTTTAGCAAGAGCTCATCTAATCTAATGTAATTAACAGAGATAAAATTAACAAGACAGAAGGAACTGTGACTGACAGAATGAATAACATTTGTCAGAAGAGAAAGAAGAGATACGGTTCTTCCTCCCAGCAGACACGGTGAGCATAAGGAACTAAATGCAAGACACCCTGCACCTCCTTTCCTTCTTTCCTTTTCTTTTCCTGGTTAGTCTCTTTTGCTGATTGATCACACAGTACTGCATAAGACTTTGAAATCTGGAGTACGTAAAAGTGGAATTACTGTATAGGCTTTAAAAATAAGTGAAATACAGATGAGTTCTTCATTTGGTTATTGATGTATGAAGCCTGCCACTTTGCTAAGTGTCTCAGGACAGTGTTCTGAGAGACTTGAAATACTGGTTTCTAGTAATTTCCATTGGTTCTAACTTAAGACTTCCTGGCATTCTCACAATTCATTCTCCTCACTGTTTAAACTATGTAGGATTACACACCTGTCGGAGCCATTCACTGGTCACATTCATAATGCAGGATTTGCCATCGAACTGGACACCATCACCCTAAAAAGTCAAGTTTAATGTATGATAACTTTAAAAAAGTTTTTTTTTAATTAAGTAATCCAGGATATGAGGCTTAAGTCAAATGCCATTGCTTCATGAAGCCCTCTCTGACCTCTCCCACCGGCAAAATGTCTCCTCTGACACAACTTCATTTATAATTCATTTAAAGCTCTTAGCATTTTCTATTTTGACTAGTCATTTGTATACAAAATGCATGTCTTTCCAATTCAATAAATTGTAGACTTATTGAGGACAGGGATTCTGATAGATGGCTCTGTGTAATTCCTATGCCCACACCAGCAGCATGAACTCAGTATGGCCTCAGCAATGGAGAACACAAGAGCACAAGAGCAAGGCCCTGGAGGGAGGCTCTAACGGGTAGAGTATGGAATCCTGGGACGAGCATGAGGAGACCTCCATTTTCGATTTTTCTCATGCTGTTGTAATGACATTTCAATGCACTCTCAGAATAATATCTGTGAGTAACTCAGTGTCCTCCTGGACATTGCTTCCCCAGGACTGCCCAGTGTTGGTGCTGGAAGGAGGTGCTGGATGGAAATATTACCCCACCAGAAATGATGTTGTCTTTGGAGGAATTTCTCATTTTAGAGATGAAAGATAAAAGGTGAGTCTGCCCTCTGAGGAGCAACCTCTCATTTTCTGGAATCAAGATTTAGAACTAGAGCTTCTTCAAGGGAATCAGGGAGTCAGGGGAACCCCTTAAGAATAGTGATATCAGTGATCACAAAAAACTTACACTGCCCCAGTCAAAATCGTGTCTACAAACAAATTTGCACCTCTACTTGTCAATGTGGCAGCTGACACTTTTTCCTGGTGTAAGAATAAATGCAATTTGAAACTTTGTTTTTCTTAATTGAAAAATAACTGAAAAAAGGCTACAAGTGTTAGGCTCATGGTTAAGTACAGTATAGCCTATGTATATAATGGGAAAGTATGCATTCTTTAAAACTTATACTTTCAGAGACTTTTAAATGACCTGTAAAGTTGTAATATAATATTACTGGAAAATATCAGACCACTCTGCTCTATACGATATGGTATATACAACGTCAGGACGTGGATGACAATGGGGCCAGCTGGTCCACTGTAGGATTAAGAAAAGGCTGACTCCGTAAAGAGATGGGTAGGATTCCAGGTCCCAGATCAGTAAGCTAAGGGTTAAAGTATCAGAAACAGATCAAAGACCTGGAAACCTGGGCATCAGGCATCTGTGGCCAGAGGAGATCAAAAGACCTGTGAATAAATGGGAATGAACACTTAGCTGTGGCAATAAAGAGAGTGGAAACGCTTTTTATTCAGAAAGTCAGGTAAAGAAAAGTCATGCTCAGAAGTGAGCTTTTTAATAAGGTCTATTTTAACAGAGAAGTCTTTTGTATTTTTACCATCCACGTGTGAAGCAGCTTGGGGTGGGAATGGTTATAGATCTCTATTGAATCTTAGCAACAGAAGTGATTTTTTGTATATGGCTAAGAATGAGTACAGGCTTTTGGAAGCAATTTAACTGTGGAATGATAAACAACCAACTAGGCATCTCTCAATGTACACAATAAGCATGTTCTTCCAAAGTTGCCAATAAAGTGATTTCTGAATATCAAATATGTTTCTCATTACAAATTCAAGAATGTATTTATTCAAAAATATATTCAATATGATAAATCACATTAACAGAGCTCTGGAAATATGGCTGACATAATGGTAGCCAAATTTTGGGGTTGTCTTAAATCCACATAGAGATATTCAGAGCATCTACTTAATAAAGCCAAAACCCAAGGAAAACTTACCCTGAACTCGGTGCCAAGGTAACTCCATGAACCCCCAAATGTGAGACTATAGGAGAGATCACCGACAGCCATGAGGCCTTTGTGTAATTGGTGTCTGTGTGGAAGAGAAGCATGGGGATCTCTGACAGACTTGAGAATCAGAACCCCAAGACAGCCAGCAGGTGCTCATTGGAAGGTCCTTAGGGCCAATGTGAGACAGCAGCTGGAATGTGGAGATTTGCCTGATCCAAGAACAGGTGCGTGCGTGGTGAACAGAGTTAGGACTGGGGGAGGGGGCAGGAGCAGCCTAGTCTCTGTGCACTCTCCACTCTGATCTACCTATCATTTCGCCTAAGGGATGGAACTTAAGTCCAGTCAAGCCTGTGGCCCCAGTGGCCAATTTTCAGGAACACAGAAGGATATGCTGAATCACACTCTACATCTTCAATCATGAAAATGCAGATTGCAAGAGATTCTACATCAAGCAATCCATGTTCTTCAAAAAGATAACTTGTAAAGAAAAGAAAGATGGAGGAGGAACTTACAAATTAAAGGGACTTAAAAGGCATCAAATTAAAAAGAATGAGCAAGATTATACTCTAATGTCTAAAGGTACTCGGGTATAAAACTATAAAGGTGCAAGGAGGTGATAACTATAAAAGTCAGGACAGTGGTCACCTTTGGAGGGAGGGAGGGAGTGTGTTCTGGGACAAGGGACATGGCCAGGCTTCTGCGGTGGCTACCAAAGTTCTTTGTTGACCTTGATGGCTCTTAAATTTGTTTTATGTGCTTCTCTGTATCTATTTATTTTATAAGAAGGTACAAATAAATCTATTAATAATCTCAAAACAAAAAATTTAAAATACTCTATTTGATATTAGAATGGTGGTGGCCACTCAGAGGACATTCTGGTGTCTCATTTCTATGAGGTTCGCTGGGAGTGGGAGGGTTCTCCTCCTCTTCTTACTCTTGACTTGCTTTAACCCTGTCACACCTTCAGTCCAGTGACACTAATCTGTTCTCTTTGAAAACTAGAAATGATTGTGTTTATTACTCTGAGTCGTGTGTTAAAGAACAATTAAGGTAATTAAGGTGTTTCAGAAATAAAGTTATCCCCTCCTCCTCCAGGCTGCACAGTTTCAAGGAAACCACCTTTGCTTCCTTTGGATGGTCTTCTTCATTCTCAAAGGCCAGTAAGGAGCTAATCTCTTCTCGACAGCTGTTAACTGATGGGGAAAGCGTTGCCTGTTGAATGTAAGTCAGGCTGAAGCAGCAGGGAAAGGGGCTAGTGCAGAGGGCAGGGCTAGAGTCCGGGTCAGTCCTCTTATTTTTCTCAGCTGGGGTGGAGAATGGGGAGGACTGGAAATCCCTGCAGAGACTGTGAAGACCAGGCAGTTCTCATCCTCGCTATTTCCTTACTTTTGCCTGCTTCTACTTGTTTTGAGGAGGAACAGGGTGTTAGATGAATAGTGGAAGCCCTACGATGGCATGTGGGTGATTTTAATTTCCTTCTGCCTGTTGTTAAATTGAACAGTAATGAAAAAACTCCTAGACGGTTGAAGTAGGGGGAAAGTGAGACATCTGGATTGTTCGGCCATGCCCCCCAAATGGGCTCTACTGGCAATGATCAGGGTACGTCTTGTACTCTCTGGGATTACTGTAACTTCAATAATTTTTCCTGCTGACAGAGTCAAAGTCAAAGTTAATTCTTATTAGCTGCCTATAGAAGACGGGATATAAATAAGGTAACTGCTCCACTGCTTTGCCTACATTTTATGTCTTTCTTTTCTTCTCTGCTCACTGATGACTATCTAAATCCTACCTACTCTGCAGCATCAAGCTAGGTCTTGCCCCTCCAGTGTCTTCTCAGCCCATTCCTACCATCAAGAACTTTCTTTCTCCTCTGAACTCATTGCACTGCCCTGTAATGCTCTTATAGGCCTGCCGTGGATTATCAAGGATTTTGTCTGTGGCCTATTTCCCCAGGAGGTAATTTTCTCTTTAAAGATGTTAGAAACACTATTTTATTGCCCTCTGGATTTCCTGTAGCATCTAGCAGGGTTCCTGGCATAGAGACATTCAAAATATATTGTTGCTCATTTGACTTGCTTTACTCATATCCAGCTCTATCCTCCCTCTTTGCATCTGTGTTCATAGGAAATCCCTTTTTCTTCTCTAAATCACATACCTCCATCAAGATCCCACCCTAGGCTTCTCTTTACCACACAGTGATGCATGGATAACAACCCTAGTTGGGATTTACAGAGGCCTCACTCCAGTGAGACCAAGGAACAGTCCAGGGCCTGGCCCACTGTGTTCCCACACTAGTGCTTTGAAATGACCCTCTTACAGTCCCATGCTTCCCTATTATGCCCTGGAAAATCTGATCAAGATTACTCGAGTGGGGATGGTATCCATAATTCTCTTTGACTCAAAGCACTGAGTAGAACAAGGGGTTAATAAATGATCATATGCTTGCTAAATCACACCTATGAAATCTCTTCCTAAAAACAAACAAAAATAAAACAATCACTTTTCAAAGCAAGAGAGGGACTTAACCTTTTCAATGTCTCCAACTCCAAAAAGTCTAGGTAGGTATTGTTTTCTTCAATTTTTTCTTGAAATGGTTGAGGAGAGGCAGGAAAGCAAGAAGAGTAAGAGGGAGACCATATTTTTCTTCAGGTTGTAAGTAATTGTCAGAAAAGGACCAGATGTCCTTATTTCCATAGAGCACAAAAACATAAAATAGATGTACCACACATAGAAAATTCGTCTAGATGTGGAGAAGCAGTTTTTACTATACAAGTGATTAAACATTGTCACAGCCTATAAAGGAGAGTCTTATAAATAGTGCAGACAACCAAGTGCTTTGGGTGCTTTAAACATCTGACCGCTGTAGGAACAACTGCTTTCCTGAGGTTTTTCCAGGGCCCTGGATCCATAGTTGCCAAATATCGCTGGAGAATCTTATTTTTCAAAACTTGGATAGTCTTAGAGTCTGTGTTCATGATTTTATTTACCTTCATAAAAACATAGGTAAGGAAATATTAGCATTTCTCTTTTATCAATGGACAGAATAGAGGTTTGAAAAGGGTAAAGACTCAAAGTCATACCACTAGTGACAAAGTTAGAGAAACACAGTCCAGAGTTAGAGAAAAGGTTCTTACCTCATATCCTACTATAGATAAAAATGGTAGTGATGATTTCAAGGAGATGACTAAGGAAATATAATTTATGCTGCAGGTTTATAAAAGAGATAAAGTCAAAGCAAAAGAAAGGTGGGAGAGTCAAATGTAGAAGAAGTTTCTCAGGCTTTATCTTTTCCTGATTGTACTTATGAGGCTGGCATCAATGATCATGTTTAGTGGTATGACTTTGAGTCTTTACCCTTTTCGAACCTCTATTCTGTCCATTGATAAAAGAAGAATGCTAATATTTCTTTACCTATGTTTTTATGAAGGTAAATAAGATCATGGACACAGATATGTTTGATAAACTCTAAAATCTGCTATTACTATAAAGTCTGATTATTATTATGAGAGCAGTTAAGCAGGAGGAAGTGTGATGGTGAGAAGAATAATAGAATAGACTGTTTGGGGTTTTTCTTGCAATAGCACAATTGCTGATTCTTCCCTCAATAAATATTTATTGAGCACCAGGCAAGGATACAGAAATGGAGAAAACAAATGCCACGGCCATCATTTTTTAAGGAAAACAAACTCTTACTTCAAATTCCTGAGTATGTGTTTTAGATTAATCAATATCTATAAATGGCATTTTGAGTCATCTATACCAATTGGGTTTGTAAATAAAAGATTTCCATGAACAAATATATATGGAAACACTGCACACTATATCCTCCTCACGGTGCAAATTAGCATATTTAAAATGAGAGAAAACTGCTTAACTTTTGATTTTAAGTCAGAGGTCCCTAAACTAATTTGACCCCATGGCTTATTTTTGTTTCTGTTTTTTTTCCCCCTGCATCCTCTATGACCATCCTTAGGAACAACTGGCAAACAATGACTCCTTTACCTGGTAGGTCTTCAAAGAGGATGACTCAAATAGCCTCTCTGCTTAGCCTAACAGCCTAATAACCCGTGTGTATATAGGGACATATTATATGGGTGTTCTCTGAGAAGCTGGCCTCATTACAATAACGAAATTGTATACTGATTGCCTGCTTGGTAACAAATGCTGTATGAATGTTTTAACATAAACATTAGGAGCTAAATCTTGATGTTTAAAGTAGCGTTTGACATGGGAGTGGGAAAAAAAATTAAAACACCAGATCAACAGAAATGGACTCAATTTTTAGGATGTGAACTTTACAGTGCTTGGGCTAAATCAGGATTTATTTACACTAAATTATTTTAGGAAACTTTAATAAACTTTTCCTAAAGCTGCTTCCTTCAGCTTGATTTTTCAGTAGAACTAGAATCTACCCAAATCATACATACTGTACATGAATATGTCTTTGGAGAGAAAAAAACTATAGGACTATACTCAGGATGTGGATAGGTTTTACTCTGAATTTCTAAAATCCCAAGGCAATCGCATAGAATCTTAGAATTAAAAAGGGGCTTCAAGGTTAAAATTTTCCACTCATTGCTGGAGTCCTTTCTCCAACATGCCCTGGGGAGTTTTGACCAGGCTTAGCTTGGCTACGTTCTATCATGCGGACATCACTGTCTAGGAAGCCATCCTGCTCCTTTACAGGATAGCTCCAATGGGTAGCACTTCTTTCCTACCCTTAAACCAAACTCTACCTCCCTGAAATATATCTAATACCTCAATTTTCAAAAAATGTCATTGTGCTCCATGAAGATTAGATATGATTGGAAAATGACTGATATTGGCTGGACTTAATAGTATTTTTATATAGTCAGAATATACATTTTATAGAATGTATTTGCCTTTCTAACACTTGAACTCATTTTTATTGTTGGCGGTCTCTTGTGATATCTCTGATGCAATGTATTACCACATTGACTAACTTACTTATTCAATATTTTGAGTTCTTATTATGTGTTAGGCAGTAGGCTTCCAGCTCATGAGAAGATCAAAATCCAGTTCTTTGTCGTAATTATTACATTTCACACAGCTGGGGCTCTCTTGGCACTGCCTCAGAGATGGTTCTCCATGCCTAACATTTCTCCCTCCCCTGTCATGTGTCTTCCCTAGACATATATGTGGTGTTCATAAATGGAGGCCCCAAACTTGGGGTTAAGAAAAGCCCCTTAAATGTGTGGAGGCCCTGAAGCAGCAAGACCCCTGGCCTTGGAGAAGCTGTGGAGCGTCTTTCTGCCGCAGGACCCCGGGTCCTAAAGGTTACGGAGGGTTTGTCCTCCAGCCATTATCTCCTGAACCTGGCAGGACTCCTGGCACCCTGCTGCCACCCTCGGCTCTCACCTTCCTCTGAGTACCCAGTTCTCCTGTCTGTGCCTCACACATGGTCACACCACTTGTGCATGGTGCTTCTCTCATGTGGCCTTGTGAGTCCTTGCTGTGCGGACGCATGTGCAGAGCCGAGGGCAGCTCATTGGAGCAAGTCTGGGACCTCACGTCATTTGACATAGTCTTTATTCAAATTCAGGTTCATAGATGGAAAAATCTCCACCAAACTAAAAACACTAAAATTGGATGGACTGTGTAGTCAGCTTCCTCACAGGAGTAGTTATCTAAATTTCACAGGAACACGAACTTTTGACTTTAAGTCAAAAGTCTGGCATGTGTTACAGGAACGATTCTTTTTAATATAACACTTCTAGTAGAAAGAATGCCCACAGTTGGAATTAGTATATTTATGTGCCATTAAAAATACAACTTTCTGGTAAATATAATCCCTAAAATGGAGTTTATACATATTTCTGATTTGGACTTTCAGCTTAAGTAGCTCAAACCCTGTCCAATTCAGCTAGACTCAATCATGTTGGATATTTGACCAAAATTACCCGTTAGTTCAGTCCACTCAAACCAAACCCTAAATAGACAATTATAACTGCTGTTGACATTTTTTTCATTGAAAGTTCTTATAGTCATTTTCATATCTAACATTTGTTATGCTGTGAGGAAATCTGCTGCTTCATTTAATCATTTTCCTCTAATCATTAATAAAATTAAGAGAGGATTATTTTTCAATTGTTTGGCTACATTTTTACACAGTACCAAGTACAAGCTATTTGAAAATTGAGTCAGTTCCAATGAGCCAGGGAATGAAACAAATAGAAGCTGTTCAGGAATTTAAAATTATTTGTGGAGAAAAATGTTATGCACTTGCATCACCAAAAACACTCAGCATGAGGGGTAACAACAAATGTATTTCCACTTGGTTTTTGTGGCAAAATAAGAGATGAAAACACAATTGCCTTAGTTAATTTAAAAAAACAATAAAACATCACCAATTCTATAATTAAGGAACCAGTTATAAAGTACTTACTAGGTAAAATGCATTATTCTAAGAGCTTTACATATGTTAATTCATTTAATCTTCTCACCAAGCACCCTCAGCCTCAGTGGGCACGACTGTCATCTGCATTTTACAGGTGAGGGAATTGAGACATAGAGAAATAAATAACTTAATGGTTCTTAGTAAAGAGGTGGCAGAGCCAGGATGTGAAGAAATTGATAATATGCCCATATTCTCAGAGGAAAGTTCAATTTATTTGAGAAAATAAAAAAATGTAAACTAGCATTTCCTCTGTGTTTGAGCAGGTAATGTGCTGAGTTCTAGGACCATCCTATCTGAGGATCTCGAATCTGTACCCTTTTAGTCTGCCTGATTCAGGAACTGGAACAAAATTCATCTTCCTGAGACTAAAAACTAAAGTGTGTCACCCACGGTTGGTGCCCAGGATCAATTTTATTGTTTTCCAAAGCTTGGTATAACAAATACACAGTGAATCACCATCTCTTTCTTTTTCTTTAAGAAAAAAAAAAGTGACTTAAAAAAAATAAAAAAGTGACATGTCCAATTGGATTCTCCTTCAAATATTTTGTTATTGAATATGTCAATAGCTTACACAAAGAGGTCTACTTTTTACCTGACTAAAATAAAAAGATGCTTCCATTTGCATATACAGGGGTGAACAAGGTAGAGAAGTAGAAGGTAGGGAGCTCCTTCCAGGCTTGACGGTCTGAGAGGAGGGGCAGAGCAACATCTGCCTCCAGGATGAACCTCACAAAAATGACTATAAATTGAGAAAAGGGATGGGGATACAGAGGCCTTGAGAGCCAAGGCAAACTCCCTAGTTATAAAGCTACATTCTCTTTTAAAATATTGTAAATCCATATTTTGTCCAGATTGCATTTTACAGTAGTCATTTTGAGTATGTTGTATTAATTGCTTGGTAGTGGTTTTACAGAACTAGGAAGGAATATAGAAAATTGTTTCCCACAATAGACCCTGAGCACATAGGAGCCCTATACATGTTCCATGGAAGGAGTAGAATTCTCCCGTATGATATTCTGTTATGCTACTTCATAGATATTTGTGTCAAATCAATGTGATACAACAGTCTGAAATGTGGTACAACAGTGTGAAACTGAAATCTAAGTTTGAATCCCCATCTATAGACTTATGTAAAATGGTTATTAAATGATTGCTAGAAGGAAACAAATTACCTGAGTAGACTCTGGCCATACGGATGTGTAAAATGAATATGAATGATCAAGCATTGAGTGAATGAGTAAGTGAATGAATGAATGAAAGGGCTGCTGGTAAATTATTATTGGTTGATGGCTTTAACCGTATGCACAACTTAGGTATACTACTGAGTATCTACATGAGTCTGCTTCCGTACATTTACCTTTCCAGTTCCCTTCTTCTCAAAGATGGGGAGAAAAAACTGTTTTAAACTCTGTTTCCCAAACACTCTTCAACACCAGGGCAAATATTAAGCAATATATAAAAATATATATATAAACAATGATTTAACATCTATAGTTGCCCATCTCTGTTACTATTACATCCATACAAATAAAAAAAGGTTCTGATAGATTTTATTACATCTTAATTCTGTTGCGCATATCAGGTAACCCGTGGTAGGCTGGTAACAAGGAATAATGACTGGAGATCAAAACTGGCTGTATTCACATGTCCATGGCATTGCTCTAAATGGTTGGAAAAGTTAGTTTTTTGATCAAAGCTTTGGTTAGTGGAAAATGCCCTGTATTTGTAGTTGGAAAAATTTGGATTCTAGCCTAATTTCACCACCAAATATTGATATGACTTTTACAAGTAACCCAATCTCACCTTGTAGCCCTTCTCCTCATCTGAAAATACAGTCTTGTATTTCTCATAGGGCCACTGAGAGCATCAAATGGAATACAGAGATCCATTTTGTATAATGTTTGGACCATAATGTTTGTCTAGGATTCACTGGCCTGACCATCTAAATAGCTGTAACATTTACTGCTAATTTCCAAATTGGCTTACTCGAAAAGAAAAGAAAACCTGACTTTCTTCTTTCCATTTCCAGTATATTCTTCCACCCTTTTCAATCTCTTCATAGTGGCTTTCCTGACTTTCAACACTATTTTCTTTCCTTTCTTTAATGATTCAGGACATCACTGCTTATAGTTTTTCTCTGTTTAATTTGGTTCTACCTTGGGGGTTATTATTGCTAAGGAAGACACTCTATCAAGTTACCTTGCCTTTTCAGTTGAAGAGAATTCAAGGTGTTTATACACCAAGGGAATTAAATGACTTCAAGTGGAAAATAAAATGAAACAAGGCATAAATGCATACTACAAGACAGCAATGCAATTTAGAGCTACAATGCATCTAATGTGTTCTAAATCTATCATAAAATTTGACATTATGAACATGTATGT
The DNA here is from genome assembly GCA_032199065.1 of Smutsia gigantea. Lineage (NCBI taxonomy): Eukaryota > Metazoa > Chordata > Mammalia > Pholidota > Manidae > Smutsia > Smutsia gigantea. The sequence continues at coordinate 226,730 of JAVSCE010020754.1, read as the reverse complement.
AAACAGCCAAGCTTTCCCACAGAAGCTAGCATTTAAATCACTTACATAATATTGTTCATGAACAAAAACTAAACTGAAAGCAATTGAAAAGGACGCCTTTTGTTTGGAACAATAAGCAGGAATCAAGTTTCTATTTTATTCTACTATATAGAAAAAAACAATGTCATTTTAAGGGAAAGCTAAAGTATGAGGAAAAAGTGAGTAAAATATGTAGTCCTGAACATCAGCTTTGACAAGCATGAAAGTGTTCCTGTTTTTCTGTCATAAAGGCCTTCCCTGAATTTAGCTTTCGGTTTGTTTTGGGGGGGTTTGTCGTTGTTTGGTGCAGTATACATGAGGATCTTCCTTGGAGGCTGTAAAACACATGATTTCATTTAGAAAAGAACATTTTTATTGACTCCAGACTTTGCTCCTGTGCTTTTTGAATGCTCCTTTTATCTAGAGGTTTCAGCCTGGAAACACATTGCTAAAAAAAAATTGCCTGCAATTATAGTTTAGAGCCAACACCCTGAATTAGATGCAGCAGCCCTCATTATAGGGAGTGCCTCTGTGTAAGGCTCAACAATGGTTCTCAAAGGGTGGCTTGTGGCCCCGCAGCATAAGCAGCTCCTGGGAACTCGTAAATGCAGTTTCCTGGACTCCATGCCAGTCCTAATGAATCAGAAATTCTAAGTAGGGTCAGCCACTTGTCATTTAACAAGCCCTGCATGTGATTCTGATGTGTACTCAAGGTTGAAAGCCACAAGTTCATGAGGTGACACATTGTTTTGTTCTCCATTTCTGAGAAATACTTGACCTATATCACTGTGTAAGTTTAAGGTGGATAGCATGATGGTTTGATTTACATATGTGAAATGACTATTGCAATAGGTTCAGCTAACATTCGTTATCTCATATATATACAATATAAAGAAAAGAAAGAAAAATATTCTCTTTGTGATAAGAGCTACTAAGATTTACTCTCTTAACAACTTTCTTACACATCATACAGCAGTGATAACTATAGTCATGATGTCACTCATTGCATCCCTTATATAAGGACATCCCTAAATGTGCTTATATGTTGTATAACTGGAAGCTGTCCCCCCACTTCCTCAGTAGTTACCTCTGGCAATCACAAGTCTGATCTCTTTTTCTGAGTCTGGTGTTTTGTTTTTAAGATTCTACATATAAGTGAGATTATTTCTCTGGCTTACTTGACTTAGAATGATGTCTTCTAGGTCCATCACTGCTGTTGAAAATGGTACGATTTCCTCATTTCCTTTTATGGTTGAATAGCAATTCATTGCATATATACTACAACTTCTTAACTCATCCATCAGTAGACACTTAGGTCATTGCCATGTCTTGGCTATTGTAAATAATGCTGCTGTGGCCACGAGGGTGCAGACATCTTTTCAAGTTAGAATTTTTGTTTCATTTACATATATATTCCAAGAAGTGGCATTGCTGGATCATATAGTAACTCTATTTTTAATTTTTGAGGAGTCTCCATACAGTGAACAAGGGTACCATTTTCTCAACATCCTTTCATTATTTGTTTTCTTTTGTCATTTGATGGCATCATTCTAACAGGCATGAGATAATATCTCACTGTATTTTTTTTAAACTTTTTTTAATTAAGGTATTATTGATATACACTCTTATGAAGGTTTCACATGAAAAAACAATGTGGTTACTACATTTACCCATATTATCAAGTCCCCACTCATACCCCAATTCAGTCACTGTCTATCAGTGTAGTAAGATGACACAAATTCACTGTTTGCCTTCTCTGTGCTACACTGTTTTCCCTGTGATTCCCCACACCATGTGTACTAAACATAATACACCACAATCCCCTTCTCCCACCCGCTGCACCCACCCTCCCACACCCCTCCCCTTTGGTAACCACTAGTTCCTTCTCGGAGTCTCTGAGTCTGCTACTATACTATTTTGTTCTTTCAGTTTTGCTTTGTTGTTATACTCCACAAATGAGGGAAATCATTTGGCACTTGTCTTTCTCTACCTGGCTTATTTCACTGAGCATAATATCCTCCAACTCCATCCATGTTGCTGCAAATGGCAGGATTTGTTTCCTTCTTATGGCTGAATAGTATTCCATTGTGTATATATGTACCACCTCTTCTTTATCCATTCATCTACTGATGGACACTTAGGTTACTTCCATATCTTGGCTATTGTAAAAAGTGCTGCAATAAACATAGGGGTGCATATGTCTTTTGATTCTGAGAAGTTGTACTCTTTGGGTAAATTCCAAGGAGTGGGATTCCCGGGTCAAATGGTATTTGTATTTTTAGTTTTTTGAGGAACCTCCACATTGCTTTCCACAATGGTTGAACTAGCTTACATTCCCACCAGCAGTGTAGGAGGGTTCCCCTTTCTTTGTATACTAGCCAGAATTTGTTGTTCTTAGTCTTTTGGATGGTGGCCATCCTTGCTGGTGCGAGGTGATATCTCATTGTGGTTTTAATGTGCATTTCCCTGATGAGCAGTGATGTAGAGTATCTTGTCACGTGTCTGTTGGCCATCTGAATTTCTTCTTTGGAGAACTGTTTCTTCATATCTTCTGCCCATTTTTTAAACAGGTTATTTGCTTTTTGGGTGTTGAAGTGTGTAAGTTCTTTATATATTTTGGATGTTAACCCCTTGTCAGATATGTCATTTACAAATATACTCTCCCATACTGTAGGATGCCTTTTTGTTCTGTTGATGGTGTCCTTTGCTGTACAGAAACTTTTTAGTTTGATGTAGTCCAATGAGTTCATTTTTGCTTTTGTTTCCCTTGCTCAAGAAGAGGCATTCAGGAAGAAGTAGCTGCTGCTTATATTCAGGAGATTTTTGCTTATGTTGTCTTCTGAGGGTTTTATGGCTTCATGACTTACATTGAGGTCCTTGATCCATTTTGAGTTTACTTTTGTGTATGTGGTTAAACAATAATCCAGTTTCATTCTCTTGCATGTAACTGTCCGGTTTTGCCAACACCAGCTATTGAAGAGGCTGTCATTTCCCCATTGTATATCCATGGTTCCTTTATCATATATTAATTGACCATATATGGTTGGGTTTATATCAGGGCTCTCTAGTCTGTTCCATTGGTCTATGGGTCTGTTCTTGTGCCAGTACCGATTTGTCTTGAGTACTGTGGCTTTGTAGTAGAACTTGAAGTTGGGGAGCATAATCCCCCCAGCTTTATTCTTCCTTCTCAGGATTGCATTGGCTATTCGGGGTCTTTTGTGGTTCCATGTGTATTTTAGAATGATTTTCTCTAGTTCATTGAAAAATATGGTTGGTATTTTGACAGGAATTGCATTGAATCTGTAGATTGCTTTAGGCAGGATGGCCATTTTGACAATATTAATTCTTCCTATCCATGAGCACAGGATGTGTTTCCATTTATTGGTATCTTCTTTAATTTCTCTCATGAGTGTCTTGGAGTTTTCAGAGTATACGTCTTTCACTTTCTTGGTTAGGTTTACTCCTAGGTGTTTTATTCTTTTTGATACAACTTTGAATGGAATTGTTTTCCTGATTCCTCTCTGTGCTAGGTCATTGCAGTGTATAGGAATGCCACAGATTTCTGCATATAAATTTTGTATCCTGCAACTTTGCTGAATTCAGATATTAGATCTATTAGTTTTGGAGTAGATTCTTTAGGATTTTTTATGTACAACATCATTTCATCTGCAAACAGGGACAGTTTAACTTCTTCCCTGCCAATCTGGATGCCTTGTATTTCTTTGTGCTGTCTGATTGCCGTGGCTAGGACCTCTAGTCCTATGTTGAATTGAAGTGGGGAGAGTGGGCATCCTTGTCTTGTTCCCGATCTTAAAGGAAAAGCTTTCAGCTTCTCGCTGTTTAGTATAATGTTGGCTGTGGGTTTCTCATATATGGCCTTTATTATGTTGAGGTACTTGCCCTCTATACCCATTTTGTTGTGAGTTTTTATCATGAATGGATGTTGAATTTTGTCAAATGCTTTTTCAGCATCTATGGAGATGATCATGTGGTTTCTGTCCTTCTTTTTGTTGATGTGGTAGATGATGTTGATGGATTTTCGAATGTTGAACCATCCTTGCATCCCTGGAATAAATCCTACTTGATCATGATGGATGATCCTTTTGATGTATTTTTGAATTCAGTTTGCTAATATTTTGTTGAGTATTTTTGTGTCTATGTTCACCAGGGATATTGGTCTGTAGTTTTCTTTTTTTGTGGTGTCTTTGCCCAGTTTTGGTATTAGACTGATGGTGGCCTCATAGAATGAGTTTGGAAGTATTCCTTTTTCTTCTACTCTTTGGAAAACTTTATGGAGGGTGGGTATTGGTCTTCACTAAATGTTTGATAAAATTCAGGAGTGAAGCCATCCGGTCTAGGCGTTTTGTTCTTAGGTAGGTTTTTGATTACCAGTTCAATTTCATTGCTGGTAATTGGTCTGTTGAGATTTTCTGTTTCTTTCTGGGTCAGCCTTAGAAGGTTGTGTTTTTCTAGAAAGTTGTCCATTTCTTCTAGGTTATCCAGTTTGTTAGCATATAATTTTTCATAGTATTCTCTAATAATTCTTTGTATTTCTGTGGTGTCCATCATGATTTTTCCTTTCTCATTTCTGATTCTGCTTATGTGAGTAGCCTCTCTTTTTTTCTTGATAAGTCTGACTTGGAGTTTATCTATTTTGTTTATTTTCTCGAAGAACCAGCTCTTGCTTTCGTTGATCATTTCTATTGTTTTATTCTCGATTTTATTTATTTCTGCTCTAATCTTTATTATGTCCCTCCTTCTACTGACTTTGGGTCTCATTTGTTCTTCTTTTTCCAGTTTCGTTAATTGTGAGTTTAGACTGCTTATATGGGAATGTTCTTCTTTCCTGAGGTAGGCCTGTATTTTAATATACTTTCTTTTTAGCATGGCCTTAGCTGCATCCCACAGATTTTGCGGTGTTGAATTATTGTTGTCATTTATCTCCATATATTGCTTGATCTCTGTTTTTATTTGGTCATTGATGCATTGATTATTTAGGAGAATGTTACTATGCCTCCATGTGTTTGTGGGATTTTTCATTTTCTTTGCATAATTCATTTCTAGTTTCATTCCTTTTTGGTCTGAGGATCTGGTTGGTACAATTTCAATCTTTTTGAATTTACCGAGGCTCTTTTTGTGGCCTAGTATATGATCTATTTTTGAAAATGTTCCATGTGCACTGGAGAAGAATGTGTATTCTGCTGCTTTTGGGTGTAGAGTTCTGTAGATGTCTGTTAGGTCCATCTGTTGTAGTGTGTTGTTCAGTGCCTCTGTCTCCTTACTTATTTTCTGTCTGATTGATCTCTCCTTCAGAGTGAGTAGTGTGTTGAAGTCTCCTAGAATGAATGCATTGCATTCTATTTCCCCCTTTAATTCTGTTAGTATTTGTTTCACATATGTAGGAGCTCCTTTGTGGGGTGCATAGATATTTATAATGGTTATATCTTCTTGGTTTGACCCTTTTATCATTATGTAATGTCCTTCTTTGTCTCTTGTAACTTTCTTTGTTTTGAAGTCTGTTTTGTCTGATATAAGTACTGCAGCTCCTGCTTTTTTCTCCCTATTAGTTGCATGAAATATCTTTTTCCAGGTCTTCACTTTTAGTCTGTGTATGTCTTTGGGTTTAAAGTGAGTGTCTTGAAGGCAGTATATAGATGGGTCTGTTTTTTTATCTATTCAGTGACTCTATGTCTTTTGATTGGTGCATTCATTCCATTTACATTTAGAGTGATTATGGATAGGTATGTACTTATTGGTATTGCAGGCTTCAGATTCGTGGTGGACCAAGTGTTCAAGGTTAACTTCCTTACTATCTAAGAGTCTAACAACTCACTTAATATGCTATTACAAACACAATCTAAAGGTTCTTTTTTTGTTTTTTTCCTCCTCCTTTTTCTTCCTCCTCCATTCTTTATATATTAGGTATCATATTCTGTACTGTTTGTCTATCCCTTGATTGACTTTGGGGATAGTTACTTTAGTTTTGCATTTTCTTAGTAATTAGGTGTTCTACTTTCTTTACTGTGGTTTTATTACCTCTGGTGACAGCTATTAAACTGTAGGAACACTTCCATCTATAGCAGTCCTTCCAAAGTACACTGTAGAGATAGTTTGTGGGAGGTAAATTCTCTCAGCTTTGCTTATCTGGAAGTTGTTTAATCCTTCCTTCAAATTTAAATGATAATCTTGCCGGATAAAGTATTCTTGGTACAAGGCCCTTCTGCTTCATTGCATTAAATACATCATGCCACTCCCTTCTGGCCTGTAAGGTTTCTGCTGAGAAGTCTGATGATAGCCTGATGGCCTTTCCTTTTATGTTATCTTATTTCTCTCTCTGGCTGCTTTTAATAGTCTGTCCTTATCCTTGATCTTTGTCATTTTAATTACTATATGTCTTGATGTTGTCTTCCTTGGGTCCCTTGTGTTGGGAGATCTGTGCACCTCCATGGCCTGAGAGATTATCTCCTTCCCCAGATTGGGGGAGTTTTCAGCAAACACCTCCTCAAAGACACTTTCTATTCCTTTTTCTCTCTCTTGTTCTTCTGGTACCCCTATAATGCGAATATTGTTCCGTTTGGATTGGTCACACAGTTCTCTCAATATTCTTTCATTCTTAGAGATTCTTTTTTCTCTCTGTGCCTCAGCTTCTTTGTATTCCTCTTCTCTAGTTTCTATTTCATTTATCATGTCCTCCACCATATCCAATCTGCTTTTAATACCATCCATTTTGTTCTTCAATGATTGGATCTTTGACCATAATTCATTCCTGAGTTCTTGAATATCTTTCTGTACCTCCATGAGCATGTTAATGATTTTTATTTTGAACTCCCTTTCAGGGAGAGTCATGAGGTCTATATCATTTAAATCTTTCTCAGGAGTTGTATTAATAATTTTACTCTGGACCAGGTTCCTTTGGCTTTTCATATTTGTGTATGGCGCCCTCTAGTGCCCTGAAGCTCTACTCTCTGGAGCTGTTCAGCCCCTGAAGCAATGTTGGGGATTGCAGGGGAGTGGTATTGTTGCCTGGGGGGAGGAAAGAGCTGCTTCCTGCTTCCTGGCTGCTATGCGTGTCTCCACTGCCTGAACCAGTGGGCTGAGCACACAGGTATAAGCCTCTGTGCTTTCTGTTTTTAGTTGCTGTAGACAGATCTTCTCTCTGGCCGGCCTAACACCAGGGTAGGGTTTCCCGGTTTGCAAGCCCGGTGGGGCTGGCCAGGATAAAGGCGCAGTAGTCTGCCTGTCACAGAAGGGGTTCTTGGAGCTGCGTAGGCAGCCAGGGAGCTGGAGCACCTGAAGATTGTGAAAGCTCCCAATGTCCTGGGCTGAGTGTACCCAGACAATTTTGTCTACCTGTCCTTTCTCCTGAGCAATAAGCTCTGGGCAATCCTTGCCTCTTTAGCAGCCCTCTTGCTAAGGGCTTCTTTGTTAGGAAGTCTCTCAGACTGCCTGCCTTTCTTTTGTCCCAGGGCAGCTGGATGTGAATCCCTTCTTTCCACAAGCAGCTGGAATCTTAGTCTCTTCAGGAATTCTGCCTGTCTTAGCTTTCCAACCCCCTAATTATGAGAGTCTCCTGCAAGGACCATGAAATGTAGGTTTGTGCTCCCAGAGCAGATCTCCGGAGTTAGGTATTCAGCAGTCCCAGATCTCCACTCCCTCCCTGCTCCATTCCTCTTCCTCCTGTTGGTGAATTGGGGTGTGGGAAGGGTTTGGATCCGCAGGATCAAAGCTTTAGTATGTTACCCTTTCCTTGAGGTCAGCTCTTGTCTCCAGGTGTATGCAGTTTGTTGCAGTCCTCTTTTCTGTTGCTCTTTCAAGAGTAGTTGTTATTAGTTATATTTAGGAGGAAGCCTCTGTCTCACCTCTCACGCTGCCATCTTTCTTTTATTTTTGGTCTTACTGTCGTTTGGAGTTGCATTTCCCTAATGACTAGTGATGTTGAGCACCTTTTCATGTACTGGTTGGCTTTTTTGTATATCATCTTTGGAGAATGTCGACTCAGGTCTTTTACCCATGTTTTAACTGGGAAATTTGTTTTTTTTATTTTTACTATTGAGTTGTGACTTTTGATCTGTTTTGGATGTTAGACCCTTATCAGGTATATGGTTTACAAATATTTTCCCCAATTCTAGGTTGTCTTTTCATTTTATTTATTTTGTTATACAGAAGCTTTTCAGTTTGATGTAGTCCCTCGTTTATTTTTTATTTTGTTGCTTGTGCTTCAGGTGTCATATACAAAAAATCATTTCCAAAGCCCATGTCAAGCAGCTTTATTCCTCTGTTTTCTTCTAGGAGTTTTATGGTTCCAGGTCTTACATTTAAGTCTTCAATCCTTTTTGAATTTTTGTGAGTAGTGTAAGATATGAGTCCAGGGTCATTCACTTACATGTGAACATCCAGTTATCCCAACCCTATTTATTGAAAACACTGTCTTATTGAAGAGACTTTCTCCATTAAGTATTCTTGGCTCCCTTGTCAAATATTAGTTCACTGTATATGCTTAGGTTTGTTTCTGGGCTTTCAATTCTGTTCCCTGGTATATTTGTTTTTATGCCAGTACCACAGTGTTTTGATTACTATAGCTTTATAATAGAGCTTGAAATCAGGAACTGTGATGACTCCTGCTTTATTCTCCCCTTTCAGGATTTCTTTCGTTATTCAGGGTCTTTGTGTGTAAATTTTAGTAGCTTTTTTTCTACTGTAGAAATGCCATCAGTATCTTGACAGGGATTGCAATGAATCTATAGATGGCTTTTGGTAGTATTGGCATTTTAATGATATTAATTCTTCCAATTCATGAACATTGGATACCTGTCCATTTATTTTCTGTGATTTCTTTCATCAGTGTCTTGCCAGTGTTCAGAGTAGAGATCTTTTGTGAGTTGAAACATTTCTTATGTACATATAAATAGCCAACATTCTTAGGTCCCACAGATGGTGCTGAAGGCCATTACCCTGTTTAACAATGGGTCATGTTGATAGCAGTAATGTTTGTAGCTCACATTTTTCCTTGTTGGCCCTATTTACGAGAACGATGATTTACCTGGTGGACTCACAATGAGTTATACACATGTCCCTTTTGAAGTGCTCAGACTTAATTAGAGACCTTGTGAGGTGTTAGTAGCAAAAGAGTTTAAATGGTAATGCAATTTACCCCACCCCGATCTTCATCCCCTATTTCCCAGGCTGCTCCTCACCTCTGAATGCTAGCTTGCTCTGACTTTGCTTATCCTCCCTCGTGTGCTTGCACCCACTCCCCAGGATTCAATAATTGCCCTCTGAATGTAGTTTCAAAACTGACTGCTCTCTTCACTGCATCTCCCATCTTCCCAGAGGACACAGTCACTTGTATGTCCTGTGACTAACACTGACAGAAATAAATAAAACAGCACAGCATTCATCATTTGCCTTAAAACAGCTCCCCATCTATACTTCCACATTATGGTCAGTGGTAGACAGCATGGATCTGCAAGTTACCTACATTTATCATTCGTTCTCTTTTGCTTGCTTCATCTTATAATGGCCTGTCGATTCTTCCTTCATGGTATGTCTCATAGTCATCCCTTCTTGTCTGTTCCTGCTATGATTATATTTAGAATGTAAATATTTAAACTGCAAAATTATTTTCCAAAAGGTTCTCCTTATTCCTTCCTTCCTATGCAAAAGCAGATAGCATGGCACGAGTGCTTTACGTCAGCCTGTTTGATCTCCCCACCTTTTGGGCTCCCATTGACTACAGATTAGTCTCCATACTCCTGGGCCTGACCCTCAAAGCTCTCCAAGTTCTGACTGCAGCCTGTTCTTTCATCTCCTCTCCATTCAGTCCTCCTTATAGACTCTTTACTCTGGTGGTTCTTAAACTCAAGAGTCACCCTGAGGACTGGTTAAAATACAGATGTTTGGGCCCTCCCCAAGGAGTTCCTAACTCAGTAGGTCTGGGGGGTGAGGCCAAAGATTTTGCATCCCTAGGAAGTTCTCAGGTATTAATGGAGTGAATGCTTGTGCCCTCCAATTCATACACTGAAGCCCTAACTTCCAATGTGACTATATCTGGACACGAGGCCTGTAAAGAAGTAATTAAAGTTAAATGAAGTCAGAATAGTGGGGTTCTGACCTAAAGGATTAGTGTCTTTATAAGAATAGATACCAGTGAGCTCCCCCCTCCCACACCATATGAGGACACCACGAGATGTCAGCCGTCTATGAGCCAGAATGAAGGCTGTCACCAGAAACTGAATTGGCCAGTATCTCCAGCCTTCAGAACTGTAAGAAAATATATTCCTGTTGTGTTAGGCCCCCTGGACTGTAGCATTATGTTGCGGTGAGCTGAGCTGATGATATGCCAAGCGATCTGCTGCTGCTCCTGGGACCACACTCTGAGAAGCTCCTCTCCAGTCCTCCCTGATGGGTCTCCTTGTCAGCGTGCCCTGTGTGCCTTCCGGAATGCCTTCCTCTTCTCACACATCCTTCAAAACCCTCATGGAGCTAGGCTTCTTCTCTGAAGCCTCTCAACTCTCCTGTCCACAGTAGTTTCTCCCTCTCTGAAAGCCATAGGACTTTGCCTTTAGATTCTTCTAGTATTTAATGTAAGCTACCTGGTATGATTCTCTTCCCCTTCACACTGTTGTCTGACTTTCATTGTGAGCTCCTTAGAGCAGAAGATTTTTCCTGTGTCTCATACCCAGCAGAGCACTTTGTGCACAGCAAGGGTTCAATAAATAAGTGATTATTTGACAATCATGGCATGTGCGGAGAAGAAGTTCATAGAAATTGCAGGTGTGACTCCTTCAAATGTCAGTGCCATAGGCTTCTCAGTCCGTCTGAGAGCTGCTTGGGAAGTGGAGGTATAGCACATGATTCTTGGCTTCCTTGCCTAGAGAGCGGCATACTCAGTTCCCCTTTTCTTGTGTTTGTAGAAGAAATAGGTGCTTTTCAGACAGTATATCTAATGATAATGGAATAAGGTTAAACATTTATCAAGAGACTGCTGTGTGCGGAGTGCCTCACGTATCACCACTTGTGATTCTCCAATGCACTCAAGGGGCTTAGAAATTATTATGCTGACCATTTTACAGATGGGAAAGTCAAGGCTTAGAGAGGTTTAAGTGACATATCCAAGGCCCTACAGCTGGGTGGGGCAGAGTGCATGCTTGGGCCAGGACCGCACAATGGCACGGTTACGGTTCTGTTCCCATCTTAACCAACATATCAATTTCTTGCTCCTTCTCCATAAATAAGCAGAATTTTATTTCAGAGGTTTATACAAGTTTGACTTCCAGCCTTTAAAGACTTAGACTTACTATTTCCATGCTAGTTAACTCAGTTCATATTTCTTTTCCTAAGATGAATCAAATACTTAATAACTAGGCTTAACTTCTAGTGCCAAGAGACATCTGAAGGAGAAACATCCCCTATCTTTTCTTGGAAGTTAGTTGTCAAGGGCACATGGAGGTTGTGAGGCAATTGTCTGCAGTTTTCAGTTAATGCCACTGACCCCACTGGTCATAAAACCTGTCCTCAGTGAATAAAAACAGGCATTAGGGCTCAGTGAGTCCAGAGAAATTATACTGCCTTTTGCCTTCTTGAGTCAGTGACTTGGAGAATGTTTTTCTGACATCTCAGTTTGTCAGCTTTTCCATAAAATTCCCAAACAACTGATTCTATCTTATTTTACTTTCCGGTCAGACCCCAAACAAAAATAACAGCAATAACAAAAACATTGAAGAGTATCATAGTTACCCATACTAAGAAAGTTTTATACAATTTTGAAAAGACCTCTTTTGTCACTGACTTAGAATTTGCTTAATTTTAATCAGTACATTACGTGATCACTCTGGTAAATTTCTTCATAAAATAAGATTTATAAATTATTAAATTACATATGCACATATAAGTTATATGTGTGTGTAAATGTGTGTGTATGTGTTAGTTCCCACTCTAGACAATTCTCCTACCCAAAAGAAATTTTTGAGATTTTTTGAATCCTAAGGAGAAAACTTAATTGAGCTGTTTAACCCAGCCCACAAATTTAAATTCAAAACCCTAAAGACTTCAGAACATACCACATTTAATTAATTATATCTTGGTATTTGATAAAACTAATTTACTTTGCATAGTAAAGTGTGCTCTTCGTATTTCTTTTTAAAAGAAAATTATTAAAAAGAAATACCTGGACATTTTTGGATAATTTGAGAGTGCAGGAAATTATAAACAGGCAGAAGAAAAAATCCACTCTAATTTCACCACAAGGAAGTAAATGTTGCCTTGTTCTGGAATCCTATAAAAGAAATGTATTATCCTAAATCCTGTTAACAAGATTTATTTCACTAGCTCTCACCTATTTTACGGCTCAACCACGTCTTGTATCTGCCCACCTCTCCCCACTACTGTTCCCACCAGCCAGTCTTCAACTTGTCTGCTTGCTTCCACCTTGTCTGCCTTCAGGCACCCTTGCTTGAGCCACTTCAATGGCATTTACTGCTGTTGGGTGAAATGGCTTTCTCAGAAGAGCACCCAGAGGACGTGTGGAATATCAGATCAAAGATGTGAGGATCTCGTCTGACATTTCAGGGTTGTTCTGAGACTCAAATGAGAAAAAAGTATTTATACCAGTGGAATTCTGCGTGGCCTTCGAATGAGATCTGGTTCTCACCCAACTGAGAAAGACAAAGATGCACCCCCCTGCCCCCTTTTCCCCACATACACACACACATAAACATACACATACACACATACACAGACACCTACACACACCTACACACATACGCATACACACATACACACACACATAAACATACACGTACACACATACACAGACACATACACATTCCTACACACATATACACACACACAAATTATTAATTTAATATGGGTGTTACGAAAATTTTTTTACAGCTATTCATGCCAAAAAAAAAACAAATGAAGAAACAATGAAGTATACCTGTTCTGACCTATAAATATGTATACTTAGATTAGTTACTCAGAATACATATTGAGAATGGTAATTTCTTCATTGCATGACATCCAGCAAATACCTGCTTATTCTGTGCTGGGAGGACTCATTAAATTTTGCAAATGATTTCACCAACGACTTCCAGTTGTCTCAATTTGACTTCAGGTTTCCAGGGAAGATGAGATTCTGGGCAAGATACACTGCATTATGAGGAAGTGGGATGTGGGATTTTGATGTCCTGGCCAGAATATAATGGAAATAGTCCTGTGAGTAAAAAGCTAATATACTCTTTCGTTCATTCTAGATAGCTCAATCATCAAAATGCCATGTTTTCCCTCATTCCAAGGAGAATTATAGTGATTATAGCTTATTTTAACATGTTAATATTTTATGACCCAAATGAGAGCTGGCATGGAAGAAAAACTTAGCAAAGCCATGAAGATCTGCCTTTGTATCTGTCAGGGTATCAATAGCAAACAGATGGAAACTCAAATTAGGGTAATTTAGGATGGTTTAAGAAGAGACTGTTTATGAAGGTATAAGGTCAGGGTTTAGGGAAGACACAGTGGGTAGCGGAGCTGTTAACACCCCTAGTGCATACAGTATGAGGGGCAGAAGGAGCTACTGGGATCTGGGAGAGAGACTCATGGGAAAGCAACTTTAAGAGGCTTAGAGTCAAAGGACACAGTCAGCCTGAAGGGACCATGCCTGCAGGGAGCTTGGAGAATGAACACCTGACCTCACTCTTTCCTTCCATGGAGCTTTGGAGGAGTTCCCTACAGGCTGAACCCAGGGGAATCGGAGTGAGAGAGTCGCTAGTTGTAATCCACACAGACTGGTCTCCAGGGCGGAGAGTAGGGTGGGTCAGGAGGAGCAAATGGAAGACCTGCAGTTCAGCCTTTCGTTGTAGTTTATCTAGCACCAAGCCCAAAGGCTGGCACATGGTAAATGCTCCTAAAAATGAGTAAAATGAAAGTGTATATGAATCTGTCAGTGGTCTAAATGGAACACAGCATATTAAATCTTTTCTTAGTAGCTTTTGAGTGACATGGGACATATTAAATAGAACATTATGATTTCAAGAGTTTGCTAAAAATTAGTAATCTTATCCTCTCTATCTAACTTTATACACTCCTGTATATTTTTCCAGTGGCACTCACAATCTTCTACCTTGTTTGGAAACACTGAACAGTATCAGCCATCAAATTCTAAGCTTTTTGCCTAAGGGAACACACATATACACAAACACACTCATATATATATATATATGTACATACACACATACTTTGGGGGCTCTGCAGTGTCTAACACAGGGCTGTGAACATACCTGCTTTAAATAACAATTTGTTGAAATACAATAGCATCAATTCAAACTGAGGACTATGTCATATTATAGAATTTTTAATTTCCTGCATTTAATTTTCTAGTATTCACTTGTTCTAAAATTCACTAACTACCTACTTTGTATCTAGGATTCTACTAAGCATTTAGATTTCAAGAATGAGTAAGCAAGGTCCCAGACTTCCTCAGGCCTACATTTAGTGAGGAGAGAAATATAAAATAGCAGTCATAATGACTCAAATTTATAGTAGGGGAGTGGTACAAAATGGTATTTCTGCTGGTGGGGGACAAGGGTGAAGAGGAGAAGAGCATGAAATCTGTTAGCAGAGTATGAAATCTGTCAGAAAGGGTTTTGTGAAGCAGAGTGCATTTTTAACTTGGATTCCTACAGTGTAATTACTTCCAGTTAATATTCAAAAGGTGTCCCAGCCACTGAGGATGGCCAGTAACTTGCCAGAATGGGAGGAAACGAAAGGGAAGGAAGAAGTTAGAAGTTTGGGGATATATAGTTTGTTGCTGACATGAAAAAGAAGTATTAACTAAGAAATTATATCCTGAACAGAAAGAAGATTTAGTCATGCTAAAATGAAAATTACAAAGGATGAAGTAAATGTAGTTTTCAAAACTAGGGAGAAGGAAACAGGAGCTATAGGAAGCAGTCGTAATACATTCTGACTTCTTGACTGATTAAAATAAGCGGGAGATAATGGGAAGGATGTAGTCTTTAGTCTTTGCCACTTATCTACATGACTTTAGCCAGTTCCTTAATCTATTTGTGACTCAGGTTCTTAATTGGAGAAGCGTGGATTCAGTGACTGGGTGTGGCAAAGTAATCAGGAGAACAGCACGGCGGCGGACAGTGAGCCTCACAGCTCAGCGGCACTGTAACCTTCTCTAACACTGCCTGTTTCTCCTTGGGAGTGGGTTCAGTGTACTCAGAACCATATCACATTAGCACATCACATATATTAAAATTATTTGTATACAGCTCTTTGATTACACCAAAGACCCTCATCTAGCTTTGAATATCATAGGACAGATTCAACATATGAAGAACCAAACTTCATAAACGGTCCTCCATTTTTCCAGTTGTGCCTCTTAGAAATGCTAACCTCTTGTCCTGGAAGGCAATTAATACAAGGCTAAGACAGTGGCGTAGCTCTGTTGGGTGGGAGTCTGGATCTCTGATGCTCTTCGAAAGGCTTGTTAGCTAAAATAAGAAACCGCTTCTGACTGTGCTTTCAAATCAGGATTAAATTGAAGACGGCCAAGTGGATTTTAATATTCCTTACCCATATAAACCGAGGACCGTCCTCAACATTTTCTTCTATAGGTGGCATCCAGTTGAAGTTTCAGCTGTGGACCTTGGCCCAAAAGCTTATTTCTTTGTTTTGATGTTAATTCTTCTACCAACTAAGTATTATTAATGTTAAGTTCTACATTTCTGATAAGATAAAGACCTTTCCCATAATGAGCCATTTCAGAAAAAGGTTTCTTTTCTTCTTACGGATTTATTTTATATAGTTTGAAGGACATAATTAGAGAAAATTAATGCTTTATATATAATTGATGTATTGAATTAGATTCAGATTCCAAAATGGTAACCAGTAGCTATCTGATTTCCATTTCAAATTAAAATACATTACACTCTACTTTAGTGGGGAAACAGGTCATTAAAATGACCCAAAGGATATGATTTAAATTTTAAGGAACTTCAGATAAATGGGGACTCAGAGATGTTGCTCACAGTTAGAAAGAGGACAGATCATAGAATAAAAACATTTCAGTTCACATATTTTAATTCATATAGCATTAAATATATATTTTTTATTTATGAGCCACTTGTAACTTAGACATAAAATACCCCTTTTGTCTGTAAAGCTTTTGAGTCAGGAGCCTCATGCTGAAAGAAAAGCTCATATAAGGAAACAGAATACAATACAGAATAGCTCAGCCATTAATCATTTCTGTGCCCTCTTCCAAGTTGTTATCCATTGAAAAAACTACGTTAAAGTTATATTTTTCAGTGTCTGCTATTGCGTGAAATATTCAAAGAACCCTTGGCATAATGAAATAGCTGTTAGAAAGGGTTTTTATTTATTGTTTGATGATGAATATTGTAATCAAGATGAAAGAAATGAATTTTGTACCCATTTCTAAAACTTTAAGTAACACATCCTTGAAAAACAACCACCCAGTTTAAACCATCAGGTCAACTTTAAGAGGAAATGATAATTACTACAAATATTAAAATAATTTATAGTAAGGTTGCACAAACCTACCACAGTATTTCTTTATATTTTAATGGTGCAGAAATGTCTAAGGCACTTTTAACTCTAATGATCAAAAATAAGGTAGCAAAACAAGCATTTTGTTTCTAATAAAAATATACTGTGGCTATGCTTGACATACTGGAACAGCTTCTGCGTCCTGGACAGTTTCTGCATACAGAACATCTTTCTCTTTCTGCCACCTCATGACTCAGTTTACCCACTGACCCTTCTGCCTTTACTGTCTTCTCAGGCCAAATTTTCCCTGTGTTAACCCGACCTATGTTGCATCATTTCTCACTTCTCAGTCTATTATTAGCGCAAGATATCCCATTTCAGCACTATACTGCCATTTGGAGCCAGATAACACTTTGTTGAGAAAACTATCTTGTGCATTGTAGGTTAACATAGTAGCTTCCCTGGTCTCCCCACACTAGACACAAGTAACACGACCATCACTCCAAGATGTGACAGCTAAAGCCTTTCAGGTATTGTCAAGTGTTCCCAGTGGGACAAAATCACCCCTGCTTGAGAACTACTATTTTAGAAGAACTGGTGTAGATGACATTATGTTCAGCTTGAATATACGCCTTGTATGGGACTTTATTCAGAGGCGATGTGCAGCAATAGTTGTGACGTGAATGCGGGTAAGTGGCCTTTATTGCTGCAGTACATCGCTAGGATAATAAACACGGTACTCATAAACTGAACTCTCAGCTTCAGTTGAGGACTTAAGAATACTTCTAAATCCATGTTGGATTTGTTTATTTTCCAATATTTGGAAAGAGGAAAGAAGAGAGTGTTTTTACAAACTGACCGATCTCCTGGGAACTCTGCGGGCTCATAAATTTCTAGTGGGACTCAATCCATTGCAGTTTTCTTTTCTTTCTTATTGTTTTTTAACTACGAAAGAAAAATGACATCTAAATTTATTCCATAAAAAGAACAAAGAAGGGGGAAAGCAAGGTGACAATGGGAGAGAAAGGAGAAAGCAAAAAAAAAAAAAAAGAGAGAGAAGAAGAAGAAAGAAAGATTAAATGAGCAAGATACAGCAGACTTTCTATACTTATGAAGCCATTCAGGAAAAAGCTGAAATAAAATGTTTTAAAGAAGAGTATATCTTTCAATTTGAAGAGAGTAAAAAATTATTCAATTAATTGTTACTGCTTTTCCCTTATGTTTGATACTACAATTAATTTTCTAACAGAGCTACACAAGGAAGAAAAACAAAAGGTGTGAGAAAGAAAATTTAACAAATGAAAGGGAAAGAAGAAAATGGAGTAAGGAAAGACTTTATGAGAATAAAGCATTCATATGGTACCTCTTTTGAATGGCACACTTAGATTACTAGAGGATCCCAAGTCCTTGATACATGTTATAGACTGATTAAATAACACTTGAATAATGATTCAGTAGTTTTAATAATTTCCCTATAGAGTATGAGTTAGAAATCAGGGCAACAAAAAATATCATCATAAAGGAAATGAAACACGTAAATTTTTTTCCAAAAAATGCTTGTTTATAAGTCAAATTTTGTATTCCTAACTTAAGAAATCATGAAGGAAAAAGGTCAAATAATAGAGAAATATTTATTCAGGGTATATGGACTTTATCATCAAGAAGATATACCGATAGTTAAAACCACAGAATCTAGATCTAGACTAGCTGAATTAGAATCTGGTTCACCACTTCTCAGCAATGTGACCCTGGATTTAGGTTTCTCCACAAGCAGAACCTGAGACAAGCATCCAAGGACAAATGGCCCAGCTTGGAAGGGATCCCTCTGAGGGGCACAGAGCTCCATCTCACGGGGGAGTTCTGGGGTTTGAGTAAAACACACATCAGAGCTGTCCCAACTGTGGAAGCTGAAGTTTTGTTTTCTTAACCTGCCAGCTTCCTGTCTTTCACTGGTTTCCAGCTGCTGCCTGGGGCATTAACTCTCTGACATGCCGTGGACCCTGACAGGGGCCAAGCACGCTCCTGTGGCTCCTCAGGCAGAAAGCACCTGGGCTTTGCAGTGCACAGTATGAGCTTATATTTCAAATTATTTGAAAGCTACTGTAACACCAGTTTGGTCTTGCAAATGAATAGTCATGGGTATTTGATACTGTGCTTAGTCCTAGAAAATTATTAATTGCAACAATATTTACACTGGAAACGGAGACTTCATTTGGTCATTTTGGACTCATTAAGCTACCAGGACAAAAAGGGAGAGTTGATCCTACTATCAATTGTAAATGCTCATCTGCAGAGAAGAGTACCAAGGAATCCACAGGGTGAAACCTAGTTTCTCTCTTTCAGCCTGTCCAGAGTCAGATGTTCATAGAATAGTGTAGCACCCCACATAAATAAGACCTTTGAAAATTCAACTTTTCTATCACTAAAGAGTCCTGGAAGTTGAAGTTCCTTTGAAGCCAAAGGGAACATGCACTGGACAGAGGCATCTGGAAGTCATGAATACAAACCATGACTTAGGGTCTGTTATAGAAATGAACATATTTTCTTTTTTTGTTTTATTATAAATAATTCTAATATTCAGCTAATATTCATCTTATCTCTCCTTTCCTTTACTACTTTATAAAGCATGAAGTTGGAGAGAATTGTAGAGAGAGAACAGGTAACAGTGGAAAAGCCCCCATTATAACCGAAGGTATGGAAAGAATGTATGAGCTCAAGTGGACCCCCTCCTTCAGACCGGTCATGCCTGGTCAGGGGCAGTAAGGTGGACGATGAGGTAGGTAGGGAGGAGGCAGAGGTAGTTACCACAGAGCTTGGTTGAAGGTAGAAAATGCAAAGTTGCTTCTTATCTATATCCTGCTAATTTCAGTTATGAAAAAAACAAACAAAAAAATGGCATTCAGAGAAAGCCAGTCAAGGTGAGTATAAAAGGAAAAAAAAGTCCAAGACTAAAATAAGAATTGTTAAATTAATGGATTATTGGGATTTTGGATCCTGTTTTTAACATTGCCATATAATACATACATGTGCCAAGTTCCACGTACCAAAACTGATGTACATATGTAGTTTTCTGGTGTGACATCTATGCTAAAACATGGGCTGTGTGTATATGTGTGTATGTGTGTGTATACACATAAATGTATACGTATAAAAGCCTAAAAAATGTTTTATATACTCATATTCTCTAAGAATAAAGCTACAGGTATATATGATGCATTAGGATTGCATTTATATTTTTACAGTTCAGAAAAATCTTGAAAGCCCATGGATTCAGGATTCAGGGAGCAATGTTTTGAATATTTCTGTGTCTTGACAACCCCTTATGAGCTCAACTCTTCTCCTTTATGAAACCATCCCAAGGTGAACCCTTTGTTTGCATATCACATTAAAAGGAGTATGTGTGCATTTAATTGGAAACAGAAAGCATAAAGTGTAAAAGATAGGCCAAGCACCTACCCTGGCATTATCTTTGATGTGGTTAGAAAAAACTGAAATATCCATGGAGAAAAAGACAAGTCTGGAGCATTGTAAGCACAGGAAAAAACGTGTATGCTTTCTTTTCTGAGATTCCCTCATAAATGAATACAGTGTCCTATTGATTATTTATATTATTTCTTTGGGGCAATTTATTATATTCTAGGGTTTGAGCCTGCATTTGGCTCTCTCTGACTCATATGAGATTTGTAAAGATCCTCAGAAATGCCAGACCTTAAATGCATACAGTTACTAAGATGGAAGAAATCACAAAGCAACTTGAAAGAAAGTTTGATTAACAGTAATATCCTAGAAGCTTATGAGCTGGGAAACTTGCCACCTGAAACAGATCTGAGTTCCCAATAAAATACTTTCCTCTTGGCACATTTCAAACTAAAAGTTAGCATTTCTCTTATGTAAAATTAGGACACAATGAAATTTCCCTTCTGGAAACCCCAGAGCAGATATTACATTGGAAGTCAGAATTTGGGGAATTATTATCATATTTTAGAAGTTACCAAGACTAGCATATACTTTTGTACGGAATTATAGAGATTATTACAGCCATGCATATTCAAAACTACATTTTGCTAAATTTTATGAAGTGAGAATCACCAAGAGACAGCGATCCCATACAGTATTAGTATTCAGCATATCCTAGCATTATTGACACTATAATAGTATAATTTAATCAGTGCTAAAAAATTGGTAGTTTTCTATTAGCCATAATCCTCCATCCTCCCATTGGTGCTTTAATTTATTGTAGTAAAAACTATTAGTATTTATAATATTCTTATGTTGAATTTAGTTGTGTTCAGTTTACTTTACTCCCACATACAGTGTTACTTACTCTGTGAGATTTGAGTGTCTATGAATTTCCTTATCAAGGCATCAGTAGTTTGGGTATAAAGACTGAGAGCATATCTCAGAGACTGAAGTTCTGGGCTTTTCTCCAAGAAATTCTTTTTCAGGCCATTTCCTCCTGCATGAAAGTATTGCTAAAAAAAAAAGAAAAAGAAAATAATGTAAGCAGAGGCACTTAGGATGAAATTTTGGAGGAGGGATTTTATTGCTGTAATAGTGAAGCTAAATGGAGTGATTACAATATGATCATTATAAGGTAGGTACAAAGAAATAGCCCTAGCACATCCCATTGTAACTCAGGTTCCCTCAGTATCTCTGAAATGATGTTGTGTATCACAGACCCCAGATCCTTGAAGTGTAAGACTTTCCATCTCATTCAAAACTTTAGTTAAGCAAATGGGATCATGAAGATGCTGTGGTCAGATTGCTTATAGAATGACAGGTTTGGATAACAACCAAGATGGTTATTGATTTCTGTTTCCAGGGCATGTGAGAAATACCTGGAGTTGTCAAAATTTCACAAAGAAGGTAACTCCTGGTCACATACTTTCTACACACTAATTTGCGATTCTACGCCAGATGCCTGGTGCTCCACCTTCCCCATGTTCTAACCACAAAGCGGTTATAGACCATCACGAAGATGCAGAGGGGTCTTTAGAAATCCAACATCCCCTGAACCTTGTGTCTGATGAATGTAATAAAGTGTAGAAGGTGTTTTTTTGGCTGTTATTATCCAATAAACTCAAAACATTACAATATTTATAGGTAAGATAATAGAGAAGACATATGTCTGTTGACAATAAATATGGTCATTGAGGGATGTTAGCATTCTTCATACTCCAGATATTATGTGCAGACTCAGAGTATCTAGAAGTATGTCATACACTAAGGATGTTTTCTTCTAACCATTTATAGATGGTAATGTATTTATAGTATTAAAGTCAGATGAATTATTCTCTGTCTCTGTACCAACAGTGCTAAATTACACACTTATTATAACCTGGCTTACTATGATCTATGATTCTCACAGAATGACATAGTTTGAAAAAGCTCAACAAATTATTCTGATAGACTCTTCTAAATGGATATGTCATCCCTTTATCCCACTCTAAATATGTCTGAGGTAAAACAATTCAATACACTGAAAAACCTTAATTATCCTAATTTTCCTCCTTATTCAAGGGTAGATGCAGAAAAATATTCTGGTTATTTGTAGGCATCTGAATACACTTTCAAGGAGTGTAATATAGAGAAGATTCAGAATAGTAGGTAATGGAGATATAAGCCTGAAAAAAGATTGCTACAATTGCAGACACCCTCCCTAAGGAAAAAAAAACCTACAGCCACTTAAATTTCATTGATTGACTGATTCTAGCTGGGTGCCCTGTGAAAACACAAGTTGTGCAGAAAGCTGTCCATGACTATGAAGGGGAGGCATAGAAAAATGGAAAACACCTTCTCTTACTTTTTAAGAGATGACAAAGATGTAATATTTAAAATACTTCTACACCTCGGTCTTCTTATAAAGATGTTAAAATATTTTCAAACATAGGAAATATTTATTGAGGACTATGAGTCCAGAATTGTCTTGGGTGCCTTGGTAGATGAAAAAGAAAAGATAGTTCCTTTCATCAGGAAGCATGATATTTATGGTGGCAAAATATTAAAAGGATGTTCTGAGAGGAGTACTTTCTTCTAGAGGAGTGGCGGTGTGCTCTCTGGAGGTGTGTTTACATAATGAACCAAAGAGCCATCAGATGAAATAACTCACCTTAAGTGTAAGAGCAGAGGGATAAACTGAACCAGGAATAGGGTGGATCTCTGGCAGGGAACACATTTTCCCTCTCAGTGCTTCTCAAAGGAGCCCAGTCTTAGCAAACCCGAGCATAAGGACTACAAAATTACAATAAAAAGTACAAGAAGAAGCACAGCGAAGATGTGCTGTTTCATGGGACTATAGAGAGTTGTCAGGAGAAATTGTGAAAGACTTTGAAACAGGCAAAAAAGATCAGTAAGTGTTCTGTCTTGTGTACCCATCAGGGTTATCTTGGCTTTTCATTGTCCTGAAGCTATATTTAAAACTCTGTAAATGGTAGAAAATGAATAATAATGTAAATGACTCTCTTCCAAACAAATGCAAATTAATTATTTCTTGTGGCATGCAACTGTTCTGTGAATAAATCTGTTTTGCCTCTATTTGTAAATTTACTTCAGTTTTCCTTATTGCTCATCCTGAATGTGGGGTTCTTGGAGATCTCCACGGAGTGAGTTGCTAAGATCTTACTGGTTCCCTCACTAATTGATGGGTAAATAACATTTTGACAAGTCTTATAACTGTATGAAGGTCACAATTATACTCTTTTAAAAACTGTTCTTTTTAACAGGGTTATATAAAGTAGCACGATAATAGCATTCCTAAGGATGACCACAGTTTTTACTGTCTAATTTGTGAGGATAGGACCCCGGGTGTTAGGTTCATCCTGCAGCAGCCGTGGTGGAGTCTGTCTTCCCGCCTGTGATCTTTCCCTCCGTCCCTAGACAAATACTCATTAAACCTTTATCATAAGCCAGACCTTGTACGGCATGTCAAGGATACCAAGCAAAGGTGGCCCAGAAGTTGTTCTCAAAGGGATTATAATCTGGTAGGAAATGTAACCAAAATGTCAATGAATGACTGGAGGTGGCAAACAATTCTACTGGGGAAGGAGTCAGTAAAGGCATCTAAACAGGTGACTTTATTTGTAGTCATCAGTTTATTAACACTTTTATTTTTAACTTCCGCAGCCTCTAGATAATTCACTCCTGTGGAGAAGAGGAAGAGCACGATCCTCCTAGGCAACCAAGAGAAACTCTCAGGAGTCCCAGCGCTGCTTCAGAAAAATTGAGGTAGTTGTAGTTCTTATATTTCTTCGGTACAGTTTAAAATATACTATTTTGCTACTGTTACTCTATCCTCATCTCTAAATTTATGCTGCCTGGAAACCACAAAGTGCCTCTAGGCAATAGAGGCCTCGAGAAATTAAGAGGTGATACTGTATTCTTAAAGATTCACAATGCTTGTTAACATATTAAAGGCTCTGAGACCCACTGTAGTAATGCCATCTGTTTAACCTCTCACTAACATATCTGGTTCTTAAAATTATTTACCTATAGGACAATCATCATACAGGACACCTGTTTACACTCTTAGGGCACAAGTAGTCCACGGGATATGATTTAGGAAGGCCTAGGGTAGAAGAATGTGACTGGTCTTTAATTGAGATCTTAGGCTATGAAGGCATGAACTATGTATTTGTCCTGGAACCCTTCTAAAAATTTTATAGGAAGATACGTTTTTAATAGGTAGGCATTATTTGTAGGCTTCTGGGACATGGGGGAGGAATCAAATAAGGTATGAATTGGCTCTGGAGGAAAGCTTAAAGGGTCTCCCTAGAATTTAGGTTAGGATACTGAACTTCTTCCTTTTTGGCCATAGAGTATTCTGAGTCATTCTACTAAAGCCTCTAACAGAAAATAGCAAGTGATCAGTAGAATTGTAAGGGTAAAAATTATGCCTTTATCTTTTGACTGCATTGTATAACAGGAGATCTTTCAAGACAAATCCAGGACAGAAGGTAGCAATGTTAGAAGAGAAAGCAAGTTGCAAGATGCTAAGAATGAAAGCCTCCAGTTCAGTGAACACAGATAAATAGCACATGCAATAGGCTCCTCACTCAAAACAGCGAAGGAAATGTTTTCTATGGTTATGCAGATACAAACTTGATGAAAAAGCTACTTTGCAGAAGCCTTTCACATAGTGTTCAGAAGCAGCGCGACAGCTCCTGAGAACGTGGGTCTCTTTATCTCACCAGCAGATAATCAGGAGAAAGGGGCACAGGCAGCTTGGCGTTCAGAGATTTTGCATTTGGTTTTCACTCTTTGCAAGTGCCCCTGAAGGAACAGCATAGTGGAATTTGTATTTTGCTGAGACTTGGGTTTGAAGGATATAAATGTGGGGCTGATGCGTGGGAGGGCATGTCTTCAGTATTAAACAAAACCCACTACCCACAGCTGCAGCTTGGTTGATCTCCATTCATTATAGTAAGCATTTTGTGGGGGAATTATATGCTGGAGGGGAATTTGTGAATGTGGGTTTTAAAGCTTTCTGGATATTTCTGTCATGCATATAAAAAGTAGATTTAATTCCATTAGTTTTAAACAAACCAAAACTGGGACTCTGTTTTATTGTTTTTCTGCAACCTGTAGCATAAGCCAAAAACCTCCAGTCTGATCTCTTCAGATGTTTTTCTTAGACTGGTGCAAATTAGCAGAATATAGTTGGCAAAATAAGTTGGGACAGGTCATTTCCACCTGCTTCAAGAAAGGAATTTTCAATCAGAGAACTGTGGAGAAGCTGGCTGCTTAGTGCTTTGAAGGATGAGGATTTCAGCTGGATGACATTCTCTCTACCCTTGGCCCTGTCCTGACTCATACTTTTGCCAAAGAAAGCATGTTTCTGAAATATGCAGTTGAGACAAAGCTTGAAGTTAGTACATTGGATGACAGAATCTGGATTCAGAAAGGTTGTGGCAGTCTGGGATGGTGGGTCACCATCTATAGGTTGGGATGACAAAGAGAAAAGGAAAAGACTTTTATTCATGATAAAATGTTTTCTGTAAAGTACAGAAGGAGGGTGACTTGGCTTAACATCAGTAAAAAATTTTAAAGCTATGAAGCTTTCTTTGCTCTCAATTTTAACATGATGTAATAAGTGATGGGGCAGCTATGAAAACTAATGAAATCTGATCATGCATTAGCAGAGGTAGACAGGTCAATGAAAGGGTGTGACAGAACAACATTCTCTGCTGGTTAGAACATATCTGGAATGTTAGGGTCATTCCTCATTCATTCTTAGGCTTCATCATTTATAAGAAATATGAAAAAGTAGGTGGCACCCAAAGGTAGAGGACCAGAATTTTAGAAAGTCTAGCAGGCATGCTATTCATTAAATTGCTGCAGACAACGTGGGGCAGCATTTTTAGTTCCTTTGATGTTTAACAGGCTATCACATGGATAAGGAAATTTGATCATAGTAGTTTCAAAAGAAGGGAGGAGCATGAAGGAAGCAGATACTAGTTCGATATAAAGACACGCTTTCTAAAAATAAGTGCATCTTAAAATTAAAATGCTACTCGTGAGTTAATGGGTCCCCATGGCTGGCCATTATTATGTGGTGGCTGGTTGACAGTGGGCCAGCAACACTCTAGATGGTCTCTCTCCATATGAACAGGAAAGGGAAGATGTTGAGTTATATTTCCAATTCTGAGATTTTAGAATCCTTTTCATTTTTTTGACTCTCTGCTCTTTATTTCAAAATGTGCTAGAAAATGTAATTCTTCATCTTTCCTCTATGTCATGTGATTTATGCATAGGTCATTTAACTTCCTAGAGTATCAGTTTATTCATGATAGAAATATCTGCCCTCCTTGACTGTGGTGGTGTGAAGATGACATGCATTACTCCGTCAGGAACAGCTCTGTGAACTGTGGAGTTCCTTCTACTTGTAAGACATCATTGGCAGCAGGGCTAGAGTGTGGGAGGTTATTGCTCCCTAAGCACCAGCCCTAGTATCCAGGTATTTATTTCATGTTCCTGCCACCATATCTAACTCCAGTGTGGCAATAGGGAAAAGTCTTCCTGCCTGATTTGCCATTTTCCTCAGTGGAACCATGTTTTCCCAGCCACTTGGCTGGAAGCGCTGTCACCCTGGGTTCCTTCTTCCCTCTTGGCCCAGTTTCCACTGCCAGTGACTCTCCATCTTGGGTCACATCTATTCACCTTTCATTTGATATTCCTAAGGCCACCACCCTGGGGAGAGCCCTCATCATCTTATGCTTTAAGTAACTGACTGATTTCTGTGATTACAGTCTTGAACCGTTCAATCCATTTTGTATCTACAGGTAAGATTTCCATTTCTAAAATGGCACTTTTAGCATGCCATGTATTTTCAAAATTATCAATGGCTCTTTTACAGAATATACTGGGTGGAAAAGGACTTCAGTATTTTCAACCCAAACGTTTCCTGTAACCTCACTGTACATGCTTCACTATGCAAACCTCCAGTGCAGTCTATGCCAGTCCACAGAATGGTCTAGTCACTGACTCCCAGCCCCCGGGGCTCATGCCTTTCCATGATGAAATCCTCTCTCCCCGATGATGTTCAAGCCAGGAACACGGTTGCCACACTCCAAGAAAGACCTGTCTTTCCTATCTAGCATGTGCTCTCCCACCTGTCCTTCAAGACCACTCCCTTAGTTTTTCCTGATCGCTTCAGCTCACAGTTGCTGCTCATTTCTCTAAATCCTTACTATTTTTTCACCTGTGCCCCTCAGCTGGCATCCATATCTTCCTATTCCATATCTTACACTGTTATCTTGTAAGTTAACACATATCACTATTTAATTATTAATGTGCCTTTTCCATCTTTTAATCTAGACTAGCAATTCCTTGAGAAAAGGAACAGTGCTTCCTTCTGGAGAGGGGTCTCAAGGGACACTGAAGGCTCTGAGAGGCCTTGTGTCCTTCCAGTGAGAACATGCTGTGCGCAGGAAACCAAACTACCAGAGGGCAAAGCCTTAAGGACCATTGCTTGGGGCAGAGTCAGATTTTATTATTAGTTAGGTTCATTGGGATAGAATGAAGGATTTATTAGCAAAGGAGGAAAAAAGTGGTTGCAGTAGAGCATGGGTTTCACAGTAGAAAGAGACTCCTCCAAAATAAACCAGTCCTCAGGCACCATGATAGTTGCATTTATGAAGAGCTTTGTACACGACAGACGTGTTTTGCTTTTCATGTGGTAACTCATTCAGTTTTCTCCCAATAATCCCTTAAATCCTATTATTCCCACAGGAGTGGACAGTAACTTGAACACTCCAGTTTCTGTCTCTCTAAATCACTCTCTACCTGATACTCTAATTACTGGTAGTATAATTCCCCACACAGTTTCAAATATTTCATTTACATTTGTATTTACATCTATCTTCTGATATTTGTAAAGGTTTCCACCTAATACAGTAATACAGTGGCTTCATTAATAAAAGGGTGGTTGGTGAGAAGCACTATTATTACAGCTGAGTGAGGGTTGGAAAGCGATATTTGAAGTATTTTCTTTATCTTGGTCTGTTTCTTGTATACTTCATGAAACTGCAAAAAATAAAGCACAGGCACAGACCTGATTGTGATTTGTGAGGAAAAAAATAGTACTTCTAAATACAAAATCAGAACAAATATTGTCTGCATGCTTAGGAACCAATTCCTTTTATAATCCTAACAAAAAGTCTCCCTTACTTCTTCTAATGCCTCCCATTTGTCATAAATTTGAAGATTTGATCTATTTTTACTGACTGATGGGAACATACTAATGTTTCTTTGCAAGTTTGCAGAAAGAAGTTACTTTTTGGTCACATATGCTATTTTGGTAGCAATTTCCCATCATCACTTTTTCCTTCCAATATCTGTATGATACTTTAAAAAATCCATGCAGACAATTTATTTTGCAAACTTAGATTTAATTATACCCTGCCTTTCACAGCTGGGTTTTTTTTTAATTATGTAATAGATATTTTAGAAATTATATTCTACCACAACTGGAGTCCCCTTTTATACATAGAATCAGGATTTGTTACTCTTTTCCTTTTGCCAACAAACTGAAGTTAAGACTCTTTACCTTGGTGTTTAAGCTTCAGCATTTTGGCTCCAATCCAATGTTCTTTCTTTTGTTCCCTGTAATACTCAACCAGTCATGAAGTTTTTAGGCTAAACCATACCTTCTCTCATTTCACTCCTGTTTTTCTGTAAGCCTGCAATGACTTTTCCCCAGTTCAGCCTTTAAACCCCAAAACTTCCCTCTCCAAAAAGCTTCCCCCCCACCCCCATCCCCCAACACGGAGAATTTATCATCCTCTCTGCCTTCCCCAGTACTTAGCCCACAGCTCTTTTATCAACTGTAGGTTTTTATTTGTATGTCAAGAGTCAAGATTTCTCTTATCTCCAGCTATTTCTTCACTTCTCACCATATTTTCTACCTAGAGGCTCTCAATGATTTTCAAATTGCAGAACTCCAAACTGGATAGGTTATTTTGTCCTTCCCATGAGCAGCTGAATTTTAAATAATGCAAAAACTACACGTATAATATTAAAAAGAGAATGCAGAGAAGCAGCCACCAAAATTGCCTCATGAATAATAAACAGCAGGATGGTGTAAGGCCTTTCGGGGTGAGAGCCTTAAAGGCATAACATCACATATCCTGTTATTCCCCTGGAATCCTGAGCATCAGAAATGGTGTTATCTGGGATTGAGTAGAAAAGTTAATGAGGAAATTCTAAAGCTGTATTTGAATAGACACTCATATTTAATCCAAATTCTCTCCTTTATACAAAGAAACGCAAATTTCTTGTTTATTATTTTTAGAGAAACCTCTGTATTGTCCCTGCATGATATCAAACATCTGCAACATATGTTACAGTGTCATATTCAAGTCCACATAACATGACTTCTAGGGAGGTTTGGGAAATACAAAGCCAGCCAGCTTTTCTTCTGGGTATTTCAAACTTCATCAGAATATAACTTGAAGATTGTTCAAGATTTAAGAATTTCTGTAAGTCTTAGAATTCACACTCAGGTAGAGTATCTGCTGTTAGAAAAACATCTTCTGTTTCTCTTTGAAAAAGAAATCTACATTTCAGGGCATCCCATAGCAGTCCTGAGTCTTCCTGAGATATGCATCTGAGACTTAAAAAGTCAATGAGGACCTCTTCAAATGAGGATTTCTCTTTTGGTCTCTATTGGCTTGCACATACTGATTAAGTTGTTGACTATCTGCCTCTTAGCTGTCGCCTTTCTAGGTGTTTTTTCTTCTATTGAAGTACAGTTGGTATACACTATTACGTTGGTTTTGCTTGTACAGCACAATTATCCACATTGCTTAAATGCTCACATCAATAAGTGTTCTTACTATCTGTTAAAATACAAGGACACTACATTATTTTGACCATATTCCCTATGCTATACTTTCATTCTTGTGACTAGTTAATATTGTAATTGGGATACTTTGCCTCTTTATCCCCTTCCCCTGTTTCCCCCAGCACCACTCCTTACCAGCCACCAGTCTCCTCTGAGTCTTTTTTGTTCTGTTCATTTATTTATTTATTTATTTTTAGATTCCACATAAAAGTGAAATCATACAGTATTTGTCTTTCTCCGCCAGGCTTATTTCACTTAGCATAACATCCTCTGGGCCCGTCCATGTTGTTACAAATGGCAAGATTTCACACTTTCTTAAGGCTGAGTAATATTCTATTGTATGTATGTACCACATCTTTATCCATTCATCCATTGATGGATACTTAGGTTGGTATATATCTTGGCTATTGTAAATAATGCAGCAATAAACATAGGATGCATATATCTTTTTGAATCGGTGATTTTGTTTTCTTCTGGTTAATTACCAGAAGCGGAATTGCTGGGCCATATGGTAGTTCTATTTATAGTTTTTTGAGGAACCTCCACACTGCTTTCCACAGTGCAGCGCCAGTTTACATTCCCACCAACAGTGTAGGGGAGTTCACACCTCCCCACATCCTTGCCAGTGCTTGCTATTTCTTGTCTTTTGAATAACAGCATTCTAACTGGTATTAAGGTAATCTCATTGTGGTTTTGATTAGCATTTCCTTTGTCTCTCGTTACTTTCTTTGTTTTGAAGTGTATTTTGTCTGATAGAAGTACGGCTACTCCTGCTTTTTTTCCCACTTCTATTTGTATGGAATATCTGTTTTCATCCCTTCACTTTCAGTCTGTGTGTGGTTTTAGTTCTAAGTGAGTCTCTTGTAGGCAGCATATTGATGGGTCTTGTTTGTTTATCCATTCAGCCAGCCTATGTCTTTTGATTGGGGTATTTAGTCCATTTGCAGTTAAATTATTGATAGATATGTGCTTATTGCCATTTTATTAATTGTTTTCTGGTTGTTCTTGTTCTCTGTTATTTTCTTCCTCTCTTGCTGTCTTCCCTTGTGATTTGATGATTTTCTTGGATTCCTTTCTCTTTATTTCTTGTGTATTATAGGCTTTTGGTTTTTGGTTACCTTAAGGTTCATATATAGCTTCCTATATACATAAAACAGTCTTTAATAGGTTGGTGGTTGCTTAACTTCAAATTCTAAGAGTACTACATTTTTATTATTCCCCTTTCCACATTTTATGTATATGATATCACATTTTAAATCTTTTTATTTTGTGTATTCCTTGACTAATATTGTATATATTTGACTTTACTACTTTTGCCTTTTGAATTTTATACTTGTTTTGTAAGTGATTGGTCTTCTACTTTTACTTTAGGTTTGTTCTTATTAATGAAAATTATTTAAATTTATAAACATTTCCATCTAAAGAAGACCCTTTAATATATCCTATTAGGTTGGTTTAACAGTGATGAATTCTTTTAACCTTCTTATATCTGGAAAACTTATAATTTATCCTTTAATTCTGAATGGAAATATTGCTGGATACACTCTTCTTGGTTGTAGAATTTTTCCCTTCCAGCACTTTAAAAACTTCATGCCTCTCCCTTCTGGCCTGTAAAGGTTCTGTTGGAAAATATGCTAAAGGTCTTATGGGGCTTCCCTTGTAGGTAACTGCCTGCCTTTCTCCTGCTGCTTTTTAAGATTCTCTATCTTTAATCCTTGTCATTTTAGTTACTATGTGTCTCCATGTGGACCTCCTTGGGTTCATCTTGTTAGAGGCTCTCTGTACTTCTACGATATAGATGTTTATTTCCTTTCCCAGGACTGGGAAGTTTTCAGCTATTAGGTCTTCTAACAACCTTTCCACCTCTTTCACTCTCTTCTCCTGGGACCCCTATAATGTTAATATTGTTTCATTTGGCATAGTCACAGAGATCTCTTAGCATTTTCTCATTTTTAGAGATTG
The DNA here is from genome assembly GCA_032199065.1 of Smutsia gigantea. Lineage (NCBI taxonomy): Eukaryota > Metazoa > Chordata > Mammalia > Pholidota > Manidae > Smutsia > Smutsia gigantea. The sequence continues at coordinate 194,893 of JAVSCE010020754.1, read as the reverse complement.
TTTTTATGCTCTGTTCCTCAGTTTTGTTATTTTCTCACCCTGTCTTCCAGCTCACTGACCTATTCTTCTGCATCCTCTAGTCTATTTTTCATTACTTCTGTTATATTTTTCATTTCAGTCATTGTATTCTTCATCTTTGACTGGTTCTTTATATTTTCTCTTTATTGAAGTCCTTCCTGAGATCATCTTTCTCCCAGTTCACTGAGTCTCTTTATGACCATTTGAATTCCTCATCAGGTAGATAGATTATCTCTGTTCCATTTAGCGCTTTATGTTTTGTTTTATTCTTCTGTTTGGTACATATTCCTCTGCCTCTCCGTATCATCTGGCTCTCTGGGTTTGTTTCTATGTATTAGGTAGATTAGATATGTCTCCTGCTCTTGAAATGAGTGGCATGTGGCATGTGTAGTAGTCATCCTGTGGTGCCTAGAAGCACAAACCCCCTTCCCACCAGAGCCAGGTGCTCCAGGGGCATCCCTGTGGGGCTGAGTCATGACTGCCATTGGTGTTCTGTGGGCAGGTCTTCCCTCTGCCTGGCTGTCCACAATGTCCAACTTCTACTGGGCTGGGTGTTTTGGGAAGGGGCAGATCTGCAGGGGATGTCTGGGGCTGAGCAAGAGGGGTTGGTGGAGAGTTTCAGAGCAGGCTCCTGCAAGTGTCTGGTCAGTGGCTGTGGATGGCCTGGAACAGTGGCATCCTCCAGCCCTTTCTCCTCTGGAGAGAGCTCCCTCAGACTCCCGCCCCTCCAGCACACTTCCCAAGGCTAGCAAATCTCCATTCAAATTGCTGCCTCTGTTTTGTGTCTCAGAGGGATCAACAAAGCAGGCCAGACTTCCATTAGCAGAGACGCAGCTTCTCACCATGCTCCAACTCTCCTTGGTGTCCAGCCCCATTAATTTTCAAAGTTCAATGCTATGGTGACTTGTTTTCCCAGAGCAGATTCCCCAGGCCCAGGTGTGCTGAGTTCCTGAGCTTTTTTCTCCTCCCCACTCTGTTTCTCTCTCCCTCGTGTTTATGGGTTGGAATGGGGGAGGACTTGGATCCTGATAGGTCTTGTTCTGACCCTTTACCGTTCTCAATGTGTTCTTCTCTTTTTCACTAATTGTAGAAAGTCTGTTCTGTGGTCTTTGGTCATTTTCAGAGTTAGGTGCATTAGTGTAATTACTTCCTTGGTGTGTATGTGGGAGGAGGTTATCACAGTGACCTATTCAACTATCTTCCTCCACTATTCTTCCTCTACTTCCTCCTCTCTACTTTTATTTTCTGTTTTTGTCTGTGGTAGCAGGCAAGTGGTATGTCTCAAAGCCCAAACAAGGTAACTGCAGCAGATCATTGTAATTTCTGTTATTTGTGCTATATTCTACCCTTTTGACTTATAATTGAAACTACATGTGACTGGTATGACAGAATTTCTAGTCCAATTAAATTTTAGTATTTAAGAGAACATGTTCATTACTACTTCTGTAGAAGGTAGAATATTTTAAATTATTATTAAATAATTAGGAAATATTAATAATTGAAATGTGGTATTTTAATTTAGAAAGAACTAGTGTCTATGAAGAAATATTATCCACTGCAGTCTGCTACATTTTACCAACACTGTTAATATTTCGTGAAATGATGTGGCCTAGAAGCAAGAACACTGATTTTAGAGTTTGGCGTCCTTTCTCAACTCTGCCAATTACTAGCAACTCTCTGACCTTAGAAAAACAGCTCTAATCTGTTTAGCCTCTGTTTTTCACCTATAAAATGTCAATGATCATCCTTGATATACCTAATATTGAGGATGTTTATAAGGGACAGGGAAGGTGGTGTATGTACATGAAAGTTATTTAAAAAGAATATGAAACATTGTTTCAGTCTATAGTCTACCATGTCCACAGCATGCTCCTTCTACAGCTCTCACCTCCAGCTTATTTGCTTAAATTGAGCTAAAAAGGAATTAAGGATAAGATCTTGGCAGCATTTGGGAGGCAGCCTATGTAGCATCTGCTGCTTCCATAAGTACATCTTTCTCATGAAGTCTGTGCTTGCTTTACAGGATTTCCCTTTGCTGGGCTCCAAGAAAACTCTGAAATACTCAGTCTTGGGCTGCAATTCTTTTAGGTAGTACTCCTCTTGCTCCTGAGCTCCTTTGTAATCAACATTAGAATTACTGCTTGATAGGAAAGTCACTTGGGGCAAATCTCAGAATCAAACAATATAAAAGGAATCCTAGCTTTGGCAAACTGAGAGCAGGGCCATGAAAGCAGGTATCAGGTGAATGCCTTGGCAGGTCAACAAACCAGAGACAAGATTGCTCATAGCAGGCAGCATAGAGAACCCAGAGAAAGAGTTGGAACCCAGAAGTTGGGGAATTAGGGGGACTAGAGACCTGACCTCAGGCTCTGAGGCTCAGGAGGACCAGGGTCAGACTCCAGTCCTGGAGTAACAAGACAATGACATAGATCCATTTACTGGATCTTGGACACCAGGCAGTAGTTTTATCTTAGAGCATGGCAAGGGTCTGGAACCTGAGGCTGAATGAAAAGATCATCACTGATAACCTGGACAGGAAAATGAGATAACTGCGTTGTCACAATGTAAATCACGGGGATTTGCTTGAGGATTAGGATTGTCCCAGAGTTTGGGCAGAACTAGGCCTGCAGGTGGTGGTTATGGGTTCCCACCAAGATTTAGAGAAATGTTGGGGTTGGGGACAGAAGCCAGATCTCTCAATCTATTCAACGCCATTCTCTATTTTCATAGACCACATTTTCCTTCCTCTGAGTCATGCATTGACCTAATAAAATCCATGAAGGGCTGAATTCAGATTCTAAACACTTGGTCTTTTCCCTTTTCATGGTATACAGCAAAGTTTTTTTTTTTTCTAGTGGCATTTCCCTGTTTGTAGCTAATAGAGCTGCTATAACTCTAAAGGTCAATAATTTCTTATTCATATTTTTGAGAATAATTTTTTAAAAGAATGGGTTTTATATTTTTCCCGTATTTCTTTTTCATGTTTTAATTTTTTCCTCAAAATGATTTTACAGAATTTCCATACTTCCAGACACCACTATTATTCCATCTTTAGAAATTTCATTGCTGTAATTTCACTGCCTAAATTAACTCTGTTTCCACCAGGTCACAAAATGCTGAACTGCAAAACAAAAGCCAGGAGGTAATAGTTTCGTGAAGGTGTTTGACTGCTGTACAAGCTGCCCTCTGTTTTAATGAATACCGTTGTCATGTCTGTTTCTATCCAGAGAGCCAGTTCTGCACTCTGGAAATGGCTGGTGCGAATGGTTCTTTGCCACACTGTTCACACATCCTGGATAATAGATGTTTCCCCCAGGGAAGCATGGAGACGTTAGACATGGTTTAAATTTTTAGGAGATAAATTTTTACTGTTGAATAAACTTTTACATATGAATGTGTATGTATAAATACATAAGGAATTAGATCTGCCCATATTTAGCCCACAATACATATACTTTTGGTCAGTCTTGCTTATGAAAAAATGATGCACACGACACAATGCCTTTGGGTTTTCAGCAGGAAATTACATTACTGCACTTACTAAGAGGGAGAAGAAAGAAGACTGATCTTTTCAAAACCATTTCAACAAGCATGGAAAACATAAAAATATATTGCTAACCCCCAATCTCCTGAAGCATCTGTTTAACTATGCTTTGGGGTTACCTTTCTTTGAAAACACATGTTACAATATAGGTTTCACACGCATTTTCTAGATATAGACAAAGGAAGCAATATAGAGCAGAGTAATATGGTGTAATAAGGAGATAGTATGGACTAAGTCTGACACACTCCAGGAATATTATCTATGTAACTGTCCACTGTACCTATGGATGGGAAAGCTCTACAGATAAGCAGCTGGGGTACCTTTCTTTGAGGGTTCACAGAAGTCTCTGGATGCATGTCCAAGGGCACTATAACTTTACCTTGATGGTAGCCAGGACCACCTCCATTACAGTACACTGTCTTGGTGTCAGACCTCTGGCATCCTCTCGAATCATGTGCTCCTGGAAAACAGGTTAACAATTGCTTATGAAAACCAGTTCATTTATTTAATGACTATTCTCAAAAAAAATCTCTATAATCGCCATACAAACATTACTTAGATGAAATGTCTTCTTCATATGGAAGCATTTTAAATGATTTCTTTTACATATTTAACAAATATTCATTTTGCTAAAAGAAGAGCAGTACTTTTATTCATATGTGGCTTTTTCACTTGAAAGTTAATGCTAGGAAAAAGAGAGAAAGCTGGAAAATGTGTGTCAAAGCCCTTTCACCTTCATTCCTTGCATTATGTCCTGTTATACTGAGGAAGGTCAATCATGAAAAGGATTAGGGAGGTGAATTTTAGCTTCTTTCAATTACTACTGATAAAACCTACTTTATAACATCTGGGAAGATGGCGGTGTGAGCAGGGTAGTGGAAATCTCCTCCCAAAACCATATATATTTATGAAAATACAACAAATATAACTATTCCTAAAAGAGAGACCAGAAGATACAGGACAACAACCAGGCTACAGCTACACCTGCGAGAACTCAGCGCCTCACAAAGCAGGTAAGATACAAAGCTGCGGCCCGGCAGGACCCGAGCACTCCCCCACCCCAGTGCACCGGTGGGAGGAGAAGATTCAGAGCAGGGAGGGAGTGGAAGCACAGGCCCACAAAATAACTGACCCTGGTGGTCTGCACCAGGAGCACAGACACACATCGTGTTGTGTATCGGAGATTAGAGAAACGGAAGGGCAGGATCCTAGACAGAGACAAGTGGGTCCCCTCAGCCGGTTCCCCGGGACAAAAGAAAAGCAGGTGCTTTTTTTTTTTTTAAGTCTTAAAGAGACAAGGGCCCAAAAGCAGAAAAATATGGTCCCAGCGTGCTCAGCCCAGCGGGCTGGGAGTCTTGGGGAATTTCAGACCCCCTGGCTGGCGGCAAGGCAAAGCAGCCATGCCAAGGCTTCCTGCAGAGATCAGCAGTGTGCCATTCATTCCCTCCCTGGCTGGTGCCACAAAGGGTCTGGCGGAGCCGCCACTACTGCAGAACAGCAGAGGGGCAACCCCACCTGCAGCAACCTCACAGAATCTACTCCCGGCGGGTGTTTTTTTAAGTCTTAAAGAGACAAGGGCCTAGCAGCGGAACAAAATCATCGCAGTGCACTCAGCCCAGCAGGCTGGGAGCCCTGGGGAATTTTGGACCCCTTGCCTGGTGGCTGAGCAAAGCAGCCACACAGAGGCTTCCCACAGAGAGCAGCCTGCCATTCGTTCCCTCCCCGGCCAGAGCCACAAAGGGTCTGGAGGAGCCGCCATTACTGCGGAACAGCGGGGAGGCAGCCCCACCTACAACAACCTCACAGAATCTACTCCCGGCGGGAGCTCAGGTAAGTGGGAAGAGCCCAAGAACCAGGTCCAGAAGGCACCAAGGGGACCAGGATGCACCCAGTGTAACTACAAACTCCTGCAGTGCTATAGGCTAGGATAAGGGCGACCCCGCACACATGCAGTTCAGGAGATTATCCCAGAGACTGCCTCCCGGTGTGCAGGAAAACAGCTCAGGCCAGAGAGAAGAGTAAGCAGAACAACAAGCTGGAAGGGACTTTGTTCTCCCAGCTGACACACATGGCGCCTACGACTGACCACTTCTATCACCATGAAAAGACAGAGGAATATGGTCCAGACTACGATCAGCCAGACAACCCCAGAGAGGAAACCTGATGGGATGGACATGCACAATCTTCCTGAAAAAGAATTCAAAACAAAAGTCATAACTATGCTGATGGATCTACAGAGAAATATGCAAGAGCTAAGGAAGGAAGTGAGGGAAGTGAGGAAAGACAATGCAGAAATGAGACAAGCAATTGACGGGCTTAGCAGCAGACTGGACGAGATGCAAGAGACTGTTAATGGAATAGAAATCAGAGAACAGGAATACAGAGAAGCTGAAGCCGAGAGAGATAAAAGGATCTCTAGGAGTGAAAGAATATTAAGAGAACTGTGTGACCAATCCAAATGGAACAATATTCACATTATAGGAGCACCAGAAGAAGAACAGAGAGAAAAAGGGATGGAAAGTGTCTTTGAAAAATAATTGCTGAAAAATTCTCCAGGCTGGGGAAGGAAATAGTCTCTCAGACTACGGAAGCCCATAGATCCCCCAACACAAGGGACCCAAAGAAGACAACACCAAGACACATAATAATTAAAATCGCAAAGATCAAAGATAAGGAGAGAGTATTAAAGGCAGCTAGAGAGAGAAAAAAGATCACCTACAAAGGAAAACCCATCAGAATATCATCAGACTTCTCAACAGAAACCTCACAAGCCAGAAGAGAATGGCATGATATATTTAACATAATGAAAAAGAAGGGCCTCAAACCAAGAATATTGTATCCAGCATGATTATCATTTAAATTTGAGCGAGGGATTAAACAATTTCAAGACAAGTGAAAGCTGAGAGAATTTGCCTCCCATAAACGAACTCTACAGGATACCTTAAAGGGACTGCTCTAGATGGAAGCAGTCCTAAGGCTAAAAAGAGGTCACCAGAGAAAATAAAATCATAGCAAAGAAAGCAGACCATCCAAATACTAATGAAAGGCCAAGAATAAAACACCTAGTATATAAAGAATGGAGGAAGAAGAATAAGAAGGGAGAGAAATAAAGAAACATCAGACGGTGATTACATTAACTTAACAAGAAAGTTAGGTCAGATTATTAGATAGCTAAGAAGCAACCCCTGAACCTTTCATAACCATGAATCTAAAGCCAGCAATGGCAATAAGTACATATCTATCAATAATCACCCTAAATGTAAATGGACTGAATGCACCAATCAAAAGACACAGAGTAACAGAATGGATAAAAAAGCAAGACCCATCTATATGTTGCTTACAAGAGACTCACCTCAAATCCAAAGACATACACAGACTAAAAGTGAAGGGATGGAAAAAGATATTTCATGCAAAAAACAAGGAGAAAAAAGCAGGTGTTGCAGTACTTGTATCAGACAAAATAGACTTCAAAACAAAGAAAGTAGCAAGATATAAAGAAGGACATTACAAAATGATAAAAGGGGTCAGTCCAACAAGAGGATATAACCATTTAAAATATATATGCACCCAACACAGGAGCATCGACATATGTGAAACAAATACTAATAGAATTAAAGGAGGAAATAGAAAGCAATGCATTCATTTTAGGAGACTTCAACACACCACTCACTCCAAAGGACAGATCAATGAGACAGAAAATAAGTAAAGACACAGAGGCACTGAACAACACCCTAGAACAGATGGATCTAACAGACATCTACAGAACGCTACACCCAAAACCAACAGGATACACATTCTTGGCAAGTGCACATGGAACATTTTGTAGAATAGACCACAAACTAGGCCACAAAAAGAACCTCAGTAAATTCAAAAATACTGAAATTCTACCAACCAACTTCTCAGATCACAAAGGTGTAAAACTAGAAATAAATTGTACAAAGAAAACAAAAAGGCTCACAAATACATGGAGGCTTAATAACATGCTCCTAAATAATCAGTGGCTAAATGACCAAATAAAAACAGAGATCAAACAATATATGGAGACTAATGACAACAATAACACAAAGCCACAACTTCTGTGGGACGCAGCAAAGGCAGTTCTAAGAGGAAAGTATATTGCAATCCAGGCCTATTTAAAGAAGGAAGAACAATCCCAAATGAATTGTCTAAAGACATAATTATTGAAATTGGAAAAAGAAGGACAAATGAGGCCCAAAGTCACCAGAAGGAGGGATATAATAAAGATCAGAGAAGAAATAAATAAAATTGAGAAGAATAAAACAATAGAAAAAATCAGTGAAACCAAGAAATGGTTCTTTGAAAAAATAAACAAAATAGATAAACCCCTAGCCAGACTCATTAAGAGAAAAAGAGAATCTACACACATAAACAGAATCAGAACTGAGAAAGGAAAAATCACGACGGACCCCACAGAAATACAAAGAATTATAAGAGAATACTATGAGAATCTATATGCTAACAAGCTGGAAAACCTAGAAGAAATGGACAACTTCTTAGAAAAATACAACCTTCCAAGACTGACCAAGCAAGAAACGGAAAAACTAAACAGACCAATCACCAGCAACGAAATTGAATCAGTAATCAAAAAACGACCCAAGAACAAAACCCCCGGACCAGATAGATTCACTTCTGAATTCTACCAGACATATAGAGAAGAAATAACACCCATTCTCCTTAAAGTTTTCCAAAAAATAGAAGAGGAGGGAATACTTCCAAACTCATTCTATGAAGCCAGCATCACTCTAATACCAAAACCTGGCAAAGACCTCACCAAGAAAAAAATTACAGACCAATATCTCTGATGACCACAGATGCAAAAATACTCAACAAAATATTAGCAAACCGAATTCAAAAATACATCAACAGGATCATACACCATGATCAAGTGGGATTCATCCCAGGGATGCAAGGATGGTACAACACTCGAAAATCCATCAACATCATCCACTACATCAACAAAAAGAAGAACAAAAACCACATGATCATCTCCATAGATGCTAAAAAAGCATTTGACAAAATTCAACATCCATTCATGATAAAAACTCTCAACAAAATGGGTATAGAGGGCAAGTACCTCAAAATCATAAAGGCCATATATGACAAACCCACAGCTAACATCATACTTAACAGTGAGAAGCTGAAAGCTTCTCATCTAAGATCAGGAACAAGACAGGGATGCCCACTCTCTCCTCTGTTATTTAACATAGTACTGGAGGTCCTAGCCACAGCAATTAGACAAAGCAAAGAAATACAACGCATCCAGATTGGTAAAGAAGAAGTCAAATTGTCACTATTTGCAGATGACATGATATTGTACATAAAAAACCCTAAAGACTCCACTCCAAAACTATTAGAACTAATATCTGAATTCAGCAAAGTTGCAGGATACAAAATCAACACACAGAAATCTGTTGCTTTCCTATATACTAACGATGAGCTAACAGAAAGAGATATCAGGAAAACAATTCCACTCAGAATTGCATCAAAAAGAATAAAATACCTAGGAATAAACCTAACGAAGGAAGTGAAAGACCTATACTCTGAAAACTACAAGACACTCCTAAGAGAAATTAAAGAGGACACTAACAAATGGAAATCCATCCCATGCTCTTGGCTAGAAAGAATAAATATTGTCAAAATGGCTATACTACCTAAAGCAATCTACAGATTCAATGCAATCCCTATCAAAATACCAACAGCATTCTTCAGAGAACTGGAACAAATAGTTCTAAAATTCACATGGAACCACAGAAGACCCCGAATAGCCAAAGCAATCCTGAGAAGGAGGAATAAAACAGGGGGAATTGCGCTCCCTGACTTCAAGCTCTACTACAAAGTTTCAGAAATCAAGACAATTTGGTATTGGCACAAGAATAGACCCACAGTCCAGTGGAATAGAATAGAAAATCCAGACATTAACCCAAACATATACGATCAATTAGTATGTGATAAAGGAGCCTTGGATATACAATGGGGAGATGACAGCCTCTTCAGGAGCTGGTGTTTGCAAAACTGGACAGCTACATGTAAGAGAATGAAGCTGGCTTACTGTCTAACCCCATACACAAAAGTAATCTCAAAATGGATCAAAGACCTGAATGTAAGTCATGAAACCATAAAACTCTTAGAAAAAAACATAGGCAAACATCTCTTGGACATAAATATGAGCGACTTTTTGATGAACATATCTTCCTGGGCAAGGGAAACAAAAGCAAAAATGAACAAGAGGGACTATATCAAGCTGGAAAGCTTCTGTACAGCAAGGACACCACCAGTAGAACAAAAAGCCATCCTACAGTATGGGAGAATATATTCATAAATGATATATCCTATAAGGGCTTGACATCCAAAATATATAAAGAACTCACGTACCTCAACAACAAAAAGCAAATAATCCAATTAAGAAATGGACAGAGGACATGAAGAGACAGTTCTCCAAAGAAGAAATTCAGATGGCCAACAGGCACATGAAAAGATGTTCCATATCACTAATCATCAGAGAAATGCAGATTAAAACCACAGTGAGATATCACCTCACACCAGTGAGGATGGCCAACATCCAAAACACAAACAACAACAAATGTTCGTGAGGATGTGGAGAAAAGGGAACCCTCCTACACTGCTGGTGGGAATGCAAATTAGTTCAACCATTGTGGAAAGCAGTATGGACGTTCCTCATAAAACTCAAAATAGAAATACTATTTGACCCAGGAATCCCACTCCTAGGAATTTACCTAGGAATGCAGCAGCCCAGTTTCAAAAAGACAGATGCACCCCTATGTTTATCGCAGCACTGTTTACAAGCCAAGAAATGGAAGCAACCTAAGTGCCTGCCAGTAGATGAATGGATAAAGAAGAGGTGGTACATATACACAATGGAATATTATTCAGCCACAAGAAGAAAACAAATCCTACCATTTGCAACAACATGGATGGAGCTAGAGGGTATTATGCTCAGTGAAATAAGCCAAGCCGAAAAAGACAAGTATCAAATGATTTCACTCATATGTGGAGCATAAAAGGAAAGAAAAAAACTGAAAGAAAATAACAGTAGCAGACTCACAGAACCCAAGAACGGACTAATAGTTACCAAAGGGAAAGGGACTGGGAAGGATGGGCGGGAAGGGAGGGACAAGAGGGAAAAAGGGGCATTACGATTAGCAGATGTAATGTTGAGGGGGCATGGGGAGGGCTGTACAACTCCAAGAAGACAAGTAGTGATTCTATAGCATCTCACTATGCTGATGGACAGTGACTGTAATGGGGTTGGTGGGGGGGGACCTGATGAAGGGGGTAGTTTAATAACCACAATATTGCACATGTAGTTGTAGATTAATGATACCAAAATAAATTATAATTAGTTGCAAAAAAAAACCTACCTTAGTGTAATGTTCTCAATTTATTCTTTTTCTTGGATCACCTTAGTGCTTAGGCTTTACTAGGGGAAACCCCAAAGAGTTGGTTGAATTGGCCTTTGGAGATTTTCAATAATTAAAAATCTTTTTTCAATATTTTAGAACTGATTTCCATATCTACAATGGATTTTCTTTGTTGTCCTGTCCTGACCCATCTTTCACACCTTTTTTTTTTAGGGAAATGATGGTAAAAAGTTTAAGGCAATAATAAAAGGAAGAGAAATTTGTCTCACACAAAAAAATTTTGAATTCCTGACTCCAGCCCAGGTGAATACACTCTCCTCAGGACTGCCACTATTTCAGTCAAAAACATTCAACAAATATTTATCAAGTGCTTATCATGTCCCGTACTGTTCTAGGTGATTGAGATACATTATTCAATAAAAGTAAGACTTTAGTCCTCCTGGAGCTTAACTTCTAACTTATACAGGTGCTTCTGTATGAATTAGAGAAAAAGGGTTGTCATAGCTCTGAGACTACATGGTTTTTTAAGTGAATCAGTGAGTTTGGTCAGTAATAAAAAGTGTCCTCTTTGTACAGGGCACAGCTCCACATCACCAGATATGGCCTGGCAAGTGGAGCATGGGCTCTATGTCTACACCATTTGTGTGCTCATCCTTCTAGCCTTTATTCTGTTATTTAGTAGAAGCCATGGCTTCCTGAAGATAGTGTTTATCTATGCCTCACTGACTTCTGCAGCCTTCCGTGTGTATCTTGGCAATTATCACCTCCTAGGGACTCAATGTATTTTGGGTAGTTGAATTGTAGTTCCTTCAGCATATCTTCTAGGGTTCAAATTCTTGAAAGGACTTACGCTCCTTTGAATACTATTGACAACATAATAGAATCCTTTGGATCCATGATACATACTTCTGCATCTCACTACATTGTTGGTATAGGGATTTCAACTCAAAACATGCCTCCATTTAATATTTTATTTTTAATTTTTTATTCAGGTATTATTGATATACACTCTTATGAAGGTGTCACATGAAAAAACAATGTGGTGACTATTTTTACCCATATTATCAAGTCCACACCCATACCCCAATGCAGTCACTGAACATCGGTGTAGTAAGATGCCACAGATTCACTGTTTGCCTTCTCTGTGCTACACTGCTTTCCCTGTGACACCCCACACTATGTGTACTAAACATAATACTCAATCCCCTTCTCCCTCCATCCTCACCCACCCTCTCCCACCCCTCACCTTTTTCAACCACTAGTCCCTTCTTGGAGTCTGTGAGTCTGCTGGTATTTTGTTCCTTCAATTTTGCTGCACTGTTATATTCCATAAATGAGGGAAATCATTTAGCACTTGTCTTTAAATGCCTGCTTATTTCACTGAGCATAATATCCTCCAGCTCCATCCATGTTGTTGCAAATGGTAGGATTTGTTTCTTTCTTATGGCTGAATAGTATTCCATTGTGTATATGTACCACCTCTTCTTTATCCATTCATCTACTGATGGACACTTAAGTTGCTTCCATTTCTTGGCTATTGTAAATAGTGCTGCGATAAACATAGGGGTGCATATGTCTTTTTGAATCTGAGAAGTTGTACTCTTTGGGTAAATTCCAAGGAGTGGGATTCCCAGTCAAATGGTATTTCTATTTTTAGTTTTTTGAGGGAACCTCCATATTGCTTTCCACAATGATTGAACTAGCTTGCATTCCCACCAGCAGTATAGGAGGGTTCCCCTTTCTCAGCATCCTCACCAGCATTTGTTGTTCTTAGTCTTTTTGATGCTGGCCATCCTTACTGGTGTGAGCTGATATTTCATTGTGGTTTTAATTTGCATTTCCCTGATGATTAGTGATATGGAGCATCTTTTCATGTGTCTGTTGGCCATCTGAATTTCTTCTTTGGAGAATTTTCTCTCCATATCCTCTACCCGTTTTTTAATTGGGTTATTTGCTTTTTGGGTGTTGAGGTGTGTGAGGTCTTTATATATTTTGGATGTTAACCCTTTGTCAGATATGTCATTTTCAAATATATTCTCCCATACTGTAGGATGCCTTTTTGTTCTGTTGATGGTGTCCTTTGCTGTACAGAAACTTTTTAGTTTGATGTTATCCCATGAGTTCATTTTTGCTTTTGTTCCCTTGCTGAGGAGATGCGTTCAGGAAGAAGTTGCTCATGCTTGTATTCAGGAGATTTTTGCCTATGTTGTCTTCTAAGAGTTTTATGGTTTCATGACTTACATTCATGTCTTCGATCCATTTCAAGTTTACTTTTGTGTATGGGGTTAAACATTAATCCAGTTTCATTCTCTTGCATTTAGCTGTCTAGTTTTGATACAGAATAAAGGAACACATTTCTTAAAGGAAAAGCTTTCAACTTCTCAGTGTTAAGTATAATGTTGGCTGTGGGTTTGTCATATATGGCCTTTATTATGTTGAGTTACTTGCCGTCTATACCCATTTTGTTGAGAGTTTTTGTCATGAATTGGTGTGGAAGTTTGGCAAATGCTTTTTCAGCATCCATGGAAATGATCATGTGGTTTTTGTCTTTCTTTTTGTTGATGTGGTGGATGATGGTGATAGATTTTCAAATGTTGTGTATCAAAACACCAGTTGTTGAAGAGGATGTCATTTCTCTAATGTATGTCTCTGGCTCCTTTATCATATATTAAGTGACCATACATGGTTGTGTTTATACCAGGGCTCTCTAGTCTCTTCCATTGGTCTATGGGTCTGTTCTTGTGCCAGTACCAAATTCTCTTGATTACTGTGGCTTTGTAGTAGAGCTTGAAGTTGAGGAGTGCAATCCCCCACCTTCTCAGTATTGCTTTGGCTATTTGGGGTGTTTTGTAGTTTTCATATGAATTTTAGAATGATTTGGTCTAGTTCATTGAAGAATGCTGTTGGTATTTTGATAGGAATTGCATTAAATTTGTAGATTGCTTTAGGCAGGATGGCCATTTTGACTATATTAATTCTTCCTATCCATGAGCATGGGATGTGTTTCCATTTATTTGTATCTTCTCTAATTTCTCTCATGAGTGTCTTGTAGTTTTCAGAGTATAGGTCTTTCACTTCCTTGGTTAGGTTTATTTCTAGGTATTTTATTCTTTTTGATGCAACTGTGAAAGGAATTGTTTTCCTGATATTTCTCTCTGCTAGTTCATTGTTCGTGTATAGGAATGCCACAGATTTCTGCGTATTAATTTTGTATCCTGCAACTTTGCTGAATTCAGATATTAGATCTAATAGTTTTGGAGTGGATTCTTTAGGGTTTTTATGTACAATATCATGTTATCTGCAAACATGGACAGTTTAAACTTCTTCTTTGCCAATCTGGATGCCTTTTATTTCTTTGTGTTGTCGCCCGTGGCAAGGACCTCCAGTACTATGTTGAAAAGAAGTGGGGAGAGTGGGCACCCTTGTCTTGTTCCTGATCTTAAAGGAAAAGCTTTCAACTTCTCACTGTTAAGTATAATGTTGGCTGTGGGTTTGTCATATATGGCCTTTATTATGGAGGTACTTGCCCTCTGTACCCATTTTGTTGAGAGTTTTTATCATGAATGGGTGTTGAATTTTGTCGAATGCTTTTTCAGCATCTATGGAGATTATCATGTGGTTTTTGTCTTTCTTTTTGTTGATGTGGTGGATGATGTTGATGGATTTTCGAATGTTGTACAGGCCTTGCATTCCTGGAATAAATCCTGCTTATCATGATGGATGATCTTTTTAATGTATTTTTGAATTCGGTTTGCTAATACTTTGTTGAGTATTTTTGCATGTATGTTCATCAGGTATATTGGTAATTTTCTTTTTTTGTCATGTCTTTGCCTGGTTTTGTTATTAGAGTGATGTTGGCCTCGTAGAATGAGTTTGAAAGTATTCCCTCCTCTTGTACTGTTTGAAAAAGTTTAGGTAGGATGGGTATTAGGTGTTGACTAAATGTTTGATAAATTCAGCGGTAAAGCCATCTGGTCCAGGGTTTTGTTCTTAGGTAGTTTTTTGATTACCAATTCAATTTTGTTGCTGGTATCTGGTCTGTTCAGATTTTCTGTTTCTTCTGGTTCAGCCTCAGAAGGTTGAATTTTGTAGAAAGGTGTCCATTTCTTCCAGGTTATCCAGTTTGTTAGCATATAATTTTTCATAGTATTCTCTAATAATTGTTTGTTTTCTGTACTGTATATAGTGCATTTTTCTTTCTCATTTCTGATTCTGTTTATGTGTGTAGACTCTCTTTTTTTCTTGATAAGTCTGGCTAGGGGTTTATCTATTTTGTTTATTTTCGCAAAGAACCAGCTCCTGCATTCATTGATTCTTTCTATTGTTTTATTCTTCTCGATTTTATTTATTTCTGCTCTAATCTTTATTATGTCCCTCCTTCTACTGACTTTGGGCCTCATTTGTTCTTTTTCAAGTTTCAATAATTATGAGTTTAGACTGTTCATATGGGAGTGTTCTTCTTTCCTGAGGTAGGCCTGTATTGCAATATACTTTCCTCTTGGCACGGACTTCGCTGCATCCCACAGATTTTGTGGTGTCGAATTATTGTTGTCATTTCTCCATATATTGCTTGATTTATGTTTTTATTTGGTCATTGATCCATTGGTTATTTAGGAACATGTTGTGAAGCCTCCATGTGTTTGTGGGATTTTTCATTTTCTTTGCATAATTTATTTCTAGTTTCATACCTTTGTGGTCTGAGAAACTGGTTGGTACAATTTCAATCTTTTTGAATTTACCAAGGGTCTTTCTGTGGCCTAGGATATGATCTATTCTTGAAAATGTTCCATGTGCCCTTGAGAAGAATGTGTATTCTGCTGGTTTTGGGTGTAGAGTTCTGTAGATGTCTGTTAGGTCCATTTGTTCTAATGTGTTGTTCAGTGCTTGTGTCTCCTTACCTATTTTATCTCTGGTTGGTCTGTCCTTTGGAGTGAGTGGAGTGTTGAAGTCTCCTAGAATGAATGCATTGAATTCTATTTCCCCTTTTAATTCTGTTAGTATTTGTTTCACATACGAAGGTGCTCCTGTGTTGGATGCATAGATATAACAGTTATATCTTCTTGTTGGACTGACCCTTTTATCATTATGTAATGTCCTTCTTTGTCTCTTGTAACTTTCTTTGTTTTGAAGTCTATTCTGTCTGATACAAGTACTACAATTCCTGCTTTTTTCTCCCTATTAGTTGCATGAAATATCTTTTTCCAGCCCTTCACTTTTAGTCTGTGTATGTCTTTGGGTTTAAAGTGAGTCTCTTGAAGGCAGCATATAGATGGGTCTTGTTTTTTTATCCATTCAGTGAGTCTATGTCTTTTTTGATTGGTCCATTCAGACCATTTACATTTAGGGTGATTATTGATAGGTATGTACTTACTGCCATTGCAGGCTTTAGATTCGTGGTTACCAAAGGTTCAAGGTTAACTTCCTTACTATCTAAAAGTCTAAGTTACCTCACTTTATATGCTATTACAAACAGAATCTAAAGGTTCTTTTTTTCCCTCTTGTTTTTTCTTCCTCCAGTCTTTATATATTAGGTATCATAGTCTGTACTCTTGTCTATTCTGTGACTGACTTTGGGGATAGTTGATTTAATTTTGCATTTTCTTCGTAATTAACTATTCTTTCTTTACTGTGGTTTTATTACGTCTGGTGACAGCTAATAAATCTCACGAACACTTACATCTTTAGCAATGCCTCCAAAATACACTGTAGAGACTGTTTGTGGGAGGTAAATTCTCTCAGCTTTTGCTTTATGATAATTGTTTAATCCCTCCTTCAAATTTAAATGATAACCTTGACATATAAAGTATTCTTGGTTCGAGGCCCTTCTGCTTCGTTGCATTAAATACATCATGCCACTCCCTTCTGGCCTGTAAGGTTTCTGCTGAGAAGTCTGGTGATAGCCTGATGGGCTTTCCTTTGTATGTGATCTTATTTCTCTCTCTGGCTGCTTTTAATAGTCTGTCCTTATCCTTGATCTTTGCCATTTTCATTACTATATATGTCTTGTTGTTGTCTTCCTTGGGTCCCTTGTATTGGGAGATCTATGCACCTCCATGGCCTGAGAGACTATCTCCTTCCCCTGATTCAGGAAGTTTTCAGCAATTACCTCCTCAAAGACACTTTCTATTCCTTTTTCTCTCTCTTCTTCTTCTGGTACCCCTATAATGCGAATATTGTTCCATTTGGATTGGTCACACAGTTCTCTCAATATTCTTTCATTCTTAGAAATCCTTTTTTCTCTCTGTGCCTCAGCTTCTTTGTATTCCTCTTCTAATTTCTATTTCATTTATCGTCTCCTCGTCCACATCTAGTCTACTTTTAAAACTTTCCATTGTATGTTTCATTTCTGATACTGTGTTCCGTAATGACTGGATATCCGACCAGAATTCATCCCTGAGTTCTTGAATGTTTTTCTATACCTCCATGAGCATGTTAATGATTTTTATTTTGAAATCCCTTTCAGGAAGATTCATTAGATCGATTTCATTTGAATTTTTCTCAGCGGTTGTATTCATAATTTTACTTTGAACCAGGTTCCTCTGGCATTTCATATTTGTATATGGCGCCCTCTAGTGCCCAGAGGCCCTACTCTCTGGAGCTGTTCAGCCCCTGAAGCAATGTTGGGGGTTGCAGGGGAGTGGTATTTGGTAAATGGGGGGAGGAAAGAGCTGTTTTCTGCTTCCCGGCTGCTATGCCTGCCTCCACTGCCAGAACCAGTGGGCCGAGCACACAGGTATAAGCCTCTGTGCTTTGCATTTGTAGTTCCTTTAGATGGGGCTTCTCTCTGGCTAGCCTAACACTATGGTAGGGTTTGCCAGTTTGCGAGCCAGGTGGGGCTGGCCGGGAGGAAAGCTCAGTAGTCTGCGTATCATGGAGGGGGTCCTTGGAGCTCTGTAGCCAGCCAGGGTTCTAGAGCTCCTGAAGATCATGAAAGTTCCCAACCTGCTGTGCAGAGTGCACCCAGACAATTTTGTCTCCCTGTCCTTTCTCCTGAGCAGTAAGCTCTGTGCAATGCTTGCCTCTTTAGCAGCTCTCTTGCTGTTAGGAAGTCTCTCAGACTGCCCACATTTCTTTTGTCCCAGAGCAGGTGGATATGGATCCCTGCTTTCCACAAGCAGCTGGAATCTTAGTATCTTCAGGTATTCTGCCTGTCTTGGCTTTCCAACCTCCTAAACACAAGAGTACCATGAAAACACCATGAAGTGTGGGTTTGTGCTCCCAGATCAGATCTCCGGAGTTAGGTATTCAGTAGTCCCAGGCCTCCACTCCCTCCCCGCTTTGTTTCTCTTCCTCCCGCTGGTGAGCTGGGGTGGCGGAAGGGCTTGGGTCCCGCCGTGCCACAGCTTTGGTACGTTACTCTGTTCTGTGAGGTTTATTCTTTTCTCCAGGTGTATGCAGTTTGGCGCAGTCCTCTTTCCTGTTGCTCTTCCAGGATTGGTTGTATTAATTATATTTTCATTTTATATGCAGTTTTAGGAGGAAGCCTCTGTCTCACCTTTCACGCTGCCATCTTTAATCCTGTTTTTTCCATTTAATATTTTTTAAATAGAAACATTAAATACACATTGAGACTCAAGGAGTAATGGGAAATGGTTTAGGGCAAGTAAATACAAATAATTCCCTCTGGTTTCTTCAATCTTGACTAGCTTTACAATGTGGTCACATTAATATTTAATAGATGCTAATTAATAATATATGTTTGTGTTATAGAAAAATATAATTCTTGCAAGAAAGAATCTGGGATTTAACAATAGTTCATTCAAATAAGGGAGTCTTTTCAAGAGACTGGCAATGAATTACTGCTTCTTTGCAGTAAACGTAGTCTCATGTATTTTGATTATTTGTTCTTGCTAGTCTATCACCTGTCCATAAAGATGTATTCATTTTTTTTAAATTTTATACCAAATAAATCTGATTCCATTACATACTAATAACTTGGACATAGAGAATATGTCAAAGTGCTGAATAAATATGTTTAATGAATTAATCTTAAAACAATTCACTCGCCTCATTGTTCTGTTTTCCTTGTTCCTATATTAAGTCAGGTAGTTATTTGTTAATATTTCCACATAGGATTTCTGAATGTATCCATCAGTACAATGATTTAAAATAGCACTTTTCCAGTGGATCAAATCTGCTTTCAAACTAATATATGAAAAATACAATTTTTTTAAACCATGGGTCTCTATAAGTGACTTTCTAGTAAAATAAGGGAAAATAACTTTGTAAAATTTGAAGTTCTTTATTCCATCTAGAGTTTTCATTTTTTTGCATAAGATTTTAGAGGTCTTATTGCTCTGTAGTTGAAATAATAACAACAACGAAATAGACTAAAAATTGTAAAACCAAGGGTTGGTGATAGTAAAAAGCTGATTCATAAGTAAGTTTTTTTCATCAGTCAAGGATAACAAGATTCTACTTTTAGTCCTTCAGATTATTTCAGTGTTGATGAAGTAACCCTGTAGGACATTTTGTTCATAATTTGCTTTTATTTTATCACCATCAAAAAGAGAATTCACTGAACCTGAAGTGTTATGTTTTGTGTAGACTCTGATGTTGCCTACCTTGCATACATCTGCCCTCTCGGGAG
Source organism: Smutsia gigantea (assembly GCA_032199065.1). Lineage (NCBI taxonomy): Eukaryota > Metazoa > Chordata > Mammalia > Pholidota > Manidae > Smutsia > Smutsia gigantea. The sequence goes on along the minus strand of JAVSCE010020754.1, from coordinate 175,341 downwards.
CCAGTTTCTAATCCATTCAGAGTTCATAAAATTGGACAGGGCTGACTGTACTGCCTGCTCATGGGCGGGTGTGTGAGGTAAGCCAAATAACATGTCACTCCCTGGCCCCAGTGGTTGGCTTAGGAATGGTGATAACACTTCATCAGAGCCAATGCATCAGGGTGGGTGTTCTTGTCTATAAGATTTCAAGTTTAAAGGATGTTAGATATATATAGAGGAGAGATGACCATCTTACAAACAGGCAAGAAGGTTTGTTACAGAAATACATCAAACAAGGAAAGAGCTGAGAGATAATAACTGAGCTCTATGGCATTGTTTGAGTTCCTAATTAAGCAGTGATGAAACCAGAGTTATTCCAGGACTGTAAAATTTCATGGAGCAGTAAATTCCTTCCTTACTTATGTTAGTCTAGCTTTCTGTCACTTGAAACTGAAAACAGTTCTAGCTTATATTACATTCAACTCAGGACATTGAATCTCAGGAAGAGTGTGTTTCCTAATACCACAAGGATGCTAGAGGCATAGCTAGGGCCATTTCTTTTGTAATGAGACACTATGCTGTTTCTCCTTAATAGTTTTATATGAGAAATGTCAACACTGTATAAATCCATTTTTCAAAGTGGGGCCTACAAATCCGAGGGAAGGAAATAAGAGGGATACAAAAAGGAATAGAGATTCAAGATCCAAAACAGTAGTTGGGCAGTGACATCTGTCCTGTCTTCCCTGTAAACTATCAACATTACTGAATAACTGTGAGAAACAATTTTAAGTGACAGTTCTATCTTCTAAATGGGTTATTGGCCTTTAACTATTTTTTTTTCTGAGGAGGGAGATAATGTAAGTGATAAAATACTGGAAGTATAGGACACCTATTTTATCTCAGTAAGTATGCAGTCAGATGGCGCATCCTTCCCCCATGGTGAGTGTACAAAACAATCCCAGTGATGACCTAACTGAGTTGTCAGCTGAGGAAGTAGACAAGATAGACCCTCTGTGAGTGGGAGGTGGGATACTCTTTGCAGTTGTCCTGCAAAGGTACTGTATCTGTTATCTCATTTCTCCTCATAATAATTCTATGAACCAAGTGTTAAAATTTTCCATATTTTACAAATGTCAAATCTGAATATTAAAAAGTTAAATACTTTGGCCAGTGTCACAGTTGGGAGCAGAATTTGAACGAAAGTGGTCTGTGTCTGGAACCCAACGCCATGCTACACTATATTCTAATAGGTAGAAATGGAACAAAAACAAGTATTTTAACTATAATCACAATGTTGGCCTATATGTGGTATTTGCATGTGATGGAATATTATTTAGCCTTTAAAAAGAAGGAAGTCCTGCCAGTTGTGACAGCATGGAGGACAATTACACTAAGTGAAATGAGCCAGTTATAGAAGCAAGATATTTTGTAACCAGTCCAGATCCTATCCTAGAAGGATAGAACCTGAGGTTCCCTGCATAACTACCAAGTCGTTTATAAATCTCAAGCAATAATAAAGGGGAGAGTTATTTAGTCAGCAAATCTTCATTTATAATGGGGTTGAATATGTCGACAAGTTCAATGTCTGCTTGGATAAGTTTCACTTTCCCTAATTAGGTTTCTTGCCTTTAAGATTCTCTAGATTTCACCAGATTTCTATAAAATATTCCATTTTGCTTTTATTCATACAATGCCAGTTTGGTGTATGAAAGAAAATATGTTGTTTAACAGTCCAAAATTCCCAGTTGCCCTACCAGTTGGAAAATAGTATAAATATGGAAGAATGGAACTGTGAAAGTCAGTCCCTAAATTTTGACCTGATTCATCCTTGAAGCAAACTGTGAGATCACAGATACCAACTTAGTCTTGCCATGCTAGATACCATTCCTGGTAGAAGTATGGTTTCTTGCAGAGCTGTAGTTAGCTCATTACTTTTCACAGACAATGAGTAATTTCTTTATTCATATTACCTTCAGTTTGGATAATTGTCCAAGATCTTTAGCTGCAATGAAAATCATCTGGGGTCCCTGGAGAATAGAAGAGGAGAGAGAAGACTCAGTCTTACGGTCTTCAGTAATAGTCACAGTGGAAATGAGGTCAACAGAGAATTTCCTTTGTTTCCCTTATTATTTTGGTGACCTTTATGCTATATGCCCTTAATTGGTTTATTTTACATGTTGGGTACAAGATATCTAGTACTGCTGGCAATATAACTGTCCTCATGGGAGTCCCACTCGTGAAAGTTTTAAGTCTGTGTTACTGTTAATGTATCCAGTTTAATGTAGCATATGTAGCATAATAAATTAAAATAAATCTAAATTTATTTTTAGTAGAGGTAACTCCCTCACTCTACTCCCTGGCCCTGAAATAAATTTATGCAAGATTTCAAGATACGGAGCTGGAGAAGGTGGAGCTGCTCCTCCTGAAATGCTGTCCAATGTATCAGACACCTGCCTTCTTAATGCCTCTCTGAGCCACAGGCTTTTTGGAGAACCCCAAGTTTCTGGGAAAAGTTTGAAAAACACCAGAATCAACCAAACAAAGTGCTACTAGGATGAAAAACTAAAGGCATGTCTGTTGGTAAATGTGACAGGAAAAGTACTAACTTTGGCTAAGTTCATTAACAGACTAGAATATTTTTACAGTAATGAAAAATCAGTAATTCTGGAGTAATGCTTTCTATTTTTGCTCATTTTTTATCCCCCCACCCAGCATGGTATCTAGTACATACATGTACTGAATGAATAAGTGTTGTAGCTTCACCCTAGATCTCAATGCTACACATAAGTGAGATGATGGTAAGCTTTCCTAGGGGAGACCTTGTAACAAAAATGAAATGTCATATATATAGCATTTCTGCTAAAACATTATGTATATACTCTTGAAAAACCTCATATTCTATAAAATTGTGTGCTAGAAAAAGGCTCATGGGGGAAATAGCAGTGGGCAGCCCAGTCAAAGTTCATGCAATTTTGTTACCAAGTAACTATAAAGAACAATAAGTGCTACTTTGGGAGATAGTTTGCAGGGAGCTCAGTGAGGCTGCTGGCTAATGCAAGGGAAATTAACAATGCAAAAAAAAAGCCCCAAACAAGAACAAAACTACAACTGTGGGCTTAGACAATGCCCATCAAAGCGGAGCTCCCAGGAAAGGGGGAGGGTAGCCTGCCAGCGTGAGAGCCATGCAAGGTGCATCTTTCTGGATAGAAGGACTGTGTACAAGAAGGTCCTCCCCACCTTTTTTTTTCTTTTTAAAATAGAGATTAAAATGCTCCTGCCTGTGTAGTAGCCAGTATGAGTGTTCTTTCCTTTCCTGAAGTTTACAGATCTTCTATTATATTCCAGAGCCTCTCACCTAGGAAATTTACATAAACCAACTCAACTTCCAGATTATACTAACATCATTTCTCTATTGACTAATCGCATGCTAGCTGAATTGTGTTTGAGAAGTGCGTTATGTATTATAGCAGAATAAGGAGTCTGTGTGTGTGTGTGTTTTCATATGTGATTTGGCTATCCATATACATGTATGTATAAATGGTGTCAGTACATATTTTCATTTGGTTTATAATTTTACCCATTATTTGCATCAACTTGTCTTCCTCCTTTGTAGAAGAAAAATTACTCCATCATGTTAGGGTTATTTCTCTCCTCTCTTAGCTCAGGGTATGTGAACTGAGATGCCTGACCCTGTGCATCCACTTGACCATTGTCTAATTTTTGCTGCCATTGATCTTTCTGGTTCTCTTTTATTTCACTGTGTTCGACAATCCTGTTCTTCAAATCACTAATAGGAGTCTCCTCTCTTCACCTCTAAATGGGAAGGTAACAGATGAAAGGAAAATAGAATGATGAAAGAAAAAATATTCCACAGAGCGGTGTTGGATTTTTCTCCTTTAACTATAAAATTTCAGAAAGAAACACAGTGGGGATATTGTATCCTAAATCTATTTCCCTGGGGATTCACAGTAAAATTAAAAAATTATACATGTGTACCAGACTGCCCTATAAATTGAACTCTGATGCATTTTTTCAAGAGATGAAGCTTTGAATATTGAGTAAGTATGAAGCTTGATGGCTATTGCCACTATTTAAAATTGATTTGTACAGGAAAATGCCATTTGAATGATTATTTTAAAGACATTGTTTACCAAACACTTTTTTTCCCCAAATGGATTTAGTTAGTAGTTCAACTGGATCAAAACCATTTTCTTAAACAAAAAACAATTAGGTTATTGAAAGTATAATCAAGCTTTAGTTTAAATACTTACCGTTTGATCTGTTACAGGAGGGAGAACAATTTGTTTTTCTATTTTGTTAAGAACTAGCTTCCACAGCTCTTTCAGAACTCTCTTCAGGACTGTTTTCTCACAGATTTTTGCTGAGAGACTTAATCTAAAATAAAACATATAAGCACTTACAAATCTCATATCAAATTATAAAATTTTTTTATTGATCAAATACCTGAATAGCCTTTCTAATTTTCAAATGCTAAATTTAATTTACTGAAAAAAAATACATAATATCAAAAATCTGTTGCATCAGACTATACATTAGATAATTCACTATTTGGTAGAAAATTAATTCAGAGTATTTCTTTCCTTAAATTGTTTCCTAAATTGATATCAAGGCTCCCAAAGTACATGATTTTCACCCACATCACTGAGTTGCATTTACTACATGCCGCATGCTCTTAATGCAGGACAAATACCAAGGAAACACATTTTACCACTACCTGGCATTGAGCCGACATACGATATGGCAAGGATGCATATAATTTCACTCAGAAGCCAAAATTTACTAACCCATTTATTCTCCAGTTTTGAGAATAAATGCAATTGATAGATAACATTGTATACATTTAAGGTGTACAACATAATGATTTGATATGTGTATATATTTTGAATGGTCACCACAATAAGCTTAATTAACATCTATCACCTCACAGTTACATTTTTTTCTTGTGATAAGAACTTTTAAGATCTATTGTCTTAGCAATGGTTAAACATATAATTTGTTACCATGCTATACATTACCTTCCCCAGGACTTATTTATAAATACAGATTTGTACCCATTTTCCCCATCTTTAGCAACCACCAATCTATTCTCTGCTTCTCTGTGTACACTATTTTCTAATTCTAAATCTACCAACTTTAATAGGTTTAAGGTGTTGCTTACAATTCCTCTCGTGGTGAGACAATGATGGTACACATTATCTAGCATTTACAACACTTTAGTTTAGAAATCTCTTCTGCAGATATTTCTCATTTATTACTTTACCATTTTAGAAATCAAAAATAGGCTCAGAAAGGTTAGGGACCTAGTATAAGGAAGTAAACCTAGAAAGCTGAGATCCAAAGTGAGGTTCTCTTCTAAATCCAGTATGTTGTCCAATGTCCCATGCTGTCCTTGATAAATGCATTTGTATCAGAAGGCACAGATGCATAAATAGGACACTGAATTCTTTGTGCCTCCCTTAGTAAGAGTTAAACCTGTTTCACAGAGGGCCATAGGTGAATCAATATCTCAGGGTTGTTGCGGGTAAAACTGCAATATTTCCATAATCTCTTCCCTGGCCTTATTGCATCTCCATATCAATAGGTGTCTCCAAAGGGCTGGAGAGAAATAATCCATGTCCATATCAATAGGTGATTACAAGGAAGAGTGAGGGTTTATCTGGACTGTAGAGGTGGGGTGGAGGCCCTTCTTCTGCAGCCTGGTCACAAGAGACACAGGAGAACAGAAGTGGACTGCTTGTAAGAAATAAATGGGTTTCTCCCACTTTATTTCTTCCTTTGACTGATTTCAGTTTCAAAGGTATTTTGCTCCGGGATTTTTCCCCTGGGGTTACAGTTGCCTAAGTAACTTTGTACACTTTTGGACCCAAATTATAACCTGGGTTCTGGTTTTGATGGAGACAGAATTAACTATTTAAAATATTCACATACATAAAATTGTTACTCTAATAATTAATCTTTAAAGGTATGTGACATATGAGAGGCAAAGGGAAAGACTTCTGAAATACATTTTCACATAGAAGTACTTCTCCTAACACTACTGTATGTAGACACCTAATATATAAAAATACATGAAAGTCATCTCTAGATGAAAAGGAGAGTTGGGAACCCCTGAAGCATATCTGTGGGACTCCGTAGACCCATTAATTTGGAAGCCATTGTCCAAGGGTACCATTTCAAGCTTGCTGGTGGATATTCATTATATGGACATAGAATAGAAATTAGCAGATGTGTCAGGGTAGAACAAATCCTCAGAGGAATTCCTAGGAAGATCTGAGAAATAACTGATCTGCCAAATTTGGAGCAGATGTGTAATTTCCATTTTCAAAAGGTCTGAGTTTAAGAACTGACCTTGCCTTTACAGTCAGCTCATGTACTTGGCATGTTGACTAACCCTACTAAGACTGGACCTGAATGAACAGAATAAAAATCCTTGACATAAGTGCAACTCTGCATGGGATTTTTGCCAGCTAGAAGTAGAGTTTACAGCTTGTTTTATATAGTGGTAAGGTCTCGGTGGAGAAAATGAAACAAAGAAATAAGATGTTATATTTAGAGAGGCTGCCCAGAAAGCCTATACATTATAATATAACACAATTTGTAAGGGAATTTTTATCAAAGCCACCTTTAAGACCTTTAGCCCTGTATTGTTCATTCTAAATAACAGAGGAAAATGGGGAATCTAACAACTGCTTCCATTAGTCAGAGTTAACCAACTTGGTAATGCAAGCCAAAAAATATATATGTTGGAACCTGAGCTATCTAGATTGGCTGACCACAAAGCCAATTAACCAGACAATTTCATATACTATGTATATTCCCTCTCCCTGGAATGCCCACCGTTCATTTTCGTGCATCCAAACCCTTTCCACCTTTAAAGACCCAACCCAAAGGACATTTCTACTAATTGTCTGATCGGGAGATTTTTACTTTACACCTTATGGTGTTTATTTGCATACATCTCTTAATTTTTCTTCCTAACCTTTTAGCTCCTTGAGCACAGAATATCTTAAGAATCTCCCCTAGTGAGTGGGCTGATGGTTATTCATTCTATATTATCCCTGAGAATTTCTCATATATCTTTTTCCAAAAATGTTAAATCTCTCCCAGATTTTTAAAGCTCATATATGTGTTTCTATCTTATAAACTGTCCCTTTTCTACTAAGAATTAAAATAAATTTTATAACATAATAAACTGTAATTCTAAGTAGAAAATTAAGACTGAGTAAAGTAAGAATCTAAATATACTGAAAATAAGACACCCCCACCTTTATGATGAGCCCCATTTCATAGATGGTGAAATGGAGTCAAAGTCCCTCATCTAGTAGTTGACAGTATCCGGATACTTAGGACTTTCTGTATGTTCCACAACTTTTTGGTTATAGTATATACAAAAGTAAATAGTCTTCTAATGCTAAATGATATATTGCCAAAGTGCTGGTTGGAGTGTCAAAGAACAGAAGGCATTCCAGCAGGAGTTTTAAGAGAATTCGATTGCTTTGTCTTGCTCTCCATTTCACTGTCATATTTACAACCAAATGGTGGTACATTTATGAGATTCAGCCATGGAAAAGAACCATATAACAAGGTTAAAATTTCAAGGGGTTATGTAGAAAATTAGGTGATAAGAGTAAAGCCTACATTAGGAAACTAAAATGAAGAAGCTTTTTTCCTTTCCTTCCTCTCCCTTCTTCTACATCCATTTGCCTGCCTACCTCCTGCTAAGCAATCTCCTAGATATTTCCTTACACAAAACAGACAAGAAGACCTAAGAACATTAATCTTACTTATGCAGTAAGATTATAAGTGAAGGGAAACAGAATTAAAGTCATAAATATACAGAAGAGTTCCTAGCTACTAATTCTTTGTTGTCCTTTCTTTGAAGAAAAATATTGTGTCCTTATTTATCTTGGGTCTTTTAGTAATAATTAATTTTCTATAATGATATTGAATGAGATAACAAATGTAGTAAACTACCAGGTATAATAGTGGTCCATTAAAACAGTTGGCAGTTTCTCAAAAAGCTAAATATATAATTACCCCATATGACCTAGCAATTCTACTCATAGGCATATACGCCCAAAGGAATTGAAGGCAGGGACTCAAAACAGATATGTCAGCGTTCATTGCAGCATTATAATTCATAAAAACCAAAAGGTAGAAACAACCCAGATGTCTGTAAACAGTTGAATGGATGAACAAAATGTGGTATATACATACAATGAAGCATTATTCTACCATTAAAAGGAATGAAGTTCTAGTACATGTTACAACATGGATGAACCTTGAAAACATTATGCTAAGTGAAATAAGCTATACACAAAAGGACAAATATGATTCCACTTATATGAAATACCTAGCATAGGTAATTTCATAGAGACAGAAAGCAGATTAGAGATTACTAGGACCTGGGGGAAAGGAAAACTGAGGAGTCGTTATTGGTTACAGAGTTTGTATCTGGAGTGATGACAAAGTTTAGGCAACAGTGGTGATCGCTGCACGACATTATGAGCATGATTAAAACCACTGATTTGAACACTTTTAAAAGGTTTAAATAGCAAAGGTTATATATATTTTACCACAGTTTTCAAAAATTAATACTGTAATATACCAAAAACTATTCAGTTGTACACTTTGAGTTAGTGAATTGTATGGTACATAAATTACATCTCAATAAAGCTACTTAAAAATTAAAAAAAAAATAGTGGTCCATTGGTAGGCATTCAAAATTATTTGTTTACTTTTCTACCTGCAGTTCTGGTTTTAAGTATCAGTGTAAGAAATATCTCTGGATGCTTTACATCAATGGTTCCAACTGTCAACACATTTTAAACTATAGGTGCACTGACCGTACTGCAAACTTATGAAATTGGAATTTCTAATAGTAGGAACTGAGCAGAAGCATTAAAAAATGAACCTTTTTGGCTAAGAACACTATCTTAGTTGGTCATTCCCACCATTACTAGACTGTAATCTCCATGGAGTCAGGGACCTTGAGTCCCTTTCTTCACTATCTAGTGACTAGAATAAGTTTTTCCCAAACCTTATTCAAAAATAAGGGCACTTAAAATTAATGAAGATTGAGTCAGACAGCAATCTACTTGCCTTGAGGCTGAACTAATTCTGGTGATATTTGTGTTATTCTCACCTTCAGCAGGTTTCTGACATGAAATCAGATATTTCAGATTCAATTCAGTCATTTTCAACATCCATGAGGATGCAAAACAAAGGTATCTGAGAAGCATGAAATCCTAAAGCTCTCCCCATTTAAAACGGCAACCTCCTTAGTTACTAATATTTATTTCCTCTCCATTTTTTCCTTTTCTATACAAACTCACTCCTTTTTATCCCCCATCTAATGATGAACTAAAAATGTTTTGTTTTGTTTTTAATGAATTAATAAACTGCTGTTGAAACCTTTTTAAAGCTGTCTTACATAGAGGAAAACATTTTTTTTCCCCTTAAGCCTACATGAGTTAAATTTAAGGCAACGAATAAGAAGAAAACTGGGTAGAAAACTTACATGTTGTCCAAGAAGTCCATGAGAGGTCTTAATATAATCTCTGCATCCATTCCTGCACTGTTCTTATTAGATGAAGTATTTCCATTTGTTCTCATTTGATTTAATTCAAAACTCATCTGTTTTATACACTCTTCAATGATTAGCTGGAAACTAAAGATAAGGTATGTAAAGTTCAGAATAAGAGCCAGCATTTATGCCTTCCTCTGCCTGTATCTGTTTAATTCAACCCTGAGGGGCTTGATTAGTTTCAAATGGTGTGAATTCTCTTGTTCATTAGTTTTCAAATTTATTGTTCAGCTGCAAAAAGTTTTGTTTCAATGAAAATTTACTTGGAACCCATATATGTAAAGAAGGTAAAAGCAATACTCTTCAGGTTCAATTAACTTGAATAGCAGATCATTCAACCCCCATCTCTCATAATAATTAGCTGAGAAGTTCCTGTGAGCATTGTTTGGCAAAATGACTGTTCTGGAAAGACTCTTGGCATCTGGGGCTCCATGCCCTCTTAGCTTTCCTCTATTCTGGCACCGCACCGTTTCTAAATAAAAAATTTCTTCCTTGGCAATCATATCTAGTCTTAGGGCTTTCATACCATAAATGTATTGATTCCCAAATATACATCTGCACACCTGATTTCTAATCTGAGCTCCAGACCATAGTATTAAAGAGTCTATGTAACCTTTCTATTTAGAAGTCTGAGTTTCTCTCATATCCAATACCCAACTCATCAGCAAATCTTTAGCCAAGTCTTAGAATCTATTATTACTTCCACAAAGATACTGTAGACAAACCATTGATTTCTTTCATCTGGATTTGTGCAATAATTTTCTAAGTCTTTTCTCTGTTAAGCCTGTACAGATACCTTGTTAGAACAGAAGCCAGAGCATGGCCTTTCCCTTCCCTACACATCTTCAATGGTTTCCAGATCCACGAAGATAACACACTTCATGGACTTAAGAAAAACCCAACATAATCTGGTCCTGAAAACCTCCCTGATGTCATTTCTTTCAATTTTTCCATCTGCTTCATTGCAGCCCAGCCACAATAGCCTTCCCGGTGTTCTCAGAATTCTCTAAGAACACTTTTGTGTCATGGCCGCTGTTAAGTTCCCTCCCCATGGAATTTCTCATGGGTGTTTTGGTCCCTCATTTATTTCAGGCATAGGCCAAATGTCACATCGTTAAAGAAGTCCTCTTGAACACTCAACCTGTTAAGACATTTCTGTCATTCCCCATCCCCTTAATTTCACTCTGACACACTACAGAGTTTTCATTTATTTGTTTATTGCCTGTTGCGACAGCTAGAATGTACGCTCCATGAGGGTACAGATTTTTTTTTCAGTGCTACATACCTACACCATGAAACATGTCATGCCTTACACAGAGAAGTTGTTCAATAAATAATGGTTGAATGTATCAATGGACCCTCCTCCCTACACCCACTCCTACTGCCTCACCATTCTAAAGATTTAAATAAGTCTGTGAAGAGTAATCCTTAGCATTATTTTTTCATTATTATATCCTTTACACCAGTTTTGGTAGTTCTTACTGAAGCAGCAGCAAATAGTAAGAGATTAAAATAATTTAAACATTAAATAGCAGCAGAGATTCAGCATCACCATTATTCCTCTATATTGTCCATTACTTTCACATTTCCAACAACAGGAGTAATTATAGCATACGCAGGTAGGCAAGAAAAAAGCATTTAGGGGAATGGGGATAAATGAAAGCTTGGGAAATGTTTTGATCACTGGAATGGTGATTATCAGAAGGAAAGAGTTCATTTTAGTATTCCAACCAAGTCATTCCCATTCCCTTTCTTCCTCCACACATAGAGTTCATATTGTGTGAGAAGTATCTAAATGAATGACTTCCTCAAATTTTATATAGAACTTTAGGATTTGTACCACATAATGCTTCCATTACTAAGTAGAAAGACTGTAAATATTTACTTCTCAGTGCATGCATGCACTGTACAAATATTTAAATATTATATGCCAGTCTCAGTTACTAAGTGCCAAAGGTAAACCAATGAATAAACAGATGAAATATCTTGTTCTTGTGGCACAGATGAAAGGTTTTATTAACATTATGGAAATATTTAGTTAGCCTGTATCAAATATTTCATTTTTCTAGTGTTTGGTTTTGCTACTGAATATGGGAAATATTTGATAGATTTTAAATTAACATAACTTGGGTGTTTTCTTACTACAGACCCTTTTACAGCAGATTTATAAATATATTGATCCGTAATTTTGAGCATATAGTCACAGCCTGCTATCTCTGGCTCTTACTTCCTTTACTGTTGACACTACCATTCTTTCCCCCATGAACTTAGCATTTGTATGTGGTTCCTTGTTCCTAGGATCTCAGCTTGTACCTATGGATGCAGCTCATTTCCTGGCTTTCTGCGTATTTATCTGATTCAGTGGAATGTCCTCATTCAGGCTCAGGACCAAAGGAATCCAAAAGTGTGGTCTTTTGGGTTTAACTGGCTGGATCTGCCATTGGTCTTTTGTCAGCCTGTGGAGGAAGGTGCTGTATTTAGTGAGGGTAGAGATGGTAAATAATATTCAAAAGTTTCATCAACTATATTTTGGTAAATATAGTTGGTTTACCACTAGGTCATCAGTGATCCTGCTGACTATAGGAATAATCACCTTTGAAACAGTTACTTTCCTTTGCTCTGATTCTTGTATCAGTGTTTTGGGGTGGAGGATAGACTGAGCAAGAGGTGTGATACTCACATTCCACAATTGTGAGAACAGGTTTCTACAACAGACCCACATGGTAAACGCCCATCTGAAGTCACTGTGTGTGAGGGGTCAGGCATAGGGAAGAAGGGTTATCAGTGTGTAAGATCATGGCATCTACCTTAGCATTAATCCAGGCCTGGTAAACCACTCCTACATTTCACCAAAAAGTCTTTTGTCTCTATCAGTTTTTTGAAAATTTACCTGAATTTTTCCTATTGATTTTTAGGTTGAAAGAGTCTTTATTAATCAACTTGATTGAAAGCAGTACTACTCAATAATGACAGACTTTGTGAGCATCCTAGAGGCTAAACACTCACAGAAAAATTCCTAGGAAATGTTCCTGAATTCTTCATTAACTTAATCCAGTCAGCCACTGGTACCAAAAGTATCATTAAAAGACATGTAGAGGAGATTGGTGTAAAATGGCAGTATAGCAAGAAGCTGAACTCACCTCTTCCTCACACACACTGAATCTATACCTACACATTAGAGAAATTCCTCCCAAAGAACTGAGGGATGAATGAATACCTTCTGCACAAAAAAGGTTACAGGGACCACATGGAAAAACAGTAATGATGGGAACCCCACCCTTGGCACTAGGATCAACAGTAGGGAGGGATAGCACAGAGGGACCCACATACAGATTTACTCACCCTAGGGCACAGAAAAAATCCTGCGATTTAAAGGACAACTTGAGTATGAGTGAAAGAAGCCAATTTATTAAGACCAGAGAGTCCATCAAACAATGGGGGAGTTGCTGAAACTCACGCTGTAATTAGAGATACCAGCAAGTGCCATTGTTAATGTCCCCTCTCCACCTGGATAGCACAGACAGGAACAGGTCCAGAAACACTAGCCAGCCTGTTGTCTCAGCAAGTCCCAGGCCCCTAGCTCATTACAGTTGCAGACACACATCCAAGGTAGCCTTCCCCCAACCTCCTGCCCACATCTATCCAAGCCCCACTGGGGCACCCCCAGCCATCCCAAGCCCTCAGGCACACACCGGGGATGTTCCTATATAAAGCAACAGCTTCAAAATTGGGAGAGGTAGCTGTGTTGCCTAATTCATAGAAACAAAAGTCACACAAAATGAAGAGACAGAGGAATATGCTCCAAATGAAATAAAATAAAATTTCAGAAAAGAACTAAATGAAAGGAGTAAAGTAATCTACCTGACAAAGAGTTCAAAGTAATGGTTATACTGCTAACTGAACTTGGGGTAAGAATGGGTGAATGCAGTGAAAAATTCAACAGAGAGAGAAAAATCTAAAAAAGAGCCAGTCTGAATTGAAAAATACAATAACTCAGAAAAAAAAAAACATGTAGCTAGGTTAAGGGACCTCTAGGATAATGTCAAGCATGTCAAGCATACTAATATTTGCATTATAGGAGTCTTAGAAGGAGAAAGGGGCTGAAAACTTCCCTAACCTAGGGCCAGAGGGAGTGGCATGATATATTCAAAGTGCTGAAAAGAAAAGAGAAAGAGTTTCCCAGAATACAAAAGTTAAAGTTCTCCACCAGTAAACTAGCCCTAGAAAAAATGTTTAAAAGAGGAAAAGAATAAAGGGCTATAACTAGAAGTAAGAAAATAATGAAAGGAAAAATGTTTACTGGTAAGAGCAAACATATAGTAAAGGTAGTAAATCAATACCTAAAAGGTAGTTGAAGGTTAAAAGACCAACATAGTAAGATCCATTATATCTAAAAAATTAGTTAAGGGAATCATAAAATAAAAAGGTGTATCATAGACATGTGTTGGAGGGGAAGTAAAAATTCCCTTTATAAACTGCTCTATACTTAGGATGCCATATATGAACCTCATGGTAAATAAAAACATAGAACATTAAAAAAAAGTCATCAATCACAATAGAAATTTTCAAGAGAAGAATAAAGGAACAGATAAATCAAACAGAAAACAGTAAGTACATAACTTTCATAATTATTCTAAATATAAGTGGTCTAAAGTCTCCAATCAAAAGACATAGGGTGACTGAATGGATTAAAAAAACAAAACCCATCTATATTCTGCCTACAAGAGATGAACTTCAGACTTATAGACAAACACAAACTGAAACTGAGGGATGAGAAAATTTAATCCATGCAAACATAAGTGAAAAAAATCTGGGGTGGCAATACTTATATCAGGCAAAATAGACTTTAATTCAAAGACTGTAATAAGACATAAAGAAGGGCTTTACATAATGATAAAGGGATCTATACATCAGGAAAATATAACACTTATAAATATCTATGTATCCAACATAAGAGCACCTAAATATATAAAGCAAATATTAACAGACATAAAGGAAGAAACTGACAGTAATACAATGATAGTAGGGGACTTTAACACCCCTTACATCAATGGATACATCATCCAGACAGAAAATGAATATGAAAACAGTGGCTTTTTATACTACATTAGACCAAATGGACTTAGAATTACGTCCAAACACAAGAGAACACACATTCTTTCCAAGTGCACATGCAATGTTCTCCAAGACAAATCACATGTTAGGACACAAAAAAAGTCTCCATAAATTTAAGAAAACTGAAATAATATCAAGCATATTTTCCAAACACAGTGATGTGAAACTAGAAATCAATTACAGGAAAAAGCTTGAAAAACAAATACTTGGAAGCTAAAGGACATGCTACCAAACAACTAATAGGCCAAAGAGGAAATAAAAAAAACAAAGGGAGACAAACGAAAACAGAAACACAATCTTTGGAATGCAGCAAAAGCAGTTCTAAGAGGGACATTTACAGTAATACAAGCATACCTCAAGAAATTTTAAAAAATACCAAATAATCTAACTGTACACCTAAAGAAACTAGACAAGAAGAGCAAACAAAAGCCAAAGTTAGTAGATGGAAGGAAATAAATGAAATAGGGCCTTAAAAAAAATAGAAAAGGTCAAGGAAACTGAGAGCTGGTTCTTTGGAAGATAAAACTGATGAGTCTTTAGACCCCTCAAGAAAAAAAGAGTCAACATGAGAAGTTACAACCAACACCACAGAAATAAAAAGGATTATAAGAGATTACTATGAAAAATTATATGCCAAAAACTTGGAAAACCTTGAGTAAACAGATATATTTCTAGAAACATACAATCTTCCAAGACTAAACAAGGAAGAAACAGAAAATCTGTGCAGACTGATTACTACTCATGAAAGTGGATCAGTAATTTAAGAAATCCCAATGAACAAACAACTTTCTAGGACCAGATGTCATCACAGGTAAAATCCTCCAAACACTTAAAGAAGAGTCAATACCTGTTTTTTTTCAAACTATTCCAAAAAGAGAAAAATAGAAGAGGAAGGAATTTTTCCAAATTTTAGCAAACTGATTTTAAAAATACATAAAAAGATCATTCACAGGACCAAATAGGATTTATTCCAGGGATGTGAGGATGGTTCATTACCCACAAAGAAACAATATAATACACCAGATTAACAAAAGGAAGGATGAAACTATGTGATCATCTGAATAGATGCAGAAAATGTATTTGACAAAATTCAACATCCACGCATGTTAAAAACTCTCAACAAAGTGGGTATTAAGGGAACACATCACAGTATAATAAAGGCCATATTTGACTAATCCACAGCTAACATCATAATGGTAAAAAGCTGAAAGCTTTTCCTCTAAGATCAGGAACAAGACAAGGATGCCCACTCTCTCCACTTTTATTCAACATAATACTGGTAGTCTTAGAGCAATAAAACAAGAAAAAGAAAAGGGACTAAATTGATAAGGAAGAAGTAAAACTGTCACTGCACATGACATGATACTAATAAGAAAACCCTAAAGACTGCACTAGAAAGTTAGAACTGATAAATGACTTCAGTAAAGTCTCGGGATGCAAAGTCAATATACAGAAATCTGTTGTTTTTCTGTATACTAAGATACATCAGAAAGAGAAATTAAGAAGATATCAACACTTATAAGTGCATGAAAAAGAATAAAACATTAAGGAATGAATTTAACCACAGATGTGAAAGACCTGTACTCAAAAAACTAAGACATTGATCAAAGAAGTTGAACATGACACAAACAAATGGAAAGATATACTATGGTCAGGTATTGGAAGAATTAATACTGTTAAAATGTTCACACTATCCAATTTCACTGTAATCCCTATCCAAATACCAATTGCATTTTTCTCAGAATGAGAATAAATAATCCTAAAATTTGTATGGAACCACCAAAGAGCTGAACAGCCAAAACAATCTTGAGAAAGAAAAAGCTGGTGGTACCACATCCCAGATATTATATAGCTATGGTAATCAAAACAGTATGGTACTGGCACAAAAACAGACACATAGACCAATAGAACAGAATGGAGAACCCAGAAATAAACCCATGCCTAGATGGTCAATTAATATATGTCAAAGGAGCAAGAATATACAATGGGGAAAGGAGTGTCTTTTCAATAAATGGTATTATGACAACTGGACAGCTATATGCAAAAGAATGAAACCAGACCACTTTCTCACACCATACACAAAAAATAAACTTGTAATGAATTAAATGTAAGACCTGAAACCATAAAACTAGAAGAAAATGTAGGCAGTAAACTCTTGGACAATGCCTTAGCAATTGTTTTTTGGGTATATCTCCCCAGGCAAGGGAAACAAAAGCAAAAATAAGTGGAACTACATTAAAAAATTTTCTGTACAGTGAAGGAAACCATGAACAAAATGAAAGGCAACCTGGTGAACGGGAGAATATTTGCAAATGATATATCCAATAAGGGATTAATACTGAAAATAAAGAACTCATACAGCTCAACACCAAAACCACAAATAATTTGCTTAATAAGTAGGCAGAGAAATTTTTCTAAAGACATACAGATGGCCAATAGACACATGAAATATGCTCAATATCACTAATCATCAGGGAAATGTGAATCAAACCCACATGAGATATCACCTCATAACTGTCAGAATGGCTATTATCAAAAAGACGTGAAATAACAAGTGTTGGAGGGGATGTGGAGAAAAGGCAATCCTTGTGAATTGGTAAATACACAGAAGTGGAATCACTGTGTTGTTGTAACTGTGTATTTACCTAAAGGAAATAAAAGCACTATGATACATGTACTCTTTGTTAACTATCTCATTATTTACAGCAGCCAAGATACGGAAACAACCTGTTTGCATCAGTAGTTGAATGGATAAAGATGATGTAATACATATATGTAATGGACTATTACTCAGCCATAAAAAGAATGAAATCTTGCTATTTGTGACAACATGAAGGGACCTAAAGGGTATTATGCTAAATGTAATAAGACACAAACAAATACCATGTGATTTCACCTATATATGGAACCTATATAATTCTTAAATCATTATATTGTACACCTGAAATTATCACATGTCAACTATTTTTAATTAATAAGAGAAGTAGAAAACCAGAACACCAAACTGCAAAATATCTGTTGTAAGCAGAATCCTAAATGGCACAAGTTTTGAAAATATTAAGAACATCTTTAAGAATCCCTGAAATGTTATCATTCAGTCTCACTTCCCAGGTGGGTATCCTGTAGGCATGTCAGGAACCCAGGAACCAGGGCTTCAGATGTGAGGTTTGACTCTGCCGTGGCTTTACTGCAAAATTATCCTACCAGCTACATATCTAGAATTATTTAATTGTGGGTTTTAATAACACCAGATGAAATGGATTTGAGGCAATTAATTATGCACTTAATTTTAAGGCTCTAATTTAGACTCTAAGAAAGGTGGATTCAGACTAAATTACCCAATTTGACTTCACAGCATAATCACACTGATCATAATGGACTACCCACCCACATTATGTGCGTGTTGTAGACCTGGTTGTTAGTGCAGGGAATAAATCCATAGTAACAAGCATATAATAATTATTCATTTATAAATAAGGCATGGCATGTAGGTGGTTTATTAAATAATCCAAGCCCAAAATGAACAAATTATTAAATTCTTTCCTATATTTAAAAAATAATGAATAAATAGATTCTGGGTAACCAGGAGTTTCAATATCTAGGTTAAAATAGCTGGCTTCACATAAACGAAGTACTTCAAGTGCCCTCCTAGGGGAAACCACTCATTATTTCATAACTAAAGTTTATTCAGATTTCTTTCAAATCATAATTTACATTTTAGCCTTTATAATCTGAATATTCCATTGAACAAAATAAACAAAAAGTACTTGTTCATAAGGATGATTAAGATATATTACAGAAAGTAACTTGAATATACTTTTTCTATTTATATTCTAGTTTCTATTCTGCTTAGTAATCTTATTTCCCATAAAGCTGCCAACACACTGAGCTTTTCCCGACCCCTCTTCTCTGTCTTTGACTGCTAAATAATCTCTATTTTTGCCTTCCTAGTTGAAGGCAACAGTCTCTTTGTTAACCACATATTAATTCACAGCTAGTGTAAGGAGAGGTAAGCCTACGACAGCTGACCAAAGGCCCATTGCTAAGTGTCATGCAAACACAGAGCAGAGACCCGCAAAACTCTAGGACCATGTCTGCCTTTCCGAATCCAGATCGACAGAAACTACAAATTGCTTGTAAACATTGAGGCAGAGAAAGAAGAATCATACAGGTCAGCTGACAACACAAAACAGAAGGAAGTACAATTGCTCTAAGCTCAGTACAGCAAGGCTGCATCTCACACCTGAGCTGTGAAGGTAGGCTGTACGAAGACAATGAACACACTCCTGATAATGAAGAGAAGGCCAAGGATGGGGTTTTCTTTACTTTGCCTCATTCCTACATTTGAGAAAAAATATGATGCTGTCAGTGTCTTTTTCTTTTTAGTCTTTCTGATTTAAAAGTAACATGATCAAATCATAAACATTTATTAAGCATTTATCTTTCTGAAACACACTGAGTGGTGAATGCGATTCAAAGAGAGAGCTAGCCTTCACCCTGAGAGTAATTTTAATAGTCTGACTATTAACTAAACACACATTGAATATTAAACTGAACACACAGTTTAAAATAGTAAGTCAACATTTATTGAACTACTATTTAACGCAAATTCTATATGAAATTAATGAACCTCTTCAAAGATGTATTTGCTTTCCTGCCTATTTTAACATTTGATGATGAGATGATGGCTTTTTCCTATAGGACCAAAATGAAGTTTATCTAGGTTAAAATAATCTCTCTTTAGAACCATACCATAGATAAGCAAAGTGAATTTTTAAAAAATAGAAACAAACATAGAAGTGTTAGTAGTTTCCCCACAGGGTAATTTCATCCTAAGATTCCTAAACCTAAAACCTAGAATTCTGACTTTATTCCCTTATAGGATTGGAGTTAATTTCTTTGCAAGTGTAAACACATTGATATAAATAACATGAACACAACTGAGACTTCTGACGTATGTAAAGGTTTTTCCCCTACCTTCCTCCCTCCCTCCTTTCTTGCAACAGCCAACTTCTAAGCTCTAAACACTAGAATTGCAAATAGGAATGAAATATGATTTCTTCACTTAAGCAGCAGAGTAAAGTGAGAGAAACAGGCATAATGTTGTCAGAGCTTCCCAGCTGAAGGACACACACAGTCTGGGGAACGCACAGCAAGATGCCACTGTTAGATTGTGGGGTCATGGAAGACTGCTCAGAGGAGATGATGCTTAGATTGATTTTTAAGTTAAATGAAGTTAGCTAGTCCAAGGAGAGAAACAGTGCTGAAGGCATGATTAATATTAACTGATACCTAATACATTTGTATAACAGCTACATAGGCCACTTACCTTTCACCATAGGTGACACTGAGCTCATCCAGAACCCCACTGAGTGTAACTTGAAGTTCTTTTAGGATACCACTAGCTTCAGGATCTAGCTGCAGAGAGACCATAAGCAGTATTACTTTGGAGTTCTAAGAAAGCATGCTATTGTTTCTCTGAGAAACATTTTGCTTTTTATAAAGTAAACTTCAAACACTGTAACGAACATATGCCTTTTACTTTCCTTTTTTTTTACCTTTGAAAATGCAAAATTTAGTACATTCTAAACAAACCAGAAGAGTTCTTATACATAAAAAACAATTGATCAAAATGCATGCATAGAAACAAGAGCTAGATAGCAAAGCCTTTGTTGGTTACAGCAGTGGGATGCAGGGCATGACAAAATAACCTCCAGAACATGGTAACTTTGTAACTTAGAAAATCTAACATGTTATACACTAGTTGAATATATGTGTTGCTTTTCAAAATATATTTTAATTTTTAATATCCTTGTAAATAAACAGAGCCATTAAAAATGGTAAGAAAAATTAATTTTGAGTATTGTGTCTTACTTGAAGATGTTTTCACATTTTTCTAATTGTAGGATTAAAATAAAAGGAAATAGAAATTATCCAACCACTCCAATGTTGCTCTGGAGGTGACAGACCTGACTTCTCTTGCTGGATGCCGATTTGCAACTCAGAGTTCAAGATTCAAATTTTCTTTAAGTATTCAAGTATTTATAGCTTGAAGCTAAGCTACTGGGCAAATTTGGGGGCAAAAGGAGAAATAATTAAATGAGATAATTTATAGCTGATGCTTGTTCTTATGTGCAAACTTTAAAATCTAACTATTCTTTTTATGTGATTTCAGTTCTTTAAAAAATGTCAACCATTGCAAAATAACTTATACTATAAGCAAATACATCACTTAACTTGGCAGAACATTTTTGTACTTAAGTGCAAAAACTTTGCTAGCACTTTAGAAAATTTTATTCTATTTGTTAATTATGTTTTTCCAAACTAGTTGTCAAAAAAGGGTGACTTATAATAAATGTGTTGTGTCAAGCTGACAGGAATTCATGTAAAGGGAAAGCTAGAATATTCTCTGAAATTTAAATCAATCTTCCCATGAGCTTTTAGAAATTCAGTTTTCTACCATTAATACCTACAGTTCTTGCACAAGCTGATCTATTATTGAAAAATAGAGGATGGGGTGAAGCCAGCTTTTAGGAGTAGAACAAATTAAAGGCAGTCTTAGTATAAACAGGAGAACTTAAGAAGGACACTGGAAAATAACCCAGTATTAGTTTGAACTCCTGGGAGCCAGACTGGGCCCTAATAGTGTCCCTAGGGGTACTTACTTGCCATAAATCCTGTAATCCTCCCAGGACATTTTCTAGTGCTATAAGACAGTATTAGGAAGAAGTATTATTTATATACCTCAGCAGCTGGGTAGTTCTGACTAGCCTTAGTATAACTAAAAACATTGGAATGGATACAGAAAATTGTGTTTGGCATCTGACACTTTATTGATTATATAAAACCAATCCTTAATATCAGTTTTGACTCCATTCCAGATGATTTCAGGATTGGTTAGTTTCTGCCCCTCTATGGGGCTGATGTGATTCTTCTGGACTCTACATCTTTTTTCGGTCTATTATCAGATAAGCTTACAACTCCTACCCACAGAACACACAGGCCACCGGAACAGATAAAGACTTCTCTAAGGAGCTGGAAAGTTAGAAAATTCTTGAATCTCATGCTATGAGAGTTCCATTCAGCTATAACCAGTTACAAGGCAGTGATTCAGAAAGACAATTAGATAGTACTTATTTTACAAAGACCTGATACTAATATCCATTTAAACACAATTAACCTAATAAACCATAACTCCACAAAACATAACCAAGAAAACATGTGGATTACCCACTGCAATCCTAGGGAATCACAGAAGCTGAGTGTATCATTATTATATTATCTTGCCACTGCCCTATAGCAATTTTAACCTGATTTTATTTGAAAAAAAATGTCGGGGAATAGGGAATGAGACAAAGCCCCCCCCACCCCCCCGATGGTCTTCTTTAGACTCTCCTGTCCTTGGTAAGCCCTGTGGAGGGATAAGAGGTCATTTTCCACCCACACATCCACCCCCTCCAACGACATGACTCCAAGAGTAGGACTTTCTTCAGGAAGTGGGGTTGCTTATTTAAAATTTATATTTTGTTTTCATATTAGTTTGATAAACACATTGAGGTACTGTGTTCACTTGTTAGGATAATGACTTTAAAGTCATACAAAAATGATTAGATAGGTCAGCTCAATGAAATTATGCTATTTTCCCATTTTGTTTTAGTCCATTTTTGGTATTTTGTGAATGGAAATTTTTTATGAAGTAATTGGTTGTTACTTGAAATTCGGAAACTGTCAAACTATAGCAATTTAAGTATTGGATGACAGTTTTCATTTCCTGATAGAAGCGTGAGTTTCGAAGTAGTTGCAGACAGAATGCCTCTGTCTTGTAACCAGGGCAAAAAAAAAAAAAAGGAAAATTTTTAGTTTCAGTTAAGTATTTGATATTTATGTGATCCAAATCATACTATAAACATTAAATAAGAACAGTGGTTTTGAGGACAATATGCAAATTGCAGGTCTCATGTAATAATAATGGGCATAAATATCACACTCATCTAATTATAAAACAACCTCTGTAGTCAGCAAATTTACCAAACTTGAGTTCTGCATTTCTTTATGTGCCAAAACTGAGGAAATTTTCCTTACTCCTGAAAACTCCTTAAAGTTTATAAGAAAATTTGAGACCTTTATTGCCTAAATTATCAAAAGCATATTTTACAGATTTTTGGATATTTTGGAAAGGTAAAAGGTGACCTAATTTTTTTTTTCACAAAGGTTTAAAACTTAATCTAGTTCTATAGGTAAGATGACATCAACATCAAAATTATCTTGAACCTTTTTTGTATCATTATTTAGAGTTATTATTGAAAGCAAAATAAACAAGCTGAAAAGAAAAAAAATTCTAGCATTCAAAAGTCACAGTTAATAAACTTATTCTAAATTAGAAACTGAATTAGCATGTATTCCTGAACAACTTGGCTGGCAAAAAAAAAAATACTCCATGAAAATTTGACATTACTAAAAGTCAAATCCTGAATTTAGAGTGAAGTTTTCAATACAGATTTCGTCCACAGTTTAGTAAAGATTTGGGAATTCCAAAATCTAGGCTGGTAAAGAGAGGTTCTGATGATCAGAACAAACCATAGTCATATAAAGGTAGCATTTGAGTCTTTATGCCATTGAGATATTTTATACTCTTGACCTATGGTAATACAAATGACTTGTCTGGAAGACACAGCTAGCAGACAAGGTATCTTTGAAGTTATTGGTCCGAAGTCTCACTTCTATTTTTCCTTTGAAAGACAGACCACTTATCTCCTCCTTTGGCAATTCTTACCCCAGATGATGTTTGCCTCAGGCTGTTAGGAGCTCTAGCTTCTGTACTAACTGTGCTGTTTACTATTACTGTCCATACAACACTCTCTTCTAATTATTCTCATACATCTTTTTCTCCCACTGAACTTTATTTTATTTAACTATCTATCCTGGGTGTTGGTCCCTGCATACCTCGGCATTTACCAAATATTTTAGGAAGGAGGGGTGGGCAGAAGAAGCATGAAAAGATTCCCTCAAAGGGACTGCTGATATCCTGAGTGTTCCTCTTTGGACTAATAGTTTGCATTGACTATTAATAGAACACGTCTGCATTTGAAATCTTTCATTCCTTAGCAGCCATATATTTTGGAGTTACCAACTTAGTCCTGATTTCAAATTTTTGTCTCATTGCCAAACCATGTCAGATTATGTCTTCGTCTTTGGTTCCAAAAATACAGTTACCAGACCCACTCTGAAAGCTTTTTTCCAGTACAGATTCTTTCCCTAAGGGACCAAAAGGGGATACATATTATTTCAGACTCTTACAACAGCAATTGTTAATCCAACCATCAGGCTCTTGCTAGAGATGAACTAGTGGGCTGGAAAGTGGCATTTAAAGTCTCTCCATAGCTCAATACAAACTCTTAAAAAGTAAAGACCGTATGGAAGAAGTTGAGACCCTTTAGGGTGAACTTATTCCTGTCCCACAGTGTTCATTACTATCTCATGGTCTTCCTCTTTTCTGTGGGCTACTAGGCTGCCTTTCTTAGTGTTCAGCTCATCAGTATTAGGGTTCCATTGTTTGCTCATCTAAAGAAGGGCAGATCAGGCAGGGTGATTACTCTCTGGCCCTCACCTACACAGGGTCTAAAATTTGATGATTAGTCTTGTGGCTTTCATACAGTCCTCAAAATTTTTGCAGAAAATTCTTTAATAAAGGCAAACTCTATCACTGTTTCTATGAAAAAGAAAGCCTCACTTCCACGGGAAATATTTTTCACCTTGAGCGCCAGGGTTCCCTGTGGATTTTATTCCATCAATTATCCCTCTCTATCTTCAGTCCCTCCACCATTATTTTTATTACCCCATCCTAAAAATGTTTTCAAATATTTATGTTAAAATTTAAAAAAAGAAATGATAAAACAAAACAACCTATTTGGAACTACCTTCTCATGGTAGTTCCAAATAATATCTTCTAATATTATCTTGGACTTCAAACTACTCACAACATTAGTATAAAATTTGTTGCCTCCTTATCTCTTAAATATTCATTAATCCTCTGTAGTGTGTTTTCTGCTCTGGATATTTCACTGAAATGTTCACATATAGGTCACCAATGATGTCTTAATTGCCAAATCCAATAACTGTATCCTACTCAGCCTGCATTCATATTGCTGTTAATTTCTTAAGCTCTTTATTCCCTTGCTTCTCCAGAGTCTAACTTCTCCAAGTTCTTTTTCTATCTGTCTACCTCTTTTGTTGATTTCTTTTCCTCTGGGATCTTTAGATATTAATGTCCTTCAGTTTTCCCTTCCCAGTCCTCTTCTGTTTTTTCACTCTGTATCCTCTTCCTGAGCAATCATCCATGCCTCAGACTGCAATGCCCATCTTTAGGCTAATGACCCCTGAATCTATTATCTGCAGCTTTAATAGAATGCGAAGCATCATAGCCATATTCCCATATGCCTATTAGACTTTCCACTTTGATGACCTCAAGCTCAACATATCAAAAAGTGAACTTATTACCTGTCCATCCTTATTTTTCTTATTGTCTTATTATTTGATTGATAGCATATAGTTGTTTAAGGCATAAATGTGAGTCATCTTTGACCCCTCTCTGCTTCTTCCTTCCGTATTCACTTGGATACCAATATGGTTGATAACACCTCTGAGATGTCTCCTCCATCTGTCCTGTCCTTTCCATTTTCCGATGCAGAATTTTTCTCATCCACGCTATATTGTGATCATCTCTGAGTTGTGTTCTTTTTCCTTCTTTCCCCCTTCTACTCCTAACTGTTCCTAGAGTTGTGTTAATAAAGCCCAAATTTGATCATGGACCCTTCTGACCTCTCTAGCTGGCTTTCAGGCAGGGAAGTACTTCAGTCATGTTCTTAATATCTTATCTGGACTCTTGCTATTTCTTTTATTTTGAAAAGATCACTCCTCTTTAACCATTTTATTTGACCAGAATTTATCCATTCTAAAACACCTAGCTCAACTTAAAAACATGCGATTGAAAAATCAGTGAAAGACCCTAATGAATTCACAAGGAAGTCACTCTCCTTAAAATGACCTAAACCACTTTGTAGAGCTGTGGTGCTCAGTATGGATTCTGGGATATGTTATCGGAAATAAAAGAATCCATCCTCTCTATTGCAGACAAACATACACCAGCTCTACCAATGCTGGCCTGCCTTTTGTTTCTTTTTTTATTCCTCTTAGGAGAGACACTCCTGAAGAACTTAAAGGTCATTTTCAGGGATAGACTATAGCATTTTCCGTGTGCCATGCAGCTGTGCACACACTGTTATTCTAGAGATAACAGTCATAAAAATTCACGCTTCCAACTTCTTGGTTTCAAAAAGGTGAACATCAGTAGCTGTCTCTCATCCTAATTAAGGAGAGTATGCAGTAGATGCAGCTGTCATTGTGTTTCAAATCAAGTAAATGCCTTTGAGATATGCTAAGTTAGCCTAGACAACTAAGGGGAAAAATGCCTTATCTTTTAAAACTCATTCAGTATAATTTGAGTTAGTGAATATATGACAAATTTTTCTATTTCTATATCTCTGAATTTAAAAAAATTATATCTTCAAACCTCATATGAATGACACACCATTCTTTTCTCTTAAATATTTTTTTTTCCTTTTTACCTACAACATGTATTCTATAGATTGTTAAGAAGGTTCTTGTCCTCATAACCATGGAATTTTAGAACTAGAATGAACTTCAGAAATAATATAGTTCAACTCTCTGTTCTTTACAGGTAGGGAAAACCATGGCCCAGATAATATTGTCGGGCCACATGAGACATCTTGGGACCACAGGAGGACTGAAAACAGCATTCTAAGAAGTATATTCTTTTAAGAAATTCTTTCCTGAAATTGGCCAGAAAAAATAAAAACCAAGCATGATAACTAGGGCTTACTAGCTCATCAATTCGCTAACTCTGAAACTGTACAGAGTAGGGTTAAGTCAGGAGCAGAAACGATGAGACCCAAAATTTATGTTCAGAATCATTTCTGTAAATACTGCCTTTTTGTCTCACTGCTTTTTTCCATTTGGCTGTTCCCATCGCTGCATCCACCCACTGTTAGGCAGTGTAAATACAATCTGTCTCATCAACTGAGCTGGGAACCTGTCGAGCATCAAGTGACAGGAGCCATTCGCATGAGGTTCCTGAGGACCACTCAGTCTAGAAGGAGACTAGTGAGGTTAAAGACACAAATTTTACTAATTTCTGCATTATTCATGGTCTGTTAAGATAGGCATAAAAAATTGAAGGGCATCACAAGACGATAAAATAGGTTTATGATAGAAAATGGAAGTTAAAGTAAAACTCGCTTTCTTTCCCTCCTGGCTGTGGCTTGTGTTCTCTCTCAAGTTTTCTTAAGGTTCACAGGGAGGTGTGTTTAAAAAGCGATTTGGTGGCCCAAGAGTAACCCTCTGATCCCTGGGAAGTGAGGTTAACAAGCAGCACCTGCCTGCGTCTGTATTTCATTTTGACATGCATCACCGCTCCCCAAAAAACCTCTCAGCCTCCTATGCAGCATGTTTTCTTAATTTTGCATGCTTAGTGGTTATCTGAACTTTAGGTGGTAGTGTTGATTCTTATTCATATTTATTAAATCGTCTCCATACAATTTGCCCTTCTGGTCCTCATTATTCTCTTAATTTTCTATTGAGTCAATTTGTGAACTCTAATTGCAGAGATGGTTAGGAGGAGACAGAAACCAGACAATATCTTCATGCTGCCAAATAAAAGGCCAGCACTTCAAACATCCTCCTTGTTATTGGCTGTCATAAAATTAAAAATAACTGCTTGCTTTTACTGAATTCACCCAAATGACATCTCACCTTTGAGTTATATTTACACAATGAGAAGCTAGAGGTTTCAGTTTTTTCTCTGAACTGTGGTAGGAAAAGCTATAACAATGACAACTTTCAAAAGAGAGTTTAGAAAGTGTTGGGGGATTCCGACTCCCTTAATAAACTTTCTGTGTTAACTCCTGTTGCCCTATAGATGCAGTAAATAAAAGTAGGCAACAATACACACTTTTATCAAATAGGAAGAACTATGCAAATTACTTTAGGAAATAATTTTAGAACTAAAAGGAAGATATAACATGAACAGTTACAATTGTCCACTATTTAATGACATCTAATACATTGTTAGTTTTCTTAATTTACTTTTTACTTGTTGAAAAGATGGAAACAGCAGACTGATTCTCATTAATGTATCAACTAGTGAATTATATCTCTATTTACATTAAGGAGGAAAGGTGAGGCAGATCAGAAACCTGAATATAAAATTTAGGCTTGTATGACTATAATATCTCTTTTAATAAGATGATATGTAAAACACAAATACAACATCCAGAATGTTAAAAAATATGATATTTTTGTATGACTGCAAATTGGTCACCTGTGTTTTGGGATTTACTACATTCTTTAACACAAATATATGCCTGCACTGTTGCATGCTATCTCAATATCCATTCAAATACAGTGAATCCCTTGTGTTCTCATGATTCAAAATATTTTAGTAGGTTGGTTAGGATAGAACAAAGGAGTGTTCTGGGCCATTTCCTAATTACCTGGTTGCTGCCCTAAAGCTATGAGCAGTAATTCTCAAAATGTGGTCCCCTGACCGGTAACATCAGCATTGACTGGGATTTGTTAGAAATGCAAATCATCAGGCCCCACCCAGACCTACTGAATCAAACAGTGTTGGGATGGAATTCAGCAACGTGTTTTTAATCAGCTTTCCGGCTAGTTCTGATTCATGCTAAAGGTCAAGAGCTACTGGCATGGGGTATTACTTCCTTTAAGGCAGCAACCAGCAAGTATGAAGTTAGAGGATAGTGCTACGTAAAGCATGACAGAGGTTAATATCTTTTCACTCTGGTGGGGGGTTGCTTAGCTGAAGACTTAGTCCTTATGCCTAATGAATTTTATGGTAAATTTCAATCAGCTACATACATATACTTTTGAGTAATCAGATGCAGTTTCTAACGGACACATTAACACCATTATTAAAAAGTGAAAAGCAATATACCTATGCATTTATAAAACAAAAGAATAATTAAGTTGCTCATTAATATATAAACATTTTTAAGATAGGTGGGGTTATGTTCCAGATTTCTTGGCCTGTTCAGGAAACTATACCAGAGCAAGATGACTCAGACATTCAATCCTTTTTGAAACATATCAATAAAATGACATTGGCACTGGACCTGACAGGTTTGCTTTGTGGTCAGCACAGCAGGAGAACTTTTAGCTAAACAAGCAACCCTTTCCACATTTCCTCTAAATATGTTAATAATGGCTAACTTCTAGAATTTGAAGTACTGTCAGTAAGTTAGCAGGCTTGTGGGTAATTATGGATTCTACCATTCAAGACAGTAGTATACCAATACAATATTGCGAAGGAGTAATGCATCTTCACCTTACACAGCACAGTCAAAATTGTAAATTGACTACTGGAATGCAAGTTTCATAACCAATATCTAATGACTTCCTGTGAAGAAATTAAATTTTGGATTATCTAATTTTCTTTTAAAGGTACTTACACAAATTAGATTGCAGATTAAAGAACCACAACTAAGTTCTTTTCGTAGGCTGCAACAATATGTTTTTATGAAAAAAAATGAACACAGACTAGGTATTGTGATTGCTATGTCCTGCATTATCCTCATAAAGTAATTAAGCTATTAATATAAAACCAAAGTATGCCTGTTTTACTTCTGAGTTAAGCTAATATAGGATAATAAAACTATCATTCATCAATGAATGAAAATTATTACCTGTCATCCTAATGATCACTTTGCTGTTACTGCATTATAAAGGGACAGGTAATGCAGTATGGGGACTGTGGCATAAATAAATTAACTTCTAGCTCATCAGCTCATACCTTGGATTGGCTATTTCATGTGTTAATAGAGTGATTACTTAAACTGTATGCATGTAAAAAAAATCACCAGGGATGTTTTTTTTTTACAAAACAGACTCTGGGCCACATTTCTAAAGGTTGCTTTTATTTCATGGTTTGTGTGACATTGTTATTGTTATTATTTTTTAGTATTCTCTAGGATAATCAGAGAGCTGTTATGCTAAAACATGCTCCTAATTGTTACTCAGGGAAGAGTACTGGAGAGTCACTTGATAGAAGATATTTAGTGGCTCGCTTTTCTCCTTTGATTTTCTTTCCTAAATAGGACTCTGGGAAAGAAGGTGCCTGCGTGGCCCACAGGATACTGTGCACGCATCTGTGGACAATGACTGCTTCTGGAGCCGCTGTGGGCAGCACTGCCCCAAGACTGTCACAATGCTGCGCAATGTTTCCATCTTGGATTCCATAAGGAGAGTAGATTTTTTCCACCAAAAAGGGTTTCAAGCACTACTTCTGTTTCTAGAGGAAAGAAGGCTGCTCCTGCAAGGAAAGAGCGGCTGCCCCAACCATGGTTGAGTTAAAGTGGCAGAGAGCTGCAGCAGCATGCAACCAAAACTACAAACGGCCAGCACTTTGCAGACGGTATTACAGGCAAGCGATGCTGTTGTTAGAAGCCCGCTAATAAACACATGGCATTAAAAACTATTTTGAGCAAGTGCACAAGCAATCATTTGCTAATTAGATTTTTGTGGCGAGAGGTGCAAATTGTATCACAGATGATGGGGTACGAAAGAATAAGAAACTCCTAAAAGTAGAGGAATAAGAAGTAGGCTGGAAAAGTTTCTCTCAGCAAAATCTGTCAGGGTTTTATAATCAGTTCCACTGTGAGGAAAAGCTGGGAATTGGCCTTAGTACACACTGGATTACCTCTAAAGGCCATTGAACGTGAAGAGCATGAACTGCTTGCTGTATGTACTCCTCATATCTAAGGGTGGATTCTGTCATTCTCAATAAAATCCTTTCTCGTCTTCATACAAGCCAAGTTAAGGAACCCATTCAGATACTGCCATATACAGATAACTGGATTAGAAAGACTATTATTTTGAGATTCTTCTGCCTGGAGGAGGCTGAGTGTAGAAACCAGCAACTCCAACACAATTCTGTATTAATGAAGTTTATTTCTGTCTAGGAGGCTGCACGTTACACTCAGACTTGGGTTCAGGTCTTGCTTCCTCCTGACATTTCACCAGTCCCTATTACAGTGTTGACTGGGCTTGCCTAAAGCTTTTTCTTTAGGAACAGATGACAAGAGACACAAATGGAAAAGAGTAAGAGAAAAGACTGCAAAGAAAGGGAGACACAAGAACCGAGAAAGAGGGTAAAAAGAGGGAGAGATGAAAGTATTTAAATACAGAAGACAGAACTAGGGTCTACACTGTCCCCCCTAACAAGATACATTGTAAGAAGCCAGACATTCATTTACTTAATTGAATTTTCTCTTTAAATTATGTATGAGGAGTTTGCTAAAGGGAGAAGGCACCAACCCTAGTATTTGTATCTTCATTTTCTCCAGTAAGAAGAGTTCTGTGATTTAGCAACTAAATTTTATTTGCAACTACATTTATAATGTGATGCCTGTACATTTCAAGCTCTTGTTTTTATCTGAAATAAGGAATCCATTTTTGTGTGGTGCACAAGGTGCCTCACAATATTTTCAGTTAGCAGGTGGCTGGGCTCACACGGTTTACTTCAAGTACAGGTCTGAGTTGTCTGGTTAATATTTAGCTCGGCATTATATTGCTCACAGAGTTCACCCATGGAATAGTAATGAAATAAATAGTTGTAGCATTAGGAGAAAGTTCTGGAAATATGGCATTTTAAACATAACTTCATCCTTAAATGTTGCAAATTCACTAAAGGAGATAGAATTCCCCACCATAAATCAATAATTTCTTTACCCCTTTTCAAAATAATAAGTGGACTTAAACTCTGAATATGAAACAGCACTAAAATTAAAAAGGGAATCTCCAGTGATGATCCCCAATTGCTGCTGTTCACCTAGTTCAGCAAAAGAATTCTGAAAATGAGATTGATGTCCCCAAGCCATACAACAACTATTAACACACTTGGTGGAATGGAACTTTAATTTTTATAAAATAAACTGACTCTGCAGCGGAAGCACAACTCACAAAAACTCATTTTTGAAATTTTGCACCTTCAGTACTTCTCGTTGGTAGGATGCTAAATAACAAGTTCATTTTTCAAAAGACTGAGGCCCAGGGATATTGAAAAAGACATTGGGGGGAAAATAGATAAATGTCTCTTTGGGGTTAAAGGAAACATCACATGTGAAGAGGCCTGATCTTAAAGTAAGCATATTCAGCCTTATCAACTTAGAACTACAAGGGATCTTGCTTTGAAATACACCTTAGCTTTCCATATATCTTAGACATTTACCACAATAAGGAACACTGTAACTAAACTATTAATCAGAAATATCAACACATTCCAGCTGCCCTGGGGATTGTTTTACGGAGGGGTGGTGGTGGGAGAAGGCCAGAGGCATGACCCTCCCTCTCGGCACGAACTCTAGTCCTCAGTTCTCTGGATGTTCGTGTCAGTTTGTAAAAGGAAAAACTGTGGCAGCAGGCAGAAGCAGGGGTCTTCATTGCCTAATCCGAACAAGCAAATGAGAATAAATAGGAAGTGCAGTGGTTTTTATGTTTAAAGGGGAAAACAGCCAGGTAAAGGTAAGATGCTTGCTATCACAAACCTCATAAGAGAATCTTTCTCCTTCCTTCTTCTGCTCATGGAATTGCAAGTCAAAGATATTGGACAAAGACATGACACATTACAGACACAGCACACAACACATTTCTGACAGATTTTTGCATGTGAACAATAAACCACTGATACACCAAGAGCCACCAGCGCCAAGCACCACGAAGCACATTTCAGAGCAAACAGCATTATCAAGTTGATGTTGCACAATATGGTTAAAAAAATTGGCAATTTGTAGAACTTTACAGATCAGTAGCATATGTATACACCACAAAAGGTTACTGACCATCTCCCCCCACCCATTTACACTACTAATATATTTACTGAAGTATTTTGCTGTGGATAATAATCACCTTAGTTGTTAATAGCATTTTAGATTATCATTTTCTGTTCTTTAGCTGTACCATGTAAACACTTGATTGTGATACTTTCCATAGCAAAGAAATACATTGTTAATGATCTCTAAATAGATATTTGGCAAATGCAGGCATTAAAACATACCCACCTCTTTCCCTCCCATGGATTCAAATGTTTTTTCCAGCTGGACCCGTAATTGTTGAATATTGTTCATCAATATACAGGGCTTTAAATAAAGCAAACACAAAAAAAGTAGCATGAGAATCCTTTACAGATTAAATTATTGAACGAGTTTACTTAAAAATAGTAAGTGTACAATTATCACTAAATTCCTATTATACTTGCCAAATAGAATAGTTCTGCTATTTTGATTATACTTTTTCACAGTTAAGACTGGAAGGGGGAACATATTACCACTTTGGGGAATAAAATTTAATAGTATACTCAGACAATAAACCATTGAAGATGTACTATTAAAGTTTCTTTTATTAACATGTGGCATTTTGTACTTAGAAATTAACCAAATTCTATTTTGAAAGATTTATTTTAAGAGAAATCAGATTAGCTTAAAGTTTTCTATTTTTTCATTAACCACCAGAACACCATCTGATTTTTAAAAGTCCAAGAAAAAAACAAACCAAACACCTTAATGGATTCTCTTTGGCTGTAAATAAAGGCCACACATTGGCATTCACAGCCCTTAGTTATTTGGCTCCAAGGCATGTTTTCCTTTTCATCTGCACCTACTGCATTACAATTAACTCTCAACTCCAAGTGGCTTATTCCCCCCAAAACACCTGTGCTTTCTAGACTCTCACTCTCTAACTTGGCTTAGTATGTGGCCTCTTCACTTGAACTTCTTTTCCTATTTGAATCATATCTATCATTCAGGTTATAGCATTCTCTTTCCTGAATTGTATCCTTTTTGTCACTTGACATTTGTTTTATTTGACTTTACATTTCAGTTGCTTTTTACTGTCTCACCAGCTGACCGTAAATGCACTGTATGTACACCTGTGTTGTCTTCTCACAGAGTACTGCACAGAGCCTTACACATAATACATGTTTAAAATATGTTTTCTGATTTGTTGTTTCCAAGGGGGAAGAAATATAACCATAACATAAATATGTAAAGCTTTGTGACAGGACCAGATGGACCTTAGAATAGTAGGAATTTATTTATATTGGAAAATGGAATTCAAAGTAGTTATAGAATAATTTAATATTTGTTGCATAGTGATTCCAAAAAGCCAGGAGATTAGAGGAGAAAAACAGTGAAAGAAAGGAAAATAGATATATCTTCCAAGTTGCTGGGAAATGAGCCAATAATGAGTCGGAGAGAAGCATGCGAAGGTCTTACAGGGCATCAAAGAGGTGTCAGTGCTCATCAATGGAAAGATTTTATCACTGCTTTGACCACATTACTGACCTTTGAAAAACTTTTTTACTTGGCTCAAAAGTGACCACATCCTAACTTCAATTTATGAAAACAGTTTTAAACTTTTATTCTGTTCCCTTGATTCCGTTCACATAAAGATTTCATTTTTTTAGCACAGATAGATGAGCTTTCTTTGCCATAGCTTCTGTTCAGTAAGCTGAACCACAATGTCCCACAAATGACTCTGATGACTGAGAGTCACTTGATCTGGGCTTAATCATTTCTCTAGCAGGTGTGGTCAAACGTTCAGACTATTCATCATCTTGATCCAAAATCAACAAACTGTACCAAGAGACTTTTTTTCAGTGGGTTATACATACGGTCATTGGGATTTTTTATCCCATAACAGAGGGGGAATATTTGGCTTGAATTTGGGTGATCTCACCAGGAAGAATACTAAAGTCAAAGGAAGACCATGACTCTAAATGAAAAGCAGAAGACTATATGAGTAAAAGGTTTTATCACCCTGCTCCCTGTGGGTCTAAGGTAGGTGGGTAGACTCTCCTATGATTATTTGATACTAACATTAAAACTTATCTTTTTTGGCACACATAATAGTACTTTAGTACCAGCTTTATAAATGGAATCCAACCTCTAAGCCTTCTTAATATAATTATTTCCAAAGGAAAAGAGCTAGCTACAAAGACACAAAAGGAACATAGACTCTTGGGTTCACTTTGCATGGACTGCATTTGATTCCAAGTAAGGCTACACATAAAAAAGAGATCCAGTTATCTAGAGGAAGATAAAAATAAATATTAGACTTTCCTCTTTCATTAAGCCTTCACTGACTGTGAACTGTTTGAATTTCAATTGTATTGAATCAGTTTATCAAATCACTACTGAGAATTGAACTACACACATCTACCTTAAAACTAATCAGGAAACAGGTTTTACTTTAAACACTTCTGTAGTAAATGAAAAAAATGAAAAACAAACACCACCAACAACAGTAAAGGGAACATTAACCTAATTCAGAAGTATTGTTTGTTGAAGAGTTTTGCTAGATAAAATAAACTATGTTTGAAGTCAAGTTGTAATCTTTTTATTTGTATATTCAGGCTTTTCCCCTTGTGGGGTAAATGCCAGAATTTCCAGAATCTCCTTTCTAGCCTCAGTCATTTACATATCAATAGCTGTTTAATGGGGCAGCTTCTCTGGGGCAAGGAGTGGAGAGAGGATGGCCATTTCTCCTCCCCTCCATTCTTGGTGCATAATTGGTCTGGCATCTGCCAGTCACCAAGACTCACCGAAAGAGTTCCTCCTGGAAAGGGTGGGCAGGAACTAGAGAGCTCACTGAGGCTGCAGAGAGTGAACCATGGCCAGAGGAGATGGACAGTACCCAGCCTAGCTGGGGAATTGGAGCAAGCTGTGAGGAAAACGGTTTCTCCTAACCTACTGTTCCCTTGACTTATTTCAGTTTTACTGGTTTCATGGGGGGACTTGCCCAATGCCAGAAACATCCTTGCTCCTGGAGCTACACCCCTAAAGAAGCGTAATGCCATTTCATTTGATCTAAATCTGGAACAAAGTTAGGAACTTAAAATACAATGAATATGAAAGTTCTGTTCAGACTATAGCCATTTCTACATGTCCAAAGTATGTTTCAGAGTTTAAACAGATTCTTAAAAATATTCAAAATCAAGTAATTCTGATTTGGATAATGTTGCTTTGCTATATTTTGGCATATGGTAAAAATGGATTAAGAAACTTGTGACCCATTTCCAATTTAAAACATCATAGTTAGAAAAAAATATTATTCTGTAACAGACATTTTGTTTAACTGTCTAATTCTAACTCCTGAGAAAACAAAAATCATGGTTGTCTTGCTTTAAGTTTCTAGCTCAGTTGGTAGACGACAGAGGTATATTGCCATGTATGTACTGATAAAGCAAAAAAACAGTTTCAATGTTCTTGATAGTGAAAGAAATCTGCAACAATAGTTACATGTATACACACAAATGTACAAAAGAACTTCATTGTCTCAGCTGACAGCATAAACTAAGAAATTAACTGATATTCTTTTATAGAAAAGCTAGAATGATACTTTGCATTTGAATGATAATCTAAAACTGGTCAAGATATCAGTAATTAGGAAAGAAAAGCAATGAGAAAAGGAAAAGTACGTTCCTGTGCTGTAATATTTGCAAGTGTATTTTTTCTTTATAGAAATTTTATTTTGAAAAGTATGAAATATACAGAAAAATACAGAGAATAATAAACACTAGTTTATGATATTTTAAACTTTTTTGAAAGAAAATATGCTATAGAATGTTAGTACATAAAGTGGAAGTGTGTTGGGGCCTTTTAAAGCTAATTTTCCTTTCTGAATGGCAGGAATTAACCTTGGTAATTCCTAGGCACCTTTTAAAATCTTCAATTTAGTTACCCTAATACAATCAGAATCTCTTCTGAAATTATCTAGCACTGTTTTGGTTTTTAATACTTTTCAAAAGTATTATAAATTTAAATGTAAATATATGCTTTCAATAAGTAAATACTTTACCTTGTCTATTAATAGTATTTTTAATTGATAGCAATTAGAAATCCCTGCTGAGCTATCTGGAGTTTGAATAAAATTTCTGGGCAGCATATTAATTTAAGGGAAAGAAGCATCTTCCTGGATTCTCAAGAGCTATTAGAACTGACTTATCTTAATGAGTTGTCAGGATGAGGCCAGTGAGGTTTCAGCAAGAAATCTCCTTTGGACTTGCCTGACAGTGAGAACTGATTTTTTGAGGGGAGGAAAAAAAATTGATTTCTTTTGTAAAAATTCAAGTTCTGACTTTTTAAATACCTTTTTTTTCAGTTTTTTATTCCTATAATGTCACCAACATATTTCTAAATATTACATTTGGTAATAAGATTTCATCTTCTACCATAAAATAACACTTTTTTAAAAATGACATTTCATATCTTGCTTAGTTTACTTTATCTTGCTTCTCTTTATGCCTTTTATTAAGTTGCAATATTGGTTTGGATTTTATAAGTATTTTCTCAGTCATTCAAAAAAACAAAAGCCTAAGTTAATAATTCAGAGTAGAAACCAGCATCATTCCTGCCATTAACTATCCTTCTCAATTGATTTGAAAACTGAAAGACTAAATCATACTCATTTGGTACTGGTGCCCAAACTACACTAGCTGGTGTCAACAAGAAACAACTTTTAAACTCCTGGTTCTTAGCTCCAGTGTTTTATGATTCTGTGGGTTTTCAATTATTTGTATGAGTCTTGTTTCTTATCATCACGGAAAACCAGCTGGCTGGCAGAGTGTTCAAACAATCTCTTGGGATCCCTATTTCCTATCACCCTGTATGAAAACAGAAAGAAAACAGTTTCTCTTGCCTATTTTTAGTTTGAAGAAGTGGAGCTCAGCTAAGGAGTACTGGAAAGTAGAGACATTTTACTTACCACATTTTCTTTATCACAATATGAACTGAAGTCATTTGATACAATGGCAGCATACTGAAGCAGTACTTTATTGATAGTCTAGGAAAAAAAACATTGTGAAGTGTACTAGGGTTAAAAAATATACATACATGCACACACACATGCACACACACACACACACACACACAAAAACCAGGTTTATGTGACTCAGGCAAACTTTCCATGTCTTTTTCAGCTGAAAAGCGGCCATAACAGTGATGAAATCTACACCCTTGCCAAAACATTTGCCCTCAATGTACTAAGTTACTTACTGATGCATTAGTTGCTAAAAATATCACCAGCTAATCATTAGTCCCCT
Organism: Smutsia gigantea; assembly: GCA_032199065.1. Taxonomy (NCBI): domain Eukaryota; kingdom Metazoa; phylum Chordata; class Mammalia; order Pholidota; family Manidae; genus Smutsia; species Smutsia gigantea. Next base: position 137,452 of record JAVSCE010020754.1, on the reverse strand, counting down.
TTTTCTGTCCTTTTTATCCTAATTCCATGTTTTCCTTCTCTATCTAATATTTCTTTCTGAGCCCAAGGATACACCCTTATTTCCATTAATTATGTAAAACTAGGGGAAATGAATAAATTTGTTAGTTACATTTTATTTTAATTACTTAAAGATGTATTGATGAGTTTACCTCCTGTTTTTACTTACATGGCTTTAATTATCAGCCAAATGTGGTTGTGATTTTCTTGAAAAAGAGAAAGCAATAATAACAAGAGACATATGCCATCTCTTTTCACAGAAAAGCAAGGAAGAAGAAAACTTTTATTTTCTTTTTTTGTATATCATATTCATCTGAATTTTCTTTGTGGCTAAAAATCAACTTGGGGAGACATACTAAAGAGTGAAGCTGGAGGAGAGATGTTTAATCTGCAAGCCTGAATTCACCTAATGTTACTATAAACTTGTTTTATAGACTTTGAAAATAACAATGAAAACCTGAAATTAGGGATAACTTCCAAAAAGAGAATTGATATTTTGTGGAAGTACAAAGTCAGGCGATAATATGTGCCAATTTAAATAGAAAGCCAGTGTTGGAAAATACAAAATCTTATCGAGCAGCAGACCAATAAATCTAGGACAACAGATGGCAGATGAGACTGAAGGATCTTCCAAATGCAGCTGTTCAAATTTTACGTTAGACATAATGCTGAAAATTTAGGACTTACCTAAGGAGTACTAATTCACTTGTACATATGAACAATACTCTCAATTTACAGGTTCTAATGACAGTGTAAACTGTAAGAATAATTTCACTATATTGCAAAAAACCAAACAAAAGCCTGACTTTAGGAGGCTGTTGCAACTCAAAGATTATACCTTACTCTAGGTAAGGGTTGGGAAGGGGAACCCAGACATCCATTTCTGAATATTTTCAAGGTGTCCCTCACGGCCTAACACTTGACACTACTTTGTAGGAAAACCCCAGTGCCTTGAATTCCTGCTTGGAGACAGCTGATCCTAGGAGTTCACATCCACTAGCCTACACATGCCAGTGGTTAGCAAGTCAGGAGGCACTTCAGGTAAGGAAAGTGCTCAGCCATGTAGGATATGGTTTAAGGTCTTGTGTCCATAAGAGTTGTGGATACACTGGCTGCAATAATGTCTGTTTCTTTACTAATGTGCACATGGACCAGTATACCTGAATGAAAATGTTCATGTACCTTGATTTCTTCCTAATTTATTCAACAATCAAAATTGCTATCAGACATTAGTTCTTTAATACTAGTAAGCAGTTACTTACAACACATCTACCTAAGACTTGTCTCCAGCTGCATTGTAAGCACCACCTGGTAACTTACCGCACATGCAAATTCTTTGCTCCTACCCCAGAGGTCTACTGAAGTCAGCAGTTCTGGGGTTGAGCCCAGCAATGTAACAAGTCTCTAGGTGATATGGATGCAAGTGGAGTTTGAGAACCACAGTCCTTAGCTAATGCTTTGCAGAATGGAGGTAATTCTTTAGAGAGATGCTGTTGATGGAAGGAGTACCTAACCAGGGCCTGGAAGAAAGGACTTCTATGAGAATTTAGGTCATGATTTTATCTTTGTGGGACTATATTGGGCTTCAGAAATGTGGAGAGCACAATGAAAGAGGCAATCAATAGCCTAGCAGGGACTGTTTGCATCATGCTCTGTAACAGAACACAGTACATAAGAAAAGGTAATCATGAGGTGCAGACAATTCTATGGGTGCTGCAAAGGAAATGCCATGCAAAGAGCTCCAGATTAAATAAAATGAGGTTCTAATGGGATTGTGGCAGTGAAGCACGGGATTCTGCTGCATTTAAAGGATCAGACAGGATCACTAAAATATCTCCCACCCTTAATCTGCTCTGATTTGATATGCAGCTGCTAGTGTTATTGAGTGGGATAGCCAGACAATTACTCAAAGTCATATGGTCTCCCACGTTAAGGCCATGCTAGTAGAAGTGGGCTAAACATCCTGTAAACACTACCAGTAAGTCCACCTAGGGTATTACTCTTGCAATCAGTAAGATAAGAACCCTGGCTCAAAATTCATCTTTTTAGTCACATTTTATGCATGAAACATAATAATATTAGGGTCAAGCACAGAGGACAAGAAGACAATAATGTCTGTTAAGTGATATTAGAAATGTCACTTCAGTGCTTTATAGCACTGTATTTTAATGCATCCAACATAACATAGAATCCCCAACGGAAGTCTAGGTTTGGCCTAAAGGGTAAAAACAAATGGTGAGATTCTGCTCTCCACCTTACCAATTGATTTCTGATTGACACCAGAATGCAAAGATAGGACAGCTCAGTAGCCGAAAGCATTCCAGCCATACCAATTCTAGTTGGGTGACTTGTTTTGAGTTCCTTGAAATGTCCGAGTTTGTTTTGTCATTTGAAAGATCGGGGACAGTAATAGTACCTACCATCTCATGAATTTTTGCAAAGAGTAAGTGAGCCAATATATGTAAAGTGATTAGCACACAGTGATATCCAATGAATTATTATTATTATTATTATTTTAAATTAGGATTAGGTCCCAGAGAATAAAGAATATCTGTGCTTCATTCACCATAGTATCTCCAAGCCCCTGGCAGACAACCAGATTCAGAGTCAGAACTCAGTATTTGTTAGTTTGTTTATAAGTAATAGTGAAGACAACATCATTTTAAATCTCTCTTTAAATTAAACTACCCGTACTTTTTAAGGGCAACATAGGAATGTTGACTACCCATGTGCCCACCTTACTACTCATCACAGCTCCTGAATGTTCCTGCTTGAAATCTGAAGAATTTGTTTGGTACCTTACTCAGTCTTAGCGTGAACATGCTTTAGTAAGAACAAATCACCCCTTTAAGTCCCACTTCAGAATGCTTCATCTTCTAAAATATCTGCAGATATCATTAATATGTCTTCTCCCTGGGAGATAGTTTAAGTCGTATAAGTCCCAGGAAGAGAATATGATTTCAGTATTCTCTGATACAAGGATCCCAATCCTAAGAAGAATAGGGTTCTCAAGAATGATGGTCACATCTGATAAAATAAAACAAACTCTAATAGTCTGAAGTTACTGTGAAATAGCTACCTACTTATATTAACCACAGAGTTCCTGTTATTTTCATGATTTTTAAAATCATTCCAATAAAGTAATTTATTTTTCAATGAAAATTACTGATTTCTACTTTCTGAGAAAATGTTTTCCATTTTTCTTATGATAATAATTGGGTAGTATTGAATTTCCGTGGATTAAAAACATTCTACTTAATTGAAAATAGTTTTTATTGTTCCAATATAAGCTCACATTTCTTCAGTGACACGTGGAGGCTAATTCTTTCCTTTTTGCTTCAGAGCATGTGTTTTCCTTTGTGTGATTCTAATATGACCCTCTTTGTGACCTCCCACCCAGTTAAATTTCCCTCCAGTCCATCTGACAGCTACCCTAGCAGGCTCATCCTAGCTGGCTGAGCTTCACAGCTGCAGAAAGGTCAGAACTACTAAGGGACAGAGAGTGGGCTGGAGCCCAGGGCCTAGGAGTCCAAGTTCATCTTTCCTTTTACTTTCCCTGAGGACCTCCATGTCTCCCTCCACTTTACATAACCTGCTACCTGACTACTCTGAGGGTGAATTCTAGTTACTTTTCTACTATCATGTGCAATTATAATAACATGTTTCTAAATATATTAACTCTGAGATTAAATTCTTATATGATCCTGCTTCCACTACAAGTCCTACAGAGTTCCAAAAATAGCATGTGACACGCTTTTAAAAATACTATCCCTAATGACCCCATTTCATTCTTTTCCTGGAAGTTACCCAAAATGTAGCTGCAAGTTAAATAAAGACTTACCTAGAGAATTTTTTTAGAATAATTCTCCTGCATTTTCTGCACATTTCACCATTTTGGGAAACTAAAATCAGCCATTATCAAGAGATCCTATCTAGAAATGATCCAAATAAATGATTCTTAGCTATTACCTTTAAAAGTGATATGTTACTTTAGTCTTCCTATTAACAGATATAAAGACCGGAGTTCAAAATACTTCAGGGCAGACAAATAATGTCAAGCTGTTTGGGCTGACAGCTTGTCTGCCTGAAAGGCTCCATTGGCTCCTCATTTTCTACTAAGTTCAACTACTTTGCCTACTCAAGATTCTTTACAGTGTGGGCCAAACCATCCAACTGTAGTTCATCAGTCTTCCAGAAACCCGTGCTCTCTCTTCGTTGGGACTTCCCAAGCTAGAACCCCTGAGTCACAGAATGGTGGAGGGCTACCGAGATTCCCTCCTTGACCAAACTCCAGCCAGGACCCTCTCTGGGCACTCTTCTCAGCTCAGCCTCAGACTTGGCCTAGAGTCTTGAACAAAACAGTTAACATAGCCACAGCTCAAAGCCACATCCCTGGGATGATCCTAGATCTCCTTAAAGTGCCTGCCTGAACAACTCAGGCTGCCAAATGGATTTACTGTTTGCTCCAGTCAACACCTGAAGATGGGCCCCTGTCTCCCGACCACTGTGGGAGGGTGGGAGCCTAACTTCCATAAGCAACATATGCAAACCCAGATGGGTTTCACATCAACTAACTCCCACTTCCCACTTTTTTCAATTTTTAACTTCCTGACTCTCCTGAGCCCTCACCTTCCCCCTCCCTACTCCCTAATTCTCTTTAAAATGCCCCATCACCTCCGTACAAACCAAAATTGAGTCCAGTTCACTCTGGACTTCTCCCTACTGCAATAGTATATTACTGATTAAAATCTCTCCTTACCATGTTAACTAGTATCTGTCTTTGCTTATCTTTGACAAAGGTTCCCCTACAGGGTCACCCATCCCATATCTGATGTTGTGTGAGCAGGAAGGAAATCTTTGGGGTGTGAAATCCTAGACTTCCTTGGTTTACTTGTTAACCCCAGCATCAACTATCCTACCACAGTTCATAAAGGTGCTGTCTCCTGCAAGAAGCCTTTCGTAGTCTACCTGTCAGTGAACCAAAGTCAAACTCTCTAAGAGTCAGAGCCACCGACAGGGTCAGGGTCAAGCCTCCCATTCATAAGGGACCTGAAATTTAGACTTTTTGTGATAATGTAAATGAAATTATATACTCTTGTGTTTGTTAAAAAGCAGTAGTATGTTAAATGTATACCTCTATTATGGGCTGAATTGTGTCCCCTCAAAATTCAACTGTTGAAATATTAACGCCCAGTAGTTCCAAATGTGACTACGTTTGGAGAAAGCACCTTCAAAGAGGAAATTTAGTTAAGATGAGGAGATTAGGGTGGGCCTTAATCCAATCTGACTAGTGTATTTGTAAGAAGAGAAATTCAGATGCACACTGGAACACCAGGGGTGCATGGGCACAGAGAAGGGGCGGTGTGAGACACAGTGAGCTGAGAGCCATCCGCAAGCCAAGCAGAGAGGCTGTGGAAGAATCCAAACCTGTCAACACTTTAATCTCAGACATCCACCCTCTGGGAACTGTGAGACAACAAATGTTTGCTGTTTAAGGCATCATTCTGTGCCATTTTATTATGGCAGCCCTATTAAATGAATACAACATCTTAAATATTATATGATTTAACTGAGTTTTGGCATTGCCTTATTTTACCATGTCAGATATATATCTACACAGCATTATATTGAAGCATTTGAATTTGTCAGTTTACAGATTTGGCCATCCTATTATAAGTTTTTTGAGGTCAGAAATCATGCTTATTCATGATTATATCTCTCAAACTGGCTAGGAACACATGCTAGTGAGGTAACAAGGAGGCACTGCTGGATGAATGGCTGAGCCCTCCGCCATCCCCTGACCCACGGAGCAGACTTACCCCAGGGCAGTGGGACACAGGACTGCTCAGGTCATCCCCCTGCTTGGCACTGCCATGTCACCACCCTGCTCCAAATGTTCAGTGGTTCTTAGATTGTTTAAAAGATTAAGTCTGAACTGCTAACCCTGGAAAGCCGAGTTCTTCAAGGTCTAGACCCACCCTTACTTTCCCAGCCTTGTCCACTGCTTCCTCCCGCGCAGGTCTGTTCTACCAGGGTTCCTCCTGCTCTTCTCGTGTCCTGCTCAGCTTTCCTCATCCCTTCTTCCTGCTATTCCCCTGGTTTAGCACACTTTTCTAACTTCACCTTCTTAGGCTGAATGAGCCCTGCTTTTCCCATGAAACCTTTGTGTAGTTCATCTCTCACCCGTTCGTCTGTTCAACGTGTTGTAGATCCTGCTATGCTCAAAACCTGATTATGCCCCTCTTCACGCCATTGTCGAATTAGTCCACCTCATATAGTCTAGATTATTATATGGATTATTTTTTGTTTAAGATATGAAGGGCAAAGACTGCATTTTTAAATTTCTTATACTTCCTTTGAAACTCTTGGTAAAGTAGTAGGTATTTTGCAAGCCCTTTTAGACTCTAAGAGAAGGAAGAATTCTTAAGAATAATCTGGTTGATTAAGATCCATCTGTCACCTAATGAAGCTAAATCCACCAAAATCAAGGAAACTGCTCAGACTCACACTATAGTTATTGGCTGATTTGGAACCAGAACTCAGTCGTCATGATTCCAAGTCCAACATACCTTTCGGTGTGCTACAGTGCCTGCTAAAAAAATACTCGCCCTTTGAGTATGAAATGCCACGGCTTATTTGCAGCCATAAAGCACCACATTTGAAACAGAAATAATTTGGCCACCATGTATAGTCTCTTCAGTTACAAGTGACTGAATCATTATATGAATAAAAAATGAAATTTTAAAAATGATAAAGTCATATTTAAGAAACAAGAAGTGCAGAACGTAGATGACAAACGTGGAAAGAACTGAACCTATTAGTATGAGAATTAGAAATTAAATTGGGGTAGTCATATCAGAGAAGACGAATACTATGACCAACGGCATATTTCAGGTTCTGTGCAGAAAAATAATATGCCACAGTCCCAGAACATAAAGGATTCATTACATTTAACTTACCTTTGCAAATCTTCTCATTAAGTGAGATAATGCTTCAGGATTAGGGCATTCCAGTTTCTTTATAATCTCAAAACTCTGATTAAGCTGAGCAAAGACATCAACCACAGAACAAGAGAAGAGGGCGTGATCAGACGTCTGCTGGAACTGTGAGGGGACAGGGTGAGACCATCGCAATGAGCACCTTTGAGGGACTGGGGAGAGAGTCTTCACTATTTCACACAAACAACTGAATCTCCTATTTCATGCACCTTCATACCATATACCTTTATTTCCTGTTAATAAAATGCTTACCCATTTAAAAAATCATTCATCTACTTTTCTGGAAAATGTAGTGGAACTAATATCATGGGTCAGGCTGCTCTTAAATGGTTTCTCCATTACTAAATTGGGGGACTGGTCTTTTTATTTCTCCTTCCCCACAGGTGTTAGGATGGTTTAGAAAGCTGTAGCTCAAGACTTTTTCTCCTGTGGGATTGGGAGGGTGTCTGCTCCTAATCTTGGAGTCCTGGAAAGGTGCCAGGACAACAAGGAGTTTTGTACAAGCTTACTGCATTTGTAGATTCAGACCAATTCAAGAAGTAAAGACTAAAAAAAAAAAAAAAGAAGTAAAGACTATTGGGGCAAAATATATATATTTTTAATTTAAGCAACTTAAGCCTACGGTTACTACCAGCCCTTTAAAATTGCATTTTAAATTTATTTTGATCATTAGAAGATTAAAATAAACTTTAATTAGTAACCATAAGCCTAACAATTCCCATTAGCTTGGAAATGAACAGTGTGAATGAATCCTGACATGAAGCAATCTTAAAGTAATTTAAACTCACTCCATCTTTTTTGTCTCTTCCCAATGCTCCAGAAAGGAACTCCATTGACACATCTTCATTTTCATCTAGCCACTGCATGACAAAAGGCTCAAACCACCTAAAAAAATAACGTTACATACTATAAACGGTGTCATTTGCACATAATCAACATGGAACACTGCTCTTTTTTTATATGAGAGTAATTCAGAACATACATCGCTTTTCATTCTCTTTTTCCAGTTCGGCTTCCTCAGACACCTTTAGTTTTACTTCATCAAATACATACCCCTCTTTTTTACCTTTAATCTCTCTTTTTGTTGCCTCTTCCCAAGCTGCCTCAAATAAGCTTAGTTCCCAGTTCCCACTCTACAATTCCCTTTACAATTCAAAATCCTGTAAAATGTACATCTTTCATGCTGTATGGCCTCTCATGCCATCTTCTTCTTCCTTAGCGCTTTACCATCAGGCTTCCCTCCATACCAACTCGTCTCCTGTAACTGGTCCTGGGTGCTCGCCTCCGACTTCTTACGATCTACTATCCATCTCCGCTTTGGTGTGAATGCTCTAAATTTCAAAGTTCTTTTTTCCAGTGATGTGCAACTATCTGACACCATTTAATTTAGAAGATCATCCTTTCCCCCACTGCCTTGAACTGGCATCATTGGTACAGATCAGGTGACGGCATATGTGTGGGTTTGCCTCTGGACTATTTTGCTCCATTGGTCTATTTGTCATGCACTAACGCTACACTTAAATAACTGCATCTTTTGAGTAAGTCTCGATAACTGATAGTACAGTTCTCTTCAAGACTGCCTCAGCTGTTCTTAGCCCTGTGCATGTCTACATACCTTTTCTAAATGAACTTGTTAATTTGCACAAAAATACCTGCTAGAATTTTTATGAGATTGCATTGAACCTGAAAGTAATGTAGGGAGAGAGCAACTATCTTTATAATAATGCATCCTTCTTAGGAATATTGTGTATTTTATTTAGTTCATTTTCTGTAGTTTCTTTTGTATTTTCTAGATGCAAAATTATGTCCTATGTAAATACTGACAATATCATTATATGTTTTCACTATCATTGCATTTTTCTATTCCTTTCTTGCCTTATTCTACTGCCTAGGACTTCTAGGACACTGTTAAATAAAAGTAATGTTATCAACTATTAGTCTCATTATTGATCTTGGGGGAAACTTTCAAAAGTTTATCCATAAGCATGTCTGTATAGGTTTTTTTTTTTTGCAAGGCAGTGTCATTTATTAGATTAAGATAATTCCCTCCTATTCCTGACTGTTGGGATATTTTTATAATAAATTGATGTATATCTTATCAAATTATTGTTCTATCTCTAGTGTAATTATTGTAGGGGTTTTTTCCTTCATTCTTTAAATGTGGTGAATTGCATTCATTGCTTTTAAAATGTTTAACTAATCTCATATTCCAGGAATAAATTCCCCTTAGTCATGTTATCAGTCTTTTTATAAACCACTTCATTCTACTGGCTAATATTTCATTTGAGTTTATTTTTTTAAACTATGTTCAGAGAGAAATTGGCTTGTAATTATTCTTATTTGCTATGTTCTCAACAGGTTTTAGTAGTGCGGATATGCTGACCTCAAAAAATAATTTGAGAAGTATTCCTTCCTTCACTGGAACATTTTGTGAAATACTGGTGATATTCGTCCTTAAACCATTGTAAGAATCCCATTTGGAGTCATCTTAGCCTGGAGTTAAGTTGTGACATGATTTTTAATCAAGGATTCAAATTTTAAAATAGTTATGGGCCTATTCAGATTTTAACTTTTTTCCTATATCAGCTTAATAAATTATATATTTATATATACATATATAATAAACTAAAATATTTTGTCTAACTTATACATGTATTGGCATACATATTTCTTACAATTTTTTTCTTTGTAGGCTCTTTCATGATATCCTTTCCTGAGAATGATAATGTGTGACACCCTTTTTTTTTCCTGTTGGCCTTCTTAAAGCTTTTTTAATTTTATTCTTTTAAAAAACCAACTGTTGGGTTTATAATTTCTCCTATTTAAAATTTTCTATTTTATTTTTCTTCCAGGTCATACTGATTATTTTCTTTCTTAAACTTTTGGCTTAATTTGCTTTTTAAACATTTCTTCTGATATTTATTGATGTGTATACCCATTTTCTTTCTCTGTATAGAGTTAGAGCTATAAACTTTTCTTTATTTCCTGTTTTAGCTGCAATTTACAAGTTTCAATATGCCATGTTTTGTTATCACTTAATCCAAAAAGCTTTGCAATTTACACTCTAATTTATTTTTGACTCCTGAATTGTTTAGAGTGTTCTGCTTAATGTCTCTGGGGATGTTCTAATCATCTTTTTGAAGCTGATTTCTGGCTTAATTCCACAGTGATCCAAGAACAAACAATATATGTTTCAATCTTTTAAAATTCACTAGACTTGTCTTATGGTCCAGCAGATATCATATTTTGGTAAATACACCATGTGCATCTGATACCAGTGTGTATGTTGTCATTGTTGGTTATAAATTGTAGACATGTTGTATATGTGTGTGTGTAAACAATGTCTATGAAACATTATGGAACCTCTGGGTAAGCAGATAGACATAAATATACATAGATAAATATCTCTAAGTGTGTGTCATTCATGTTGTTGAAACTTCATTGTTCTTATTGACTTTTTTTGTTTGATTCTTCAATCAGTAGCTGAGAGTATAATCTCTTAAGTACAGTTTATTTTGAAATTTCCACTTTATAGCTCACAATTTTTGCTTTATATATTTTGCTAAGTTATGATACATAGAAATTTAGAACTGACATAACTTCTTACTGAATTGCTCAATCACCATGAACTATTTCTCTGAAAATATTTAACTTAAAATCTATTTTGTCTAATATTAGCATAGCTCCATAAGTTTTCTTTCAATGATTATTTTCTATCACCTTGCTTTCTCCCTAAATTTTCTGCCTGATCTTTATTCTTTTCATTCTCCTTTATCGCCTTTAAGGTTTTGCTTTTGTTTTGTTTTGTTTTTTCACTCTCCTCCCCCTCACTATCTTATTGATGCATAATGCCGTATTACACCTTAAGAGGTTCCATTATATATTGTAACACACATCCATGACATATTAGAGACATTTTAAAATGGGTATTTTACACTTTCTAAACAACTCAAGGATCTTATAACATATTAACTCCATTCATCACTTTTCTACCTTTTCATGCTATTGCTATCTTGCATTTCAATTCTCTGTATATTTTATTCTATAGAAATTATTTTTAAAATATCTAATATATTTTAAATGTACTCTTTTGTTTAAATTTTCTAATGATTTTTTATTCTTTACTACATTACTGTATTTTTACCTTGAGTCATTTTCTTTCTGAAGAATGTCTATTATAGTACATGTTTTGGTGAGATTCTGCTGGAAATGAGTTATTTTAGCTTTTCAGTTATGTCTTTATTTTGCTTTATTTTTGAAAGATGTTCTTGGCACTTGTAGAATTCTAAGTTGTTAGTTATTTTCTGTCAGCACTTAAAAGATATCCTTGCACTGTATTCTGGTTTCAATCACTCCTGTTAAATAATCAGCCATCAGTATTATATATTGCTCCTTTAAAGGTGAATTGTCTTTCCTTCCTTGACCCCAGTACATTTAAAGATTTTCTTCTTTTTGCTTTTAAGCAGTTTCCTATGATTCACCTACAGGGAGTTCTTGCACTTATCCTGCTTAGGATTTATAGAAATTTTTGAAGTGTGGCTTCATGGTTTTCATCAGCTTTGCAAAATCCACACCCAGTATCTTTTCAAACACTGCTCTCGTACTATTCTTTCTTTTTTCTCCATTTCTGGCACTCAATTCTTTATATACTGGATTTTCATAATTTGTCTGATATATCTGTTCTATTTTTTTCTATATTTTGCACTTTTTGTTTCTATGTTTTTGTACAGATATTTTCTCCAAACTTATCTTCCAGTTAGTTATTTTTAACTTCTCTTCTGCTATGTATAATCTGCTATTAAGTCCATTTATACAGTCCTAATTTCTTTTTTTTAATTTATACTTCTCTTTTTTTATTACATTTTTTTGAAGTATAGTTGATATACAGTCTTATATTAGTTTCAAGTATGCAACACAGTGGTTCACCAGTTACCCTCATTATTAAATTCTCACCCCAACGAGTGCAGTTACTATCTGTCAACATAGAAAGATGTTAAAGGATCACTGGCTGTATTATCTATGCTGTACTCTTATCCCTACGACTGACTTACATTATGATTGAGGATTTTCGCTCCCCTCTATCACCCACACACTTCTCATTCACCTATCCTAACCTCTCCCCCATGGTAACCACCATTCACTTCTCAGTGTCTGTGAGTCTACTGCTATTTTGTTCATTTTGTTTTGTTTTGTTTTGTTTTTATATTCCAGATAAGTGAAATCACATGGTATTTTTCTTTCTCCACTGCGCTCATGACATTTGACATTAACACCTTCTAGGTCCATCCATGTTATTGCAAATGGCAGGATATCATTCTTTTTTTATGGCTGAATAATATTGCATTGTGTATATGTACCACCTCGTCTTTATCCAATCATCTATTGAGGGACATTTTGGTTGCCTCCAGATGTTGGCTATTGTAAGTAATGTGGCAGTAAACACAGGGTTGCATATATCTTTTCAAATCAGAGATTTTGTTTTCTTTAGGTAAATTCCTAGAAGTGGAATTAATGGGTCATATGATATTTCTATTTTTAGTTTTTGAGGAACCTCCATACTGCTTTCCACAGTGACTGCAACTAATTTGCATTCCAACCAACAGCGTAAGAGAGTTTCCTTTCCTTCACATGATTGCCAACACTAGTTATTTCTTGTCTTTTGGATAGTGGCCATTCTAACTAGTGTGAGGTGATATTTCACTATGGTTTGATTGACATTTCCCTGATGATTAGCAATATGGAGCATCTTTTCATATGTCTGTTGGTCATTTGTATTTTTTCTTTGGAAAAATGTCTCATCAGGTCCTCCTCCCATTTTTTAATCTGGTTATTTTATTTTATTTTTGGTGTTGAGGCATATCAGTTCTTTATATATTTTGGATGTTAACCTCTTATCAGATAAATCATTTATAGATATATTCTTCCATACTGTAGGCTGCCTTTTTGTTCTGTTGATGGTATCCTTTGTTGTACAGAAGCTTTTTAGTTTGAGGTAGTCCCATTTGTTCATTTTTGAATTTGTTTCCCTTTCCTGAGGAGATGTGTCCAGAAAAAATGCTCATGTTTATGTTCATGAGATTTTTCCCTATGTTTCCTTCTAAGAGTTTTATGGTTTCATGTCTTACATTTAGATCTTTAATCCATTTTGAGTTTACTTTTGCATATGGAGTTTGACAGTAATCCAGTTTCATTCTCTTGATTGTAGCTATCCAGTTTTCCCAAAACCTATTGTTGAAGAGACTGTTGTTTCCCCATTGTATATTCATGGCTCATTTATCATATATTAATTGACCATATGCATGTGGATTTATATCTGGACTCTATTCTGTTCCATTGATCTATGGGTCTGTTCTTGTGCCAGTACAATGCTGTTTTGATTACTATAGCTTTGTAGTATAGCCTGAAGTCAGGGAGTGTAATCCCCCCAGCTTTGTTCTTTTTTTTTCAGGATTCCTTTGGCTGTTTGGGGTCTTTGATGGTTCAATATGAGTTTTAGGATTATTTGCTCTAATTCATTGAAAAATGCCACTGGTATTTTGATAGGGATTGCATTGAATCTGTAAATTGCTTTGGGCAAGTGGCTATTTTGACAATAGCATGGGATAGATTTCCTTTTATTTGTGTCTTCATTAATTTTTTTCATGAGTGTCATAGTTTTCAGAGTACAGGTCTTTCATCTCCTTGGTTAGGTTTATTCCTAGGTATTTTAATCTTTTGATGCAATTATAAATGGAATTGCTTGCCTGATTACTTCTAATGGTTTGTTGTCAGTATAGAGCAACACAACAGATTTCTCTATTAATTTTGTATCCTGCAATGTTGCTGAATCCAGTTATTAGTTTTAATGGTTTTTAGAGTCTTTTGGGTTTTCTACCTAGAGTATCATGTCATGTGCAGATAGTGACAGGTTTACTTCTTCCTTACTGGATGCCTTTTATCTATTTTTCCTATCTGATTGCCATAACCAGGATTTCTACACTGTGTTGAATAAAAGTGGTGAAAGTGAACATCCTTGTCTTGTTACTAACATTAGAGGAAAAGCTTTCAGCTTTTTGCCATTGAATATGATTTTAGCTGTGGGTTTGTCATATGTGGCTTTTATTATGTTGAGATAAGCTCCTTCTGTGCCTAATATTTTGAGAGTTTTTTTTTTATCATGAATGCATGTTGAAATTTGTCAAACGCTTTTTCAGCATCTATTGAGATGATCATGTGGCTTTTATCCTTCTTTCTGTTAATGTGGCATATCACATTGATTCACTTACAAATATTGTACCATCCTTGCATCCCTGGAATAAATCCCACTTGGTTATGATGGATAATCCTTTTGATGTATTTTTAAATTTGGTTTGCTGCCGGGGCCTGCCGGCAGGAGTCAAACAGTTCCTGAGTGGGGGCGTCAGGCTGTATATACAAGATGACAGGAGGGCAAACTGTCTGGTGCAGAATGCGAAGAAGCTTTATTCTGGCATGGCTTATATACACATGAATGGCCTACAGATTAGATTCACATGCCCTTAATTCAATCACTTAAGTATTGCCTACAGATTAATCCAATCAGACATTAATTCAATTACTTAAGTCACATACGCCTGGGGGTATCTGGTCCAGGTGGCAGGCATTAAGATACAACCTCCCTACCTTCCTGAGATACTTGTTCCTGGAATTTAGGAAACTTTTCGAGGTTTCTTTCAGAGTCAGGCCCGGTTCAGGCCTTAGATGGAGACTAGGCACAAAAACACAATCAGTCCTGTCCTGTACTCTTGCTCCTTCTGTCCCAACTGCTCTCCACAGTTTGCTCATATTTTGTTGGGAGGTTTTGCATCTGCGTTCATCAGGGATATTGGTCTAGAACTTTTTTTTTTGGTAGTGTCTTTGGTTTTGGTATTGGAGTGATGTTAGCCTCATAAAATGAGTTTGTAAGTATTCACTCCTTTCCTACTTCTGGGAATACTTTAAGAAGAATGGGTTAGCTCCTCATCAAATGTTTGGTGGATTTCAGTTGTGTAGCCATCTGGTACTGGACTTTTGTTTGCTGGGAGATTTTTAATTACAAATTCAATTTTGTTACTGGTAATTGATCTCTTCAGATTTTGTTTCTTCCTTGGTCAGTCTTGGAAGGTTGTACCTTGTACTTTTATAGGACTTTTTCCATTTCTTCTGTGTTGTCCAATTTATTGGCATATCATCTTTCACAGAATTCTCTAACTTTTGTATTTCTTTGGTATCAGTTGTAACTTCTTTTTAATTTCTGATTTTATATGTGTCCTCTCTTTTTTTCTTGATAAGTGGCTAGAGGTTTATTTATTTTGTCTATCTTCTCAATGAAATAGCTCTTGGTTTCATTGATTTTTTCTACTGTTTTATTTTTTTCTGCTCTGATCTTTATTAAGTCCCTCCTTTTACTAACTTTGGGTTTCATTTGTTCTTCTTTTCCTAGTTTCTTTAGTTGTGATTTTAGACTGTTTATTTGGGACTGTTCTTATTTCTAGAGGTAGGCCTGTGTTGCTATGTATTTCCCTCTTAGAACCTCTTTTGCAAGTGTCCCACATATTTTGAACTGTTGTATTTTTGTTTTCATTTGTCTCCATGTATTGCCTAATTTCTTCTTTGATCTTTTCATTGATCCATTGATTATTTAGAAGCATGTTTTTTAGCCTCCATATGTTTGTGGGTTATTTTGTTTTCTTCACATACTTTATTTCTACGTTCATAGCCTTGTCATCTGAAAAGATGTTTGATACAATTTCAATCTTTTTGAATTTATTGAAGCTCTTTTTGTGTCCTAGTATATGATCTATTTTGGAGAACATTCCATGTGCACTTGAGGAAAATGTATATTCTGCTGATTCTGGGTGGAATGTTCTGTAATATATGTTAAGTCCATCTGATCCAGTTGTTCAGTGCCTCTGTTTCTTATTTATTTTTTGTCTGGATGATCTGTCCATTGATATAAATGGTGTGTTAAGTCCCCTAATATGATTGAGTTGCAGTCTATCCCTTTAGTTCTGTTAGTATTTATTCTATGTATTTAGGTGCTGTTATGTTAGGTGCATAGATATTTGTAATGGTTATATACTCTTATAGGACTGATCTCTTTATCATTGTGTAATGTCCTCCTTTGTCTTGTTACTTTCTTTGTTTTGAAATCTATTTTGCCTGATACAAGTACTGCTACTTTTTTTTTTCCTCTTTATTATTTGCATCCCTTTTTCCATCACTTCACTTTCTCTCTACATATGTCTTAGGTCTGAAATGAGTCTCTTGTAGGCAGCATATAGCTAGGTCATGTTTCTTTATCCATTCTGCCACTCTGTGTCTTTTGATTGGAGCATTCAGTGCATTTACATTTAAGGTAGTTATTGATAGGTATGTATTTATTGTCATTTTATTAATTGTTTTCTGCTTCTTTTTGTAGTTCCTCTCTTATATTATTTTCTTGATTGTTTTCTTTAGTGTTGTGATTGGATTTCTTTTTTTAAAGTTTGTGTGTATCTATTACAGCCTTTAGATTTGTGGTTACCATAAGGAAGCATACTATAGATAGTTTCCTAAACTATAACGGTTTGTATTTGGTTTCTCTATTTCAAACACAGTCTAAAATCACTTCTTTTATCTTCTTCTTCTTCCTCATCTTATGTATTATATGTCATAATCTGCATTTTATTTGTGTATCCCTCACTGAGTTTTTGTAGAGTTGATTTTACTACTTTTGTTTTTTTTTCCCCTTTTTTTCACACTCCATACTTGCTTAGTTAATAATTGATCTATATTTACTATGAGTTTATTTTCACTGATGAAAAATGTTTAGGCTTAAGAACTTTCAATCTACAGAAGTCCTTTTAACATATCCTATAAAGCCAGATTAATATTGGTGAATTTTTTTAACATTTGTTTAAGTGGGAAATTTTTAATCTCTCCTTCAATTTTGAATGATAACCTTGCTGGGTAGAGAATTCTTCGTTGAAGGTCCTTCTGCTTAAATACATTAAGTATTTCATACTATTCCCTTCTGGCCTGTTAAGTTTCTGCTGAGAAACCTGCTGATTACCTTAGGGGTTTGCTCTCATAAGTAATTTTTTGCCTCTCTCTAGATGCTTTCAATATCCTCTCTTTATCCTTAATCTTTGCCATTTTAATTACTATATATATGTCCTGGTGTTGTCTTCCTCAGGTTCCTTTTGTTAGGGGCTCTCTGTGCTACCATGACCTGAGTGTCTATTTCCTTCCCCAGATTGGGGAAGTTTTCAGCAATTATTTCTTCTAAGAGACTTTATACTCCTGTGTCTCTCTCTTCCCCTTCTGGTACCCCTTTTGTAAAAATATTGTTTCATTTGGAGTTGTCACACAGCTCTCAGCATCCTCCTGTTTCTAGAAATTCCTTTTTCTCTCTATTCCTCAGCCTCATTGTTTTCCTGTTCTCTAATTTCCATCTCATTGTCTCCTTTACTTGCAGAAATGTATTATTCATTCCCTCCATTGTATTTTTCATTTCAGTTACTGTATTCTTCAGGTCTGAGTGACTTTATTCAAATATTCCATCTCTTTGTTGAGGTCCTGTCTGAGGTTGTCAATAGGTTTCTGCAGATCAGTGAGCATTATTTACTTTATTTTGAAATCTTTTTCAAGAAGATTGGTGATCTCCATTTCATTTAGTTTTCTTTCTGGTGCCTTATCTGTTGTTTTGCTTAAAACATATTCCTCTGCCTCCTTATTTTGTCTGTGTTTCTTTCTTTTTATTAGAGAGATCTTCTAGGCCTCCTGACCTACAGAGTAATTGCTTTATAAAGAAGGCATCCTGTGGTGCCCAGAGCTCATGACTCTGCTCACCTGTGCCTGGAACCACAACTGCTGTTGTTGGACTGTGGGCAGGGCTACCTTTCTGCCTGTATGATAGCAGTGGCTGATCTCTGTCAGCAGAGGCCCTAAGTGAGCCATGCCACAACACTTCTGCCGGGATCATTGTGGGCTGGGCTTCCCTGCATGCCCTGCAGTGATGGCAGTACTTGTGGGCAGATGGGGTCAGTGGGGTGGTTGTGCAACAGAGCATAGCACAAGGAATATTTGGAGCTTGCTCCTGCAGGCATCTCCCTAGTTGGGCTAACAGAGGCCCAGGAAAGCTGGAAAAACATCCCTCTGCCTGGCAGGCAGCAAAGTCTGCCTGGGTGGAGCAGACTGGGCAGATAGGCAGGTACACAGAGAAGTGCCTTTGGGCTTAGTGGTCAGTGGGTAATGGAGCATTTGTGGCTCCCATGGAGCTCCCACCCAGTCGGGCTGAGTGAGGGCTTGGGTAACATTGTCCACTTGTCCTTTTTCCTGTGGAGAGAGCTCCCTCCAACCCCCGCCATTCTGGCACCCTTTTCTCTGCTAGCAGATCTTTCAAACTGAGGCCTCTGTGCTGGATCTCAGTGGGACAGCTGGAGCATGCCTGTCCTTTGCAAGTGGAAGGTGTCTCAACCTCCCAGAGTGCTCCAACTCTCTCTGGTGTCCAGCCCCATTAATCACCAAAGCCCGGTGCAATATGAACTTGTGTTCCCAGGACAGATCTCTAGAGCAGGTATTCAGAGTTTCTGAGCACTTATCTCTACCCCACTCCATTCCTTTCTCCCTGCTCTATAGGCTAGGATGGGGGAAGGGTTTGGGTCCTGGTTGATCACAACTCTGCCACTTTACCCTTCTCTGTGTGGTCTTCTCTTCTTCACCAGGTGTAGATGGGCTCTTCTGCAGTCTTCAGGCCATTTTCAGGGTTAGTTGTTTTTGCTGCAGTTGCTTCCTAGGTGTGTATGTGGGAGGTTTCTGCTTTGCATGCCTACTCTGCCATCTTTTTTGCCAGAAGTCTGTAGTCCTAATTTCATTATTGTTGTGTTCTTCTTATAGATTCCATTTTTCAGTTCAGATACTACATTTTGAAGTATACATCAAAGTCCATATCTGAAAAGCCAAATATCTGTTTTTCTCTTGGATTCTAGTCATTTGGTCCTGTTGCCTGGCAGTCTTTAATTTTTGGTTGACTATTATACTGTCTGTGAAAAAGTGTGGAACCTTTGGTTGATCATTTCCTTTAGAGAGGATCTAAATCTCTCCTTGTAGACAGAATGCAGGGAGAGCACCATGATCCTAGACAAGGCTGGATTTTAGGCTAGATTATTTTCAGTTTGCCCGTATTACTATGGCAGAGCCCTTTGGGGGAATCTCACCTGAAAGCCTGGGGTATTTATTGGCTCCTTCTTACTTAGGAAGACTTGACCTCTAATTTTTGTCTCCCCAGCATTGTGAGACTACAAAAGTCTGTACTTAGTTTTTAATCTCTTAGTGCCTGCCTTATATATTTCTGCCTCACTCTCCACACGTGGGCAGATTAGAAATAAAAAAATACCTCAAAGAGAAACTGCATGCAGGGTGTTATACCCATTTCTCTGTAGTTCTCCTTTCTCTAGGATCTTGGTTCCACAATACCAAGCAGCCTCCATATCCCTGAACACCAGTATTTGTTTCTCCAGCCCATCTCTGGCCATCATTACCTGCTTGCAAATTGGCAAATGCATGGGGGTAGTGCAGACAACAGAAACAGCAGCAAATACAGGGTTCACATTAATACATTTCTCTTTTCTTAGGAAATGTGGCTTCTCAATGCCTGGTTGCCTTGATTACTAATGCTGTTTAATTTTTGCTCAGCCTTTATATTCGGTCTTCAGTGGGCATGTTAGTCTGATGTTAGGGTAGTTTAGTCTAGACAGATCCAGAAGCAGCAGTCTCTGGCAAATAGCATCTTTTTTCACTTCCTTATTCCAAGTCATTGAGACTACCAACTGCTAGACACACATGCTCACATTTAACTCTTCCCTCTTTCATCCATTGTATTTAGTTGACAAATTCTGTGAATTCTACACTCAGAATTTCTCTTCCACACATCTTCATTCTTTATATTCTTACTTCAATCACTTTACTGTTTGTATAGCCTTTTAACTTGTCCCAAATCCTATTCTATCTTTTAAATTTCTATGAGAACAGTTATATTAAAGGGTTGTTCTAATCTCATCATTACATTACTCATTACCTACTAAATGTCTTCCTTATCCCCCATTCTCTGCCTTTTCCAACACCCATGATGTCAAATGAATGTGGTACAAGCTTCACAGCATTTCTTTATAATGATCAAGTTTGAAAATACTTTTCCTATATTATATTCTACTCATTTTGTAAATGGCACTATTCACTGGAATGGCACTATTTCCCATGGGCCATAGCCTATATCTAGCTCCATAATTTATGCTTGTTACTTTCCTTCTTAAAGGATAGTTTTTTTTCCTTTTCTTGCCATAACTTGACCAAACTTTCAAAGTCTACATCAAATGCAACCCCGTCCATAAATATTGTGTAATTTCCCCCAAATAGGGGCAATGTTTCCCTTCTGTGAGATACCACTGCACTTCGCTTGTGCTCTTTGAAGTGGTACTTATTTTATTTTGGCCTTGCTTTATCATGATTTGTGTATTTATCAATATCTCCTTGAGAAATAAGCTCCTTCCAGGCTTAGATTTTTATCTTATTTACTATTGTCCTATGGCATTTGGCATAGTACCTGACATATAGAAGATCCCTCACAAATAGAATAAAATAGAATTCTGACAAACATCAAATGCAAAGTATTGCAAATTTTATTATATGATTACAAATGTATTTGATAGACATATTTAAAGAAATGTTACCTATTTAATAATGGCTTCTATTTTAAAATATGAATTTCTAAGACATTTTTCAGTTTGAATTAAAGGGAAAATCTGATAGATCAATATTTATGCACCCTATTTTCCCAACAAAATATGAGTTCAAGCACTTTTACAGGAAATAATACCATGATGTGAGTCATATCCTGTCATGTATTTCTTTCTGTGCTGAATAGCCAAATAAAGCATACTGAAAAATGCAACATGATTCCATTAAAGATGGTTCCCAAAGACATGAAAATCATTTAATGTTAATTTTACAATAGAGATGTCTGCATTCAAATGAAGACTATGTGAAAAGATTTTAGGGCTGTATAATTTAGGTGTAATTTTACAGGAGTATGAATTGAGAACAAACTTAGGAGTGAAAATCACTACTTACAAGGAGTATTCAGGAACTGCATCCTTGAAGGCAGGAAGTTCCCGCACATATTCATTATAAAACCATTTCACTTTGAAATGCAAATTCATATAATCGGTGCTCTTGCATAACCGCTGCTTCTCATGTTCTATAACAGATAAAACCAAACATTTAATCAAGTTTTGTTTGCCAACAATGCTGCTATGTTTCAATCTACTTTTATTAGTAGTATTTCCAAAAGGAAGAAAATAGTGTATTTGAGATAAAGGCAAAGTGAATTACTAATGACAGACATGAAATTTTACAAAATACAAAAATCACCATAGGTTCTATGTAGGTCAAGCAGTAATGAACAACAACTTGAATGTTCTAAGGGCCTTTCTGATAAAGGTGAGTAATCTGACAGACTTAAAGAGGGGTAACATTCCAACATTTTTCTATTTATCTGTGAGCTTTCATATTTTGACTACTTTTAGCATGACACAGGTGCCAGAAAAAATTAAAACTCTGGGTGGATAAAATATGAATCAAACTAAAAGATTAATACTGGATTAATAATTAATAACTAATTAATACTGGAAACATTCATGAGTAGATCATATTTCTGGCCTGGATATTTAACACTTAAAGAATTAAGATAGTTAAAAAAGAGAGGAAATACACCTAACTTTTAAGCCAAATGATTCCTTCTTCACCTTTTAAGTCGAGCTAAAATTATTTTATACCCTGTGGCTTTTCTGACATTTCTTTAGCAGGATTTCCGAACATGTGACATTTTTTTTTCCTTGCTTGCTCAAAAAGTATAGCTTAAAGCTGTTATTTCCATCTGGACATATAGTACTAGGGAACAGACACTAATAACATTACTAAACATGTTTGTCTCTGCTTCACCCCCAACTCTTGCCTCCAATATTAATACTTTGGCCAACTCTGGCTACAAGTACAGATACAACCAGACCCAAAATATCCCTAACTATATTCAGGTTGAGGTGCCTCAGAGAAGTTCTGGTTGAGCTCTATGAGTCTCCTTCAAGCTAAGGGATTTGAGTTACAGTAGAAACATTCTATACTTTGTATTCCAGGCTGAAAATACTAATTGAAGCCATTATACTGTTACAAACAAATTGAAGACATCCCTGCATTCCAAAGCCTGAAAATAGAGGGACTTAAATCTCAGTGAAAAACTCAGGAGGGGACACAACTCTAAAATGAACATTTTCAAATTATCTAAACAATGACTAATTCAAGACAATCTGTAGAACAGAGAGACAAAGAGAGGGAGGAAGAGACAGAGGAAACATATATACACAGGAATAGATAACTGCTTTGGATATGGGAAGGAATTTCATCCATAGAAGCATTTAGATAAGAGAAAACTAATGCATGCACCAGGTGCTTTGTCTGGAGAACATATCTGCAATAGATTATTGCATAATGACATTCTTTGACATTATTTTCAAGTATTAACAAGCACCCATTTTCTTTGGTTCTGATCTGTGAATTCAAAGGCACTCATGAATCAATAGAGCATGCAAAACATTCATATTATTCTCAAAGTTTGTATATGTACTTCTTGATGTCATATACATGAAGCCTGATACTGATTTTTTGGCAACCAGGTTTCTATTGAATGTTAGAGTTGTCAATAGTTTAATTTTTGAAATTTATATTTATGTGACTTATTTCATTAAATTTTAGCTTTATTCAAATGACTTACATAAAAATTTATATAAACTAATAGTTTGTATTTTGTCATTAAAATGTCCTAAATTATTTTAAAATATTTCAGAAGGAAATAACTTTCTGAAAACTGTATGTGAACTATATTTGAAAGCACAAAAGGAAATAATTTAAAATTTTAATTTTTATATTTGTAGTTTACTTGAAATGACTTTTTATGAAATACATATTCAATCGTGTTCATTTTGAATACAATAACATTTCTTTTTTTAGTCCTTTTATATTAAGAATGTGTGTAAACTGACTGGAGAGATAAAAATGTAAGTGGACCTCAGAAAAGAAAATAAGGCTGAAAAGAAATAGAAAAAGTTCAAAGATAAGGTGTGCTTAAAATTTTTTAAATAGGAAAGGATTAAAGAGAACGGACATCATGTAACCAGAGAAAGATTGTACCATTTGGTACTGCTGTAAATAGAACACAAAATATTTGAAATATTTTATTATAACTGCATAGTTAATAATTTTGCTAAACTCAAGATGAAAGCATACATTTTCAGAAAGAAAAATATATTAACTCCATTCATATCTTTATTTGCTACCCAGAACAAAACACCCAAATATGCATATTGAAATTATGGAAATACATTTATTTGCTGAGATGGGAAGGTTGAACACATTTTATTTACTATTTTATTAGCTTGATTAATAAGTCAGAATCTTAAGCGAATGGTGTGTGGGCTTCCATATGTGCTGTTGCTTTTGCAGTGTTAGGGGTGAGCTGGACTCCATGTACTGCCTCTTCCAAGAGTGTCTGTATGGTTACAGAATTCCCAAGGGAAGGATGACCCAGTTCCATCTCATACCAAGATTTATTGGGTGTGTATCTTGTGCCACGTCATATGGGAGACACTGGGGGTGTAACAATCAAGGCCTTGTGTGCATGCTCAGTGAGGAAGGGTGACATGTAACAGTGCATTTAATACAATATGGCAAGTGCCATGATTTGATATGTATAGGAGGATGTGATCCCTTAGAGATGAACTTAGCACAACTTTGTGCTTTTTTAAGTAGAGAAATGATTTGCTGTTAGTAGTTCAATGCACAAGGAGGAACTTGGGTCAGAGGTCACTTATTACACAAAACAAAACTTATTTATAAGGAATATTATTTAACATATTGTAGTGCCAGGGGGAAGGGTGTTTCCAGCCCCTATGAAACTGGTGAAACCCAAATAGGTCAAGGGAAAGAGTAGGTTGGGGGACAGGCTTTTTATTACTCAGAACTTGTTCAAATTTGCCAGCTAGCCCAGCCAGTATTTCTCCTCCGGTGCTGCTTGCAATCTGTCCCCTCGGCATGCTGTCTACTTTCCGCCTGCCCCCTTCCAGGAGGAACTCCATTGGCAAGTCCTTGATGACTGGCAGATGCCAGACCAATTATGCATCAGGAGCAGAGAGGAGGAGAGAATGGCCATCCTCCCTCCACCCCTTGTTCTGGAGGCTACAGTGGTAAACATCTGTTTATGTGTAAATGGACTAGGGCGAGGCGGGAGATTCTGGAAATTCTGTTATTTACCCCACATGTATATATTTCTTCTGCAAAGTTTTATGTTTCTAATTAAAACCTTGGGCCTTTTCCTTCTCTCTTCTCATGTTTTTACATGGTTTAGTAATGAGCTTGGGTGAACCTTAAATTTATATTGTGCCATAAAAAGAAAAGTTTCACCCAACTCTGGCCCTTACAATGAAGTCATCTCTAGACTTTGTAAAGGTGCTAAAAGCTAGCTGTGGGCAGTGTCCGGCCTTTACATTTGCTTAACCCGTTTAGAGTTCACTTCTCTATCACTCAGAAAACTTTCCTTCCTCCCTATTTGGGCATTTAGCTCAAAACTTACAGATTCCCCCAATCTTGTTCTCCTGGACTCTGCAAGCTCCTTACATTTCTGTGTTTCCCTTACTGCTGCTGTTCCTATAGCTCCAGGACAGAAAAAACTTCTTTACTTCTAATTTTCTATAGTTACAAATTAGCCAGGCCCCTTTCCTTTCTTCATCACTTCCCAGGTCTCTCAATGTGGATCAACATGGGAAAAGGGATAGGAAGGTTACAACAATCTTTTTAAGAGATGAAATATGGTTTTGCTCTAGTCTAGGGACCATCCATTTGGGTTCCTAATATACCTGATATGATAACTCAGACTATTAGGGTTTTACCAGCCTGTTTGCTGAAAAAAGAATATAGGAGAATTGCTAATAGTTTCCTCCTTACAGAACTACATTCACACTCACAGGATTTAGTTTCCATCCCTTTAAGTTGCATATGCCTCATGCATGATCAACTGATACTGCTCTCTGTGGACAGAAACAGGAGACCAGTACCATCTGTTTTCACATTCTGCCAATTCAACAAAAGAGCAATTGACATCTTTACATGCATTATATACTTTGGCTGATATAGCAAGAGGTTTTCAGTTTTTTGAGTTTGTTCGTGATCTAGGTTTGGTCTTGAGGAAAATGCAAACAAAAACAGGAAGGGTATCCTTTATAGTAAGGCCCACCGGTGATGTTTGTCCTTAAGTAGCAAATATTCAATATAAACTTTTTTCAGCAGATTTGTCATTATCCTGAACCTCAGTATTTGTGGTGGGTTTAACTAATTGGTTACCAAACTATGTCCTTTTCCTACCAAGCATACAACCAGACCACATTTCCCAAACTTCCTTGTAGTAGGTATGGTCTATGATTGAATTTGGGAACAAAGTAATGTATGTCATTTCCATTCTTGCCCTAAAACTGTCTTGTGAAATCCTCCCTCTTTTCCCTTATTTGCTGGTCAGATGCAGGAGATCCAGTGGAAGATTTCAAGGCTTTAGAGGATCACAGAGCCACCAGAGGATAGAAAGCCTGGGTCCTTGAGACACTTCTCAGAGGAGTTACTCAATTAGAAATACCTACTTTGACTTGTACAAGTAAGAAATAAATAAACTGTACTCTGTTAAATTGTTTGTTATGTAGTAGTTAGGCTACATGGAGCTATATTCTGTTGCATCAGAAAAGGTTTCAAAGATGAGACCCACTTACTAATTAACCTTCAAAGTATGCTAATTTCCTGTTTCACACACACACACACACACACACATATTCAAGCTGTCTCTTTGCTTTGTGGAACTATATTAGTTGTAAGTACTTCCAGTAGATCCCACTGTGACTTTATCCATCATCACATAGGAAATCAGTTAATCAAATTTAAGTTCATGTTAAGAAAATAGTATAAAGGCTATGAGAGAGGAATAATCATAAAAGTAAAACATATAGGCTTTTTAGATTGATTAATATCACTTTTTATCTTCCAGTCAGCCTTGTTTCATACTTGTAGGTATTCAGCTATATCTGAATAGTTATTACTACCACTTAATGGCTACAAAATTCATATGCCCATTTCTCATCTTCATATATTCCTCCCATAATGTATAATTATATATTATAAGGAAATATTTCAAATAAACTACAACCACATCCTATCACCTACCAAATATCAGTGTAAGAGATTATAATATCAAATTCAAGAATATGCTACAAATTATCTTCCATTCTACCCAAATTATCTTCTGCTTAGCAGTAGACCATGTTGACAAAATTGCATTCATCTCATATGATGTCAATAACTGTTAGAATTTATTTAGCCACCAATCCTCCTACATTTTTAATTTTGGCAACAAAGATTTAACTAGCTCATTACATTTATAAAATGGAACATTTAATTAGTTTTCCAAACTGCAGTATAATAATTTTGTATGAAATTTAGTCTTGGAATTTCAATGAGAAATATGAATATTTTACTACCAGAAAAATAATGTTTCATTAACATTGTACAAGGAAAAGCCTTGACAATTTAGAAGAATATGCTTATTTTCCTTTAGTTGGTGTTTATGAGCATTTACTTGAAAAGAAATATTATCTTCTGAAAGTTAGTGTTTATGCATGGAGTTTTATGAATAATGCAAAAATTGTACAATTATGCATTGGTTTACAGAATGGGGTGGTATACATTCAACCCATTCTTGTGTCAAAAGCAAATTGTACAAAAAGTAAGTAGTGTAGTGTACAGTTTTGTAGGACTATCTTAACCATCCCTTTCAATGTTTGACAGACTGCTCTGTCTCTAAGAGGTGGTAATCTAGAAGGTCTAGAAGGAATAGCAAGTAAAAAGCCAGTATGAGGGGCCCAATGCACGTGATGTTTGTGAGATATTGTGTGCTTGCAAACCTAAAACCTTATCATTCAAATCCTCTGGTTCTAAAAATAAATATGTATCAGACTTTTATAGATGAATACACATATACACATTTATTAAAGATAACTATATATTAACAACACATAGATGGGTATCATGGACTTTAATACACTGAGAATGGTAAGCCATGTAATTAGAAGTAAAAACAAAAGAGAGTAATAGTTATAATTTCACGTTTTAAAGTGGCTCTATAAAGGTCTTGAAATACTAGCACATCTTTAGGGTGAGACGCACCTAAAATTCTGGCTGCCAAAGTAAGCTATGGTGTTAAGATATCAACTGTAGAGCAATAAGATACAAATAAATAAATAAATAACCATACATAACATGTTAATAAAAAGTAGTTTGGACCAATGTGAAGCTTTTTGAGGAGAAAATCAGCAAACAAGAGAAAAGATTAGCCACAACAGTAAATTATCGTAATCAACTCTCTTAAGAAACGATGACTATGAAGGAACAAATAATATAAATTTTTGTAGCGTAAGAAAGAAAATATTGAAGTTTCTTTCACGACACATTTCTGATAACTAAGCCTCAGCAAAAAATTGGGGGAAAAAGCCAAGCAAAATTAATGACATATTGCTATACTTTATGACCTCTGAAACTGCTGCCAGAAGTAGTTTCAGCCTTGAGAGGAGTAGCTGGCAGTCCTACTCATAATTACAACCAATCTCTTAGGATCCCAGGATGAATCCAAGTACTCTGGGTTCATTACATGAGGACTGATTGGGGTCAGACATACTTCATAGACACACTCTCTGATATATCTGTTTAGAATTCTGGTGTAGATCTACAACCTACAAATCCAGACCTGTGAGTTTAGAGTAAGACTGGTTCTTCCCAGTCAATCAAAACCTCCCAAATCCCTTTCAGTATCACCTAAAATTTGAACTTCTATTTCTGGATAAGATATCTATTCACAAATGAGTTGTACAATCTTTTATTAAGGTATTATTGATATACACTCTTATGAAGGTTTCACATGAAAAAACAATGTGGTTACTGTATTTACCCATATTATCAAGTCCCCACCCATACCCCAATGCAGTCACTGTACCTCAGTGTAGTAAGATGCCACAGATTCACTATTTGCCTTCTCTGTGCTACACTGTTTTCCCCGTGATCCCCCACATCATGTGTATTAAACATAATACCCCACAATTCCCTTCTCCTACCCACCCCACGTGCCCTCCCACAACCCTCCCTTTTGGTAACCACTGGTTCCTCCTTGGAGTCTCTGAGTCTGCTGCTATTTTGTTCCTTCAGTTTTGCTTCACTGTTATACTCCACAAATGAGGGAAATCATTTGGTACTTGTCTTTCTCCATCTGGCTTATTTCACAGAGCATAATATCCTCCAGCTCCATCCATGTTGTTGCAAATGGTAGGATGTGTTTCTTTCTTGTGGCTGAATGGTATTCTATTGTGTATTTGCACCACATCTATTTTATCCATTCATCTACAGATGGACACTTAGGTTGCTTCCATATCTTGGCTACTGTAAAAAGTGCTGCAATAAACATAGGGGTGCATATGTCTTTTTGAATCTGAGAAGTTGTATTCTTTGGGTAAATTACAAGGACTGGGATTCCCGGGTCAAATGGTATTTGTATTTTTATTTTTTGAGGAACCACCATATTGCTTTCCACAATGGTTGAACTAGCTTACATTCCCACCAGCAGTGTAGGAGGCTTCTCCTTTCTCCACATCCTCACCAGCATTTGTTGTTATTAGTCTTTTGGATGGTGGCCAACCTTACTGGTGTGAGGTGATATCTCATTGTGGTTTTAATGTGCATTTCCCTGATATTTAGTGACGTGGAGCATCTTTTCATGTGTTTGTTGCCCATCTGAATTTCTTCTTTGGAGAACTGTCTCTTCATATCCTCTGCCCATTTCTTAATGATGTTATTTGATTTTTGGGTGTTGAGGCATGTAAGTTCTTTATATATTTTGGATGTTAACCCCTTGTCGGATATGTCATTTACAAATATATTCTCCCATACTGTAGGATGCCTTTTTGTTCTGTTGATGGTGTCCTTTGCTGTACAGAAACTTTTAGTTTGATGTAGCCCCATGAGTTCATTTTTGCTTTTGTTTCCCTTGCTCAAGGAGATGCGTTCAGGAAGAAGATGCTCATGCTTATATTCAGGATATTTTTCCCTATGTTTTCTTCTAAGAGTTTTATGGTTTCATGACTTACATTCAGGTCCTTAATCCATTTCGAGTTTACTTTTGTGTATGGGGTTAAACAATAATCCAGTTTCATTGTCTTGCATGTAGCTGCCCAGTTTTGCCAACACCAGTTGTTGAAGAGGCTGTCATTTTCCTATTGTATATCCTTAGCTCCTTTATCATATATTAATTGACCATATATGGTTGGGTGTATATCAGGGCTCTCTAGTCTGTTCCATTGGTCTATGGGTCTGTTCATGTGCCAGTACCAAACTGTCTTGAGTACTGTGGCTTTGTAGTAAGGCTTGAAGTTGGGAGCATAAACCTCCCAGCTTTAATCTTCCTTTTCAGGATTGCTTTGGCTATTTGGGGTCTTTGGTGTTCCATATGAATTTTAGAATGATTTTCTCCAGTTCGTTGAAGAATGCTTTTGGTATTTTGATAGGAATTGCATTGAATCTGTAGATTGCTTTAGGCAGGATGGTCATTTTCACAATATTAATTCTTCGTATCCGTGAGCATGGGATGTGTTTCCATTTATTGGTATCTTCTTTAATTTCTCTCATGAGTGTCTTGTAGTTTTCAGAGTATAGGTCTTTCCCTTCCTTGGTTAGGTTTATTCCTAGGTATTTTATTCTTTTTGAAGCAACTTTGAATGGAATTGTTTTCCTGATTTCTCTGTCTGCTAGGTCATTGTTAGTGTATAGGAATGCCACAGATTTCTGCGCATTAATTTTGTATCCCGCAACTTTGCTGAATTCAGATATCAGATCTAGTAGTTTTGGAGTGGATTCTTTAGGGTTTTTTATGTACAATATCATATCATCTGCCAACAGGGACAGTTTAACCTCTTCCTTGCCAGTCTGGATGCCTTTTATTTCTTTGTGTTGTCTGATTGCTGTGGCTAGGACCTCCAGTACTATGTTGAATAGAAGTGGGGGGAGTGGGCATCCTTGTCTTGTTCCCAATCTTAAAGGAAAAGCTTTCAGCTTCTCGCTGTTAAGTATAATGTTGGCTTGGGTTTGTCATATACGGCCTTTATTATGTTGAGGTACTTGCCCTCTATACCCATTTTGTTGAGAGTTTTTATCATGAATGGATGTTGACTTTTGTCAAATGCTTTTTCAGCATCTATGGAGATATTCATGTGGTTTTGTCTTTCTTTTTGTTGATGTGGTGGATGATGTTGGTGGATTTTCGAATGTTGAACCATCCTTGCATCACTGGAATAAATCCTACTTGATTATGATGGATGATCCTATTGATGTATTTTTGAATTCGGTTTGCTAATATTTTGTTGAGTATTTTTGCATCTGTGTTCATCAGAGATATTAGTATGTAATTTTCTTTTTATGTGGTATCTTTGCCTGGTTTGGGTATTTGAGTGATGCTGGCCTCATAGAATGAGTTTGGAAGTATTCCCTCTTCTTCTACTCTTTGGAAAACTTTATGGAGGATGGGTATTAGGACTTCACTAAATGTTTGATAAAATTCAGCAGTGAAGCCATCTGGTCCAGGTGTTCTGTTCTTAGTTACGTTTTTGATTACTGATTCAATTTCATTGCTGGTAATTGGTCTGTTCAGATTTTCTGTTTCTTTCTGGGTCGGCCTTGGAAGGTTGTATTTTTCTAGAGAGTAGTCCATTTCTTCTAGGTTATCCAGTTTGTTAGCATATAATTTTTCATAGCATTCTCTAATAATTCTTTGTATTTCTATGGTATCCATAGTTATTTTTCCTTTCTCATTTCTGATTCTGTTAATGTGAGTAGACTCTTTTTTTCTTAATAAGTCTGGCTAGGGGTTTATCTATTTTGTTTATTTTTTCAAAGAACAAGCTCTTGCTTTCAGCGATTCTTTCTATTGTTTTTTTCTTCTTGATTTTATTTATTTCTGCTCTAATCTTTATTATGTCCCTCTTCTACTGACTTTGAGCCTCATTTGTTCTTTTTCTAGTTTCATTAATTGTGATTTTAGACTGCTCATATTGGATTGTTCTTCCTTCCTGAGGTAGGCCCGTATTGCAATATATTTTCCTCTTAGCACGGCCTTCGCTGCATCCCACAGATTTTGCGGTGTTGAATTATTGCTGTCATTTGTCTCCATATATTGCTTGATCTCTGTTTTTATTTGGTCACTGATCCATTGGTTATTTAGGAGCATGTGGTGAAGCCTCCATGTGTTTGTGGGATTTTTCATTTTCTTTGCATAATTTATATCTATTTTCATATCTTTTTGGTCTGAGAAGCTGGTTGGTACAATTTCAATCTTTTTGACTTTACTGAGGCTCTTTTTGTGGCCTAGTATATCATCTATTCTTGAAAATATTCCATGTGCACTTGAGAAGAATGTGTATTCTGCTGCTTTTGGGTGTACAGTTCTGTAGATGTCTGTTAGGTATATCTGTTCTAATGTGTTGTTCTGTGCCTCTGTCTCCTTGCTTAATTTCTGTCTTGTTCATCTGTCCTTCACAGTGAGTGGTGTGTTGAAGTCTCCTAGAATGAATGTATTGCATTCTATTTCCCCCTTTAATTCTGTTAGTATTTGTTTCACATATGTAGGAGCTCCTTTGTTTGGTGCATAGATATTTATAATGGTTATATCTTCTTGTTGGATTGACCCTTTTATCATTATGTAATGTCCTTCTTTGTCTCTTGTGACTTTCTTTGTTTTGAAGTCTATTTTGTCTCATCCAAGTACTGCAACTCCTGCTTTTTTCTCCCTGTTAGTTGCACGAAATGTCTTTCTCCATCCCTTCACTTTCTGTCTGTGTATGTCTTTGGGATTAAAGTGAGTCTTTTGTAGGCAGCATATAGATGGGTCTTGTTTTTTTGTCCATTCAGTGACTCTTGTCTTTTGAATGGTGCATTCAGTCCACTTACATTGAGGGTGATTATCGATAGGTATGTACTTATTGGCATTACAGGCTTTAGATTCATGATTACCAAAGGTTCAAGGTTAACTTCCTTACTATCAAAGAGTCCAACCTAACTCACTTACAAACACAATCTATTGGGTTTTTTTTTTCTTCCCCCTCCATTCTTTATATATTAGGTATCATATTCTGTACTCTTTGTCTATCCCTTGATTTATTTTGGGGATAGTTAATTAAATTTTGCATTTGCTTCATAATTACCTGTTTTGCTTTCTTTAGTGTTGTTTTATTACCTCTGAGATAGCTATTAAACCTTAGGAACACTTCCATCTATAGCAGTCCCTTCAAAATACACTGTAGAGGTGGTTTGTAGGAGGTAAATTCTCTCAGCTTTTGCTTATCTGGAAGTTGTTTAATCCCTCCTTCAAATTTAAATGATAATCTTGCCAGATAAAGTATTCTTGGTTCAAGGCCCTTCTGCTTCACTGAATTAAATACATCATGCCACTCCCTTCTTGCCTGTAAGTTTTCTGTTGAGAAGTCTGATGATAGCCTGATAGGGTTTCCTTTGTATGTGATCTTATTTCTCTCTCTGGCTGCCTTTAATAGTCTGTCCTTATCCTTGATCTTTGCCATTTTAATTACTATATGTCTTGGTGTTTTCTTCCTTCGGTCCCATGTGTTGGGAGATCTGTGCACCTCCATGGCCTGAGAGACTACCTCCTTCCCCAGATTGGGGAAGTTTTCCGCAATTACCTCCTCAAAGACACTTTCTATTCCTTTTTCTCTCTCTTCTTCTTCTGGTGCCCCTATAATGTGAATACTGTTCCGTTTGGATTGGTCACATAGTTCTCTCAATATTCTTTCATTCTTAGAGATCCTTTTTTCTCTCTGTGCCTCAGCTTCTTTGTATTCCTCTATTCTACTTTCTATTTCAATTATATTCTCCTCCACTGTATCCAATCTACTTTTAATAGTGTCCATTGTGTTCTTCTACGATTGGATCTCCAACCAGAATTCATTCCTGAGTTCTTGTATATCTTTCCGTACCTCCATAAGCATGTTTGATTTTTATTTTGAACTCCCTTCCAGGAAGATTTATGAGGTCAATGTCATTTAAATCTTTCTCTGGAATTGTATTAATAATTTTACTCTTAACCAGGTTCCTTTGGCATTTCATATTTGTATATGGTGCCCTCTAGTGCCCTTGAGCTCTACTCTCTGGAGCTGCTCAGCCCCTGAAGCAATGTTGGGGGTTGCAGGGGAGTGGTATTGGTGCCTGTGGGGAGGAAAGAGCTGTTTCCTGCTTCCCGGCTACTATGCCTTTCTCCACTGCCTGAACCAGTAGGCTGACCACACAGGTATAAGCCTCTATGCTTTGTGTTTGTAGTTGCTGTAGAGAGATCTTCCCTCTGGCTGGCCTAACATCTGGGTAGGGTTTGCTGGTTTGCAAGCCAGGTGGGGTTGGCCGGGAGAAAGGTGCAGTAGGCTGTGTATCACGGAGGGGGTCCTTGGAGCTGTGTAGCCAGCTAGGGAGCTGGAGCACCTGAAGATCATCTAAGGAGGAAGATTTCTTTTTCCTCCTTTAATATGAGAGTCTATATGGCAAAGCTCCCAACCTGCTGGGCAGAGTACACCCAGATAATTTTGTCTACCTGTCCTCTCTCCTGAGCAGTAAGCTCTGTGCAGTGCTTGCCCCTTTAGCAGCCCTCTTGCTAAGGGCTTCCTTGTTAGGAAGTCTCTCAGACTTCCTGCCTTTCTTTTGTCCCAGAGCAGCCGGATATGGATCCTTGCTTTCCACAAGTGGCTGGAATCTCAGTCTCTACAGGAATTCTGCTTATCTTAGCTTTCCAACCCCGTAATCACTAGAGTATCATGCAAGCATCATGAAATGTAGGTTTGTGCTCCCAGGGCAGATCTGCGGAGTTAGGAATTCAGCAGTTCCAGGCCTCCACTCCCTCCCTGCTCCTTTTCTCTTCCTCACGTGGGTGAGCTGGGGTGGGGGAAGGGCTTGGTTCCTGCTGGACCATAGCTTTGGTTCGTTACCCTGTTCTGTGAGGTCTGCTCTTGTGTCCAGGTGTATGCAGTTTGTTGCAGTCCTCTTTACTGTTCCTCTTTCAGGCTTAGTTGTATTAATTGTATTTTCATATTATACGTGGTTTTAGGAGGAAGCCTCTGTCTCACCTGTCACGCCGCCATCTTTAATCTGAGTTGTACAATCTGATTATTTTAACTTCAAACTTTTCTTTGCCAAAGTGAAACAGTATATTACCAACACTTCCTATATAGTATGCATTTTTGATACCAACTCCTACATCTGTGTAGCATTTTGCAGCCAAGCCAAAATGTGGAGGTACTCTTCTATAGCATCCAAAATGAAGAGCATGCTATTTTGTGGTATCACTTGGAAGAATGCTGAAGACTTACCTTTGTTATAGACCTTAGACAATCAGGAAGCAGCATGAAGGCTGAACACATACTCTGGTGATGGGAAACTACAGATAGATAGTTATGAGGAAAGACATGGGATGAGATGGGAAAGAGTGTTCAAAAAGGGAGATGGCTGACAAACTGGAATAAAATGGTAAAATATAAACATCCAAAGAAACTACTGGCATTAATTGATAAGTCATGGAGCAAGGGTATGAAAAAGAAACAACAAAAAACTTCATTTGTATTGCATTTTTACCCAGAGTACTAGCAACAGATATAATAGAGTATATCCATGTGAGATAGAACTACAGACTGAAATGTAGATTTCATTCATTTATGAACCATATATGTATTATCTGCTATGAAACAGCTACTATTCTATATACTGAGAATACAGCAAAGAACAAAACAGAATATTCCTGCCATCTTGGAATTTATGATATAGTGAGGAGAGGCAGACAATAAAAATCATTCAATATAATGTGAAGTAGTGGCAAGTTTTCTTGAAAAATATATATGTAGGGAAAGGAAATAGATGAACTGAGAGTGCATTTTTCAATAGGACACTTAGAGGAGATCTCTAATAAGGTGACATGATGGCAGAAATAAATGAACTCAGAACCAACCACGCAGCCATCTCCTTGAAGAGCATTTCAGGAGGAAAACACAGCAAGTGAAGTGGCACTCAAACAAAAGAATGTGCTTGACAAGTTCAAAAATGCCAAGGAGGCCAGTGTGGCTAAAGCAGAGCAATGGTTACTAATGTCAGTGAGAAGCCATGGTCAGGTCACATAGGACCTTGTAGCCTATGATAAAGGCGTTTTCCTGTAAGAGTTATGGAGTAACACTGGAAGATTTAGCTCTCTTACATTTGTAGAACATCACTTTAGTTGCAGCTTGGAGAACAAGTGATAGGGATCTAAAATTGGAAGCAGGAGGGTGTACAGGAGGCTACTGCAGCAGAACAGTGGTGTGGGCGCAGCGTGGGCTTAGATGGCAATTGTGATGACTATGGAGCAAGTGGTGAGGCACGGAGTCATGGGGTCTACTCTTGGTTCTGTGTCTTTCCATTACATAACTATACCTCTCACCTCTTCCCATATGGAAAAGCTAAGAATAGATATGACAACTTACTAAAATTTTGTTCCACTATACCACCTTGTCTATACCACCTGCTTTAAGAATTATCCCTACATTCTGCAATATTTGGATAGATGCATGGATAAAAGAATGCAAAAGCTGTATCCAGCTCTTTAGCCATGCCTATTGTCTCATTTTCTTCTCAGTCTTGCTGAGAATAGAGTGGATTATCAATCAGACTGGTAGAGCACCTGTTCAGCATTGGACTTGGACTACAAGTTTGCTGATTTATAGCTTCCCATGGGGAAAAGTCATTGCTGTATCTTAAAAGATAGGTCTAATTTCTGTATTAAAATAAAAGGCCCTCTTTATGTCAATAATTTTTTTGAGAATTGTCAATTAAATGTGAATGTAATATTCCTCCCATGTACATAGCTCATATAAACCACTCACAAATAATCAATTTCATGTCTTTCTCAGAAGTTCATAGCTTTATTGTAAAAATCATTGCATGTAGCTTTTTCTTAAAAGACTCAAATCTTTATGGATTTCACTGCTTGTAGTTTCCTGTACTTATTTTACTATTTTCTCATTACTTATTTAAATGTAAACTGTAGCTGAGATTCTTTTTTAGGATAAAATCGATTTCTATCAATTATTTACAACATACAAAAATAAAAAGAAGGGATTTCACTTTTTGGTAGATTTCAACTAAGGTGTATTTTCTTTTTTTTTTTTTAATAATTTATTTTACTAAGGTATATTTTCCTTAGCTTTCCAAACTGCCATCATCACTTTATTACTTATAAAGGAAAAGCAACTAATTGATAAGTCATGAACACAGGTAAAAAGAATGCTTTACTTTATATTTTATAATATAAAGCATAATATTTATACTTTAGCCTGAAGCTATTAAAACATCCTAAATATATGATTATCTTTAATTTTATTATTGGTGGTGGTTTTTTTTTTTACTTCATTGATAATTTCATTGGGAATTATTACTTTAAAAAGAGGCAAAAGCCTTTAAACATGAAAAGTGCATAACTTCATTCATATTCAAAGAAATGAAAATGTAATTCAGATGATACTTATAAAAAATACACTTTTGCTTTTTAGGAAAAAGTGGAAATATATGTCAAAATTTTTAAAACATAAGTCTTTTGGCAATTCCACTTCTGAAGTATCTGTACATGTAAACAAAAGTATATGTTCAGAGGTATTTATATAAGCAGAACATTAAAAATAATCTAAATATTTATTGACAGGAAGAAATAAGTGTGTTTTACACATCTGTTTCACTGAAAACAATAGAAGTATAACAAAGATTGAGGTAGATGCAAATGTGTTTATATAGTATGAGCCCCAAGTTATATTGTTAAGTAAAACAGCAAGGTATGGGAGATTATGGATGATGAATTGCCACTTTGTGAAGAAGCAAAGATATGTACATACATACATGTATATACTTAGAACATTTCTGGAAATACACAAGAAACTGATCATCTTTGGGGAAGAAGACTGGTCAAGTACTGGAGAGAAACTTTTCACAGAATATTCTTCTGTAATGACTATTTTAACCATAAACCTATATTACATTTTCAAAAGCCAATACCTTATTTTAAGCATACATCTAGATACAGTAAAAGGAAAGTGGACAATTTAAGGGAAAAAAATCAGTAATTTGAAGAATAGCCTAATCAAATCTTCCAGAACGCAGGGATAAATTTTAGAGCAGAAAATCAGAGAATGAATGACATGGAAATGAGAGAGACTCACCAAAGGGTATAGAGCCAATGTAAAAGAACAGTCAAACAAATGAACAGTATCAATAATAAAAGCCATCATTAAATAAATCTTTCAGTGGGAGAGAGGAAAGCAAGCACGAAGTTAAAGAATTCTCCATTAGTGAAAAGATACTCACATCTAGATACTGGTGTATAGACATATTTGCCAAAATGTTTAAAGGACAAAATAAAGAAAAAAAATCTTACTTTTAAATGGAAAAACAAGCATATAAAGTTACTTATAATAGGCTGGTCTATTACTCTTCCATTCATCAAAAGCTATGGTATCATGAAACATTTACAGAGTAAAATGAGAGGAAAATTTTCCAAGGACTGAAGAATTGTATATTCAGTTATATATTTGACAGGAAGGCAAAGTATATGGAGCTAAACTGGTTGGCACCACTAATAAACATGCAAAGAACTGGAGGGATTGGCTCCTTCTTCTGTAACAGCATGGAGGTTAAAGCTTAAAAGCCATACATTTTATCATGGATCATTATTTGAAATTACAGAAATAAATCTATTTACCGGACACAAGGAGTTCCTATGTTAGAGCTCTATCCCTTAGGCCAAAATTATAATAGGTTCAGAAGTCTAATTAAAAAAGAGTTATAATTTTTATTAAAGGATGAAATAGCCACCACCTACATATGCCAAAAAAAAAGTTTGAATGGGAAGATTCAAAAGGTTATTGTGATTATCTCTCGATGGTTCTCTTCCTTTATGTACTTATTTGCTTTTAATAAGGAAATAATTATAAATGTTGACTGAAAAATTTGAAACATTACATAAAGTTCAAAGAAGAAATAAAGATTACCAGAAATCCCATGATTCACAGATACGCTGTTAAAATATGACTGAATACCCTCCAAGGTAACACTCTATGAATGTATCTATAAATATATGTGTGCATACAATTTGTATAAATGCTTTATGCTCTATCAACAACTTCTTTCACTCAAATTTTTCGATGCCAATAAAAGTAGATTTACATCATTTCAAATGCTTTCTAAGGAAATATGGTTTGTGTATTATTGTGCATGCACTTTTACATATTTGTTATTATTCTTTAAATCTGACTTTAGTGTCTAAGCTCCTTATACAACATCAAACAACATCTTCAAGGGTGGTTGATGCACAAAAAAGAATGAGTTTCAGATGGATTATTATCTAAAATTTAAAGGTAAAACAATAAAGCCTTTTGAAGAAAACAAGGGAGATTATTTTCAAAGTCCTGGACAAAGATTTCTTAAATAGGGCAAAAACAGCACTAACAATAAAGGAAGTTACCAATAAATTGCAGTTACAATTAAGAACTTCTGTTTATCAAAAGACATAAGAGAGTGAAACTGCAAGCCACAGACTGAGAGAACATATTTACAATACAAATGTCCAACAAAAGGCTAATACCTATAATACATAAAGACTTTTAAAATATTAAGAAAATGTCAGTCATCTCCATAAAAAATTGGCAAGTGATTGAAAAGGTAGTTCACAGAAGGAATATTCAAATGGCAGTAAACTTGTGAAAGTTACTTCGCTTTATTAGTCATCAGGAAAGTAGAAATTAAACCACAATTTTAATTAAACTACCATTACATACCTACCAAAATGGCTACAATGTAAAAGACACAATATCAAGCTGACAAAGATGTAGAGTAATTGGAAATTTTATACACTGTTGGTGGGAGAGGTAATTTTTATAACCATTTTGGAAAACTATTTTGCACTATATACTAAACTGAACATATGCATCCCTATGACCTACTAAATCCACCTTCTTAAGCATATGACATACACACGTACATATAGTTACTGAAAGATGTGATAAGAAAATTCACAGCAGCCCTATTCATAACAGCCTAAAATTGGAAACTACCAAATATACCTCAGCAGTAAAATGCATAAATAGTGGCATATTTGTACATTAAAATACAATACAGTGATAAGAACAGACTATAATTTGATGCAACCATATGCATCATTTTTTGTGTTGAAGTTCACAAAAATATAATGTTGAATGCACAAAATAGAATGTACCTTATGATTATATGTAAATGAAGTCCTAATACAGGCAAAACTATTCTATGGTGTTAGAAATCAAAGTAGTGAGTAGCTTTATTAGAGGGATTAGGGAATGACTGGGAAGGAGCGTGGTGGGGGCTGCTGAGGTTCTGTTAACAAGTAAGTTCAGAATGTGAAGATGCATCCAGCTGGGTGCCTACGGCTTGTGCACTTCATCTGTGTATGCTATAGTTCAACAAAACATTCATGTAATAAAAATAAACCTCATCCTGTAGACAAGGATCAGTGATTGAAAATAAGTACTTTATGTATTTGAAGATTTATGAACACAGAAGTTATACGATATCAAAACAGACATAGTGTGAAAGATACAGCACCTTGGAATATTCCCCTAATTATAACTTGTTATCCACAGAATTCCCACCTGAAAGTTAAAAAAAATAGCTGAAAACTAAAATTAGAAATACTATATGACCCAGTAACTCTACTTCTGGATATATACCTGAAGAATCACTGATTCAAAAAGATACATGCATCCCTATATT
The DNA here is from genome assembly GCA_032199065.1 of Smutsia gigantea. NCBI lineage: Eukaryota > Metazoa > Chordata > Mammalia > Pholidota > Manidae > Smutsia > Smutsia gigantea. The sequence goes on along the minus strand of JAVSCE010020754.1, from coordinate 97,464 downwards.
TATTACCACACTATTTACAATAGTCAAAATATGGAAGCAACCATAGTGTCCATGGATAGATGAATGGATAAAGAAGATTCAGTACATATATATAATGGAATATCATTCACTCCATGAGAAGAAGAAAGTAATCCTGCCATTTGCAACAACATGGACAGACCTAGAGGGTACTATGCTCAGTGAAATAAGCTGGGCAAGACAGACAAATACTATATGATTTCACTTACATGTGGAATCTAAAAAAACAAAACCAAACAAACAAAACAGAAATAGACTCACAGACCCTGAGAAGAGACTGGGGGTGGTGAATAAAATAGGTGAAGGTGGTAAAGAGGCACAAATTTTAATCATAACAGAAATTATTCATGGGGGTGAAAGTACAGCATAGAGAATATAGTCAATAATTCTATATGTCACTTAATGTTGATAGTAACTACACTAGTTGGGGTGAGCATTTAATAGTATAGTTAACTGTCAAATCACTGTGCTGTATACTTGAAACCAATATACTATTCTATATCAACTATATTTCAATACAACACAATAGTAAAAAAAATACTAAATTATTTTGTATTTTTAAATTACATTTTAAACACTACCATTTTATAATCAATCTTTTGCTTGTATTAATTTATCTTTTTCATTGTATTAGTTAACAAATTTTTACTCGAGGTGTCAGTTCAGATAAATAGAATCAATATATCCAGGGAACTAATTAAGTACAGATTTCTTTTCTCTTTCCCTTTCTATTCATTCACACTACGTTATAATTCAATTCAAATATTACTGATTGCCTGTGATGTGCAAAACATTATTCTAAGTGCAGTGCTGTGGGGATACAAAAGGAGCCTAATACATACTTCCCACATCTAACAATAGAATATAGAAAGACTGATCTGTCTTTTGGATTAAATGTGTGCATTGGAGGACAAATTCAAGAGAGCAACGGAGCCAGAAGGCATGGACTTGAGCCTTGGTTATATCGGTTACTAGTAAATACCCTTGTCACCCTGGGCAAACCTTTTTCCTTTTGAAGGGCTCAGTTTCCTCGTATGTAAAATGGGACTGTAACTCAACCTTCCTTTCAGGTTCTTTATTGTGTGTGGATTTGGAAATCTAGTGATATAACATTATGTAAATGTCATCACTGAGATTTACTTTATAAATGGCAGCAATAGTGATTACAGTTGCAACAAGAACTACCATGTAGGAAGGCTATTATAATAACTTGTATGAAAAGGGTCAAAAGTGTGGTCTAGGTAATACCAGCAGAAAATGACATTGTTTAGTACATTCTTTGTGTCCATTATTCAGAAAGAATGAATTTTGTAATATTCTCCTTTGATGTAATGTAAAAACTATAGAAAAGTTGCAAGAATAGTACAATGAACTCTCACATATTATTTACTCAGACTCAACAATGGTTAATATTTTGCCAAATTTGTGTTATGTCTCAATTATATATATATAACAGATGCTTCATATTTTCATATGTATATGCACATGCACATATGGACATACAAACATATATAATTCTTTTTATGGAATTTGCTAAGGATATTTCATCAATTTCTATTTTCTTGAGTGTTTTTCAGCGATGTATATTGAACTTAGTCATATGTTTTTAAGCATCTATGGAGATAATCAAATGTTTTCTTTTCTTATACCTATTAACATGCTATATGATATTAATAGACTTTCTAATATTAAACTTGGCATTTGTCTTAGTCTGTTTGAGCTGCTATGACAAAATACCATAGACCGAGTGGCTTATAAACAACAAACACTTACTTCTCACAGTTCTAGAGGTGGGAAGTCCAAGATCACAGCACCAGAATGGGCAGGCTCTGGTGATGAAGGCCCTTTCTGGTTTATAGATGGCTGCTTTCTCATATTCTCACAGGGCAGAAGGGGCCAGGGAGTTCCCTGGGGCCATTTTCATAAGGGCAATAATCCCATTCATGAGGACTTTGCTTCGTGATTTAAATCACCTCCCAACTCCATCAACTGGGCATTAGTTTCAACATATGAAATTGGAGGGCACACAAACATTCGAAACATAACACCTTTCATTCCTTGGATTAAGTTCTATTTGACCATAATGACTTATGTTCTTAATATGGCTTTGGATTCTGTCTGCTAATACTTAATTTAATGCTTTGCATTAATATGTTAAAATTTGACTCCTGAAGATATAAAAAGCTTAAACAGATAAACATCCACAGCAGAAACAGATAAAGTTGACATATTGTACTTTTCCAGGATATTTTCAATTCATTTAGTTTTCCAAATTTATTTGCATGTAGTTTTGCACGATGGATGGTAGGTTTCACTGTGATCTTATGTGTGACCACATATATCAGTTGCATAGTTTTCCTTGTTAGAACATATAACATTTGTATATTATTTTCCCCAATCTTTTAGTCTTAACTCTACAATTAAATCAATCAAGTGCTTACCATAAACTTTTTAGCTGGAGTTTCTTCAGTCATCTTTTGATGGATAAAGACCTTTTACAAATAGATTTCTCGAGGGGCTCATGGATATAAAATCCTTGGTTCACACTTTCCTCTCTTGATTTTTTTCAAAATACTACTTTACTAATGTTGCTTTGATGTATTTCTTGAAAAGTCTAATGGTGACTTTTTTTGCCCTTGTATTTTCTTTGTGCCTAGAGACCTTCAGGATATTTTCTTTATCTTTAAAATCTAGTAATTTTAATAGAATCTGTTTCAGGGTTGACAATTTCAGGTTGCTTTTCCTAGTATCAAGTGGCCTTATTAATATGTGCCCTGAGGTCTTTTTTTGTTTCCATAAAGTTTTATTACAGTTTTAAATATGTTATATTCCTTTGTTTAGAGACTCCAATTACACATATTAGATTTTCTTTACCTGTCTTCCATTTCATCAACTGCCTTTGACCCTTTTTACTTTTGCAGTGAATCCAATACACACATTAGAAGTTATCACTTGCTAGGACTGTCCCATACTTACCTCTTATTTAACTGGGGAATCATGCCATGGCTCCTTGTACTTTTCTTATTAACTTTTACCCTAAGCAAGCTATAATGCTGATATCCCTATTTTTATCATGTCAACCTTAGTTGTTTAGAAGTTTTCATGTCAAGGTTTACAAAGAATAGATCTCAGAAACTTTGACTAAATGAATTAAGAGTTCATCATTCAAGGTTCAGAAGGATTGACTAAATAAACTATGAATACCAAAATACATAATTAATTATCTTTAGATGCATTCTTGGTTACAGAATATATAGGGTAATTTGAAGATGAGTAGGCTCATGAAATAGTACAATTAATTTGAGATCTGGGAATTTACCCTATCCTCTTCATTGTCCCATTAGTTCCCTCCTTTTTGCTCATTTATTGATTTTTTCAGGCTGAAGTAGCATCAGTACATATTGAAATTACATGGCAGTGATACTGGCACCAGATATGTATTATCAATTTAATATACAGAATAATCCTACTGCATAATTTATCAAATAAACATCCATTATTCTTGGAGGTAGATAATAAATGAAAATTTTAGTGAAGCATGTTATTAGAGAAGTTCTAAGATTTAAAGAAAATCAATGTGTGAATAGCTCTGAAATGATCCTTTACAAGAATTCTGTTTGTGAGTCCTTAAAACCTTTTCTGTCAGTAAGAAAAATAGTCAATAAAGTTACATTTCTCTTAGCATTACATAAAATTTACTCTCATTTTCTATTGAAAAATCCAAAAATGTCATCTCAAGCAGTATTTCTGATACATGTGTGGTTGCTATTGAAAACCTAAGCTATTCAAATGAAATTTTGATTAAAAAGCTTTTAAACTTAAGATATGTCCTTGTGTTAACTAGAGCCACTATGGAGTTTTCAAAAACATATTTAGTTCATATACAATGAGTTTTCATCATTTATATGAAAAAAATTAAATTCAAATAAGCAAATACACCAATCTGATGCTTTATCTGCAATCAGTTAACAAATAAATAAATATATTAATTATAATGTTTATTTTCAAGAATGGAAAAAAAATATTTATACTTCACTAAAATATCAATACAAAAATAATTAGAAAACACACAGCAGTTGATACCTCAGAGGGAGTTTCTGTTTCAGGAAGATTTCTTTCAAATAGCTAATCAAAGGTGAACATATCAGCAGGAAAAAAGGCAAAGGTCAAGAATGGAAAAGGAAACATAAATGACTACATATGAAAAGATGATCAACTCTGCTCATTATTAGAAAAGAAAAATCGAATTCCAGGATATTGTTTTGCACCTCAGATATTGAGAAAGGTTAAACATATTGCTAATACCTGGTGTTGGGAAGATATGGAGAAGCAGACACTTTCAAATACTATTAATGGGAATTGTTAATGATATAAATTACTGGAAATTACTATTGATATTGATTTACATTCCTTACCTCCCTGCTCCTTTTCCCTCATCACTCCTGTCATCATATTTGTGATCTTAATAACTATGTATGTGGGCCTACTTAGTCCCCTGGTTCTCAGCCTCTGACCTCAGCTCCTTCACTGGGTTTGTCCTCCTTCTCATCACAGTCATCCCTTTCCATGGTTTTACCCCAGATCATGCCATTCCCAACATAGGCATTGCCTTCAAAATCTCAACTTCAAGCATTCTGCTCTTTGAAAAGCATCCTATTCTTTGACTGTTACCTTATCTCATCCTTCTTGTATACACAAGACCCACCTTTTCTCTACAAATGACTTCCTTCACAACTTTACTTCCTCCTCATCTAACTGAGAGCCTATGGCCCATGGTTATTATCTTTCCTTTACATACACCCTCAGATACTTGGCCTGTCTGTCATATTCACCTGGCAAAGGCTTAGCCTGGGTAAATCCAATTCCGTATCTATTCTGTGCCTGTATCCCAATGACTCCATGTGACTAGAAAAAAATACAACCAGGCTAACCGTTGTTATATAAAGTGATGGTCATAATGCTCAAAGGGCCCTTTGTACAACAGTGGTCTCTGCATGTTGCTAAGTACTTTGCATGCTGTGCTCTGAGGTTATCATCTCATACTAGTGCTGTTCTCTTCCCACAGACAACCCAGGATCCCCTCCTCTCCTTACTCTCAGTTGTCACTGAGATTCCACATCTCTCACTACCACATTTACCAACATGACTTCCTTTTATTTATTTATATGTTTATTTATTTATTTTTGACTTTTTTTTATTAAAGTATTATTGATATACACTCTTATGAAGGTTTCACATGAAAAAACAATGTGGTTACTACATTTACCCATATTATCAAGTCCCCACCCATACCCCAAATCAGGCACTGTCCACAGTGTAGTAAGATAACACAGATTCACTGTTTGCCTTCTCTGTGCTACACTGTTTTCCCCATGATTCCCTACACCACGTGTATTAACATAATACCCCACAATCCCCTTCTGCCACCCTCCCACATCCCTCCCCTTTGGTAACCATTAGTTCCTTCTTGGAGACTTGGAGTCTGCTACTATTTTGATCCTTCAGTTTTGCTTCATTGTTATACTCCACAAATGACGGAAATCATTTGGCACTTGTCTTTCTCCGCCTGGCTTATTTCACTGAGCATAATATCCTCCAGCTCCATCCATGTTGTTGCAAATGGCAGGATTTGTTTCCTTCTTATGGCTGAATAGTATTCCATTGTGTATATGTACCACATCTTTATCCATTCATCTACTGATGGATACTTACGTTGCTTCCATATCTTGGCTATTGTAAAAAGTGCTGCAAGAAACATAGGGGTGCATATGTCTTTTTGAATCTCAGAAGTTGTATTCTTTGGGCAAATTACAAGGACTGGGATTCTGGGTCAAATGGTATTTGGATTTTTAGTTTTTTGAGGAACCTCCATATTTATTTCCACAATGGTTGAACTAGCTTACATTCCCACCAGCAGTGTAGGAGGCTTCCCCTTTCTCCGCATCTTCACCACCATTTGTTGTTCTTAGTCTTTTGGATGGTGGCCATCCTTACTGGTGTGAGGTGATATCTCATTGTGGTTTTAATTTGCATTTCCCTGATGATTAGAGATGTGGAGCATCTTTTCATGTGTCTGTTGGTCATCTGAATTTCCTCTTTGGAGAACTGTCTCTTCATATCCTCTGCCCATTTTTTAATCGGGTTATTTGCTTTTTGGGTGTAGAAGTGTGTAAGCTCTTTATATATTTTGGATGTTAACCCCTTGTCAGATATTTCATTTACAAATATATGCTCTCATACTGTTGGATGCCTTTTGTCCTGTTGATGGTGTCCTTTGCCATACAGAAACTTTTTAGTTTGATGTAGTCCCATGAGTTCATTTCTGCTTTTGTTTCCCTTGCTCAAGGAGTTACGTTCAGGAAGAAGTCACTCATGCTTATATTCAGATTTTTGCCTATATTGTCTTCTAAGAGTTTCATGGTTTCATGACTTATATTCAGGTCATTGATCCATTTCAAGTTTACTTTTGTGTATGTGGTTAAAAAGTAATCCAGTTTCATTGTCTTGCATGTAGCTGTCCAGTTTTGCCAACACCAGCTGTTGAAGAGGCTGTCATTTCCCCATTGTATGTCCATGGCTCCATTATCATATATTAATTGACCATATATGGTTGGGTTTATATCAGGACTCTCTAGTCTGTTCCATTGGTCTATGGGACTGTTCTTGTGCCAGTACCAAATTGTCTTGAGTACTGTGGCTTTGTAGGAAAGCTTGAAGTTGGGGAGCATAATCCCCCCAGCTTTATTCTTCCTTTTCAGGATTGCTTTGGCTATTCGGGGTCTTTTGTGGTTCCATATGAATTTTAGAATGATTTTCTCTAGTCATTGAAATATGCTGTTGGTATTTTGATAGGAATTGCATTGAATCTGTAGATTGCTTTAGGCAGGATGTCCATTTTGACAATATTAATTCTTCCTATCCATGAGCACTGGATGTGTTTCCATTTATTGGTATCTTCTTTAATTTCTCTCATGAGTGTCTTGTAGTTTTAAGAGTATAGGTCTTTCCCTTCCTTGGTTAGGTTTACTCCTAGGTATTTTATTCTTTTTGAAGCAACTTTGAATGGAATTCTTTTCCTGATTTCTCTCTCTGCTAGTTCATTTTTAGTGTATAGGAATGCCACAGATTTCTGCGCATTAATTTTGTATCCCACAAATTTGCTGAATTCAGATATTAGATCTAGTAGTTTTGGAGTGGATTCTTTAGGGTTTTTTATGTACAATATCATATCATCTGCAAACAGGGGCAGTTTAACTTCTTCCTTGCCAATCTGGATGCCTTTTATTTCTTTGTGTTGTCTGATTGCTGTGGCTAGGACCTCCAGTACTATGTTGAATAGAAGTGGGGAGAGTGGGCATCCTTGTCTTGTTCCCGATCTTAAAGGAAAAGCTTTCAGCTTCTCGCTGTTAAGTATAATGTTGGCTCTGGGTGTGTCATATATGGCCTTTATTATGTTGAGGTACTTGCCCTCTATACCCATTTTGTTGAGAGTTTTTATCATGAATGGATGTTGAATTTTGTCAAATGCTTTTTCTGCATCTATGGAGATGATCATGTGGTTTTTGTCCTGTTTGTTGATGTGGTGGATGATGTTGATGGATTTTCGAATGTTGAACCATTCTTGCATCCCTGGAATAAATCCTACTTGATCATGATGGATGATCCTTTTGATGTATTTGTGAATTCGATTTGCTAATATTTTGTTGAATATTTTTGCATCTATGCTCTTCAGGGATATTGGTCTGTAGTTTTCTTTTTTTGTGGTGCCTTGGCCCGGTTTTGGTATTGGAGTGATGCTGACCTCACAGAATGAGTTTGGAAGTATTCCCTCTTCTTCTACTCCTTGGAAAACTTTAAAGAGGACGGGTAGTAGGTCTTCACTAAATGTTTGATGAAATTCAGTGGTGAAGCCATCTGGGCCAGGCGTTTTGTTCTTAGGTAGGTTTTTGATTACCAGTTCAATTTCGTTGCTGGTAATTGGTCTGCTGAAATTTTCTGTTTCTTTCTGGGTCAGCCTTGGAAGGTTGTATTTTTCTACAAAGTTGTCCATTTGTTCTAGGTTATCCAGTTTGTTAGCATATAATTTTTCAAATTTTCTCTAATAGTTCTTTGTGCTTCTGAGCTGTTCGTAGTGATTTTTCGTTTCTCATTTCTGATTCTGTTAATATTAGTAGACTCTCTTTCTTTTTTGATAAGTCTGGCTAGGAGTTTATCAATTTTGTTTATTTTCCCGAAGAACCAGCTCTTGCTTTCATTGATCCTTTCTATTGTTTTATTCTTCTCTATTTTATTTATTTCTGCTCTAATCTTTATTATGTCCCTCCTTCTACTGACTTTGGGTCTCATTTGTTCTTCTTTTTCCAGTTTTGTTAATTGTGAGTTTAGACTGCTCATAAGGGAATGTTCTCCTTTCCTGAGGTAGGCCTGTATTGCAATATACTTTCCTCTTAGCATGGCCTTTGCTGCATCCCACAGATTTTGTGGTGTTGAATTATGGTTGTCACTTGTCTCCATGTATTGCTTGATCTCTCTTTCTATTTGGCCATTGATCCATTGATTATTTAGGAGAATGTTATTAAGCCTCCATGTGTTTGTGGGATTTTTCACTTTCTTTGCTGAATTTATTTCTAGTTTCATTCCTTTTTGGTCTGAGAAGCTGGTTGGTACAATTTCAATCTTTTTGAATTTACCAAGGCTCTTTTTGTGGCCTAGTATATCATCTATTCTTGAAAATATTCCATGTGCACTTGAGAAGAATGTGTATCCTGCTGCTTTTGGGTGTAGAGTTCTGTAGATGTCTGTTAGGTATATCTGTTCTAATGTGTTGTTCTGTGCCTCTGTCTCCTTGCTTAATTTCTGTCTTGTTGATCTGTCCTTCACAGTGAGTGGTGTGTTGAAGTCTTCTAGAATGAATGTATTGCATTCTATTTCCCCCTTTAATTCTGTTAGTATTTGTTTCACATATGTAGGAGCTCCTTTGTTTGGTGCATAGATATTTATAATGGTTATATCTTCTTGTTGGATTGACCCTTTTATCATTATGTAATGTCCTTCTTTGTCTCTTGTGACTTTCTTTGTTTTGAAGTCTATTTTGTCTCATCCAAGTACTGCAACTCCTGCTTTTTTCTCTCTGTTAGTTGCACGAAATGTCTTTCTCCATCCCTTCACTTTTAGTCTGTGTATGTCTTTGGGTTTAAAGTGAGGCTCTTGAAGGCTGCATATAGATAGGTCTTTTTTTTTTTATCGATTCAGTGACTCTGTATCTTTTGACTGGTGCATTCAGTCCATTTACATTTAGGGTGATTATCAATAGGTATGTACTTATTGACATTGCAGGCTTCAGATTCACGGTTACCAAAGGTTCAAAATTTACTTCCTTACTATCTAAGAGTCTAACTTAATTCACTTAATATGCTATTACAAACACAATCTAAAGGTTCTTTTTTTTTGTCCTCCTCCTTTTTCTTCCTCCTCCATTCTTTATATATTAGGTATCATATTCTGTACTGTTTGTCTATCCCTTGATTGACTTTGGGGATAGTTACTTTAATTTTGCATTTTCTTAGTAATTAGCTGTTCTACTTTCATTACTGTGGTTTTATTACCTCTGGTGACAGCTATTAAACTGTAGGAACACTTCCATCTATAGCAGTCACACCAAAATACACTGTAGAGATCGTTTGTGGGAGGTAAATTGTGTCAGCTTTTTCTTATCTGGGAATTGTTTAATCCCTCCTTCAAATTTAAATGATAATCTTTCTGGATAAAGTAATCTTGGTTCAAGGCCCTTCTGTTTCATTGCATTAAATACATCATGCTACTCCCTTCTGGCCTGTAAGGTTTCTGTTGAGAAGTCTGATGATAGCCTGATAGGGTTTCCTTTGTATGTGATCTTATTTCTCTCTCTGGCTGCCTTTAATAGTCTGTCCTTATCCTTGATCTTTGCCATTTTAATTACTATATGTATTGATGCTGTCTTCCTTGGATCCCTTGTGTTGGGAGATCTGTGCACCTCCATGGCCTGAGAGACTATCTCCTTCCCCAGATTGGGGAAGTTTTCTGCAATTACCTCCTCAAAGACACTTTCTATCCCTTTTTCTCTCTCTTCTTCTTCTGGTACCCCTATAATGCGAATATTGTTCGTTTGTATTGGTCACACAGTTCTCTCAATATTCTTTCATTCTTAGAGATCCTTTTTTCTCTCTGTGCCTCAGCTTCATTGTAAACCTCTTCTTTAGTTTCTATTTCATTTATTGTGTCCTCCACCATATCCAGTCTGCTTTTCATACTGCCCATTGTGCTCTTCAATGATTGTAACTCTGACCATAATTCATTCCTGAGTTCTTGAATATCTTTCTGTACCTCCATAAGCATGTTAATGATTTTTATTTTGAACTCCCTTTCAGGGAGAGTCATGAGGTCAATATCATTTAAATCTTTCTCAGGAGTTGTATTCATAATTTTACTCTGGACCAGGTTCCTTTGGTGTTTCATATTTGTGTATGGCGCCCTCTAGTGACTAGAAGCTCTACTTTCTGGGGCTGCTCAGCCCCTGAAGCAATGTCGGGGGTTGCAGGGGAGTGGTATTGTTGCCTCGGGGGAGGAAAGAGCTGTTTCCTGCTTCCTGGCTGCTATGCCTATCTCCACTGCCTGATCCAGTGGGCCAAGCACACAGGTATAAGCCTCTGTGCTTTGCGTTTTTAGTTGCTGTAGACTTATCTTCCCTCTGGTTGGCCAAACGCCAGGATAGGGTTTCCCAGTTTGCAAGCCCAGTGGGGCTGGCCAGGATAAAGGCACAGTAGTTTGCCTGTCACAGAAGGGGTTCTTGGAGCTGTGTAGGCAGCCAGGGAGCTGGAGCACCTGAAGATCATGAAAGCTCCCAACCTGCTGGGCAGAGTGCACCCAGACAATTTTGTCTACCTGTCCTTTTTCCTGAGCAGTAAGCTCTGTGCAATCCTTGCCCCTTTAGCAGCCCTCTTGCTAAGGGCTTCTTTGTTAGGAAGTCTCTCAGACTGCCCAGAGAAACTGCATATGGATCCCTGCTTTCCACAAGCAGCTGGAATCTTAGTCTCTCCAGGAATTCTGCCTGTTTTAGCTTTCATCCCCCTAATTACAAGAGTATTATGCAAGCACCATGAAATGTAGGTTTGTGCTCCCAGAGCAGATCTCCAGAGTTAGGTATTCAGCAGTCCCAGATCTCCACTCACTCCCTGCTTCATTCCTCTTCCTCCTGCCAGTGAACTGGGGTGGGGGAAGGGCTTGGATCCCCAAAGACCACAGCTTTAGTACGTTACCCTTTTCTGTGAGGGCTGCTCTTGTGTCCAGGTGTATGCATTTTGTTGCAGTCCTCTTTCCTGTTGCTCTTTCAAGAGTAGTTTTATTAGTTATCTTTTCATATTACATGTGGTTTTAGGAGGAAGCCTCTCACTCCGCCATCTTTAATCCAATCCCTGTACTCCAACATGACTTCTTCTATAGACATATACTTTGCTTCTCCTCCTGCTGCTATGGCTGAGTTACGCATACTACAGTCCAAGCTAACCAGTCCATTGTGTGCTGGAGAATACCCAATTTCTCCCACACAAAGATGGCTGTTGCAATTGTGTACTATCTCTTCTGTATTATCAATTTTTTTCTGTCCAACTGTATTATTTCCATAATCATAAAGACATATGACATTTTTCTATTATTAAATAGATTTTAATACTAAAAGAAAGACCAAGGGGTTAAGAATTAACATTATATATATAAAGATCAAATTAGAGACTAACAAAATATTTTGCTAGATAACACTGAAGCTAACAGAAACTATAAAAAAAGTAGATTATATAAACACTTGCAACAAAAATAATGTAACTTAAATGGAAAACACCGTGATAAAAATATATGTAACAATTGTTTTAAAAATGAAAAACTATGTTTTATAATGAAGCTTATAGATTAAAAAGTAAAACAGCAGCATTCATGGAATTGGAGATCAGTATTTAGAGGATAGGGACATGAAATAAAAATATACTAGAATGAGTAAAATTAATCAATACACATATTTTTTAAAAGTTCAACTCCTTAGTTATGAAAGAAATCTGAAGTATAAACAAAGAGTGAGATCCCCCTTTATTACAACAGCAAACTTAAAATCATTACAATATTATGTTCTATTAAAGGTGTGCTGAAATGGGAACACCCATCACTGGTACAGTGCATACTGTTGAAATCTTTGGTGCATAACTTGGTAATACATTGTAAGAGATATATAGTGTTAGTCATCTTTGACTTGGTAATCCTACTGATAATTTCCCCCCCAAAAATAAACACAATGAGGAAAAAGCATAGTACAGGAACACTTTCATTGTATAACTACTCAAAATACTTTGAAGAATGCTAATAACCTGATTACCAAAAATACAGGGTGGTTTAAAAGCGGAGGTTTATGGATTTGGGGAAAAATTACATAACTATTAAAATTATGCTGAAACTATCAAAATGCCCCAAATCCAAAAAATGTGTAAAAATACATAAGTGCATCTGTGCTATTATTACAATTATGTAAGATTCCATACGGATATGTAAGCAGTAGAAAATAGTGTGGTGGGATAGTGGCTAATTTAAAAAATCTATTTCTGTTATGAAAATTAAAATATAAAAATAAGCCAAATAAATTAAAATTCTGAAGTTATCAACAAAGGAACCAGTTTTCATGTGCCCTGAAGCTGAGAATTTTTGTTTCCATTTTATAGATTTTAATTCAAGCTTTAGATTACCCTAGCTAATGAAAAGCAGCAAAAGCACAGGATTCGTAGTGCTCTTGGAGGAGAAGTAATACACCTCCACATAAATCGCATTCTCATGAACGATTAGGTGGGTGTTCCCTGCAAAGATGTTGGGCTTAATATTGTTATTAGTGGAATTCTACCTTGTATATTTAGAACCATTCCATAAGGCGCAGAAAGAGAGAGAGAGGAAGGAAATGATAGAGATGTTTTGAGTTTAGATAGATCTTATGCAGCAGAAGATAGGCACTTTGAGAATCCTGGCATCTAAGAAGGAATCTATGGGAAAAATATCCTGAACTCGTGCAGTTGTGCAGGGGTGGGGGTGAGGAAAAGGGGGGAAAGAAGAAGGTACGTGAAAGTGGGAACTGACAGAGCTTTGAATCTGCAAGTGAGGAGTAAGGCAGACGGGAGAACATGGTCTGTTCTGAGGATATGACCAGGATTATCAGGCTCCAAGGGAGCTGACCTAGTACAAAAGGGAATGTAGGCAGAACAACAGCTTTGGAAAGAGGATAAATTCTTGATGTGCTCTTGAGATTCTAGAGCTATTTCCTCACCACCGACTGACTCTCTAGGAAGGCCAATTGCAACTCACAGATATATAGATCAAATCAGTTCAAATGACTGAGGAATTATATCTAGATATCAAATCCAAGATCATGTGCCTTTATGGCAAAGATGTGAACATTAAGGTATATTCTTTTTATCATTTTAGAGTTGAGAAGAAGATTCCGATTGGATGAATCCAGGAACTTACAAAGAGGACTCCAGATGTTGACTAGAGTAGAGGGGTCAACCACACTGAAATCTGCATTTGAAATGCATGCTGACAATTGTTGAACACAAAGCTTTGGAAACAAAGAAACAAATAGAAGAAAAGCAAACAGATGGGCATCTTTATATTGTGACTCCTATCTGTCTGTATTTTAATAGAAGAATGAGGGCCATTAGAAGACATACTTTGGAGAATCAACTGAATTTGTAAGGATTTAGTCACAAACTTGCCACACAAATCACTTGGGTGATTTGACCTGAAAAGCTGACCTGGACTGGGCTAGTAATGTGACTTTTTAGTCCAGGAGAGTCTGTAGGCTTTCCTTAAGATGAACAAAATCAAATATTTTGTTAAGGGACTAAATGTGCCAGCTTGAAATTTATTTTACACTAATTTCACATACCCACCCCTGCTCTAGACAGATATATGAGTTTCTGATAGTCAAAGAATGTAAGATAAGAGATGTAAGGACATAGGAGTACTTTGATCATAAATTCAAAAGGTAACAATGCCTTGAGCTGCCTTTAAGTAGGTTAGCCAAAAACTTTTTAATTTCATGGGATTAAAAGTTAATTTTAATCATTATCCTATAAAATATATAATGCAAACTATACTGGACAGATTCTGGAGAAATGCTCGTACCCACAGCTGTGTTCCAACCACCTATGTGACCTTTGAGCGATCATTTGATGCCCCTTGTTACCAGTGTTCTTGTCTGCGACAGGACAGAGTTGGACTAACTGACCTGCCTGTGATGTGTCTCAAATTCTAATGGCCTGATTCTCCTCATAAAGCTGCCCTATTATTTGACTTCACCCATTGCCTGACTTCTGCCTAACTTTGAAGAAATGGAACATATGGGAGCCCAGAAAATAAACAAACTATATAGATCCAGGAAGGGAAGGGCTGTAATGTGAACAGTCAAATTAATCATAGATAAGACTCTGATTTTATGATAGAAACACCAAATGTTTTGAGAATTACAAGTTTTACAAATTTTGGAGCATCTGTTGAGCGAATTTCTTTGCAGCTTATGTAATAGATGCAACAACAATATTTAGATGCTATTGAATATGTATGCGAAGCTTGCCAGCTGGAAATTATTTCGTGACTAAAATACCATGCACATTATCAAGTAACTAAAGATTGACATGCATTTCCTCTTTTGGAACTTTCTGGGGACTTGTCCACACAAAAAATAGTTGAGGCTGAGTGGTAACCAATGAGAGCAATTATCCAAGGGGAAGCTGATTTTACAATCGGGAAGAAGCAGGCTTCTTAGCAGATATGCCAGATCAGTGAATCCATATGTGTATAAACAGATACTCTCACTGCAGGCAGCCAACAGAGAAATGCGAATTCTAAATTTCAGAACCTATCAGCTTATAGTGTCAATGGTGATATTTAAAATAAACAGTTTGAAGGAAAAAATTTTGCTATACACTTATTCATTTTTTCACTAAAATAGATCTTCTGATCCCTTTTCAACCATTTAACTTCTGCTTATCTTGGGATCTTTGCACAAAAATCATTTCCTTAAGGAACACATTTCTGACTCATGTGACAAAGCATAATGCCACTCTCACATGTTGTTACTGCACAATATGCTTGTCTGCTACTGCAGATATCACAGTCACTTTTACCTAAATAAGCATGAGTATTTAATCAATATCCATCTCCGTGAATAGTTGATCAATACCCATTTCCTTGACAAAACTGTGAGCTCCATAAGAGCACAAATTCCCTTTTTCTGGTCACAAGTGAACAAGTACCTATCATAGTACCTGACACAGAACAAACGTTTGAATATTAACTTATTAAAATAGCTTTTTTTGTGATATAGAGAATACATTTATACAAATTATAGATCAACTCACATCTTAAGAATATTTTTCCAATATATTTTTAAAAATGATCTTACAGAATGACTATTTGATATTTCCTAGTATTATAGCTATGGAGACTATCTGGTCTGGATTCTCTAAAATTGTTCCAGTTTCAAATATGTTGTTCTACTTTGTATACAAATGCTCCCTCACTTGTCAGACCATGTGTCCTGTTATTTTGCTTAGAAGATGTAGTCAACAATATTCTGAATTCCAGAAAATGCTGCTTTACTAAAGAAAGTAATTTACATAATATCAAACCAACAGTATTCAGAACTACTTCCTCAGTTGCAATCAATCCATACTGCATAGATTGCAGCACATATTTTAAGTAGATCTGTTTTATAGAATGTGGATCTTACAAGAATGGTAGAACAATAGAAGTTCACTTCATCAAACTTCAGAGCTTAAAATAAATAAACCCAGATGGATGTACATTTTAATATAGTGGCATGTACTGATAAGATGCAGCATAGCATATTTGGCATCCAGACATTCTAACTATTCACACATAGAAAGAGGAGATAATTTCTGAGAACTCCTATGAAGACAGGAAAAGATTCCCAGGTAGGACGAAATCTTGTGATACAGAGAAATAAAATTGGCAGAGGGGATTCCTCAATGTGCACAAAATATTTGAGGAGATCTGAGATTTAAAAATTTTAATTATTCTAGGAAATTTGCTCATGTTATAAAGTTGAAAGGAATTAGCTTTTACAATACTTTTCTTTCTCCCACCCCCCCGGAATTTTTTTTTAGTATTATTAATATACAATCACATGAGCAGCATTGTGGTTTCTAGATTTCCCCCATTATCAAGTCCCCACCACATACCCCATTACAGTCACTGTCCATCAGCATAGTGAGTTCCCACCCACCTCCCCAGTCCCTTTTCCTTTGGCAACTGTTAGTCCATTCTTGGGTTCTGTGAGTCTGCTGCTGTTTTGTTCCTTCAGTATTTGCTTTGTTCTTATGCTTCACAGATGAGAGTGAAGTCATTTGATACTTGTCTTTCTCCGGCTGGCTTATTTCACTGAGCATAATACCCCAATACTTTTCTTGTGTACATAATTCAACAAAACCAAACATTCACCCCAAATCTGGGTACTTTGTTAGCATTAATTATTCTGAATTTTCTTTGCCAAGTAGTGAGTTAACAAATTATTTTGTTTTCAAGGACAGAGCTCTGGGTGTTACCATTTCCTTTCCAGGTTTTCACTAAAGAGAATTTGCAGCATGGTTCGTGATATTTGAAATTTCCCATGGGAAGACTTGCATCACTAAGTAGGCAAAATCTGCCTAAACCCACGCACCAACTGTTCTCTCAGTTGCATTAGCTACTGAACAGAGTGGACAAATTCCAGAACCACTCAGTGGAATAAATGAATGAAAGACCTCCATTACCCAGCAGGCTCATTCTGCCTCTTGAAACTACTGAGATAGTGTAGTTATCAATCTCACAGGCTCCCTCCTCCATGTAGCAGAAAGAAAATGCGACTTAAATTCTCATGCAGTTTTATTCAGTTAGTACAAATTTAAGCAAGATAACTCTCTTAAAAGAAATAGCACAGGAAATATGATTTGGCAAGTCATTTAACCTCTATGTACTTTAATTGTTATTAATAATTAATATTGATTTATCTCATATGATGTTGAGAAGCATAATACACTAATGAGTATGAGCAAATAGCATATTTTTTAAATGTTCAAACTTATAAATGAAAGGCAGGTTTCAATATCAAAGGAATATGCAAAGACTAATAGTAAGAATTTTCAGATTTCTTTATGTTTTACTGTGATCTAAATGATCTAAAAACTTTAATAGCTGATGTAGGTTTGGTTTGGCAATCAGGCACTAACCAAAATGTTTAAGATATTATCATAATTCGAAGAGTGTAAAACTGAATGTAATAATGCATTATCACCCTAAGTTATGTGGAATAAGAGTTGATAAATCATAACTTAAAAGGATAAAATGAACAGGTAGTTTATTTTTCCTTATTTACAAAGAAATGAATATGGAATATGAGACTTCTACTCATCAGATATTTCTACATACTATTAGAGACTGTTTCATGGTTAAAGATATGCTAGAGTATGAAGTATGCTTTAAAAAGTGAACAGTTGATTATTTGTTCATAGGTTCATACTCTAAAATTGCTTTATTATTTTGGTAATAAAGTATTTTAATGACAAGTGTACATTTCGATATATGGCTTTAACTATAAAAGATAAAGTGCCATTAAAATTCAATTTTTAGTATCTAAATCAAATCTCTTACAGTTTATCCAGAACTGCATTATTCTTCAAGATTTTCTGGTATTTACTTTTAAAGTGATATGACATATTTCTCCTTAGACAAATAGAAGTAAATTAAAGGAAAGCAACATGGCCATGCTGTCACTACACTGACTTCAAAGTTTCAGTACCAATTCCCCATAGAGATAGAGAATAAGAATTAGTAGATGGTAAAATCTGTAATTAATGAACTTGGATAGAATTCCACTAAATAAAAACTTATTAAAATTATAAGTGAATAAATATTCACAAATATGAGTACCTATTTAAAATGGGAATTATATACCTGTACTGCTACATGAGTGAATTTGATAAAGCGAAATGATGGGGAAATTACTAGTTATGGCTAATATGCTATGCCTAGATATAGCTATATGTTTCCATATTTACATAGAAACACCTTTTGTGGTTCATGAGAAATAACTGTTATGGTTTGAGAAAAAAAGGACAACGTGTGAAAGTTATAAATCATTGCATGTTTTTTAAAAGAAAGCTGGAACATATGGGAAGTTTTAAAATAATAATGCTTTAGCCTGTCACCCTCAAAGTCTTCTCTATTCCTCTTTCATTACAGTAACTGAGAACAACACTTATACGTATTTTGAAAAGCAGCTTTATTGAGATATAATTTTCATAGCACAGAATTTATCTATTTAATGTGTATAATTCAAAGGGGGTAGGAGACAGGGAGTATAAATTAAGCGGCATAAGCTTTTATTCTGAAATGATGAAAGTGTTCTAAATTTAGAAGATGATGACGGCTGCACAGCCCTGTAAATGTACTAAAACAGTTTGAGCATTATTTCATTTCATGCCTACAAAAACCTTTAAGAGACAGGACTCCAAGGGAGGATGGCATTCATATGCAAGAAACTTTAAGAAATTATATGAGACTTGGAAGTATAGGTCCAAATAAAAGAAGGAGGCATTTATGAACAAAGATGCAGCAATCTATCAGTACTTGATGAGCCACTCAGCCCACTCAGAAGAGGTGGGGCAGGAGGCAAGAAATATAAAATTTCTGGATAATGAGACTGAGAGTTTTAATGTTCTTTTGTGCTACCTTGTACCTTTCAAATTTTCCATAATTGTCTTCAATCAGAAAAATAATACACACTTTTTAATAGAGAAAAAAGAAGTCCTTCTGTCATATCATCTGGTATTTGATAAAATGTGTGTTTCATAATTTCAATATATTCTAAAAGTAGAAAAACTTGAGTTTTTAGGTCATTTATGAAACATGTAGATTCTTTATTTAGATAGGGTTTAGAAACTATCTAGTTCAATAGTTTTCAACTTCGTGTTTTAGCATCAAATCTTCCATTCAAGTGGAGACTTAAATCACCACCATCTCCAAAGCCAATATTCATCAAGCATTTATTCATGGATGCAGGCAACTAACCCCTTTGCTTACAGTTAACTCAGTTCATCCTGACAACAATATTTTTTCTCAATTTCTTTCATAAATGTCTTACAATTTTCAGAGTGCAGGCCTTTCACACCATTGGTTAAATTTATTTCTAGGTATTTTATTGTTTTTGATGCAGTTGTCAATGGGAGAATTTTTAAAAAATGAATTTAATTTCTTTTTTGATAGCTCATGATTAATCTATAGAAATGCAGCATAATTTTGTGTATTAATTTTGTATCCTGCAACTTTGCTGAGTTCACTTATTAGTTTTAATAGTTTTTGGTGGACTTTTTAAAGTTTTCTCTATATAAGTGTTATGTCACCTGCAAATAGAGTTTTACTTCTTTTACAAAATGGATGCTTTTTATTTCTTTTTCTTGTCTGATTGCTGTAGCTATTACTTCCAATACCATATTGAATAAAAGTGGTGAAAGTGGGCATCCTTGTCTTCTTCCTGATCTTAGAGGAAATGCTTTAAGCTTTTCACTATGAGTATGATGTTAGCTGTAGTCTAGTCATATATGGCCTTTAATAATGTTGAGGTATGTTCCCTTTACACCCACTTCACCGAGAGTTTTTATCCTTAATGGATGTTGAATTCTGTTAAATGCTTTTTGTGCAATTGTTGAGATAGTCTTATGATTTTTATCTTTCATGTTGTTAATGCGGTGTGCATTGATTTGCAAAAATTGAACCATTCTTGAATCCTTGGATTAAATCCAAGTTTTTAAGTCTATTTTCATCATGGATATTAGACTGTAATTTTCTTTCTTTGTGGTGTCTCTAGTTTTGGTATCAAAGTGTTACTAGCCTTGTAGAATGAATTTGGAAGCATCCCTTCTTTTTAATTTTTTGTAATAGTTTGAGAAGGACAGGTATTCATTAAAAAAATATTTTGTAGAATTTACCTGTGAAACCATCTGGTCCTGGATTTTGTTTGTTGGAAATGTTTTAATTACTGATTCAGTTTCATTACTACATTTACTCTGTTTAGATTTTCTTTCTTGATTCAGTCTTGGAAGTCTATATAGTTCTAGCAATTTATCTGTTCCTCTAGGTTTTCCATTTGTGGGCATATAATTGTTTGTAGTAGTCTCTTACAATCCTATGTATTTCTGTGGTACTTCTCTTTTATTTCTGATTTTATTTATTTGGTTGGGCTCTCTTTTTTTTTCTTGATGAGTCTGGCTAATTTTATTTATCTTTCTTGTTTATATTTTATCTTTTCAAAGAACCAATTCTCAGTTTCATTGATATTTTCTATTGTATTTTTAGTCTCGATTTCATTTATTTCTGCTCTGATTTATTACTTCTTTCCATTCACTAGTTTTGGGTTTTGTTCTTCTTTTTCTAATTCCTTTACATGTAAGGTTAGATTGTTTTCTGTTTGTTTGTTTCTTGGGGTGAGTCTGTATCACTATAAATTTCTCTGTTCATATTGCCTTTGCTGCATCTCATTGATTTTGGCTGTTGTGTTTCCATTTTCATTTGTCTCCATGTATTTTTTAAAATTTCCTCTTTGATTTCTTCATTGACCCATTGGTTGGTGGCATGTTGTTTAACTTCCATGTGTTTGCATTTTTCCATTTTCTTACTGTAATTGATTTTTAGTTTCATATTATTGCAGCTGGAAAAGATGCTTAATATCATTTCAAACCTCTTAATTTATTGAGTCTCATTTTATGGCTTAACATGCCATCTACCCTGTTCTATATTTACTTAAAAGAATGTGTACTCTGCTGTTCTTAGGTGGAATGCTCTGTGTATATTTATTAGGTCTGATGTGTCATTTAAGGCCACAGTTTCATTATTGATTTTGTCTGGATGCTCTAGTCATTAATGTAATTGGGGGTGTTAAAGTCCCTTACTATTGCTGTTTTACTGTCAATTTTTCCTTTTATATCTATTTGCTTTACATATTTAAGTGCACCTACGTTTGGTGCACAGATATTGAAAAGATTATATCCTCTTGTACTGATCTCTTTATCATTATGTAATGCCTTTGTCTCATTACCGTTTTAAAGTCTATTTTTTCTGATATAAGTATTGCTACCCCATCTTTCTTTTTCATTTCTATTTGCATGGAATATCTTTTCTAGCCCTTTACTTTTAGTCTGTGTGTGCCTTTAGGTCTGAAATTTGTCTATTATAGGAAGAATATAGATGGGTCTATTTATTTTTAAATCAATCAGCCATTCTATGTCTGTTGATTGGGGCATTCAGTCCACTTACTTTTAAAGTAATTATTGATAGCCATGTACTTATTGCCATTTTGTTGATTAGTTTCAGTTGTTTTTGTAGTTCTCTGTTTCTTCTTCTCTTGCTTTCTTTTGTTATTTGGTGACTTTGTTTAGTGTTATGCTTGTATTCTTTTCTCTTTATTTTTTGTGTATCTAGTATAGATATTTGATTTGTGATTAATATGAAGTTTTTATATAACAGCCTATAAATGCAGCAGTCTATTTTAACTTCATGGTCACTTAATTCAAGTGTGATCTAAAAGCTCTTCATTTTTACTGCTCTCTCCCTGTGTTTTATGTTTTTGATGACATATTTTGCAATTTATTATTTTGTGTATCGCTTGAGTAGTTACTGTAGGTCTACATGGTTTTACTACTTTTGTATTTTAATCTTCATTTTAGCTACATAGGTGTTTGATCTACTACTTTTACTATATGTTTACTTTTACAATGAGACTTTATTTTTCTTATTTTATTTCTTAATTAGACTTTATTTCTTATTTATAGTTATGGCTTTTTTTCTTTTTAAAGAAGTCTCTTTTAACATTTCTCATAATGCACTTTTGTATTGATGAAACCTTTTAGCTTTTGCCTCTGGGAAACTCCTCATCTTTCCTTCATTTCTAAGTGATAATCTTGCCAGGTAGAGTATTCTTAGTTGTTAAGTTTTTTTCTTTCAGCACTTTAAATATATTATACCACTCCCTTCTGGCATACAAAATTTCTGCTGAAAAATCAGCTGATAGTCTTAGTGGCTTGGTCACATATATGTAACTAAATTTTTTTTTCTCTTGCTACTTTTAAGATTCTATCTTTAACCACAGCAGTTTGATTATAATGTGTCTTAGTGTGAGAAATTTTTTTAAATTTCAAGCTCCAACTTATCAGTGGTTTATAAAATCAGTTTAAAGGATTATAACTAGAATTTAAATATCTATATTCCTTTTTATGTATGAAATTGAAAAATACAATAAAAATAAAGTTTCAGTTTACCATCTCCATCCTTGTCAAGAATCCATGTTTTATGGAACTTTTTGTTTTAGATTATGTGTGTGTGTGTACTATATCATTGTAAAATGTAGTTTTTACTTTGGATTGTGTCCCAAACATGCACAGTGTATAGAAGGAGAAAGATGACAAACAAGTGAATAAACAACTAGGCTAAATAAAATGTTTCAGATACTGGAAGTGTTTGGGAGGGAAAGAAGAGAGATTTCTGGGGGAGTAAAGTGAGGTGAGGGCAAATTATGAAAAGAGGTGACATGTGAAATGAGATCTGTATACTGGGAAAGAGTCTTCCATACCAACAGTAGGGAAGAGCTTTAGAGATGGAAGGAAAAGCAAGTGTGAATGCCCTGATGTAGAAGCAAATTTAGCTCAGCTGAAGAACACGCATGAGGGCAATGTGGCTAGAGATAAGTGAGAGGTAAAGTAAATGAGATTAAGTTGAAGGGACAGGTAAATTATGTAGTGAAGTATAAACCATGGTGAAAGAAAATTGGATTTCAGTCAATTGAACAAGGGAGATTTTGGAGTGGGGAAGGTTTAATTTTAGTAGCTAATTTTTAACATTCAAGTTTTATATTATAGAAGATGCATTTTTCATCCATAGCACTGATTAAATTTTATAATTATATGTTTATTTGTGTAATTATTTGCCTATTATAGAGTAAAAAGTCCCTTGAGGCAGTGGTTATGACTGTTTTGTTTATTTTGTATGTTATAGCCAGGCTTGCATGTCTATTTCAGAGTAAGCATTTAGGGAATAGCTATTAAAAGATTGACATTAGTTGGTATTAATGAATATGTGAATGAATATCAGTGATTAATTTTCCTTTGGTGATCATTTTTTTTAAAGATTTCAAGTTTTAACAGAAGAGCATTTCTATTTGCATAATGGTGAGCCACGAACCATGGAATGTCTTTTCAGAACCTTGAAGCTAGGGCCATTCACCTAGTAATCATTTGCTTCACAGACCAACTTTCTAGAGCAGTGACTCTAAAACGTTAGCACACATTAGATTCATTTGGAGACCTTATTAAAACAGAGATTACTGAACCCCATTCTCAGAGTTTCTGATTCAGAAGGTCTGAGGTGGGACCCGAGAATTTGCATTTTTAAAACTTTCCCAGGTGGACTTCCAGGAAGATGGTGGCAGGAGCAGGGGGGCAGAAATCTTCTTCCAAAACTATATATATCTATGAAAATACAGCAAATACAACTATTCCTAAAAGAGAGACCAGAATACACAGGAAAGCAGCTATACCTGAGAGGACTGGGCACCCCAAGAGGCAAGTAAGATACGGAGCCACGACCTGGCAGGACCCAAGCACTCACCCACCCCAGTGCACCGGCGGGAGGAGAGGATTCAGAGCCGGGAGGGAGTGGAAATACACCCTGTGAAATAACCAGCCCCAGTGATCTGTGCGGGGAGCGCTGACACACATTGCGCGGTGTAGCGGAGATTGGAGAGACAGGGGGTGCAGGATCTGAGCGGGAAACACGCCAGGGTGATTGCAGCTGGGTCCCGGGAAGCTCGCGCTTTTTTCAGCGGTCTTAAAGAGACAGGAGCAAAGCGGAGGAGCCGGATTGCCTCGCACAATCAGCCCAGCAGGCTGGGATTCCTGGGGAGTTTCAGACCCCTTAGCTGGCGACTGGGAGAGCATGACCGCACTTAGACTTCTCACAGAGATCAACAGCCTCCCGTTTGTTCCCACCCTGGCCAGAGCTATAAAGGGCCCTGCAGAGCAGTGCGGCACGGCTGTGGGTAGTGGAGCAACAGCACCACCTACAGCATCTCCACAGAATCTACACACAGTGGGCGTTTTTTTTCTTTTTTTGTTGTTTTATTTTGTTTTTCTGTTAAGTTTTGGTTTTTGATTTATCGTTCCTTTTCTTTCTTCTTTTTCTTTTTTTTTCTTACTTTTTTTTTCTTTTTTCTTTTTAAAGTCTTGAAGACCCCAGCTGACATACATGGCAGCTACCAGCGACCACTTCTATAGCCATGAAAAGACACAGGAATATGGTCCAGACTAAAATCAACCAGACAACCCCAGAGAGGGAGCCTGAAGGGATGGAAATGCACAGTCTTCCTGAAAAAGAATTCAGAATAAAAGTCATAACCATGCTGATGGATCTACAGAGAAATGTGTAAGAGCTGAGGGAGGAAGTGAGGGAAGTGAGGAAAGACAATGCACAAATCAGACAAGCGATCGACGGGCTTAACAGCAGACTGGATGAGATGTAAGAGACTGTTAATGGAATAGAAATCAGAGAACAGGATTAGAGAGAAGCTGAAGCAGAGAGAGATAAAAGGATTTCTAAGAATGAAAGAATATTAAGAGAACTGTGTGACCAATCCAAATGGAACAATATTCGCATTATAGGAGTACCAGAGGAAGAAGAGAGATAAAAAGGGATAGAAAGTGTGTTTGAAGAAATAATTGCTGAAAACTTTCCCACGCTGGGGAAGGAAATAGTCTCGCAGTCCACGGAAGCCCACAGATCTCCCAACACAAGGGACCCAAGGAAGACAACACCAACACACATAATAATTAAAATGGCAAAGATCAAAGATAAAGACAGAGTAGTAAAGGCAGCTAGAGAGAGAAAAAAGATCACCTACAAAGGAAAACCCATCAGACTATCATCAGACTTCACAACAGAAAACTTACAGGCCAGAAGAGAATAGCATGATATATTTAACGTAATGAAACAGAAGGGCCTCAAATCAAGAATATTGTATCCAGCATGATTATCATTTAAATATGATGGAGGGATTAAACAATTTCCAGACAAATGAAAGTTGAGAGAGTTTGCCTCTCATAAGCCACCACTACAGGATATCTTAAACGGACTGCTCTAGAAGGAAGCACCCCTAAGGCTAAAAAGATGTCACCAGGGAAAATAAAATCATAGCAAAGAAAGCAGACCATCCAAATACTAACTAAAGGCAAAGAATAAAACACCTAGTATAGAAAGAATGGAGGAGGAAGAATAAGAAGGGAGAGAAATAAAGAAACATCAGATGGTGTTTACAATAACTTAACAAGAAAGTTAAGTTACATTGTTAGATAGTAAAGAAGCAACCCTTGAACCTTTGGTAACCACAAATCTAAAGCCAGCAATGGCAATAAGTACATATCTATCAATAATCACCCTAAATGTAAATGGACTGAATGCACCAATCAAAAGACACAGAGTAACAGAATGGATAAAAAAGCAAGACCCATCTATATGCTGCTTACAAGAGACTCACCTCAAACCCAAAGATATACACAGACTAAAAGTGAAGGGATGGAAAAAGATATTTCATACAAACAACAAAGAGAAAAAAGCAGGTGTTGCAGTACTTGTATCAGACAAAATAGACTTCAAAACGAGGAAAGTAGCAAGAGATAAAGAAGGACATTACATAATGATAAAGGGGTCAGTCCAACAAGAAGATATAACCATTATAAATATATATGCACTCAACACAGGAGCGCCAGCATATGTGAAACAAATACTAACAGAATTAAAGGAGGAAATAGACAGCAATGCATTCATTTTAGGAGACTTGAACACACCACTCACTCCAAAGGACAGATCAACCAGACAGAGAATAAGTAAAGACACAGAGGCACTGAACAACACACTAGAACAGATGGACCTAACAGACATCTACAGAACTCTACACCCAAAAGCAGCAGGATACACTCTTCTCAAGTGCACATGGAACATTTTCCAGAATAGACCACATACTAGGCCACAAAAAAAAATCAATAAATTAAAAAATATTGAAATTCTACCAACCAAGTTCTCAGATCACAAACGTATAAAACTAGAAATAAATTTTAGAAAGAAATCAAAAAACTCACAAACACATGGAGACTTAATAACATTCTCCTAATTAATCAGTGGGTTAATGACCAAATCAAAACAGAAATCAAAGAATATATGGAGACTAATGACAACAACAACACAAAGCCACAACTTCTGAGACGCAGCAAAGGCAGTTCTAAGAGGAAAGTATATTGCAATCCAGGCCTATTTAAAGAAGGAAGAACAATCCCAAATGAATTGTCTAAAGACACAATTACTGAAATTGGAAAAAGTTGAACAAATGAGGCCCAAAGTCACCAGTAGGAGGGACATAATAAAGATCAGAGAAGAAATAAATAAAATTAAGAAGAATAAGGCAATAGAAAAAAATCAATGAAACCAAGAGCTGGTTCTTTGAAAAAATAAACAAAATAGGTAAACCCCTTGCCAGACTCATTAGGAGAAAAAGAGAATCTACATGCATAAACAGAATCAGAAATGAGAAAGGAAAAATAACAATGGACCCCACAGAAATACAAAGAATTATAAGAGAATATTATGAGAATCTATATGCTAACAAGCTGGAAAACTAGAAGAAATGGACAACTTCTTAGAAAAAATATAACCTTCCAAGACTGACCAAGCAAGAAACAGAAAACTAAACAGACCAATCAACAGCAATGAAACTGAATCGGTAATCAAAAAACTACCCAAGAACAAAACCTCCGGACCTGATGAGTTCACCTCTGATTTTTACCTGACATACACAGAAGAAATAACACCCATTCTCCTTAAAGTTTTCCAAAAAATAGAAGAGGAGGGAATACTTCCAAACTCATTCTATGAAGCTAGCATCACTCTAATACCAAAACCGGGCAAAGATCTCACCAAAAAAGAAAATTACAGACCAATATCCCTGATGAATGTAGATGCAAAAATACTCAAAAAATATTAGCAATCCGAATTCAAAAATACATCAAGAGGATCATACACCATGATCAAGTGGGATTCATCCCAGGGATGCAAGGATGGTACAACATTTGAAAATCCATCAACATCATCCACCACATCAACAAAAAGAAGAACAAAAACCACATGATCATCTCCATAGATGTTGAAAAAGCATTTGACAAAATTCAGCACCCATTCATGATTAAAACTCTCAACAAAATGGATATAGAGGGCAAGTACCTCAACATCAAAAAGGGCATATATGACAAACCCACAGTTACATTATATTTAACAGCAAGAAGCTGAAAGCTTTTCATCTAAGATGGGGAACAAGACAGGGATGCCAACTCTCTCCACTGTTATTCAACATAGTACTGGAGGTCCTAGCCATGGCAATCAGACAAAACAAAGACATAAAAGGCATCCAGATTGGTAAAGGAGAAGTCAAATTGTCACTGTTTGCAGATAACATGATCTTGTACATAAAAAACCCTAAAGACTCCACTCCAAAACTACTAGAACTAATATCTGAATTCAGCAAAGTTGCAGGATACAAAATTAACACACAGAAATCTGTTGCTTTCCTATACACTAATGATGAACTAACAGAAAGAGAAATCAGAAAAACAATTCCATTCACAATTGCATCAAAAAGAATAAAATACCTAGGAATAAACCTAACAAAGGAAGTGAAAGACTTGTACTCTGAAAACTACAAGACACTCCTAAGAGATATTAAAAAGGACACTAACAAATGGAAATGCATCCCATGCTCTTGGCTAGGAAGAATAAATATTGTCAAAATAGCTATACTACCTAAAGCAATCTACAGATTCAATGCAATCCCTATCAAACTACCAACAGCTTCGTCAACGAACTGGAACAAATTATTCTAAAATTCATATGGAACCACAAAAGACCCCAAATAGCCAAAGCAATCTTGAGAAGGAGGAATACAACAGGGGGAATTACGCTCCCTGACTTCAAGCTCTACTACAAAGCCACAGTAATCAAGACAATTTGGTATTGGCACAAAAACAGACCCACAGACCAGTGGAACAGAATAGAAAATCCAAACATTAACCCAAACATATACAGTCAATTAATATTTGATAAAGGAGCCTTGGATATACAATAGGGAGAAGACAGCCTCTTCAGGAGCTGGTGTTGGAAAAACTGGACAGCTACATGTAAGAGAATGAACCTGGCTTACACCCTAACCCCATACACAAAAGTAATCTCAAAATGGATCAAAGACCTGAATGTAAGTCATGAAACCATAAAACTCTTTGAAAAAAACATAGGCAAAAATCTCTTGGACATAAATATGAGTGACTTCTTCATGAACATATCTCCCCGGGCAAGGGAAACAAAAGCAAAAATCAACAAGTGGGACTATATCAGGCTGAAAAGCTTCTGTACAGCAAAGGGCACAATTAGTAGAACAAAAATACATCCTACAATATGGGAGAATATATTCATAAATGACGTATCTGATAAGGGGTTGACATCCAAAATATATAAAGAACTCATGCACCTTAACAAACAAAAAGCAAATAATCCAATTAAGAAATGGGCAGAGGACATGAATAGACACTTCTCTAAAGAAATTCAGATGGCCAACAGGCACATGAAAAGATGCTCCACATCACTAATCATCAGAGAAATGCAGATTAAAACCACAATGATATATCACCTCACACCAGTGAGGATGGCCAACATCCAAAACACAAACAACAACAAATGTTGGCGAGGATGTGGAGAATAGGGAACCCTCCTACACTGCTGGTGGGAATGCAAATTAGTTCAACCATTGTGGAAAGCAGTATGGAGGTTCCTCAAAAAACTCAAAATAGAAATACCATTTGACCCAGGAATTCCACTCCTAGGAATTTACCCTAAGAATGCAGCAGCCCAGTTTGAAAAAGACAGATGCACCCCTATGTTTATCGCAGCACTATTTACAATAGCCAAGAAATGGAAGCAACCTAAGTGTCCATCAGTAGATGAATGGATAAAGAAGAGTGGTACATATACACAATGGAATATTATTCAGCCATAAGAAGAAAACAAATCCTACCATTTGCAACAACATGGATGGAGCTAGAGGGTATTATGCTCAGTGAAATAAGCCAAGCCGAAAAAGACAAGTATCAAATGATTTCACTCATATGTGGCATATAAGAACAAAGAAAAAAACTGAAGGAACAAAACAGCAGCAGACTCACAGAACCCAAGAATGGACTAATAGTTACCAAAGGGAAAGGGACTGGGGAAGAGGGGTGGGAAGGGAGGGATAAGAGGGAAAAAGGGGCATTACGATTACAGACGTAATGTTGTTGGGCATGGGGAGGGCTGTACAACTCAGAGAAGACAAGCAGTGATTCTATAGCATCTCACTACACTGATGGACAGTGAGTGTAATGGGGTTGGTGGGGGGGGACTTGATGAAGGTGTAGTTTAATCACCATGATATTGCACATGTAATTGTAGATTAATGATACCAAAATAAATTATTAAAATAAATAAATAAATAAATAAAACCCAGGTAATGATGGTCTGGGAAAATCAGTGCTCTGTCAAGTGAAGGTTCTTGTGTTCATGGATACCTATAAGAAATTTACAAATGGTCTGTAGGGCATTTGTATACAAATCCTGGAAGGACATATGTACATTTGTTATATGTATGCTATGTGCATTTTTCTGATACTAGAGCCTGCACACTTCATCAGATTCTCAAGGCATTCAGAATCCCTTTATCACTGAGTGTAGTGGCATTCTCTCACGGACATATATGACAACTCAGGGGTGTTGGCTCTTCCATCCAACTGCTCTATGACTTTGGGCAAAGTAAACTCTCGTTGTCTCCATTTCTTCATGTACAAATTGAGCGTGATAAGAGTACCTACATCATAGGCTTGTTATGAGGTTCCAGTATTTAATATTTCCCATAAATTCATATCACTCAGAGCCATACCTATGAAGTGCTAAGTAGGTGGTTGCTCAATATGGTTGTAACCTGGGAGAATTTTTCAAAGTTTAGACTCTCCCCTCAGTGATTCCAGTGTGTCGTTGAGGTCGCAAATCACTGCTCTGAAACGGAGAGCAAGAACTACAGGAATACTTTTCTTGAGAGTGCTGGGTTAATGTCTTCTCAGTGAACCAGACTTCCCTTCCCAAAGGAGCTTAGCTGGGAACCTAGAGAGGGCTAACAAGAGCCCTAGGATCTTAGAAATGAATGTATCTTCATAAAATTTCAAGAGTTAGTTTATGCTGACCTCTTTTCTTGTGGCAGTGGGTGGGGCTGAGGGAAAGGAACAGGAGGAAGAAAACTGGTTTATCCATGTTGGTTGTTAGTTTTGCTTAAAATAAAAAACAATTAAAGCCTATCCTACTATAAGAACATTTTAATATGACAGAAACTATCCGAGAAGCAAATACTAACTGTGCTAGCCAGCCTTCAAGAAGACACCAGTGATCTGGCTTCCTGGGATTCATATCCTGTGCCATCCCTTCCACGCTGACCGAGCTGAGTCATGGATGAACAAGAAGGCACTGCAGAAGTGCTGAGGCATTACTTCCCAGGCTAGGGCATGAAAGACAAGGCAGTGTTTACCCTTCCTCTTGCATTGCTTACTATGGGAGCAGCTACCTGCCCACAGTGAGAACAGCCAAGCAGTTTGTGGAGAGGTCCACCCTGAGACTGACTGAGGCCTCCTGCCAACAGCCTACCATGACCCCATAATGATGTGAGCGAGCCACCCGGGAAGCAGATCCTCCGACCCATGAAGCCTCCAGGAGGTTCAGTCTTGGCCGCCATCTTACCTGTAACCTCGCAAGAGACCCCAACCCAGAACCTTCCAGCCCACGGAAACCATGAGAGATACTACATATTTCTTTTTATTTCAACTCACAAAGTTTTGGGATGATCTGTTACATGATGATAGATAACTGATGCACTAACCATAAACCTTGTATTTTTAGATACCTGAGCTGAGTTTCCCTTTTGCTATTTTGGTGCTACTGCAGGTGATCTGCTCATTGTATTCTTTCTTAACCTTGTATGCCTATCTAAGAGGTAAAGAAATTACTGGCTAGTGAAGTGGGCATGCTTTGTGGGGGAGAGAAAGAGCACCCAGTCTCTTGCCTGGTGTTTTCCTGAGACCTCACACCCAGAGAGAAAAAAGCCACAAGATTCGTGAACTGCACCAAGTTCAACAGTTAGAGGCCAACTATGCTCATAACAGGGACCCTCAACTGAATCAACAAAGAATTTAAATTCTAATACTATCTCAAAAGGAAAATTCGAACTGTACTGTTTCTTAGGAGCACAGATGGCCAGGTTGCCTAAATCCTTGGATTGTTGGTGTCCATTGTTTTATTCAAAACAAAATAAACAACAGAATTTCATGAGGTTCTTGTTAAAGTTTGAGTTTGGGGAGAGAGAAAATGGCCACAAAGGCCTTTGTGTGTTATGTATACACTGGTCATATAATGACTAAAAATATATGAATAGGTGATGTACCATTTCTTGGTTCTAATAAACTAGGTCACCAAGCTTTTGGAAAATCACTTCATTTTACCTGAGGTTTTGCTAAAGTTCACCACTGTGGGAAGACAGACTTAGAGAACATTGAATTTAATTTCAGAACACACATGGAGCATGTCTGACAAATGGATTTGCTTATATAGCTGGTGAGACCACATCTGTAGCCTTAGTTAGCTTAGATAGGTTCTGCCATGGGAGTATGTTTTGAATTGGAGATTTGGGGACCCAGAGAAAGTGGTTGACTAATTAGATCTTACTCTAATAGACTCATTTTGATCAAAGGAACACTGGATATTACTCAGGTCAACATATTTTAATTATCTTTCACTGAAATGAGTTAGATGGTTAAAGGTTACGGTGAATAATAGCATTGCAAACATTCCTGGATGCCTGTTTTTCTTTTCTGTCATTTAGAAGCCAAATATTTTAGACAGCACATTCTAGATTAATTACACACACAGGTTACCCACTCTGTCTACTCCAGAAATGCAAAACAAGTAGTTTCAACTCAACTACAGAGGTGGGGTGGGAGAAGAACTGCCAGAGAGGAGGAAACTGTGAAATGCTTTACTTTAAGTGTGAAAGGGGCTCCGTGCTTCCCAGTTTAGGTCATTCGAATTAACACCTGAAACTTTCCCACCCAGTAAAGATGAAAGGAGGCAAGACTCCCCTAAATGTCTGAGAAATAACATGTTTAGAAGGTGAAAAGCTGAGGGTAATAAGCTTCATTTCTCGTTTCCATTTTATTTCCTTTTATTTTGCACCCACATGGCCACTACCAGCTCACCACTGTGACTAGGATTTATTTGCCATCCCTGCTCCTCCCAATTTTTATTTTAATGCTTTTCCTTCCTTATTTTGATTTCAGATCTTTGGGAGAAATAACCAAGATGTGCCAAACACTTTAGTGTACCTTCAATCTGCTGAAAAGCCCTGGTTTTTCAGGTTTCCAAAGTACCAGGTATTCAAAAGGATGATAAAGAAGGCAGGAGGCACAGTTTGGGAGCAGGAAGGAAAAAAAGCACAACAAACAGAGGAAGGTGGGGCCCAAACACATCTGTCGACCTTGGCCTTGCCCTGGTTTTCAACATTTACTCCCATGTTTCTCTATTTCCCCATTAAATCCTACAGAGGATTGAACGGAATGTTTTTAGACTTTACATTATATAGCTGGACAGCTGAGTTTTATTAACCAGCCTGTGAAATCTGTTTGATGGCTAACATTTTTACCCTATCTCATAAAAGTAGTGCTTACCATATGCTTTGTGTGCTGTGCTTGATAATGTAAAATAGAACACTATCTATGAGAGAGCCTTTGGCTAAGGTTGAATCTCAAAGGTTATCTGAGGAAAGGCAACCTGATGAACTGAAGATTTATTCTTCTGTTGTCCAAATACCAATATGGACAATTAAACTGATGAATAATGTTCTTTAATACAGAATATACCGGAAAACATACAGAAAGTTTTGACAATGTGCAATCCCTTGCTCTCACCTGGATGAATCATATAGTTAACCTACACACACGCACTAATGTATACACTGCTTTAGTCCACCTTGGATTCTCATTCAGGGATTATTGAGTGCCTATACTGCCAGGTGTGTGTTAAGGACTGAACATAATCAACATGCTCCCTTCCGCCAAAGAGCTCACAATTTCATATAACTGAGAACGTCACTAGTAAGACCATCCATTCTACTTAAAAACAACAAAAATTTTTACTCTGTAAAATATATATGAAGCATGGTGAACAATTAAATGTGGAAAATACTGTTATGTAACGTTTTATCAAAATTGCCAGTTAAAATAACGCTGATAAGATCAATAAACATACATAAATGCTAAAGATGGTTACCTACCTTCTATAGCATTTGACTTTTGAAGCATTATGGTAGGAAAAAAAATGTTTTAAAAAGCATAGTGTTTTGTTCTATTCAAATAATAAAGTTAAAGAAAGATGTAAACACTAGAGGAAATTTATTTGCTCATGTTGGAATTTGACTCCAAGGCAAAAACATGAAAAATGACTTGACATGAATGCAGTATGGGTTTCTATTTTTTTTTAATAGGATATTGAACAAAATAAGCAAATTTTTCATTCTTTTGTAATGGAGGTTCATTTTCCTCTGTGTTACTGAATATTCCATAGACTTCTCTTAACGTAAGAATTATATGCCTCCTTGGCTGAGTCCAATAGCTTCCCTGTCACTTTTCTCTCATTGACTTTTATGCTAATGAACTTGGCCCAGTCCATTCCCTTCCTCTCTTCTTTTCCTTGAGAATTATTATTTTTTTAATTCTCTTCTCCTCCTTCTTTAATTGTGGTTATTTTAATTCTTCTCTTTTCCATTTTACTTAAAAACTTGAAAAAATTTGATAGTGACAAATCAATTTTCTCCTTTACTTGTTTTTCTGCTGTGATTTTATCCCTTTCCTGGTTTGTTCTTCAGGGTTAATGCACCAGTGGCAGCTCTTCCATTTTAACTTTCATCATAAGGGACCCGTTTCTGACATACTTAAATGTTTTAAAAAGTCACTGTGTGTTCGGAACAATGGCAGAAGGCACTATGCGGATAATGTTCCCAGGTTAGTAGTTCTCTAACTTCATCATGCTTCAGAATCACCTGGAGTTCTTCTCAAAGAAAAAAAAGAAGATTGCTGGACCCCAGTCTGAATCAGTAGGTTGGGGGCGGGACCCAAGAATTTGGATTTCTAACATTTTTCCTGGTGGCGCTGATGCTGGTGGCCTGGGAACCACACTATGAGAACCACTGGCCTTGGGAATCAGAAAACTTAAGTGCTAGTAAATACATGGCATTCTTGCCTTTATTTTGGGGGAGTGGGGGACAAATGTAATATACCATTTCTTAAATAAACTCTGTCATCTAAATTGATATATTAATCCAGAAATCATATTTCAGTTCATGGTTTGACTCGTGTGATCTGCCACTGAAAATTTAAATGAAAAGAACTGTTTTTTTTTTTTGCAGTAATGAGCACTGAGAATTAGTAACAGCTTGTTTTAGTTTTGTTTTCATTTTTTGTTCATTAATCTAGACTTGGTGTGGGATGTTACAGAAAAGAAAGTGGGGACTGCTGAATAGAGTGTGACTGGAACTGGGATTTCACAATTGGTCAAGTAAGGATAGCTTATACTTCATTATAAACCTATAATCTTCTCTTACAAGACACAAATGTATGAGCAACACACACACACACAGTTTCTGTGAGTAAATGAAAGGCATTTAGGTTTTTTTTCACATTTATGATTATTAAACACTTCCTAGAACTTCTATACCACATGTGGTGAAAATAACTGTTGGGACTAGGTGGGGAAAGACAAGTACCAAATGATTTCCCTCATTTGTGGAGTATAACAACACAGCAAAACTGAAGGAACAAAACAGCAGCAGACTCACAGACTCCAAAAAGGGACTAGCGGTTACTAAAGGGGAGGGAGAGAGAAGGGGATTGAGGGGCATTATGATTAGTGCACATAATGTTGGGGGGCCACGGAGAAGGCAGTACAGCATGGAGAAGACAAGTAGTGACTCTGTGGCAT
The DNA here is from genome assembly GCA_032199065.1 of Smutsia gigantea. Classification (NCBI taxonomy): domain Eukaryota; kingdom Metazoa; phylum Chordata; class Mammalia; order Pholidota; family Manidae; genus Smutsia; species Smutsia gigantea. The sequence continues at coordinate 62,196 of JAVSCE010020754.1, read as the reverse complement.
CGTACTACACTGATAGACAGTGAGCAATGCGGTGGGGGGAGACTTGATAATATGGGTGAATGTAATAACCATAATGTTGCTCATGTGAAACCTTCAGAAGATTGTATATCAATGATACTTTAATTTTAAAAAAATTGTTGGGCCTACATACTTAGAAAACTTTTCTCCTTTGCATGAGTGATTTTATCAGGTTTGTGTGATTGTGTTGAATTGTGACTGGAAATTAGAGTTTGGGAATGGAACATATATCTATGCTTTTGTCTGTTTGTAGACACAGCATTATATTTTTACATGCATTCATGGCTTCATAACTCTCTTTATTAAGTGTCAACGAAAGGGAGAATAGGGAGACTCCTACAAAAACGAATAAGAGCTCAGGGTTTGGTAGGTGATATACTTCTGAAGTATAATGAAAGGATAAATGTTACTAGTAAGTTTTATGGGAGAATAGGGAAGAAGAACTTTCTCTCTGAAAATGTCAAGGAGAAACATAATGGAAGAAATAAAATTTGAATTGGACTTTGAAAAATACATGAATCTTTGTGAGGGATAGCTAGCAGGGAATGTCTTGGATGGGAGTGGGGGGCATTAGGCACAAGGTCCTGAGGCAGAAACTTACATAAGGATTTCAGAGAAATTTTATATAGTTGAATATAGCTCTGGTATGTGTATGGGGGACAGATTAAGCACTTGGGCTAAAATCAGGTACAGAAAGGAGAGTAGGTCTGGTCCAGGCCGTGTTAAGGAATTTGGACTTTATCCAGTGGCCAGGGAGGCAGCTACAAAGGAGGAACCATATCAATGAAGGTGGGAGCAGAAAAGATGATGTGCCTGGGCAAGAAGAGTAGTAAGAAGCATAAAAAGAAAATTATTGAGAATTTCAGATAGAGACCTTAGACTATAGATTTGCTAATTGGATGTCAAGGAGAGAAAGAAGTCAACCATGACTTCCCAATTTTGAGCTAGGTAATTGGATTGATTATGATGCTATTTTATAATATCAGGAATGTGGAAGAACCCTAAGTAGTGTTTAATTATCTCTGCAGCATTCCAGCAGTCACTTGCAGAGTACCTAATCTTAGCGAAGAGCTTTCAAAATAGGAAAATGACTTATCAGTCATATGAAATATAGGACAGAATTTTTTTTAGGTATAAGACATTATCCATTAAAACTAATTTCATCAACAAGTACTATGTCATTTCTTTGAGTCATTCAACAGTTGTCTGTTTCCAGATGGTAGTGATATTGATGCTTGTCAGTAGGATGAAGAAAAGCTGCCTGCCATCTCTCCTTGGTTGAGGGACACCAGCAAGCCTGTTACTCATGAGAGTTTCTGTACCTTTGAGGTATGTTGGAACAGGGAAAAACACCAAACAGGTTGAGTACCACTGCTGTAAGAAAAGCAGGCCAGAGAAATCCTTTACAAAGTACTGTCAATCTCTGCTCCATTCAGTCTTTGAAGTGTGTATAGTCAATCTCTGTCATTCAAATAAAGTTAAGGAAGATTGAAAGTAGGAAATAGGAGAAAAAAGAAGTCAGTTGTTTCCAGAGAGTTTTTATTTATTGTAGAAATTAATCAGAAGCTAATTTTTCTATCAAAAATCAAGGATCAAGATAAATTGGCCACCAGTGATTTGTGAAGGCAGACATGAAAATCAGCAGAAAATTGCTGACAGGTAGACCAGAGAGATGACAAGTGGGAAATAACAGTGTGAGGTAGACCAAGTATGAAGTAGACCAGAAAGATATTAAATATATATTCATGGCAAAGCAAGTAATTTCTCTGGTATAGCCAAGGGGTCAGCAAAACCAGGAGATGTTTTCTCTCTCCTGTGTTCTCGTTGTTGTGGCTGAAATGTCAAGGGCAATGTTCTTAAATGTACAGGGAAGCCTGAGACCTTTATTTCAGTGAAGGGCAAAAGAAAATGATATTTCTTTGACACAAGCCCTAAAAATAAATGTGAGGAGAGTAAAGAACTTTCTAGAAGTATTCAGTATGCAAATATTCAAATTTATAAGTGTAGAGAAGATAGCGCATGGAAACTTCCAGGAAAGACGTAAGGGCAACGGTTGTGTTTATTTGGACGATGAGATACTGGAAAATTACAAAGCCTGTCTGAAAATCTTCCCCTATTGCTAAGAGTCAACATGATTAAGCAGCAGACATCAAATGTTGGCCAGAATGTCCAGAACTAATACGGTAGTTTAACAACAGTATTTAAGTCTTGGTGCTACTTAGTGTGTGGTGCAAAAACCAGATGCCAGGTTCATTTGAGAACTTGGCAAATGCCTTTGACATTCCTCTCCCATCCAACCCGTAAATGTGCACACGATTTTAGGATATGACTTAAAGCCCAGCCACAAACCCCGCTTTAAGAATTAGTGTTTAAATGAATCCCAAGAACTTTTTTTTAACAGAATTATTAATTAGAAACTACCTGAATCCTTGTTGACCCAATCTACCATCTGGCTGCTAACTTGAGGCCTAGCAGGGTTTGCCCTTAAATAAAGACTTTGAAGACACAGACATAGGTTACACAATTAGTTCCCTGAATGAGACAGGGAAGGAACAGGGGGCAGCTCCTGTCCAGTTAGGGCAAGATAAGCGTCCTGCAAAGGACAAACGAGATGCTTGCTAAGAACCTTGGGAATGTGAAGAACAGGAGACTTGCAGATGAAACAATGCAACAATGTATAAGAAGGTTCTCACTGAGCTTCTGTGGGGAAAAAAAAACATTTTTACTGACTGAAGTCATGTAGCTCAGTAGCTTGACCAAGGCATACTAGTTAAATATAGAAATGCCCTTTAGTATGCTTGGCTAAAATATAGCTGGCATTCTGACGGGAACCTATAGAAAACAAACAGCTTCTCTCCCCCGTCGATGCAACAGGCATAAAACCCTGAGACCTGAGCCCATAAATGGCAGCCTTCCCCTCCCAGTATGTGTCTGGGAGTTCTGTATCTTTATTTCTCTCTATCAATAAAAAGCCTCTTTCTTGCTTGCCTAGAGGACAGCTGCCATTCCCTACTACTCTTGCTTTAACGAATTCCTTCCTTACCTACACTTGTCCGACCTGTTAAAGAATTCTTTCTCATCCAGAGTCAAGAACCCTCCCCCGTCCAGGTTGAGGTTTCTCCTAGCGCTTCACCTAGTGCGCAGGGAGAGACCTCCCCAGACGCTGCAGCCAGGCAACATGAATAGAACTGTCCTGGTTTAAGAACTGCCAAGCAACCAAGTTCTATGGATATCAAGAAGACAAATACAATGTCTGCAGTCAACTGGAATCATCAGTTAAACATTTCAGTCACTTATAGGCATCTAGACGTTTTGGTGGTGATATAAATCATCTAGTTCTTGTTTTCTAAATTGTAATCCTCAAATTGTCATAATGGCTAGTATTTGCTGAATATTTATTATGTGCTAGGAAACGATTCCCTGTCACCTCTATATCTGTCTGTTTCTTTCTTTTTATAACTTTGCAGGGTAATTTTTTTGTCCCTCATTTGCAAATGTGGAAACTGAGGCTTAGTCAGTATCATAAATTGTCCAAAAAACAAACTTAAAAAGTGGGAAAAGTAGCTCTGAACTCAAACCTAGGTATAAATTATTGCAAAACTCATATTTACACCGGCCAGGATAAAGACTACTAAAAATCTCTTGAATAAATTCTTTAGAAAAAAGTTCCGCAAACTCTCATTATAAAATGAAACATTTTACCTGAGTCTTTTTTTCTTCCTACACTCTCTTTTTCACAGAAAGTACATCTTTTTTTTTGTCTGTAAAATAATTTATTCTGGTTTCATTCGACAAGTTAATACTATAGTCATCAAATCAATTACTATTTTTTCTAATGTCAAATGTGAAAACCAAATGAGTTGGCTCATAGAAATTGAGTAAAGTTGGGAAAACTTGTTTTATTTTTAAATTATATTATTTCTGTTTTAGCAGCTGACGAGCTCATGAAGTAAAGCAAGAAGCTGCATCAAATAGCTCCAAGTCCATAAATTCTAATCGGCTCTCCTGTGTTGACTTGACTTCCACAGAGATTGCTCACAAATTAGGCTCAGACGCTTTAATCACAAGATGAACAATGTAGCCCAAATTATATAACAACAACACAGAGTCTTTCTAGGTCAACAGTCTGAAGCACTATTCCACAATCAATTAATTTTAACAACATTTTAGAAGGCAGATAGGGAGAGTACAAACATTACTATCAATGTGCAAAAGAGCCTGCCAGAGGAATGTTTTCAAATATGTACTCTCTACTCTGTGAGGTACTCTTAGTCCTCATTTTCTCTAATTATTATTATTCATCCTATATTTTAAAAAAGGGTACAGTATGTTTCTTAAAGCCAACTATTACATTGAAATAGTGAAAGGGAAGGAGGGAGAGCTAGTGAACAGATTCATATGCATTTATAAATACTCTCCTTGAAGTTTAAACCTTAAAGGATGCCTGAGACTATTTTGAGACTAACAGATCTTTTCCATCTATACAATAATAACAGTCCCCTCTTCCATTAGCACAATGCTTTCTAAAGTACATGCAAGGTACCATGTGATCCTCATGCCAATCTGGGAACTCTTATCACTTCTGTAGAGAAAGGAGACTAAAGTTTGGAAAGGTTATGCATTAATTGTTGAAGGTCATACAGCTTGTAAATGATGAAGGCTTCTGAAATTGGGTTTCCAAACTCAGATCTCTTGCTGCTTCATAACTTGCAATACTACAAATGTTTTGTTTGAACATGGTAAGAATTTCAGCCTTGTCTCCAAAATTCCAGAGTTGTCCCAGTTGAAATTTGATTCAATAAAACAAACACATAATGAGTTTCTAGTACGGTTCATTTGTTGTTGTTTGTCTTTTGGATGGTGGCCATCTTAACTGGTGTGAGGTGATAAATCAATGTGATTTTATTTTGCATTTCTCTGATGATTAGTGATGTGGAGCATCTTTTCATGCACCTGTTGGCCATCTGAATTTTTTCTTTGGAGAAGTGTCTGTTCAGCTCCTCTGCCCACTTTTTAATTGGATTATTTGCTTTTTGTTTGTTGAGGTGCAGGAGCTCTTTGTATATTTTGGATGTCAACCCCTTATCAGATATGTCATTTATGAATATATTCTCCCATACTGTAGGATGTATTTTTGTTCTATTGATGGTGTCCTTTGCTGTACAGAAGTTTTTTAGTTTGATATAGTCCCACTTGTTCATTTTTGCTTTTGTTTCCCTTGCCCGGGGAGATATGTTCATGAAGAAGTTGCTCATGTTTATGTCCAAGGAGATTTTTGCCTATGTTTTTTTCTTAGATTTTATGGTTTCATGAGTTACATTCAGGTCTTTGATCCATTTTGAGTTTACTTTTGTGTATGGGGTTAGACAGTAATCCAGTTTCATTCTCTTACATGTAGCTGTCCAGTTTTGCCAACACAAGCTATTGAAGAGGCTGTCATTTCCCCATTGTATATCCATGGCTCCTTTACCATATATATTAATTGACCATATATGCTTGGGTTTATATCTGAGCTCTCTAGTCTGTTCCATTGGTCTATGGGTCTGTTCTTGTGCCAGTACCAAATTGTCTTGATTACTGTGGCTTCGTAGTAGAGCTTGAAGTTGGGAAGCAAGATCCCCCCTGCTTTATTATTCCTTCTCAGGATTGCTTTAGCTATTCAGGGTCTTTTGTGGTTCCAGATGAATTTTAGAACTATTTGTTCCAGTTCGTTGAAAATTGCTGTCAGTATTTTGATAGGGATTGCATTGAATCTGTAGATTGCTTTAGGCAGGATGGTCATTTTAACAATAGTAATTCTTCCTACCGAAGAGCATTGGATGAATTTCCATTTATTAGTGTTCTCTTTAATTTCTCTTAAAAGTGTCTTGTAGTTTCCAGTGTATAGGTCTTTCACTTCCTTGGTTAGGTTTATTCCTAGGTATTTTATTCTTTTTGATGCAATTGTGAATGGAATAGTTTTCCTGATTTCTCTTTCTGCTAGTTCATCGTTAGTGTATAGGAATGCAACAGATTTCTGCATATTAATTTTGTATTCTGCAACTTTGCTGAATTCAAATATTAGTTCTAATAGTTTTGACATGGATTTTTTAGGGTTTTTTATGTACAATATCATGTCATCTGCAAACAGGGACAGTTTGACTTCTTCCTTACCAATCTGAATGTCTTTTATTTCTTTGTGTTGTCTGATTGCCATGGTTACAACCTCCAGTACTTTGTTGAATAAAGAGGGGAAAGTGGACATCCTTGTGTTGTTCCCAATCTTAGAGGAAAAGCTTTCAGCTTCTCCCTATTAAGTATGATGTTGGCTGTGGGTTTGTCATATATGGCCTTTATTATGTTGAGATTCTTGCCCTCTATACCCATTTTGTTGAGAGTTTTTATCATGAATGGATGTTGAATTTTGTCAAATGTTTTTTCAACATCTATGGAAATGATCATGTCATTTTTGTCCTTTTTGTTCATGTAGTGGATGATGTTGATGGATTTTTGAATGTTGTACCATCCTTGCGTCCCTGGAATGAATTCCACTTGATTATGGTGTATGAACCTCTTGATGTATTTTTGAAATCAGAGTCCTAATATTTTGTTGAGTATTTTTGCATCTATGTTCATCAGGGATATCGGTCTGTAATTTTCTTTTTTTGTTGCCTCTTTGCCTGGTTTTGGTATTAGAGGGATGCTGGCTTTATAGAATGAGTTTGGGAGTAGTCCCTCCTCTTCTATTTTTTGGAAAACTTTAAGGAGAATGGGTAATGTCTTCTCTAAATGTCTGATAAAATTCAGTGGTGAATCCATCTGGTCTGGGCATTTTGTTCTTGGGTAGATTTTGATTACCAATTCAATTTTATTGCAGGTAATTGGTCTGTTTCCTTTTTCTGTTTCTTCCTGGGGCAGTCTTGGAAGGTTGTATTTTTCTAGAAAGTTGTCCATGTCTTCTAGTTTATCCTGTTTGTTATCATATAGATTTTCATAGTATTCTCTAATAATTCTTTGTATTTCTTTGGAGTCTGTAGTGATTTTTCCTTTCTCATTTCTGATTCTGTTTCTGTGTGTAGATACTCTTTTTCTTGATAAGTCTGACTAGGAGTTTATCTATTTTGTTTATTTTCTGAAAGAACCAGCTTTTGGTTTCATTAATTTTTTCTATTGTTTTATCGTTCTCAATTTTGTTTATTTCTTCTCTGATCTTTATTATGTCCCTCCTTCTGCTGACTTTGGGCCTCATTTGTTTTTCTTTTCCAGTTTCAATAATTGTGAATTTAGTCTTTTCATTTGGGATGGATTGTTCTTTCTTTAAATAGGCCTGGATTGCTGTATACTTGCCTCTTAGAACTGCCTTTGTTGCATCCCACAGAAGTTGGAGCATTGTGCTGTTGGTTTCATTTGTCTCCACATATTGCCTGATCTCTGTTTTAATTTGATCATTGATCCATTGATTCTTTAAGAGCATGTTGTTAAGCCTCTGTGTGTTTGTGAACCTTTTTGTTTTTTTGTTGAATTTATTTCTAGTTTATATATGTGAATTATATCTCAGTAAAGCTGCTATTAAAAAGTTAAATACAAAATTCTTAAGGAGGAAATTCTCATCTTCAGAAAAGCTAAGATAATCACAAAATTATTAATTACCCTTGATTTTATAACTGGATTTTTGATGATACACTCTATGCATTTTGGAATACTGTTTTTGTACAAAATTATGAACCTGTAGTCAATTAAGCATCTAATCAAAGTTATAAATGCTTTACTTGTAGATTGCTAATTTCATTGTGGTCTCAAATATTAAAGTTTTGAGATTTACATTTCTTAACATAAATATTTTACTTGTTTTTCAAAAATTACTACTTATTTTTAAAGCAGTAATAGAAAACAAAATATCAAATGATTGAACAATTGTTATTATGTAAGCAAAGACAGGGGCCTGCTCAACCAAAATATGCACCGGGAAGCAGTATCATCTGGAATGGTTCTAAGTAACCAGTTCCTCCAAAGTATGGGCAGGAGCCTCCCCGCTATGGCCCAGCCCTCTGATGCAAAGTGAACCTTTCATCTTACAGTAACCATGATGAAACCACAAAGGTGTTAACCTCTTCGATGTTTCCAAGGTCTCACAGCAAAAGACTCCTCTTTTGCTGTGGAATTGTCCTCCACTGCCTTTTTACTACTCCACTGAGTTGAGATTACCTGTTAAAGTTTTTATTTATTCAATGAATGGTTATTGATTAGCTTTGATTTTCTAGGTCTCCTTCTAGCCCATATACATATATATATTGGTACAAATTGAAGATAAAAAATTTATACTGTGGTAAGGAAGACAGATAAGAAGTAATCATAGAACAAGCATAAACATACAAACAAATAAATATAAAATAGTAATCTGTTGCTGTGAAGATTAAAATAAGATTATTTGTGGGAGTGACTTTAGATCCTGAAGAGGTGACAGTAAGCTGAACCCTTCATGGCTGCTTGTGAAGACTGGTGGGAAGAGAATCCCAGTTGGTAAACCATTGGGTGAAAAACCCTAAAGGCATGAATGAACCTAGAGTGTACTGAGGAAAAATAAAGGAATCCACAATACCTCTGTATGTTTTATTGAAATGGCTGGAGAAATTGTGGTGCCAGTAATTGCAGTAGGGAGCAGGGGAAAAGAAGCAGGTTTTGACAGGGAGACTAATAATTCTATATTGATCCTATGAAGTCTGAGATGCCTGGCAGACCTTCAAGAAAGTTGGGGGAGTGTAGAGGATGGTACTGCAGAGGTAAATGCTATCTGAAGAAACTTATTGGCCTAGTGGTTCCTGTCTGACTTAAGAGACTTTGAATTCCAAAGAGATAATCAAAGCAGAGTCGTATAAAAGGATGTGATTGGTAGAAAGCAGAGGCAGAAGTAGACGTAGAGAGAGACAAGCCAATTAACACAATGAGGAAGGAACACCTCTGAGCAGTTCTGGTGTAAGTTTAAAGATTACATAAACCTCTGTATTGGTGGGTGGGAGACACAGACTTGGCCAGAAAACCAGGTATTAAAATCTATTCTTTTTCAAATAAGGAAAACTTCTGTATACTCCCTCTGTGTCCCCCAGGATAAGCTTACATTTTAGCAATGCTAAAAAACAATGGTACAATGAGCACAAACTCTGAACCAATTTCTCCATATTAATGTTTTCCATACAGCAATCAATATTTTCTAAGTTGCAAATCTCAGCAAGACCCATCCCTGCTGAAATCTCTTTATGGTCCCTTGCTTGTCTTGGCAAAAAGTCAGACTCCTCACCACAAGGCCCTGCATGCTGGTCCCTGCCAATTCCTCTAGCCTCTCTCCTTGCTACCTCGTGATCACTGGGCCTGCTGAATTCTCTTCTTTGAAATGTACCTTGTGCTGACTGTAATTGCTAATACTCTGTCCTCTACCAGGACAAGACAGAGATGCTTCTTGCTATCTCTTCCCAGAAATAATTCTAACTTACACTTCAGGTCTTTGTCAAGATAACACTTCCTCAGAGGAAATTCCTCTAGAAACCCTGCCTTGCCCTCCTGTCCCCAGTCTGGTTTAGGTGTCTCTCCTCCAGACATTCCATCATCCTCAGTCCCGCTCACCCATGCTGCAGTGGTCTGCATGCTCGTGCCAGTCTTGTTGGGGGCAGAGGCCATGGCTGTCTTGTTCACTGTTGTTTTCCCCACACTGAGTATAGAGATAGGCATTTAGCATTTAGGGGCTTAATATATATTGTTGAGAAAGTTTAAAGAATATGTTTTATACTAGACTATAAATTCACAGAGGACAGGAACCCTAGACCAGTTTAAGGTTCTATCTCAAATTCTAAACATAGTGTGAGTACTCAAAGAATATTGATAGAATTTTTCAACTGAGAGTTCTATTTTAAAGAGCTCTATTTCCCTTGTATGATTTGGACTTTTTGAGAGTGGAGGTTCTGGCAAAGAAACTTGCCACTGTCCTTGTGAAAACATTCGTCAGATTTTATCCTGCCTGATCATGGATACAAATATCTACATGGATATGTAGACAAATACCTAGGTGAATACTACTCATTCATGACCTCTGTTTGTTCTATTTTGGTGAATGAGTTACCATAAAGTATTCCTGCATCTGAACATTGTTAAGTGAAATACTCATTATGATCCTGTACCTTAGAAAACTTGTATAAAAAGTGTCTTTTTGATGAAAAAATGTCTGTTCTTTAGACCTATTGAACACTTTAGATATTTATGTTCCTACAACATAGAAACAAGTTTTAGAAATACACTGATCACAAAGATCAATGTTTCAACAGATCAATTCCTTATATTTAAAACACAAACACAAAATTACAATTTACCTGAGACATGTGTTCTAATAAGTATAAATATTTGTAATTACCTTCCAGTGCATATTTCATATCCTGAGCAAAAAGGGTCCACATAATTTCAGCACTTATTTTTCCCATGTTCAGTTCTTGAGGAAACCTAAAACCAAACATGTATTAGTACATCAAAAAGAAGAATATGCCTAAAACACAGAATACCTCACTTTACATATATACTAGAGTAATCATTACACAGTTCATAAATACGTTTATTTGTGAGATTTTTCTTTATAAACTTTCATAGAGGGGAATAAAGCTACACACCAGTGTATGGTGATAAACTCAATTGCTGAGGTGCAGGAAAATAGACTCCCTCACGTCAGTGACAGAGTAATGGTACCTGGGGCTCCCAATGAATGTCTTAGGCTGTGTGTTTGTTTATTTGTGTCTAAAGAGCCCCTTCAGTTTTATCAAACACTCCATTTTCATATACGTCAATTTTGAAGACAGGTCTGATGAATCTAAGCATATGCCACACAATACCAAAAACTACTCACACTCATCCATTAGCCATTTTCCCTGAAGCAAGCTTGAGTGCTTCCGTTCTCTATTTGCTTAAAATGAATTATTTCAGAAATAGTTCCTTACTTCCCTGGTAAAATGGTCCATGGTGTATCCATTAATCAGGACTCCAAATTCCCAGGCAGGTCTGTGTTTTAGATCAAACAAGCTTAGGCTAATAGCAAGATTCCTACCATTGCTGAATATGTATCCTATTTGCATGTGTTTTCAATCTCATGATAGAGTTCCTAGTAAAATAAGCCCAATGAATATACTGATCAGGTATTTCCATTATTTGAAAGCACTCATCCCATTCCAATATGTAAGACTGAAAGTATTTTCTGTTACTGTAGGTGATGGTGACTGCTGTGATATCAAGGGGCGGCAGAAAAAGAGTAGCGGGGGGAATAGGAACATGGAGGATAAATAGAAAATAAAAATGCAAAATATCAGCTGTAGCTGAGAGGCTATGGGGGAGGTGGGGAGGGGGGTGGCTAGGCCGAAGAGCAAGAGCAAAAAGAGCCACAGATGTACTAAGTAGCCATTGCATATTCTACCCTTGGGGTGATGTGACTTCAAGAATTGCCTTATGATTCAAAGGGACATATTACAGTAGTAAGTGCAAATTACTAAACAAAATAAAGCTGAGTTTCGATGCAGAAGAATATACTTGTGCAGTCATTCACAGAAGTTACTTGAAGAAAGTAAGATGTGGGTATTCTTTGAAGGAGGATAAATATTAACTGGTAGAAGAGATAAGCTGTGCACCCCAGTTAATGGTTGTAATTAGCATAAGAAAAGATTCCACAGTGGCTTCCAAAATATTTTTTCTTTAATCTTGAAGCTATAATCAGATAACTTCAAAACAAGGAATCTAAAAATAATCTGTCTGTCTCAGGATTTTCTCAGTTGCTTAAGCAATGTCAGGTTTGCTTTCCATTATTGAAGAACTCTTGTTTAAGGGGCTCCTCACTACTATTAAATCATCAACATGGCAAAACCTAACCCAAAACCAAACTACCATTTAAAATACAAACACTGCATTAAAAATATGCACAATACACGTTAAAGGCAAAGAAGTTATATTATTTATATGAGAAGAACAGTTACAATTCTGTAGGGAATCGATGAATATTAGAATATAGGGAATGAGATAGATGGGTAATTTAAAAAGAAAAATCATAGAAGCCTAGCAAATATAGGAAAAGACATGCTCCACCTCTCTAATGTTCAGAGAAATGTGAATTAAAATAATAGTGAAACATTTTTTAAAAATTTATTTTGGTATCATTAATCTACAATTACATGTGCAACATTATGGTTATTAAACTACCCACTTCATCAGGTCCCCCCCACCAACCCCATTACAGTCACTGTCCATCAGTGTAGTGAGATGCCATAGAATCACTACTTGTCTTCTCTGAGTTGTACAGCCCTCCCCACGCCCCCAACATTACATCTGCTAATTGTAATGCCCCCTTTTCCCCCTTGTCCCTCCCTTTCCACCCATCCTCCTAGTGAAACATTTTTATTGAAGAAACTTTAGACTAGAAAACATTAAAATGATTCTTTTATGACAAAACCAAAATTTTCTAAGCATTGAAAAAGTCTTCACAAGACCTTTTTTGTATTAGCCTATTGATTTTGTCTTAAAATATTTACAATTCAAACGACTAGCTTCATATTTTATGCAATAGTCCCTCTTTAAATTTAAATCTCAATATCGGCTTTTTGCTAAGCTCTACTTCTATCCAGAAGACAATCTTTGGGTTCTGAGATATTTCCTGACATCTGTTTTAGAAGTTTTGCTTCTAGTATAATCAAGTATAGTTTCCAATTGGTTGTGCTTACCATTACCTAGAGAGATGATAGATAACTATGCTAGAAAAAAAGGAACTTGAAGCTTGTTTATTTACTTAATAAGGAACAGGTTTTTCTGAAGTCTATATTTTTATTTTAGTTTGCTATGTATCTATGGTACTTTGATGCATTTACAAATAATTCTCTGGCTCTTTCTTACATACATTCCAATTAAATTTTCTAAAAATCATTATTTAGCCCTGAATCTAGATAGCAAACTTTGTCAACAACTTCTGCCACAATCCAATCACCTCCATTCTTCTGTCCTGTGGACTCTCCCTTTGCCACACCTGTTGAAATGTGCCTGTCACTGGACTCTACTCGTTACACTCCCAGTTTAAGACTTTACCCTCATTTGGCTCACCAATTGCACTATTAGTTTATCTATTTGTCTTCATCCCTTCCTTTTCCTACATATCCTGTATATTACCTCCCAATTTACCTTTTACAGGCTATATTTTTTTATTGAAGTATAGTTTATGCACAAATCACATCAACTTCAGATAAACAACTTAGTGTTATCAATTACATGTTACTAAATACTTACCATGAAAAGTATAGTTACCATCTGTCACCATACCCCCCCGAAAAGATTGCAATTTTATGAGTTCTATTTCTTATGCTATACTTCCATCCTTTGACTAATTATTTTAAAATTTGAAGTTTGTACCTCTTTATCCTCTTCACCTATTTTACCTGTTCCCCCGGCTTCCTGTGTTTATGAGTCTATTTCTGTTTTGTTTGTTTTGTTTTTCAGAGTCCACATCTAAGTGAAACAATATGGTATTCAGTTTTTTCTGACTGACTTCACTTAGCATAATACTCTCTAGATCCATCCATGTTGCCTCAAATGGCAAGATTCCTTTCTTTTCTATGACTGAATAATATTCCATTGTATATGTGTACCAACACTTCTTTATTCATTCATCTATTTGATGGATATTTTGGTTGCTTCCATATATTGGCTATTGTAAATAATGCTTCAGTAAATACAGGGGTGCATATATCTTTTCAAATTGATGATTTCTCTTCAAGTGGATTCTCAGAAATAGAATTTCTGGGTTGTGTGGTATTTCTGTTTTTAGTTTTTTGAGAAACCTACATACTGCTTCCATAGTGACTGTATCAATTTGTAATCCCACTAGCAGTGTGTGAGGGGTCTCTTTTCTCCACATCCTTGCCAACTCATATTATTTCTTGTCTTATTTATACTAGCCATTACATTAACTGGTGTAAGGTACTATCTCGTTGTAGTTTTGACTTGCATTTCCCTGATAATTAAAAAAGAGTCTCTTCAACACATGGTGCTGGGAAAACTGGACAGCTACATGCAGAAGAATAAAACTGGAACACTGTCTCACACCATATATAAAAATAAAACTCAAAATAGATAAAAGACCTAAACCAAGACCTAGAACCATAAAACTACTAGAAGAAAATACAGGCAGTAAACTTGAACATCAAGACTAGGGAATTTTTCTGGATATGTCTCCCCAGGCAAAGGAAATAAAAGCAAAAATAAACAAGTTGGACTATGTCAATCTAAAGAGCTTCTGCACAGCAAAGGAAATAATCCACAAATGAAAAGACAGCCTAATGTAGGGTAGAATATATTTTCACATGATGTGTCTGATATGGGGCTAATATCCAAAATATATAAAAAAACTCATACAACTCAACACCAAAAAACAAGTAATCAAATTAAAAAATGGGCAGAGGACTTGAATAGATATTGTTCCAAACAGACATTCAGATGGCAAACAGACATATGAACAGATGCTAAGGCCATAATATTTTAAGCCACCACTTTAAAACCATCAACTGCCTATCACACATTTATTAGCATAGAAAAGTTTCAACTCATTAAAGTTACTTTCCTCTCCAGTGATGATCTGACTCCAACTTTAACTTCTATTTCTATTCTCTAAGACTTTCCATGTTCTAACCACCCAGATTGTTTATAATTTCTCAATATATCTGATGGCCCAAGTGGTCTGATAATTCTCCCATCTGTTCTTTCTCCTCAGTTTCCACAGATTATAACTACTTTTTTCCTTCAAAACACAAGGATCACCTCTCTCTAAAGTCTTCTGTGGTACTCAAGGCAGAATTAACAGTAACTAATTTATCCTACAAAGGAGAAGGGCAAAGAAAAGTCTGCAATAATTATAAACTGGATTTTATCTCACTTAATATTATGAGTCAGCGATCATATTGTGACTGTGTGAATTCCATAATTCTACTGTTGACACAAGATTTAACTTACCTAGTATGATTTTACTGACATTTGCCTTATAGCTCAAAACTAATGAAAATAATATATTTTTCTTTTCAACCAATTAGAAAAACATTTCCACCCAGCATCTCACTAGCAAATAATATTAATTATGCTTATACAATCTTTATATATTTATTTATCTATATAGAATATAGATACTTATATATAATATATATTGTTATATATATTATATTTATTATATATATATTACATATATACTTCTATATACTTATAATTTCTCAACATATCTGAATGTCCCATGTCTTCTGATCATATATATATATATATGTATATCCTCTTCATATGATTTAAACAACTCCAGAAGCGAGACTCTAACCTGGTGACATCTGCAAAGCTAATAGTCTCCAAAACAGTTTCTTTACTCCTGCCTACCTAGTGAAAAAAGGGGAGAAAAAGTTCACACCTATGAAGAAAATACAACAGATGAAAGCAGCAAATCTCATAACAGATTTTGTCAAGTTTTGAGTTAACTATTGGCTAGGTTTTGTTTCCAATTTTTAAGGGTCCACAAAATAATCATATTCCCATAAGAGTGTTTTTACACTGTGTCCAAATTTCCAGTGTAGATTTGCAAATACATCATCTCACTTTGACATCAAATTTCACATGCTTGATCTGTGCTGTCTCCCCAGCACCAAATCATGATTTAAAAGTCAGAGTTGTTTTCTTCCAACACACACCACAGTAGAACATTTCTGCCTTTTGTTTGGGCTGGGTAAGAAGTCTATACCCAGCTGCATATTTGCTGGAGGTTTATTTTCTGCAATTCAACACAGTTCTGGCTATTTCCTCTGCACAATCCATAGAAATATAATGCAGCAGTTAAACCTCAATGCAATCCAAAAGACTGGGATTTCATTTTTCCTCTGCTACTTAACTCATTTACCCAGTGGGGCAGTGAATCATATCTTCAAACTCAATTTCCTCATCTGTCAAATGGGGATGATAATAATTGTGCAATTTGGGACTTTTCCTAGTGCTGTTGTGAGAATTAAATGAGATTTTTACATATAAATACTTTGTACAACCACTGGCACAATGTTTGCTGCTGATGACAATTAAATTCTCACAATAAATAAGAAATACAGTAAAAATTGTTTAGATTAACCTGATTTCTAATGTGAAAAAAACTATCATAGAAACTGAATGGAAGTTCACATTTGTATTTGCTAGATTTTAATCTTCAGAAAAATATAAGCTACTAGTAAAATTAATAGCAAAAAGTTTGATTGTAGAGGGAAATTTCTATGTACTTACAGGAGTAAACTGATTTTACAAATTTCAGAAATCTCAAGCTAAACTCTAACAATTTATATGTTAATTACAAATATTCTAAACCATGGTATAAGCAAGTTTGAAAGAGATTTTAATTTTCCACAACTGTTTCCTAACCTTGTAGGAGTTTTTATATATATTTAAAAGTTAAAACAAGTACACACGTGATACGGTAAATTAAATAGTTCTATTTCATTATTCACATTTTAAAAATAAAGTTGACCCTCCTCAGACTGCTCTGAAGTCATGATGCTTTATTGTGCACAAATTAAGCTCTCTAATGTCTATTTTCACCTCTTCATTTTCAATGCAGTTATAGCTTAACTTAGTTTATCACTTGTAAAGGAAGGTTTAATGAAATAATTGATCCATTCCAACATTATTTGCATGTCTCCTATTTTTAATTTGCAGCAATTAATACAAAGCATAAATGTTTTAAACCTTGAATCCTATGAGACACAATATAATAACCCAATCTATTATCTTGCAAATCTCTTAGTGAAATAAGGAAAACATAATCTACCACTGCCAAATTTGATAATACTGATTCATTAGTCACAACAGATAAAATTAGAATCCATTAAATGTGAAGTATTATTTTGATATGCAAAGCCTGTCTTTGAAGAAAAGTGTGTTCATTGTTTCCAATGAGTAAGGAATGGTTCTGTTCCTGTGTCCTGTACGTTAGTGAAACTTCATTATCATAGCCAGAATTCAAGAGATATTTAATTTAGTTTGCTGGGCTCTTTTCACATTATTAAACAAAAAAGTAAGCTTTTGTTAATATGTTCTCTATTTAAGAATACTAGACATATACTAGTGCAATTACCTGACATTATCATGAAGAGAGAGAAAATGACCAAGAAGAATGAACTTTATTAAGCAGGACGCTACTACTAGATTATAAACTAGCCTTAAGCTAAAGTTGTATTAAAGGGAAGCTAAAACATATTATAACATTGCAGTTAAGGGTGAAAGTCAGCTTAACTATTTGGAGTGGGAACTCATCTAACTGGAATTTCCTTGGTGATAATTTTTCCTTTTGTACTTAAATTCTTTTGTACCAAGAACAAGTGGATTGCCAATGCCATTTAAACTGTTACTTCTTATCCTTTTGTTTTCTATTTACTTTTATAACCTAAGCATTATTTTACTGATTCAGCTCTTTAAATACGTATTTAAATATGAAAAATAAAACTGGGAATGGATCTAGGTTAACCATTAAAACCAGCATATTGTAACACAAGGAAAATGCCAACAGGCAGTGGCAAAGGAGGTAGGAATGGCCAGAAGTAGCCTAAAAAATTGGATAACATAGCTGGGGGGAATCATAAATGGAATTTAGTCAGTTCAGATCATTTTTCTCAAGATACTCCAGTAATTCCAGACTAGAGACCTGGGGACAGCAAGTCCTATATTCACGCTGAGCTGCAGGGTGGGGAGTCTGAGGCAGCGGGAGATGGGAATTACCATCTGCAGAGAATCTCAGCAGCGGCAGACACTGGGCGAGGCGCTTTATACGCATTCTCTCTCGCATGCTGATAGCACTCCTAGGTGTTTAGTTTTGCCTCCCAATTGTTTATATGTGGAAAAAAGTCTGAGAGAGATTGCAAAACTTTTCTAAGGTCTCAGCTCAGCCTGTTCCACTCGAAAATGTTAGATCACTAAGCCACACAAGCCACCTTTATCTTTGTATACTTAAAACACAGTTCTCTTCCCTTATTTTTCCTCATTACTTATGCATTCATCTCATTCAAAAATATTAAGATGGTTTCCAAAATTACTGTAATTAAGTGAGCTTTCTTGAAAAGCAGAGAAAGTAAAGGAAAAATGAAGCTATAAATATAAGAGATTATAGACACAGAAATGTGTGCTTTTAGATTCTATAGAGTTATTAAATGTGGACCTCAGTTCTGACATCTTTGGTACCTAATCCATAAAGGAAAACTGATCATTTTAATGTAGCACAACTGCTCAGAAGCAACATTCTTTAAGACAGTGCATTCTGAGGAAAAAAATTATTTCATGGTTTCTCCTGAGGGCGCCAGTGAATGAGTACACAGCATATATTAACATTTTTCCTATGATAAATAACAAATTGTAAACATTGTTTTCGGTTGGTTTATATAAGACTAAAACTGTGGCATAGCTCTCACTTTTACTTTTGGTGAGTAATTATTGTTCAGGTTTATCATGATCAGATCCAGATTCATCATTAAAACATCAGAAATGTTTGGGTTGGTCTAAAGGATTAATACCCATCAACTTACTCGTGGCATTTTTTTCCTTAATTAATCCTTTTGTTAATTTAAAGGACTGCTTGGATTCCTCTTCTGCGATTTACTAGATGTTTGATCTTGGAAAGTTAGCAGCGTGGCGCCCTTAGCTTGACCGTCATCATCTTTAAGGGGGTGGGGGGATGATGATAGTACTGATGTCATCAGAATTAAATTCACAGTTAACTAAACATGATACTGTAAAAATGCCTGGTACAGTGCCTGGCTTCCTAATTTCCTATAGTTCCCTATATGGTGATGAGAACATTTGTAACACAGAGAGAGCTAGTTGTGCCTAGATCATCTGGTAAGCATCATAAACCTTAAAAATCCAAGATGAACCTTTGGGTTGAATTAGTACCTTTCTTAGTAAGCATTCTTATAATAGTGCTTTTGTGCTGTTAAAAAAATATTCTCATTTTTCCCAGATAATGTACTGTTTTAGGGATTTGCAGAGAAACACCTATGGGTTTTAAAATTCATAATGGCTATAACTAACATAAGTAAAGGCTTTCAAAATGACTTCTTTTCTTTGTACATTTAGCCAAGTAGTTTTAGCCCAGATTTTCTGATTATCCATTCTTCGCACTGTAAAACCTAGCTCTGCAGAACTGATTGCTTATTGGAAATACTTTGTTTCGTTATAACCTGACAATACAAATTGACATGTTCCTTTATACTTCAACAGCAACCTAACTGCAACTTTAGCGGAATACGTGTTTTGTCCCATATAATATCATGCTTGTTTAGTTAGACTTCTTTGATTATAAGGATCACAGACCCAAGTAAGGACAAATAATTAAAAGGTAATGTTTGTAGGCATATTTTGCATAAAGAAGAAATGAAACTAAACTGCATTGCCATATTGTATTGGAGCCCAGGGATGCTGAACTCCGTTAACAGGTGGAGCAATGATAACCAGGGGAGTCGGGCTTTGTGGAACCACAGACAAGAGGCTGCTTCTGAGTTGAAGGCATTCCGGGCCGCGCAGTAAGTGACCACAGATGGGCTCCTCACGCAAGAAGTCCACTAATACCATGACCCTGCTACTCTCAGCATTACTGCTTTTCTTTCCGAGTACCCTTTCTCTTCTTTCACCGACAACTGCCTTCTCTTTCAATTCTGTTTATCTTCTGGCTCTTGTTTACACATCATTTTGATTTGTTCTTAACTTTGGACCACTTCCTACAGCCGTCTCTGAACGTGTAAACTTTCAATGTCTGCTCTGTCACCTGCCTCATTCACTGAATTTCTCAGTCTAGTTCCAGAGAGAAAATTAAGTTTTCTCTCATTAGGTTACCTCAACAAGGGACTGTGAAGGGAGGAAATTAATCCCAGAATGACTTGTGAATGTAGCTGGCCCAGTGATTAGCCAGTTTAAGACCCATGTTTAATTTTGTGCATATCTCTTCCCCTATGAAATCTTGGCTCTAATGTTACATACTGCCTGGCATATATCAAATATTCAACACATATTTGTTAAATTTAAATGAGAATGTTAATGAAAAGTGATAAAAGCAAATGAAGCAGGAAATAAAAGAATGGGATAAAAATCTTTTAAAGAAAGAATTAAGTATTTTCCCTATCTTTTCTGTACTTATTCTGTTTCAGGGTCTCCAAGTAAGTTGCCCTAGTGGATGCAGGGAAGTCCTTCTTTATAGAAAAATTTTAATAAATGTTGAAGAAATAACATTATGAAACCACAATTTTGCAGTCCTCAGTGGAATAACTGATTCTGAGATGATCACAAATAAATGGAAACATTAGAGGGGAGGTTGACAGAGAACTTGGAGTGAAGGGGTCAGGCTGTCAGCACTGATCAATCTTAGCACCACTACCTGACTGAATGTGACCCCTGATGTGATGGAGTACAAACTACACTGATTCACCTGCAAACTATCTTTGAAAAAAATAAAGGGAACCTGAAAGTTAGCCTCTAGAGCTTATGTTCCACTGGGGGGAGTATCAAACATTGCAGAACAAGTTAAATACAGTAAAGAAGCAAGAATGATCCAGAAAGTGGAGCATTCTAAAGGACAATGAACATGGCTTCTTCAAGAAGTCAGTTGCATGGATAAAAGTGAAAGGAGTTGAACTAGAATGAAAGAGATGTATGACACCTAATAAATATATATACTATGTGCACCTTATTTGTATATATGGATCTTGATTAAAACAAACGAAATGCAAAGAGCCATTTTTAAAGAAAAACAGTGACATTTGATTACGAAACAGGGAATACAAAATATACCAAGGTGTCACTGCCATTGACTGTGATAATGACACTGTGATATGCAAGAAAATAGCCATTATTTTTAGAGATGAATACTGACATACATAGGGATGGAATGCTATAATGTCTGATATTAAGATAATTCAACAAAGAAAAAAAAGAAAAACTTGAGTATAAATGAAGAGAATATGACAAAATCTTGTTAATTGATGGGTATATGCCTCTGGCTATAGTCTCTCTACTTTTTTAGTATGATGAAGACTTTTGTAACAATTTTTTAAATATAAAAATAATTTAGGACAGTCAAAGTGCAAGCAATCGACAGCTTTAATACTTTGAACATTGGCTCCAAAACAGAACAAGATGTAAATCTTGATCAAAGTAGCTTAAACCCAACCTTCTCTCTGCACCTTTTAAAACATTCAGTTTAGAAATAATGTTGTGGCTCTTCTCACAGCTTTGAGAGAATAAAAGCAGCATTCATCATCTTTGCAAATGAAATAGCAGACTTCTGAAAATTGGTCCATTTTCTACTCAACACATTGGACCTCTCTGATACATACTCATACGACAGGGAGGAAGTAAATTGAGCCTTCATGGCAGGTGTATTTTTGGAGGAAGCTAAAAGGAATTACAGACAATAATAAAATACATGCAAACACACAGAATCATAGAATGGATGAACATATTTCTGCTGTTATTTTGGTTAGCATTCCAAAAACAAAAGTAATGTAAAGTCACAATAATTTAAATGAACTGTGAGTAAAATTTTATGAGGTTTTAAAAAGAAATAAGATTTCTTACTCTCAAATACAGTGAGCCTCCCTGTATTATGCACTTAGTGGGTGTTAGTCTACAGGACATTCACATCTAAGTATACAACTGCCTACTGCATAAAATTCATGGAAGTCACACAAATAGCCAAACCTTTGTATAACCAAATACAATGCACTATGCACTTCCCTTTTTTCCTCTATGTCTTCCTTAAATTGATACTTCCTCCAGAACTTCTTATCTCAACTAATGGTGCCCCCATACTACAGCAGCTGCATTGTCTCTACCTTCCTCTTTACCATTCCACTCAATGCAGTTAGTACAAAAGATCTCGTATCTCTTTATTATTTCTCATATCTAACCCTCCCTCCCCATCATATCATACAAAACCCTCATATTCTCACTAGATTATTGCTTTAGCCACTTAACAGTTACCTCCACTTACAAAAGAAAGACGAAATTAAGAATAGAGAAGAAACCAATCTACTTGAAAACCAAAAGCAATATAGAGATTTAATTAAACCTAAATCTGCTTTTTTGTTCAGAAGGCTAATAATATTAAATTCATAAACCAATAGCTAGTTGGGCAGGTTAAAAAGAGAAGAGACACAAAATATCAATATTAAGGATGAGACAGGGTAAACGGCTTTGGATTAACATTTAAAGGATAATAAAGGAATGTCATGAAACTATGTGGTAGAAAATTTGACCATTTAGATTAAATGAAAAAATTCCTTGAAAGACACAAACTACCAAAGCTCATTCAGGAGAGAGACCAAGATGGGTTCATAGGAAGCCCTGTACTTCCTTCCTTTCATGGATGCACCCAATGTCCAAGTACACATGGGGCAGTTCTGTCCAAAGAAATCCAGAAACCAGCTGAGTGACTCCTACACATCAGGTGAAGGAGAAAATACCCACATGGAAATGAGTACGAAAGACTGAGACTGTCTTACCATAAACTGCCCCCCCCTCCGGGTGTAGAACCATACACTCAGGAGGGAACCCACAGCTTCTAGCTTCTCCTTGAGGAGCAAAGGGTTTGAACTGAGCACCTAGTAACCCAATTTTAAGACTCCTACCCAAGCCATGGGCCCTCAAAACACCTAGCTCTGAAAGCCAAAAGAACTTATGTCCACAAGATTCTCAGGCTATAGCCAAATAAAGCAGCAGTTATTAATGAGTTTGTGAGCATTCTCTCTTTGTATGTTCTCAAGGTTCAGCCCAGAAAAAGCAGGCAAAACGTCCCTCTCACAGTCTTTTCTTGGAAAGAGTTTGACGGCAATACTTCACAAGCTGCTGCTTGAGTACTGGTTTCGATAGGAGTGGCTGAGACCCTCCCCAGAACCCTGAGGAGCTGATGGGCACTTTCCCTGCATTCTCCTGCCCACTCCAACAATCAAACCAAACTGCCAGCATTTCACTGAAAGAAGCTTGTCCATACGTTTAGTGCCCTAACCTTTATGTCTGCCAGCTGAGAGAGGGGTCCTCAAATCCCCTAGCTCTGATAGCCAGTAGGGTTGCATTTGCAAGTCCCACAGGACCATAGAAAACAAAGAACTTTTCACCAGGTGCGGGAGTACCCCCGCCCTTTTCTCCACCCCCGTGACTATATACCTGCTATTCACAAATTGGCCTGTGCACTCATACTTCAGTGATCATGGGATGCTTTATGAATAATGCAGACTTGTGTGCCAACTTCAGATTTTGATTCCATAGGTTTGGGGTGGAGTTCAGAATCTGCATACCTATCATACTTCACCCCGCTGTATTTTCTACTTCATGAAACACCATGTTAGCCTAACTAACCAAAGAATTAGTGAAGCCTAATGGGATAATACACTGTGTAAATAAAGAATCATGTGTGAATGAAAATCTCCCTAAATAATACAAATGCAATATTGGCCACCAAGACCACACCTCACTCTCGAGATGAGGGCACTTTAAACATTGATTTAATTAAATGAGAAACAAGATGGGATGATCCTTGGTAAGCAAAAAACCTTCGGAACATCCTCAGAATATGAGCAAATACAATTATAAAATAGATTCCAAAAAGAGGACAGGCATTCAAGGCTTTTTAGGACTAGGTTTTCACTGAGAAAAAGCGACTTTGAAACCCTGACATTAAAACAAAAATAAAAAGCAAAACAAAGACATTTATCTGCCTTCCTTGTGTCATTGCTCATTTTTCACTTAGGAGATTTAATTTAGTTCATAATTTAAAATGTATTTTTGCCACAATTAAATGTATTTTCTCCACTTCTTTTAATACAGTTCCGTAAAGTCAACTAAAACCTTTGTATATCTTTCTTGCTAAAAATGATTAAAGATAACTCTGGAAAACTTTGACTCCATGATTTTATAATGTATCATTCACTAGTCATATCCTGATTTTTGATAGTTGGTACATGTAAAGAATTTATTTGATTAACATAAATCCTTTCAAATAATTTTAACTAGCATTTCTCAGCAGACATTCGTTTTCATTCAATAGTCATTTATCAAATGGCCTATTGCAGCCCAAGGGCACAGTCCTGAAGTAAGTTACTGATCTCCACATACTTAGGGAATGTACTCTGTCTTCAAGGAAGGTCCAAAGGATGAATGAGAAAACATCTTTTCCAGAAAGCTGCCCAGGATGAAGCGAGGACATGTCATATATAAAGAGAGATCTAGCCCTCAGCTATCAGCAGTGAGCAAAGGAGAAAAATCTCCACAAATGATCATCAGGAGACACTCTGGCTATCAGGCAGGAAAGGCAGACATGAGGGGCAAAGCGGGGAGAGAATGTAGAGGCAAACCTAATGAGGTGTCATGGTTGCATGTCAAAGAGAGAATCAGTTTCTCACAATTAGGAGGAATTTGGGGCATGGGAAAGTGAGTGGTTAAGGTTCAGGAAAGAATGAACACTGGGATAACTTAAACTGATTTTTTCAGTAACTGAAATTTCAATTGACCCTAACTGTCCTGACCAGTATAGAAAATGAGAAAAAATAGTCAATTCTCCAGAATAAGTCTGAATCTACTTCATGTTCTACTTCATGGTGTGTCTATTTCTGCTGTCCCTGTGGCTCACAGCATTTCAGATATTACCAGTGTGTCAGTGTGCTATCTCCTTTAACCAGATTGCAAGTGCCTGGTTGGCAGTCAGCTATAATTTTGCATGTATAGCCCTTAGCATGTGGGCAGGAAATAAATCCTAAATGTGCAACATTAAAATTCGATTGGATCTTGGAAATGATCTAGTAATATGTCCTTGTTCTACATATGAGGAAACTTGAGACCCGGGGAAATTAGACAGCTTGCCCAAGGTCTCAAAATAGCAAGTGAGCATTTTGATAAGTCTGCCTCGCCTCCCTGCTCATAGTTTGGAAGTTCTATGCTTGGAGGCATAACCTTAGGTTGTTATTTGAGAAGATGGACTTGTTCTATTGAATATTGCATTAAATTTGTTAAATTGACGATACATACTATTTTAAAAGAAGATTTTTTTTTGGACAAATATGTATTATAAAAATGTATCAATGGAATATGTGTAATACTAGCACTTTAACATTCCTCTTAGTTTTGGGGAGAGTGCATTTTTTTTTCCTTTGAGGCAATGGGATTGTTATGTAAGGAATCAGAAGGAAGAAGAAACTTTTCTACATCAAAAAAATATATATATATATATATATATATATATATATATATTGGGAAATATTTGTCTCCATATCCAAAATTACATTCTAGGGAACTTGAACTAAAAATTCATGATATCACTGAATTGATAATTACTAATAAAAGCAGAAAAATACTGCTTTCTATAGCTTAAATTTGGAAAAGTTTGTCATTATTATGAGAATATAGCCATGCTCCAAACATTTTATTTTTACTTAACATGAGTGGAACAAAACCCACTCATTTCCAAAACAGTGTACTTACTGATTCAGGACAGGTGTGTAGGCAGTTTTATCCTCATCAATAATAGTGACCATCAGTGTAATAAGTTGGGGCCAAAAATCCAAATTCTTGGAGGTTGGTCCATGATCTTCCCGAGGAATGTCCTGTTTCTTATTCTGCTCAAAAGGTCATGCAACATGCAAAAAAAAAAAAGGGGGTTAAAAGGTAACTTTAGTTATACATCACTGCCAAATAGGAGGAGCAAAGTGATTATGGGGAAACTCGTAGATCATGTGTGCCAAAACCATTAAATTTGGTTTTCCTTTCCTCATTGAATGGTATCCCATGGAATAAAATCACAATGGCCAGGCTTGTATTTCTAAATGCTTTGGTTCTGGAATATAGGTTTGTTTTTCTCTGACTATTGCCGTTCATGATCTTAAGAATTATTATCATAGAAATTATCCCTTTCACGTGGCTTCTTCTAAGGAGAGAGGTTGAATTCTGAGTGTATGAAAGGAGTGTGTGTGTGTGTGTGTGTATGTATGTGTTTATCTATGTGTATGTGAAAGTTATCCTTCCTAAATATTTTGTTCACAGTCAATTTGGGAGTAAGTGGGCAAACTCAAGGCTGCCCAGTTACAAAGTCCATACTGTTAAATTCTACAATATATACATGTTAGGAGGTGAATGGCCTGGAACCTCTCATTCCATCCACCGGTGTATCTAGTTAACTGAAGCTTTGTAAGTCTATCTCTCTTTTGTGAGTTCAATTCATATTTCAGTCCTTCTCTAGTTACCATATTGAATGAATTTTCACACTCTAACCTATAGAAAGGAGTGTTGCCCAGGATGATCTAAATTTACAATGAGATTAACAGAGTACAATTAACAGTCTTGAATGTTTCACATATAAACTTCACACTCTACACCTTCATTTCTTTCAAACATACAGAGAAGTGATTCTGATTATTTTGTTTGATGGGTATTCTTAGAGCACTGACTTGACTTTACTTTTTTAAATTAGGGACAAATGATAAAGGTAGAGACAATTTTCACTCAAGCATATAAATAAGTGGGAAACTGATGACTTTTCTGACAATTTTTGCAAAATTATTTATAAGCTTATATGTCCAGGATAACTGAACACTTCAATTTGTGGCTCAGGAAATTCATGGGATCTCTGATATAAAATAAGGATTTGATTTTATTTGGCCCCAATCTATTGCTATATCCAACTACCATGTCTTATCAAAGATTAGCGACCTGCTGTTGAATGGTTGTATGCATACCTTCTGATTCTGCCCAAGACATGTAACAAGATTAGGATGAATTATCACCCTATCATTGCTCTCACTTAAGTTCAAATATAGCCCTATATTGAATCCACTTATCATCAGAGACCTCCACACACAGACTATGATATCGCTTTAGGGACATGAAGTTTCCTAGGGTGCTTCCAAGTATTGCTGATGTACCTTTATTCAAAGTTAGAGAGCTAAATTAAAATAGTCAAAAAATTAGTGGCTGGCACAAATTACTTCAAATTGCCAGAATGAATGATAAGCAGTCTCCGAAGGAGCTCAAGAATCTGTGTATCTGGTCCATGAGAACCACCTGAAACTCTCGGGCACACTTGCTTTATCAGTCCTGAGGTAAGTCAAGGCACATCAGAAGATCTTTAAAAAAGGCTTACAAATATCCAGTTTTGATTGCTTTTAAGTTGCATTTTCTACCAAAATTTATCTTTCTTTTGTGAATAGGACCTTACTATTGACCTTTACATTACCTTATTATTGTCCATTATGTTATTTATTACAGTGATGTAATTATTTACTTATTACGCTAAGCTCAATAAATTTCCCTTTCTATGATGTATTTAGAAATCCAGAGAACCTGGTGAGTTGTAAGTTGTAAATAAAATTTGTGCTGATGGGCACAGTGGATTATATTATAATACTATCATTAATCATCTTGGTGTGCACATAGCCAAACTATATGTCTAACGTATTTCAAGCAATGTGATTGAAAGGAAATGATGATAGATAATATATCTCACATCACAGTCACTTATTGTCATTCTGCAAAGAGTGATATAGAAGGCAGAGAGACTAAAGTAGTTGAATATGTATTAATTCCAAAGCCCCTTAGTTGTCACAAATCACACTTCCATTATTCTTTTTATGACATCAGAGGATTATAAATGGATCCAGTTTGTGCATCAAATTCTGCATGTTGCCTCAGAATAAACCAAACTGGATGCTAGATCATTAAGTTTTTACATACCACACAATAATATATATCAGGCTTTCCTTTTCCACTAGTGCATTTTAACAGGCTACATGTTTAAAAGGATGGGGTACAATCTGCATATTAGCATATTTGGGTAATTTCTTAAGAATTAAAAATTTCTAAGTAATCCTTTATTAATACCCTATAAGTCTACTAGGGTATTTGACCTTATGGTTGGGAATATTAAGATAATGGTGGTAGAAATTTAGGAATCTAGTAGTAACTACATCAATATTTACTGAAACCCTTATGAATAGATATTTATTATAATGAGAAAAATATTTTTATACTATGTATACATTATATGTAAGTATAGTATATAATACAAACTCACTAATAACAAACAAAAATACAATGTTTATATGTTATGACTTGGGTCAATTTTAATTATGGTTATTAGCATTATAGTGACTAAAAATTATTTTATTAATAGGTTATTAAAGAAAGAGGCTTGAAAGAAAGACTGTTAACGGTATAATGGGGAAAGAATTTTTAAAAGTAGAAATAGAAAGTTGCCAGAGTGTAGGACTATCTGAAGAAAGCTTTCATTGGTCATGTTTATAAAGGATATTTTAATATAGAAAAACTAGTATAGATAAACTGGTAAAATATATTTTCATAATATCCAGTAAGAAAATATGGTGATATTCCATTAAGAAGAGATCAATATATAAAGGGAATCATTACATGAAAAAAGTGTTCAAATAATAGATAATAACTTCATGTTAGTAGGATTTATGCAACATTTCTAAGATTGCTATAAAATATTTCTCTGCCATTCCATGTATTTGTTCAAGAAAGATATAGTTTCATAATACCTCCTCTAAGGAGCTGGCCAGACAAGGATTGATGGGGGAATATTTATTTCATAGAGTAATGCAAAGATCAAATGTTTAAATGCAAAAGCATATGACAGATAATTGGGGAATTACTAGTAATGTGAGGCTACAAGCTTTTGACAGAGTAGGTTACCTGAACATTAGTTTTACTGGATGTTAGAATCTCATATACTCATACATATGCACGCACACACACACACAGACACAGTCCATGATCAACCAAATTGAAAAAATGTTGCTTAAAAAAGGTTAAATAGATTATTTCCAGACTTCTTGGAGTAATAAGCTAATGTACATCATGACTCTCTAAGACAGCGGTTTTCAATCTTCAGTGTTTATCAGCATTACTGGGAAGGCTTACTAAAACACAGATTGATAGGCTCTGCCCCAGAGTTCCCGATTCAGTATGTCTAAAGTAAGGCCTGGGAATCTGCATATACAATGAGGTCTCAAGCAATGGTGGTTCAGGAACCAGTTTGAGAACCATTGCTCTAAGAGCTGACAATGTGACATTCCTTTCTGAATTACATTTGAACTTCATAAAGGCCCTCCACTCCCCCTCAATTCTTTATACCTCATCTTGCAAAACTTTATCAGACTAAATGTTCTTCTTTGAAACATACTCTCAAACATACTTTGAGAAACAAAAGGCTAGAGCCATAGATGCAGGGTTAAATCCTGAAGGGCCTTGGTTGTGACATCAAGGAGTCTGCATTTAAACTAAATGTGATGCGGACCATTAAAAGCTTTTAAACATGGGAGTACATAAAAATGCTTACAAATAGTTAATAAGTAAATTAGTAGAACTTGTTTCCTAAATGGTGAGAAAGAAGAGAGAGAGAGGAAGAAAGCAATTAGGTAATTAGGTAGATTGGTCTACAGTTTAAGAAAGACTATTGATGTAGTTTGATAAATTACAAGATATATGTGTTAGCTGAAAATACAGAGTAAATATGAATACTCAGAGGGAGGGAAACACATGTCCAAGGCAAAACCTGGGGTGGGGGGCAAAATCTAAAAATGAAAAAGAAGAAAATTATAGGAAAGGGAGGCACAGATGGGGTAGGAGGCCGGCTTTGAAGTGGGAGTGAATGGGATCCAGAGTGCATGTAAGATCAGCCTCAAACATGATTGAAGAACATGGCTTCCTTGAGTTAGGTGGGAAGACTCTTGCAGGTAAGTTTTGTTGATGGTGAGAAAGGATTGCTAGGAATTTCTATCCTGAGAGAAGAGGAGGAGTAAGTAGTAAAGGTTTGAAAAAGCCCCTGCCAAGAATGACAGAGCACTTTGAGCTGGGTAGCTTGGGAGGTCTGTTGAGAACAGATCCTTGAACCTACAGTGTTATTGCTGTGCATCATAGGCATTTCTTCCAGGGCTGGTTTGAGAAGTAAAGAAACAAGAGTGTTGGATTTGGTACTAGAGTGCAATGAAAATAGGAAAAGAGAAAGAAATTTGAGTGTTCAACAAGAATGGGTGAAATGCTGGAACAAATACATATTTTGGAAGGAAGAAGAGAAATGGGAGAGAAGATGAAGGAGTAGGTCTAGAGGGAGTAGGGAATGAAGACGGCAGAGGGGCAGCAGGTGGTGGTAGTAGGATATTTGCCTTTAGATCATGGGAGTGGGAAGGCAGGACTAGAGTTTAGGTGAGGGGCTCCAGAGCTGAGGTCTAGAAGAGCCAAGGAGAATGGTACCTCAAATAAGATAATGAAGCTGCCGTGTCTCTGAATAGGACTTACAGAATGTGTGTGTGTGTGAGGGGGTGACTGCTGCCATGTGTACTCTGAGATGGTTAGTTTAAGGAAGGTAAGTAATGATTAAAGGTTTTGGCAACAAGGTTTATAGATGCTAGGAATGTGGAAAATCAGGACTGTGTGAATATAAGGACACACAGAAGAAAATGAAATAGAGGTGAACCTGAATACTTAAAAAGAAATAAGCTTTAAAATAAAATTATTTTAAGCTGGCAAGATAAATTAATATTATATTATTAACTGGATAGCTTTTACATAATATGTTTACAACTTCCTCTGACTCTGAGTTGGCCATATACCTGAGATAAGGAAATCTTAGCTCTAGCAGTTTGCAGCTTAGAAAAATGGGAACTCCATCAATAGTCTCAGAAGTAGAACATAGTTTCAGATGCTGAGGGGATCTCAGATCCTTGTGAAGAGCGAGTGAACAGTTTATCAGGTAGGAGATGGGAGGACATTTATACTTCCCTAAATTTAAAAAATAGGATTGGACAGAATTTCTCTAGGTATGCTTGCCCTAGTTCAGGGCAACTGGAACATTCTTGACATCTGTGGAGCCACCCTTCTTTCTGCTCTCTCCCAGCTACTACAGCCTTCCCTCTGCTGTCTAACAATACTTCTACCACCTCCAGAAGCAATAATGGAGGCATCTTATCCAATCACCTATGTTCAGTCTTCACAACAAAACTCTCAGCCTTGAAAACTGAACACACAGACAATGGCGAGACCATATATGATAAAAATCTCACCCACAATTTCTGTATCAACCAGTCTGGGAAGCCAAAACACGATTTCTGCAGCACTTGGCCCAGAATGGTTAGGATTCAGCCAATGACTGACAGTTTCCTTACATTTTGCCCTTACTTCAGGATCCACTGGGAAGGCCAATGATGCTCCTTAAACCAACCACCTACGATACCCTTCTTCAGGTTAGTTGACTCCCAGCTTCCCCAGACCAACAGGTCCGAGCATATCAGACCTGGAGCCTTCCCTGCTTCTCACTATAAAGCCTTCCATCTTCCTTGTGTGCCCTTGAGTCTCTGCCAAATAAAAGTGATGTTGGCTGCCTTCCTTGTTATACCAAGATCTGAATAAATAGCCTCTGTTTGTTCTCATTTGGGTGGCTTTGTTCATTTCAAAATACCAAAGCCAAATATCAAAATCCTCGTTTCAGAAATGAAGAAACTGAGGGTTACCTTAATTCTTATCCCCTATTCTTAATTGAGAACAACACACGTAGACCACATTAAAAATGGATGGTCTTGCTTTTTTCTTTACATCCTCAACTCTTAGACCTGGTTATACAGTTTATAGACACAGATGGTAACCAGTACCTCCCACTCATGACACTAAGCTGAATTTTGTTCTGAATTACATATCTTAAGTGAGACAGAAAGCTCTCAGAGAATAATGTGGATGCTCATACGAAATCTCTGCCTGAGCTCCTGAGATGGTCATAACTGCTCAGCGCTCATTTGCAATTGGAGACACAATTGAGGTCTAGTTCTAATTTCCATTTGGTTTTCCCACAGTTTTACAGCTCTCTTAATTGTCACTCTTGTACCCTCAGCACCCTATTGTCTGAAAAATTCCTACTAAAATTACTAATTCATCCTTGCCGTTCATACCACCACAGTCCATTCTCTCAACTAGTGTGGGTTTCATTCCATTCAGTTGGGGCAGTGTGGACGACCAGACACAGACACAATAGGGAGATCCAGAGTGCAGCTCTCGGCTCTGCACAGAATCTCTGCTCTGTTTTCCCAAATAGAGGAAGAGATAGGGAAATCAGTCAATGCGTAAGCAAAGGCAAATCTTTTTGCCTTGTTCCCTCTCGACTTTTGCCAAGAGTTCATAGACCATGCCACTGTACGTCTTTTTTTGTTGTTCTTTAATCACACTGTAGTATTGAAAAGGCTGCAGACATTCATTGCAATTTCTGCACTTTACAGATGAGGAAACTGAGCCTGACCTGGCTTAAACTGGGCCATCCAAGGTTGCACAAAGTCATAAAAGTCAGAAAATCCAGACCTTGAAAATTTCATATTCTCAAGAAAGCCTACTACACTTGACCTCCCTTTTAAGTCAAAAATTACTCAAGTTAAACAGCATAAGATATAGTGGATTTGTTAAAGCATAAGGAAGCAAATTAAGTTATTGATCAAAAGGGTTTATGACTCCTTCCTGTAATTAAAAAGTTTGAGAGCCATTGCTAAATAGGAGCATTAGTATTATTAGATGACCTAAGAAGTCTCCTTATACATCTTAAGATCTAATATAAATGGGCCATCTTTTTATGGTGGTGCCAATACTTCCTGTTACTTTTTTTTTTGCCCTTGTCAAAGTTCAGTTCATCTCTTAGACTATTTGCAATTTCATCACCTTTGATATTTGATCTACCTATTTGAAAGGTGTTTTCCACTATTAATATTTAATGCCACTGCCAAAGATGTCCTCTTCTCCCGCTGAATTTTACTGACATATTTTCAGCCATTTAAACTATGGCCATCAGTGGGATAGTCTTAGGGAAGTTAGGCTAAATGAGACTGGGTACCTGGATTTCCTAGTGAGCTGGATCTTGATCATATACTTAACAAATAGTCTTTAGTATTCCGGCCATTCCGTGGATCAATTTGAGTTCGTTTTCTTTGCAAAAAATATTATGCCACTTTTGCCTTTCTGGGACAGCAGAGACTATATTCCAATTTCATGGTTTATTGTATAACTGGCTTTTTAAGTCCATAGCAAAGGTGCCCTGGAACAATGTGAATTGCAACTTATACAAAGAATCTAAAAGAAACATACTGAGGAATGAAATTTGAACTATATTCAAAGCTGCCATGACCAGTGTTTTTCTAAGTCTGGTCCATGGATCATTTACACCAGGATTACCAGAGTTGCTTATGGGAAATTCATTTGATCTTAGAGCCCCTGTTGCAGGCCTTTTAACTGGGGAATCTGGGCTTGCACAAACATCTCTGCTTTTCTGAAATCCTCACGTTCATAGGAAGAGTCCACCTCTAACTTACAATTAAGTCAGGTAAAAATAGGCCTCATTTTTTTAGGAAGAAGAGTGATAAAATTCCTCCTGGATGCCAATATCAATCATGGGTTTGCCAGATTTTGCATTCCAACATAGTAACAGAAACTTCTGTTTCACCTTTACAGGTGACAATTTTCCAACTACATACAGTTTCCTAATTTTAAGAGGAGGCAGAATATCTTACTGGTATTCATGTGGTGCCCCTTCTAGGTGTTGTGTTAATAGACTCCTATGCTAGATCCCTTTGTGAAAAATTACTTTGTAAATTAATAGTCTCTAGGGAATTACTGGTATATTCAGATAACTTAATATACTGTTACCATTTGAGAACAAAAAATTGACCTAGTAGTCTTAAATAAGAATAATTATTGAAAACTAAAAACATGTTAATCTGGTTAGAGAAAAAATAAGGAATTTCCATATATTAGAATATATACTTTTATTACAGCAAATATTCAAAGGATCTTCCTTTCAGCATCAGTAAGCCTGAGATATTCTGACAATATATTGTCAAAACTGCATTTCAAAGTGTTTGGACATTCTAGGTGGTTTTTCATGGCAATAAATGGTTTCTTGAATTTGACTAGACTGTATATGGTTAAGTGAGCTACATATAAATATAAATTGTCATAACTCAATGTGGACTTTAAATACACAAATTACTTCATAGCATGCTATAATGGAAAAAAATTATAATTAAACACAGAATCAGATACATATTGAATATTTTGTTCTCAGATTCCCATAACTTGTACAAATTTGGGAAGGGAATGAATTTCTTCAACTTTGGATTCCTAATATTGAAATAGGAATATACATATCTAATGTGTTTTTGATAATTCTAGCAAGTATATATAGGAGATACGAGACCTTTATTACCAGAATAGGTGAATACTAACCTTTAAGTAAATTTATAGTATATACCCTGCCTAACTGACAAGGTTTTTGTTGAATCTCAAGAGAGATGCATAAGAAATATTCTTGAATGTAAAACCTTACCATTTTAATGGATAAATAGGTTTGCCATCTTCTCTTTCCATAAATTAAATGTATACTAAAAAGGGAAAAAAATGCAATAGGTCATACCTAGCTGACATTTATTTTCCATCTAAGATATCTCATCTTTAAAAGAATTAGTAGTGCGTAGCCCAAACTCAGGAGTGCCATAATAGCTGACTTCAAATACATGGTGGGTTGTAGAACAGAATGCGATATTGGAAGAGAAATTGGATTTGTCTTGGGTGGTTAAGAAGATAAAACTAGTACTTGTGAGTAAAATTTTCAATAGAGAAGATTTTAGTACAACATAAGGAAAAACTTTCTAATTATCAGATCTCTCCTAATGTTAGAAACCTCCACACACAGAGAGGTGTATAAGAAATCCCTCATCTTTTTATTATATCTGAAAATTGACTACATGCCCTGAGTTTCTTTTGAATGAACTTTCTATGATTATATACTTGTAACTAAATTTATAGACATGAAAATGTAATTCATATGTTTTGAGCATGACTTGATGATAATGAAAAATATATGGTTACTGTATTTTTGTAGCTTTATTGAAATATGACTGATATACAAAAACTGCATATATTTTATGTATACATTTTGATAGGTTTGGACATACATACATCTATGATATCATCATCAAAAATATGGTTATAAAACTATTTTTACCACCTCCAGAAGTTTTCTATTCTTCTGCTTCCCTCTCCTCTCTCTCTAGCACAGCTGTAATAAGAACACTTATCATGAGATCTACTCCTTAATGAATTTTTAAATGGACAACACTGTCTTGTTAACTATAGGTACTATGCTATAGAGCAGATCTCTAAAATGTATTCATCTTGGATAACTATAACTTCACACCCTTTGAATATGTGGGTACTGTTTTAAAAGCTAGGAGGCCTAAATACATTGTGGCAGAAACTAGAGAATTTAGCAAAACTGTTTCCCCTTTTCCTCAAGTGCACAGCAACTATTATGGAGGATTAAAGATGGCTTCAAATTCTTTGATAGTCCTTCCATTAAAAGGTATGTCTATATTTCCTTCACCTGAATATAGGTGACTTTGGCAAATAAAATATGGCAGAAGTGGCCTATGTCTATCTCCAGGCTGAGGTTTTAAAAAACTGGCAACTCCCAATTTCTATTTCTTGGACCATCTGCTCTTAAAATCGAGCCACCCAGCTGTGAGGATGCCCGAGTGTCCTCTTGGAGAGGTCCGCATGGAGAAGAACCAGCATATGTGGGCAGTTCCTAGCTGACAGCTTGCTACTGATGTGACTGAGCATATTGGAAGTAGATCCTCCAGTTCCTCTCAGCCAGACATCCTGAAGCCACTTGGAGTAGAGATGAGATTTTACCACCCAGACCTGCACAAATTGTGTATTTGTGAGCAACATAACTATTGCTATTGGGTAAAATTGCAGTATTTCCAGAATCTCTTGCCTGGCCTTAGTGTCTCTACAAATCAATAGGTGATCACAAGGGAGATGGGGAGTGAGCAGGCACCTGGACCAGAGAGATATTTTGAGGGGCTCTTTGCAGCGGGGGCATGAGAGACATGGGCAAGGAGAAGTAGATGACTGCTTGTAAGCAACAAACGGGTTCCTCCCACTTTATTTCTCGCTTTGATTTCAGCTTCAAAGGTTATTTGCCCCAGGCTGGGAACATCTTCCCCACCCCCGCTCCAGAATTACGTTACTGTTAAATCATTAAGTTTGGGGGTGGTTTGTTACTCAACAGTAGATAACTAGAAAAGGACTGGATATTGGAAGTGTGATATCAGTACAATAAAAACCTAAAACAAGTGCCATTGACTTGCAACTGAGTGGTGATGGGCAGAAGTTAGAAAGGTTTCAAGGAGATTGTTAGTGAAGTCAGAAGACTTGGAAGAATTTGAAGGACAGTGATGAAATTGCTATTTTAGCTAGATAAAAGGTGACTACTGTTATTTAGTGGGTAAAATTTGTCAATATTGTCACCTACAATAAATATGAAAAATAGAAAATAAAATGTGAACTGGTGAATTTGACAGAAAAATGAATGTGCCAAGTGACCTCTCATACAGCTGGAGAGAGGTATGAGCTAAAAAAATAAGCAGATAATTTCCAAGCAGAATTCAGAAATATAGAGAAGCAGGACTTCATAGACTCAAAGTAAAATTTAAAAATTTTCTTATCCTTAATCTCTCCAGAAGTCAAAGCTTTCAATGTGAGAAATAGCTTCAGGGAACATATCAAATCCAGGGTACTTTACTAGTATGACTCTAAGACCATGCAAGATGTCTAAGACTGAAGCAAGGTTTCTGAATATGTAAGGTGTATCAAATAGAGTTTCTAAGAATCTTAAGGAACTTCCTCTTAGAATTTTTCTTCTAGGAATAAAAATGGCTCATAAGAATCTTATGGATGTGACTTACGATCCCTTTCAACTAGATAAAAACTTCTATGAGTCTTAAGTGCCTTATCTTACAGCCCATGTCTTTTAATACAAGGTGAAGGAGGTCTGTCTCAGAAACATGTGTGTGGCTTTTGTCTAATAGAATGCCTGCAAATATTTGAAATAAATTATATTAGTTTGACAGAAAGGGATTGAGTAGGTATAAAATGAAAAGAGGCCTTTGACTCTCCAAACTTTTATGGGCAAGATGTAGGCTAGAAGCCTACTCAGTTGTAATAATGAGCTGCTTCTTATGGAACAGGATAGATGATTCAAGGGCAAAACAAAAAGCCCAGAAAATAGAGCCAAGAGTCATGGAGAATAATCCCCAGAGAGCAGAACTGCGCCCCAATCAAGAAGTGGTAACATGCTCCTGACTAGAATTTCATGGCAAGTGATTGTCATCTGTCTCCTATTTTTGAGCAGAAACGTCTGTGGTAGCCGGACTACTTCTATCTCACCCTTGTATATTGGGCATGTGCAGGGGAGGGAGCCAGACAGTCTGGCTCTTTAGTAACTAGGTATTTAGATCAACAGGAAATACTTCAGAAATGGAACCCAAAGATCTTCATCTCCATCTGGATATGATTTGATGGATCCTGGACCTCAAGCCTGAGCCTGATGCTGTTACAGGATGAGAACTTTGTGATGTGTTGGGAATAAGTGAGTGTAATTTTCACTTGAGAGAAATGCAAAGAATCTATGGCGAGGCCCCATGGAAATGATCTAAGTTTCGTGGACAGCAGTCTCAGCTAAGCTTCCAGATGACAGTTGTTACTGACTTCTCAGCCATGTGACTAAGTCATCTTGGAAGCAGACCCCCCGCTCCAGATGAGCCACTTCAGCTAGTGCTGCCCAGAGCGGAGGGGAGAGGTCTAGCTGGACCCTGCCCAAACTACAGATGCAGATTCATGGACAAGATATATGATTGCTGTTTTTTTCAGCCATTGAGATTTAGTACTGTTTATTAAATGGCAGTAGATAACCAGAACACATATATTTCCTAGCCTCCTTTGCAGTTAATTGTGGAAATATGACTGAGTTCTACCCAACAGAATGTGAGCAGAGTGTTATAGCCCATAAATCTTTCATGCACAATTCTCCATGCTCTTTTCCCTTCTCCCCACTTTGCTATACAAAAGCAAAGCTGTCTTGGTACTATGTTTAAGATGGTAGAATCACAAGATAGAAGGGACCTGGTTCTCTAAATCACTTCTTGGAGGAGTGAAGCTGTTGCTTGTGGGTAATACTTACCCATCCCTTCAGCCCACCTGATATTAATGCATCTACGGTATGTTGTCAGGGTCCCATATCAATCACCTGCTGCAAGCTTTGCTTTATTGCATGAGGCTTTTTATAAAATCATCGGAGGCCATTCTGCCATATTCAGCTGCAGCTCAGTAGTGTGGAAGAGTCGACAGGCCAGCCTCCTGTATTAATTTCCTAGGACTGACATAGCAAATTACCCACAAACTCTGTGGCTTAAAACAACAAAAATTTAACCCTCCTACACTGCTGGTGGGAATGTAAATTAGTTCAACCATTGTGGGAAGCAGTATGGAGGTTCCTCAAAAAGCTCAAAATAGAAATACCATTTGACCCAGGAATTCCACTCCTAGGAATTTACCCTAAGAATGCAGCAGCCCAGTTTGAAAAAGACATATGCACCCCTATGTTTATCACAGCACTATTTACAATAGCCAAGAAATGGAAGCAACCTAAGTGTCCATCAGTAGATGAATGGATAAAGAAGATGTGGTACATATACACAATGGAATTTTATTCAGCCATAAGAAGAAAATAAATCTTACCATTTGCAACAACATGGATGGAGCTAGAGAGGGTATTATGCTCAGTGAAATAAGCCAGGTGGAGAAAAACAAGTATCAAATGATTTCACTCATCCATGGAGTATAAGAACAAAGAAAAAATTGAAGGAACAAAACAGCAGCAGACTCACAGAACCCAAGAATGGACTAACAGTTACCAAAGGGAAAGGAACTGGGTAAGATGGTTGGGAAGGGAGGGATAAGG
Source organism: Smutsia gigantea (assembly GCA_032199065.1). NCBI lineage: Eukaryota > Metazoa > Chordata > Mammalia > Pholidota > Manidae > Smutsia > Smutsia gigantea. The sequence goes on along the minus strand of JAVSCE010020754.1, from coordinate 23,306 downwards.
GGAAAAAGGGGTGTTACGATTAGCACACATAGTGTAGCCAGGGGAGGGGGGGCATACGGGGAAGGCAGTATAACACAGAGAAGACAAGTAGTGATTCTATAGCATCTTACTTCGCTAATGGACAGTGACTGTAATGGGGTGGGTGGTGGGGACCTGATAATAAGGGGAGTCTAGTAACCATAATATTGCTCATGCAATTGTACATTAATAATAGCACAACAACAACAACAACAAAAATTTATTCTCTCACAGTTTCAGAGCTGAGAAGTCCAAAATCAAGGTGTTGGCTGGGCCGATTCTTTCTGGGGAGTGTGAGGGAGAATTTCTTCCATGCCTCATTCCTAGCTTCGCATGACTGGGGGCAATCCTCGACTTCTTTGGTCTCTGCCTCTATATATCCACATGGCCTTCTACTCTGTGTTAGTTGTGTCTTCTTTGTCTTTTATAAGAACACCTGTCATTGGATTTAAGGCCTGTTCTAATCTCTAGGTGCTCAATTTAATAACCTCTGCAAAGGTTCGTAATCCATTATGTCACATCCTGAGGTTCTGGGTGGATACCTCTTTGGGTGGAATGAGACACCATTCAGCACATACTCCCCATCCTCCATTGGGCCAATCTTGAAGTATGTTCTGTGTGGCTTCCCAGTGGGCTCCCAAAGGAGCAGCCTCACAACAGTTCACAACAGAGATAACCAGCTCATAGTACCTTTATTATTTTTCCGTCTTCCTTATCTCATTTTCTCTATATACTCACCTTTTTTTCCTGGGATTATTCCTCATATAAACTACCTACAAGTTCCTCTTTTAGGCTCTGCTTTCAGAGAACCTAAAGTGCAATAGGAAGGACCACTTGAGCATCAGAAACATCCATTTTTACAGATATTACATGAGTGAGAATAAAACATCACTGAGATTTGAGTTTATTTGTTTTAGCAGATGGTTTGATCTGAAATAATACAATCCCCATTGTTATTTATATAATTTAAACTCTCCATAGGTTTTTCCTGGCTCTGTTTCAGGTGTCATCCAAATTTCCCTTTTTTTCGTGTTATTTTTTTGTCTTCTCAAAATCCTTTTATCTTTAAAGGAATCTTGACACACTGTGAATAACCTTTACATTTTTTCATAAGCTTAGCTATTCTTAGATGTTACAGTAAAGTGATTTTTAGATATGTTATCCTTGAAATTTCTCTCCGGTCCTTAGGTTCCTGTAAGCACACTCATCCATAGAAAAGGACAATTTCTTTGAACCAGTTCTACTGGATACTGCCCTGTGACAATCTAAAATGTACTCAGTGTCTCTTTTCAGTGAATTAAAATTTCTTCTAAGGAGAAAATTATTAAGTCTCTCACTCCTAATACAAAAGACGCAGGAAATGAAATCAATGTAGGAAATAAAATGCTGTGATGGAAAAAAAAAGAAATTTTGCTGCTGAGCTGATGTACTTGTTTTCTATTGCTTTAAACAAATTACTACAATTTTAGCAGCTTTGAACACCACACACTTATTTTCTCACAGTTGCCATGGGTCAGAAATCCAGGCACTGCATAGCTCCGTACTTTGTTCTGTGTCCCACAAGGCTGCAGTCAAGGTGTTGGCGTTGGTGGCGGGGGGGGGGGTCTCATCTGAGGTTCAGATCCTCACAGAAGCCCAGGTGATTGTTAGCAGAATTAATTTCCTTGTATCTGTGGAACCCACGGAAACTTGATGTTTCAAGGCCAGCAGGACAAGCTCTCTGACCTCAGAAAAGGTTTAAGCTTCCTTTAAAAGGGCTCACCTGATTAGGCCAGGCCCACCCAGTATGATCTTTCTCTTCATTAATTCAAAGTGATAGGGACATAATTACATCTGTAAAACCCCTTTGCCTTTAATATAGAATACAATCCAATCATAGGCTTAGGTTTATCGTGTTTTCTGTATTATATAGGCTAGAAGCAAGCCATGTGTTCTGCCCACACTTCAGGGAACAGTATTATACAGGGGTGTGAATCATTGAGAGTTGTCACAGAATTCTGCTAACGGCAGAGTAAAAGTTATTTCAATGCTTTATTCAGGAAGGAAATGATATTAAAAACCCCACCCTTGTCTTCTGAATGGTAGAACAGATATTCTAGTTAAACCTCTCAATTGATACAACTGAGGTACTTAATGATGGGTTGTAATATGTAAAATACAACTACTTTGGAACACAGCCTGGCATTATCTAGGGAAGTCAATGAGCACATATTCTAATTCCCTAGAATTCCACATACAGACACATATATCCTAGAGAAACTTTCATTCATTCACCCAGAGACATGTACAGAAATGTTTATAGAGAAACACTGCTTACAATAACTACACTTCCCCAAACTGGAAATAATCCAACTCTCTCCCATCTACGGAATATATAAATTGTGATTTGCTTATATAATGGAATTTCCGTAGAGTACTGAAAGTCAGTGGACAGCTGTGTAGTGGACACTGTGGTGCTCTGCTCAGATTCCTAACCAGGCTGAGTGCCAGCCAGTCCCCTGGTCGCTGGTAATATTAGCTGCAGAAGGCTTTTGTGCTTTTTCACTGGGAATTGACCTCAGAGGCAAGGAACTGATGCACCCATGTAACTCCCTTTTCTAACAGGCAGCACTAAGGACAGGCTTAGGCTATTATACTAAAGCTCAGTTGCTTTGTCTCAATGAGGGACAGCTTTGCAGAGCAATCCCAGCTCCAGACCTTCCTATAGTATTGGCTGAGGTCTCACATGTAACCGTATCGCTCATCAGCTTCTCCCTCTGCCTGACCCTGCCTTTCCTGCTTCCTTACAGGTATCTCTCTCACGCTGTGCTGGCCAATACAGTGGCCCACTAGCTACAAGTGGACATTTAAATTTCTATTTAAATTAAATTAACTCAAGTACTCAATGGTGATATGTGGCTAGTAGCCATGGCCACCGTATCAGGCAGTTCAGCTATAGGATACTTCCACCACTCTAAAAAGTTCTACTGGACACCATGCCTTAGGGCACTCAGGCAAATCTTCTGAATGCAGCTCTCCACCTCATAATCTATCTCCAGGGAACCCGAGCTAAAACAAACTGTTGTTACACACAGAAGCACATGATTCTCAAATGCATAATGCTGAGGAAAAAGATCATGACACAGAAGAATATATTCAATATGATTCCATTTCTGTCTATTTAAAAACAAGTAAAATTAGATATTAACTAATTCAGAGACATGTTTTTATGTGAGAAAACTATAATGAAAAGCAAAGGAATCATTAACATAAACTTCATGAGAGTGGTTATTTATGGGCAACCTTTGATGCTATCAGGGTAACCTTGCTAAATCTGAGTTGTAAGTACTTATGTGTGTCTTTCATTGTTATTTCTGAAAGACATACATGTTCACTATTTTTATGGAGGCTATATTTCACAATAAAAAGAATTGAAAAAATAATCTGGATCCTTAAAGGAAAGAAGGTTGATTCTTTTTGTATTAGTAGAAAACAGATGGAAATCAGGTAGGACCTACTGATGTGAGATACTATTATTAAGGAGTCTTTTATTTCAAACAAAGCTGTACTAAAGCCATAAACAAATCCTTAGAATCCAATAATTAAACATGGAAATAAGATTAGAGACTGGGAACAAAATTGTTAAGACCTATAATTACATCACATTAAAACTGTCTACATCACAAAAAACTTCTCCACAAGAGACTATTGAAAACTAAGAACTAATAATAAACCTTAAACCAGTCGAAAATGTTTTGTGATGAGTTGGGCATGTTTACTCAGCTTGGGGACTTGCGGTGCATGTTGATGACAAAAATGGAGCAGTACATGTGTTTAGTTGGGTCTAAGAGCTGCTTTTCTATGTATTTCCTTCAAAGGCTTGATAATATTCCAAATAGGAAAATTAATGATTAGTAAAAATTTACATTTTAAGGCAGATGACATTTAAAATTTTAAGTTTATGTCAGTGGGATCTTTAAAAAGTTTAGATTTCTTAGACCTATGAGGAATTTATATGCCAATACCTTCTCTAGATACTAAGGTGAGAGAGTCTTCCTACAGGCCAAAAAGCCAGAAAGCTGTCAATAGTCTTTGGAAAGCTGGCTTATCAACAGAAATCTATGAATAAAAATACGTTAAGATGTCAGCTTAGAAATCAGAGCAATCAACTAGAAAATACCTAATTCCTGTTTTTTCAAAAGTAGACTGAAAGTCAAGATGCAGGCAGGGGCATTTCGAGGAGAATTAGCATTGAGGTACCTGCAGAGCTTGTCATGCTATAACTGTCAGATTGTTCATAGTCAGACAGTTTCAGAGATGCAAGGAGCCTTAAAAATTTCAAATCCTATTTCTCTCCAGGCTTAATGACAAGTAAGCGAAGTTAATTTTTAGGCTTAAATGTCTGTATTTCATTATGGGGAATTTATTGATTTTATGTAGTGAACTAAATTGCTTGAGGGCAATTCAAGTTTCCAAAATTTATGTCAGACTTAGCAAAAATAGTCACCAGGGCCTTGCTTTTCTAAAATTGACTATTTCTCAATGTTTAACAGCCATGCTAAATGGGGTCAGTAAACAGATTGGTTATCAGTTCATTTCCATCCCTTACTGATTCATTGTAGCAAGCCACTCACACTGATTTTTGTTTTGTTTTATTTTCATGGGTACACAGAAAGATGAAAGTAGTTAATGAAAACACTAAGAAAATACTAAGTGTTATAGAAAGGTGATTCTATAATGTCAGCTCCAGAGCACCATAACACATCAGGGATAACAGTGAAGAAAAACTCACAACTGATGTGAGGTACAACCCAGGAGCTCAAAAGGAACAAATGTTGCCTTTTAATTCTTATCCCCTCCAAAAACATAGGGAGAGTATCCCTGACTGAGGATCCCTGACTAACCAGAGATTCCAACACAGCTAACTTCGTTTTTTAAAAATAGCAGAAAATATAGCACAGGTAGCTAGAAGAACACAGACAGGCCCTCATGTCCTTCTGGTCCCCCACTTTGTCTCTTCTGTTAGGCATGGTGAGTCGACTGATCGGAGTGTCACTTTTCTTCACTGTTTGTCCTTCCATCAGTGAAATAATAAACCAGTGAAATTGGCATATGCGAAAAACAGATAAGGAAAATCTAAAGATCTTTCAAACTAGATAATTCATCTGCAAGTAACCAAAACGAAGCTGTGCTTTCCTCATACTTTATCTTTAATTTTACAGCTGACAGCACCCATCTAGAATTTCCTTCTGGATTTATCAATTCACTGGGTAAACATAAAATTTGTGGTGCATTTTTTAAATTGTATGGCTTCTTATTAATGCCTGAATCATTACTTACGAGTTTAGTGTTGCATGGGGACCAGTGATCTAAGTAGTCAATTACCAATTTAGCTGTAAATGTGGCTGTTATTCCGGGTTGCAAGAAGCAAGTGAAGAAAGGAAAGGGCTTCAGCAAAGGCAATATTTTTGCTGAGGGAGAAAAGTCTCCAACTTAACATTATCTCAAATAATTGCAGTTCAGAACTACCAACATTACAATGAAATAAAAATGCAATACCCTACCATTCTGCCAATGGACACTTCATTCAAAATTCAACTTTTCTTTGACTAACAATACTTTAATGCACAAAGTCTATGTCTGTAATATGCTTATGGATATAAACAACTGTATTCATTCAATTTTACCAATTGTGGTGAATAAATAAAATCCATTCTCTTTCTTCATTTGTAGCTCTGGGAGATCTTTATAAGGTGTATTTGAACAAACCACTACTTCATGCAGATGATTCTAATGGCTCTTCCTTTATCAACAAACTACAGTGAAGTGAATCTACAGTTGTCTATCACAGCAATGCCATACGGATTCACTTTCTGGATTTTATGACATAGACTCCTTGGCCTCAATAATAGTAGAAGGGAAAATACTGACAGTACTATTCAATGAACATGTACTCTTGTGTTGGTGACTAAAATAGGAGCTTTGCAATCATAAAAGACACTTAGGACAGTCACTTACGTAATTATTGACCTAAATGTATTCTCTGTCACAAAAGGCCAAATGTCCCTTGCTGAAAAAATTACCTGCATTTAGTGCAAATACCTGGCAGATAGCAGACACTCATTAAATAGTTGTTAAGAAAACAAACATGATTTAGTGCTCGCATCACCATGGGGAGTGGCGCTGGGAGAGGAGCTGAAGCTTAGAAAAGTTAAATGACTTGTTTCAGTAATACTTTTTATCCACTTTTACACCCAGTTGTGTCAGGAGAAGTGAATATACAAAACATCAAGAATCACTCAACAGAGGGGGATAACATTTGATTTAATTATAGAAAGAAAGTCTGATATTAAAGAAGCCACCAAGGGATAGGGTTGGGATATAAGGAAACATGTCTTGATTTGCGTAATAGCATATAGGACAGTTCTTAGATCTGTGAACAATCCATTCCATGGATGACACGTTCTTGAAAGGTCAGTAATAGTGTAACAGTGCCATTCGTGGCTTGATGGGTTCAATGCAAGGTAATGTGTCAGTGGTAAGAAATTCTTGCGGGCAGTCACTGAAAAGAAGGTCTGGGACTAGGGTGAGACAAGCAAGGTGCCCTGAGTGCAAAATTCAAGGGTCGACATTATATTTGTGCTATCCAGGGAGTCTTATCCTAGTGGACTCTGGACCTGGCCCAGCTGAAGTACTGTAGCTCAGTGTGAATTTTCATAGTTGATCTAAGCTCCAGAACTGTGCTTTCTAATATGTTAGGCACTAGCCAAATGTGACTATTTAAATGTAAATAAAATATAAATTTGGTTCCTCAAGTACTTTAGCTACACAGCTGTAATTTGTTGAATCATTTGTCTTTTCCCTCTAGAAACTTTTAAGTATTTATTTTGAACTCATCCATATTATCAGTATTTCTTGAGCAGATCTCATATGCGAGGTACTGTGTATAGGAGGGAAGGTGGAAGAGATTCTCCAAGATGAATCAGATACAAATCCTCCCTCCAAAGGGCCTGTTGTGTAGCAGGTGAGCTCAGACTTGCCAAAATAACAAACGAAGTGGAACAAATTCCCAAATAGGAGGTCAGAGAGGGGAGAAATTAATTTACCATTAGATCTATCAAGAAATCTTTATGGAAAAGGAGGTACTTGAGTGTTCAGGAAAAGGTAGAATTGGGAAATGTGAATGGAGTAGTAGTAGGCAGAGCTCTATAAAAAAGGCAAGCCAGGAGGAAAGTGGGAACCATACATGGGAGAAATGTTTGCTTGGAACATAAGGTTTATGGGAGTTGGCATACTTCTTGTGTCTTTTGGTAACTTCTGATAACCTCTAAGGAAAAGTTTTCATATAGATTTTTAAATATAAATAGATTTAAGTTAATAAGTAATTTCATGTCATTGATAACTGATATGATACATAATTAAATTCCATGAATTGTGAGTCACTTTTAGCTCCTTAGTTCAATGACACAATGACACACAGCCAGTTTTCCCATGGGAAGATAGCAGTGTCACAGCCCAATAATTCCTGATCTAACTGGGTCTTAGGGAATAGTGTCCTGCAGATGTATGCAGACATAAGTGCCTGGAAGCCCTTAGATGACTGGGTGTATTATATGTGTATATATGTATACATATATTATATGTGTATTATATACATATAATATACATGTATAATGAAGGGCTGTCCAAATTTGCATTAAAGACAAGTTAACCGTTTTTCAGAAAAATGAAGAAAAACATCTATGAATTTTCTGAAAATACCTGTGAGAGCTCAGGCACACTGCCACAATAAAACACCATGTGTTTTCAAGATGATACTTAATGGAACTACCACTGAAAGACTTCCTCTTCCCATCAATGCATCAATTTATTTCTTCCAACAAACTGGACTTACAATTAATGGCAGAATCCTGGATCAGTTAATCATTTCAAACCAACGAATAGTTAATATTTATAATTTTAGTACACAAACCTTACAGAACCAAGATATCAAAAACAAAAAAACCCTATAGGTACTAGTATGGATGTGTGTGTGTCCATGTGCACATAAGTAAAATACAAAAAAACGTTTTCAGAAAAGATACCACAATGTTGCTCATGTGAAACCTTCATAAGATTGTATGTATATCAATGATACCTTAATAAAAAGAAATCTTTTCAGAGAAGAATGTTTTTTATCCCAGGGATCTGTCTTTGGGATGGAAAATGAATCTCAGGGAAAATAGAAAGCAGGATTAAAATTCACATCTGTAAAGCTGAAAGGGAAATCTGGAAGGGATAAACATAAGTACTTTAAGCTTCCAGCTTCTTTATAACATTTTGCTATGTTATGAAACACAATCTGTTGTTGTACAGCAGGTAGAAAATGCATCAACAAAATTACATGCAGATGAAATATCAGTAATTAATTCTGAATAACAGAATACTTATTACAAAAATGGTCTTAATATAAAAACAATATCTTTATATTTGAAGGAGGGATACTTGGTTTTAAAGAGAGCCATTAATAAAAATTAGGAAATAAAATATAACACACATAGCAATGCCCTGAATTGCTTTTCTTCTATGGAACAACTAAATAAGATCTAGGATATTTCTACTTAAATGCTGCAACAGTCAGAAAAACAACAATTCTAAATTTCTTCAAAATGCAGAATCAAAACGGATACATTTTTCTTTCCTTATAAAAACCTAACACATTTTTACAACTAAATTAGATGAGTAGTCCAAATACTGAACCCTCAGGAAGACATAGTGTAATTGAAGAAGTTCTAAAGAATGTTTCTCAAGGTTCACAAAGATGGGGCTCCTTCTGGCAGCTCAAGTGTGGTGGGGACAGGGCAGGTGGAGAGCCTCGAACGTTTGTCACAGGAGGACTGACCAGAAAGACTCACTCTTCTATCAATAAAGTCTGAGTCTCCCGCTGAAATATGTAATATGGTAGATCAACATGGACTTCTATGCTATCCCTAATTCCTACATAATACAAAGGATAACTTATAAGAAATCAGTTTGGGCAAATAAAAAGAAAAGCTACTTTGATGCAGGGCCCATAGGCAGTAATCAGAGACTTGATGTCTCTCCCCCAGGGTACTGTGAAGATGAGGCTGAGTCTTCTGGTGGATACAGTGAGCTTAGCTGCTGAGGATCAGCTGACCAGAAGGGAAAGAAAGGTGCAGAGGGAAGGTGCTCAGGGAGTCACTGCATTCAGTGAAGTACGGAACAGTAGATACAAGAAAGTGAGACAGGGACTGTGGGTGTAGTGAGAATAGGGTGAGGGCCTCTAGAAAAAGACCCCTACCAAAACTCTGTATTAAACAATTAAGCAAAGTCAGAGTCACATTAATTCTCTAAAGTAAAATATCAAACTAGGAATATCAACATTCCTCACTGAAGATTAGTTAAAACTAAAAAGCCAGGAGTAACTTAGAGCCTAGAATGTTTGAATATCTCCCAGATAAGAAAATACCTCAACATAGCCCATGTCTTGTTTGTGTCAATTAAATGAGGCTATTGTAACATTTACTTTAGCCTGCTAAAAGACCCAGTTTATCTTTAACCTTACTCAGATGCTGCTTTTCCTCCTCCAGCCCTAATCAAGTCAGTAACTCAGCTCACCTTGAAAGCAAGGCAAGCAGCCTTGACTGATATGCTCCCAAACCAAGAAACTACTATTCTGAGAAAGGATCAAAGCAGTAAATTTCTTATGTTAATTCGGCAAAATAGTCCAGAAAAGTGATAAGAAACTTAGCGTCTCTTCAAAGATAAACATTTAGAGACCATTTGGTGGATCTGCATCCCTAGCTCTTTGTCTCTCAACCGTCTATAAATCCCCTAGACAATGCACCACTACGGGCTCTCTTGTCCCCTCCTGGCGCGAGCCAGGAGCTCTGTCTGTCCTCTCACTGTATCTCTCAATAAAAGTCTCTCTGGCTCTCCTACCTTGACTGTTTGCTAAGTTCATTCTTCGACTCTGCAAACAAGAACCCCGGCATCAAAAGGACTGAGAGGATCATTCAAATAGCCCAGCGCTGCAGTTCTGCACATCTGACGGAGTAGTTTAAACTCTCTGCCTGACCTGTCCTAGCTGTCCAAAATTAGAATGACCATGGGGCTGCACCATCTCCAGGCTAGATTCTTTGCAGTTCAATCACAATGTTACTCCGGACTTTGTGCTACAATCGGCAACAGCCTATAGAAATGCAGTAGCATGCATAGTTCCAAAAGTGGTTCTAGTATACGGCTATTAGATTCATTCTTGGGATTCTCGTGCACAACTATCGATCAGTGGGGATCAATCATGAGGTGTGTTATTAGTACTTTCTAGATACAAATTACACTGAATAAGGTCCATCAAGTCACCGCATGGGGAACACAGTAAGTACATTCAGCGCCATATTACACTTCCAATGCCCTGAGTCGAGCCTTAGATATGCTACCTTTATTTTCCATAGAGGTTTTAGACTCCTTATCTACATTCATGAGTGCATTCTCATAAAAAAGTGTTACTAAACTGAATTTATACTGTCCTTCACTAAAGTATGAGCTGTCATCTGCTCAATTAGATTACAAAAGCACCTGCCACTCAAAAGATGAGAGGGCCTGAATTTGAATGTGAACAAAATGGCATTAAGCTCCAGTAGGCTCCCCCCACTTAAGTAAAATTAAGTTTAATTAGGCCCTTCTCAAGTGCCAAGAACACAGGGTTTGATGTCTTTCCGTCTCCTAGCAGCTCAGAGTGTAATTACACCTAAAATAGGATTTTTATCTCAAAATTCAACTACTTTCATATGATTTAATTTTTCTTTCATTTCAGGTCAGTTTTCTGCTTACTGCTTGGATAGCTACCTAATTCACTTGGGTCCAGCTACATCACACACATAACATGTCATGGTTTGTAATCTTTAAATATCAAGATACATGCGTTTAGTTTTCTCCCATGGATCCTATTTCTTTCTCTTTCATACTGCATCAGTTAAGCAGAAAACTCATTTTCTCATGTTTCTGTTCTCCAGTGGTATGTAAAGGTCAAGCTGGAGTTTCTAATCTGCATTCACTGATCAGAGTACCTATACTCTGGATGTAACTTCAGCCAAAATGAAAGGAACATGACTTTTTAATCTGCTTTTACGTGGCTCTATGATTCTTGCTGGACTTTCTCTGAAAATAGCTTGTGATTTCACCTTTCTATAAACACCTATAGTTGTCCAGGATCCCCCAATTGGATGCTGTTTTTTAAGAGATAGGACTTTAATCTTTCTATATGCTTTATTCTTACTCAATAGACACTGAAAACCCAGGGCATATTTTCATCAGTTATTTTAGCGAGAACAAGTCACCTTCTACTAGGAAATTAACTCAGGCAGATTACCCAAATAGCCTACTAGCCACTCGCCTTGCTTCTAGTCTTACCCGTCCAATTAATTGTCTATTCTGCAGCCAGATCCATCTTTATAAAACACAAATCTGATCATACCACACTCCTACTTTAATATTCAGTTCACAGTGGTCCCATATTTCCTTCAAAATAAGTCCAAAATCCTTAGCTTACAAAGCATCTGCCTTCCTCTTTGGATTTACCTATCACCAGCACTACTTTCACTATGAGCAGTATTAGGAGATTTGTGACACCCCACACCCTTCATTAAGCCCCATGAACTGCTGGCCACTGTGGTGCGTCACAGCTGCTCCAGCCTTGGGCTCTGGGCTCATATGCCTATGAGTCTTTGCCTGTGGGTCACTCGTTCATTTGTAATTCTCTCCCTTGCCTTTAATCCCTCCCCGTGCTGCACCCTGAGTCTTCTTTTTCCTAATATATCATGCTTGCTTAACTCTTCCTTATTCTTTAACGTCTTAGAATTTACCTCTTCCCCAAAGCCTTCCTCGATCCCCTCTCGCTCCCTGCAGAGCATTACTTGAACCTCCTGTGCGCTCACGGAACATCCATCTTTTCTCTCTCACAGCACTTCCCACACGGCATTGTAAATGCCCCCTTATTTGTCTGAGTTATGCAGTAAATCAGCAGTTCTCAGACACGAATGTGCATCAGAATCACCACCAGGGCTTGTTAAAACACAGATTACTGGGCCCTACCCTCAAGAGTTTCTGATTCAGGAGCTCCCGGTGGGCCGGGAGGTACCCTCAGATGGACATTTCTAACAAGCTCCTAGACGATGCTGCTGCAATGAGTCTATGAATGCTTTGTGAACCCTGCAGTAGAAAATAAACCTTGAAGGCAAGGCTTTGAGTTATTCACCCTGACATACGTAGCACTTAGCCTGAATCCTTATATAGAATAAGAAACACACAAGTATTTATTGCATGGATTGACAGATTTGGGGGACATAAAATAGCCTTACACGTAGAGATAGTGGTGAAGTAAAAAAAAGGCATAAAAATTTTATCTTTGGGGCTTATTGACCATATTTCTTGATATTTCAACATCTACCACTACCACCACTGCATTTTCACAGGGTCAAATTTTCAACATTTAAATTGATGACAAGAATAAACAAAGAGTCAGAAGTCTTTGGGCAAAACCGTAACTGGCATAGCCCAGCCTACCTGGTTTTTGATGGTAATTGAGGACAAAGAGTAAAGTTATTTTAAAAAGAAAAAAAATGTGTGTTTTTTAAGAAAGTCCTATTCCAAGAACAAGGATGATATATATGCAAACCATGGAGTATTTACTGAAAGTATGAAAGCATTTGTTTGTCTGTTTGTGTTTTCCCTCCGGCTTTCTCAGCAATCATCTTCCCAAGTTTTCTCCTAGAAAGTTTACACCTGCTAATTTATGTATTTTTAACACTGGAGGCTTGAAGTTTTTTTTAATATGTGAGCTTGATGAAATCTCTCTTAATTTCTGCTTAGTCCTTTAAAATGTTTATTACTGTACAAAGAGCTATGAGGAAATATATACCAAAAATTGTTTTTTTTTAATTTCAGATAATGAGGTTAGAATGGGAAAAAGAATTTATTCCTAAAGCTGAGTTTGATAACTATTTTCAAATTTCATATTTCATGAAAACAACTTACAGAAAGACCTGTTAGAGACTTGTAAGGAAACAAAAATCTTTTTTTTAACAGTATTTCAGGCTATATTTTAGAAAGAAAAGGAATGCAAAGCAAAAATGTTACTGGTTGATTTGAATTTGTACTATAATTCAGAATTTTATTCCAAAGTTGCAGAAAAACCATGACTTTAAAACAATGTTTCCATCACATGTTACATAAGAATAAATTCCAGGTGAGGCAGAAGTTTAAACATGAAGAAACTATAAAAATTCTAGATAAAAAGATGGGATAAGATTTTTAAAATAATCTTAAAGTAGGGAAAGTGTTTCTCAATATTACATAAATCTTAGAAGCTATAAACTGACACAACTGACAATGTGAAAATTATTTTTTTTTTAAACTGCATGGAAAAAACTACCGTAACAAAGTCAAAACAGATGATAGGTCATAAATTATATTAATGAAACTGTGTTACATGAAACAGAGTATGTACAATGGAATTTGTGTAAAAAAATGGAAGATGTGTATATATGATATGTCTAAATATACATAAGGTGTACATATCTATATATGCACCCATTAGTATATGTATATCTGGAAAGCATATATACTTGCATGTGCATAAGGAATCTGTGAAGGGACACAGAGCAAAGTGATAATACTGCTTACTTCCAGGGAGGGGAACTGGAGCCCCAAGCGCTTAGGGGCAGGATGAACAAGACAAACTTTCTCTATATTTTTTTTAAATGCTTTTTCAATTATGTAGCCAATGAGTGTATTCCCAAATTAAAATGAATACATAAAATTTGAATGAAAAACAAAATGAAACAAAAAATCAAGATCAATTCAGAGGTGATCAAACAAAATTCCTTGGCTGTATGAGGGTGGGAATAATTCTAATTTTTGCCTCACTTTGGTACTTGAGTAACAATCCCCATTTTTTTAAATTCCAAATTAATCCTCTGCAGAATTTGGGGGCACTGATCTTTGAGTTGCTTCTCATGAATAAGAGCATAGGTGAGATTTTCCTTGAATTTGAACCTTGATCCTGTCACCGGTGCAGACAGAAACCTATGTCAGCACCTACACTACCAAAAGAAGGCAGGAACAGTGACGGGCATCTCTGGCAGTAACAGTTCTGGTGGGGCCGAGTGCCAAGTGTATTATATAATTACAGAGCGTATTATAGAGCTTTCAAGTACCTGGAAGGTGCTTTGTGGCAGGTGGAGAGAAACAGAATATGCATTTCAGAGTAAGCCTGATGGTTCCAACAAACTGTGTTATTTCGTGTGTTATAATATCCTCCTTCCTTATAAGGCTAACAATCAGGGTCGGTAAAGAAGCACTGAACCAAAAACTGTGTTTTAGTGCATGGTAACTCTAGCACAAACTTCTGCCCAATCATGAATTCAGCATGAGGTCAAGGTGAGTGTTCATGGAATAAAGAAAAGGTGGAGTCTCTGAAAATCTATGAGTAAGGCGATTCTCAAACATGATCTGATTCAATCCGCACAAGCAATTCCATGACGTAATTGTTGTTACCCCTTTTTGCCAAATGAAACTGAGCCTTAGAAGAATAACTTGTCAGTATATTCCTGGTTGAAGGAGGGGATGGGCAGGGTTCTATTCCAGTCCAGGTGCATCTGAATTTAGAACTTCATCTCTTCTTGAGATACACACTGCCTGCCAAAGTGGAGCAAGTTTCTCTGTTGACATGAGTCAGGCAGGGTCACCTGTTCTTCCCTAGGACTTGTGAGAGTTGTTTCCAGAATTCAAGAAAGCTTGTAGCCATAGAGGCTTTTAGCTCCTTCATCCTGACTCAGACACAACCCCTGTTTTTCAATCATTTGATGTCCTCCCAGAATTTTTATTTGGGTTGCCTTGTGTTTGAAGCAGTGGACTAAAACACTAAGTGTAGTTAGGGTAAGAGCCAAGGACAGAACTCAAGGAACTTTAACATTTAAAGGTCTGGCAGAGCAGGGAATTTGGCAAAAAGTCCAAAAGGGAGCAGCCAGTAAGGTGGAGGAAAACAAAGATGGCAATTAAACAATTAGAAAAAAATAGTTGTTTCAAGAAGGAAGGAGAGATCAACAGTTATAAATGCTACTAAGAGGTTGAATAAAAGGAGGCTAGAGAACGGACCCCTGGTTTAGGAAAACCTAGTTAACTGGACATCTAGCGAAGATAATTTCAGTACAGCGAAGTTAACTGAAGCACAGTCCAAGTGGATTTACTTTACCTCTTATGCTGAGATGAAAAATGGAACTGCTTCTAATATTCAGACTGTGGTTTTGAATAAAGGTAAAATAATGTTTTTTTTAATTTATTTTTGTTTTGTAACTCTTCTCTGGTCTTTCTGGAAACATTATCTCCAGAATTAATACCTCCAGGGAAGGGTCTTCCACGATGGATTTCCAACAGGAATCATATTATTCTAAGTTCTATCTTCCCTACACCCCAGACTAGGATGGTTCTTCGGTTGCATATTCTAACAGTATTTTGTATTTTAGACACCTGGCATCTAGCACTGTTTTACTTACTGGTATAATTATTTTTTAATGTCTGTCTGTCTGGGTTGACATGAGTCCCATAAGGATGATGGTTGTGTTGTATTGTTCACCACCCTTTCCTTTAGTCTAACAATGTCTGGCACAGGACAAGAACTCAACTAATTGTAGTTATTGTATGTTGATTAATTAATATCCAAGTGAAAGTGGTATGATTAATATGACATGGCACATACTATTATTGATTGGACATTGCCTATCAAGTCAAATCATTTCCAGTAAACATGCTTATCACACCCTACAGAAACTGCATAGTTAGCAGGCTTCATGAAATCAGCAACCCATCCACAGTCATGCCCCTCTTCTCACTCTGGTCCCGTCAAAGTTGGGGGTTTCTAAACTGAACTAGGCTCTTACTTCAGAACCATCTTACCTAAAATCTCCCACTCTTCCCCCTTACATGAGACATATAAATTTATGTGATTTATGACTAATCACCCCATGCTCACACATAACTGCGGTGCTGTGCATTTGGTAGTTTCTCATTTTGAGGCATGCTGTGACTCAGCTCTGGCCATCCAAGGCCCTGACCCAGGCAAAGAAATTGTGGCTGGACTTAAATTGAACATTGGGCTGTCAACATCGGGAGCCACCAGTGGTATTTTAGTCTTTTAGTGAATGGTTACAGGACATTTAAAAATTTATGAAAATCTGTGAAAATTTAAACCAAAATGTATAAGTAAATGCACACATAAGTCATAGCAGCCACGGCAGTAGTAACAATAGTAATAATCGTGATTGTGGCCATTAGCTTAGTTAACCCGTTTTACATTTCACTTGACTACCAATATTCTTGCCAAACCCCCAAAACAAGAACAAGCTCAAGCAGATAACAGGCCCAACTCATAAAACAAAAACTAATAAAGAAATAACAAACTTAATACCCTAATGCCCAATTCCTACACTGTAATATCAGTATATCAGGTGTGTCAAACATACATGAACAGGTACTCCAAACTCACTGGTCTCAGTACACGAAACTTAGCTGGCATCAACACAACTGTAATAAACCCCCAAATCATCCTAACTTATATAACATGTGAAAAAAGTTCCTTATGTATATTCTTTTTTACAGTCTGCCTCCCTCCTAGATGTTTTATAAATAACCTTGTTAATGTAGCTTAACAGTATAAAGTCAGGCACTGAAAAAATGCCTAGGTGAATTTATTAACTCTATGAACACAAAGGTTTGGTCCCAGCCTTTCTATTAGTTTTAATAAAATTATACATGCAAGTATCCTCACCCCAGTGAGAACACCCTCTAAATCAAAAGCCTAAAGATTAAGGGGAACAGGCATGAGGCAGGCCAGTAGGGCCCTTCAGGATACCTTACCTAACCACCCCCACGGGAAACAGCAGGGACAGAAATCAAGCCATAAATGAAAGCTTGACTATGTTAACAAGCGTTGGTGAATTTCGTGCCAGCCACCACAGTCATACGATCAACCCAAATGAATAGAATCCCAGCATAAATTATGTTAAAGATATTTATAGAATGAAGTTATACTATTGTATATTGTGTATTTGTGAATGAATGAATGGCTTTTAAATCCTTCCCTTATATGGCACAGGAAACTCAGATCCAATTTTCCTATATAAGTTGGAATTCTTCCTTTTGGCCACTTTTACCAAAGCCAGAAAAGAAAAGTAATTCAAAGTTAGAATTTTGCAATAGATGAAATTTTAAAAGTAATAAAGCAGGATATAAACTGAATTTTTAATAAGATACTTTAAAAAATGGTAAGGAAATTGAACCACTCTATGGAAAGCCATGTAATATATTTGAGGAAAATAAAATGCAGCAAGGAAATAAAGGGGCCAATTCCTTTCTTTGAGAGATTCCCTTACCCTACAACTTGCTCTGGAGATAGCAAGGGAAATTGAATTACGGGATTATTACAGCCTATTGTGCCTTTGCTAGCCATGTATTAGAGAATGTGTATAGACACCACTTACGGGAGAGGGTTAAACTACATATGTATTTTAGAAGTTAGTACAATTGATCATTTGTTGTATCTTTGTTTTATGTCTCACTTTTGATGCTGTTCTGAAGAGTTCAGACCTTTAAAAGAAACCTGCTACTGAATATAAGGCTCTTTTGTTGAAGGACATGGTGTCTCATCTACACACTATATCCCATTTTATTAATGTGACACCATTTTATTCACATGAGTTTATTGTTGCTTGTGATGAACTCAAACAGTATGATCAAAAATATTCTTAGGAGGTTATACTCTGCTTCTTAATATTTATCTCATTTTCTCCTATAAACAAAATGTATAAAGTCAAAATAATAAAGACAACAATATTAGTGTTTCCTAAGAGGATGCAAATAGTGATTTAAAAAAAAATGCATCAAATCTAGCCATAGAGGGTGCTTTTAGATCGTTCAGAATTCCCGATCTCCTTTAGGATTTCACATTTGACTTCCAACCTAGAATCTGTATTTCAGTAAAATCACTGTGTAAATAATGGCAGTTTGACTTGAATTCTATTTTCAGAATATTTCTATCAATTAATTATTACTGCACTCTTTTCTAATTTACCAGATACTTTCAAACATCTCTTTTTAATTATAAGGACTTAAAAGTCATTCATTCACAAATACACAATAATCAAAGTTTGCTGGGTTCTGGATTAGAAAGGAAAGGTATCATTAGGTTTATTTTAGTTATGAGGAAACTGTGGCTAATGATGGATTTCTTTGTTAATTCTAGCTACTGAGTAGTAAAACAACAAATTGAAACAAAAGCCTTATAGTTTTAATTTACAGGTATTAAAAACAAAAATCACACCTATTAAACATTCCATATTTTAGGAATGCTTATTTTGTGTGAATGCTATTCCAGATATGAGGAATTCATTGATAAATAAGAAGAGACAAAATTCTTACTCTGGTGGAGTTCACAACCTGTTCCATCACCTATGATCTTAATTGCTATATTATTTTGCCAACGATTCAGTAATATCACTAACATCCAGCTATTTTTGTTGTCTTAGAGAGGCATTATATTAAGAATTCCATAAATTCTGGGAAGTTGGGAAAGAGGAGCCTAAGCCATGGAAAATAATACAGACAAGTAGACAAAAATAGCCCTTAAGCAGTTCTATACCTCTGTTTACAACTTAATTTTAAATAGAAGTTCTTTATTTTCTTTTTTCTCTAGGTGATTATCAAAAAGGAAAAATGTAAAAAAAACAGGAAATCAGAGTAGTGACAAATACAATTTTATTTTATTTAGTACTTGCCTTACATAAAGTATCACTTGAAAACCTTGTTAACAAAACAGATTGCTGGGATTCTTTACTGGATATCCTATATTACTGGGTTAGACATGACATGGTCAAGAGCGTGTGTCTTTACAAGCTCCCAGGTGCCTTAGAATTTGGGAACGTTTGACACTTAGAGTCAAATAAGTCTACGAAAATGTATGTTTCCATTTTTAGGTTTACTGCATTTCTCATGAATTTGGAATAATTTGATTAACTAAAATGTCCCTCTGAATCAACAACTATATTTTAAAAATAATAAATTCAAGAATTTCAAGACCATTGATTTCTCAGGTAACTACAAAAGTCACAGTGTGGTAGAATAAATTATAAATGACATGACTCCATGTACAACCTTCAGTGAAATACCATGTTTTCCAAACAACTTCAAGGTGTTAAAATACCAAGAAGCACATTGTAGATTAGTTTGTTTTTGCCTGGTGTTATTTGTGAATGAACAATACCTTTAAAGAATAAAAGTTTCTAAAATGGGAATACATTAAAGCAAAAATCACATAATATAATATTGATTCTACTCCTAGACTCTACTAGGGTGGTATTATGGTACAGGGTTCACTGCTCACATTATCATGTATGACTACGTGAAGCAGGGAGTGTCCATTATAAATCTAACCCAGTTCTGTACTTGTTAAATGCCAAATTCCTATCAATGTGAAAGTTTAAAAAGATTAGGTACTTGATTCTGAATATATCACAAATACAGGATATTTTGTTCCAGAAACATACTTATTCTTTTTTAAGTTGAGGTGGGAGATGTTGGAAACTCACATAGAGATATCTGGATCATGAAGCTTCATCTATCTTTTTATCTAATGTAATTATCTTCTATCCATCCATCCCATCCATCCATCCTCCATCTATTTCTTTTCATCACAATTCCAAAATCTCTGCTCTTGTAAAATGCTTATTGGTGAATTGTGTTTATTTAAAATTCACATAATTAGTATTGTGCTTATGTTTCTTCCTTTTTTCACTCACTGGTATGTTTTTAATTTCTATCCATGTTACTATGTAAACATCTAACCCATTTTTCCCCAATTGTTCCACGATATTCTGTAGAATGAATCCATCACTTTTACTTATCTATTCTCCTGTGAAGGGAGTCTGGATTTACTCCAACTCCTCAGTATCACAAACATGCTATATTGAATATTCTAGTAAATACTCCCCTCAGGAGTCTTTTGAAAATGTTTTTTATATATGTATGTATATGTGTGTGTGTGTTTGGATGTATGTATGTGATATATATGTATCTCTACAAGCAAGATTGCTGGCTCCTGGTTTACATATAGTAGGGCTCTAATGCCCCCAGTTCCCCATGGACATCAGCATTTTCAAATTTACTACTTTTTATTAACTTGATGGACATAAAATAATAGTTTAATGTTGTTTCAGTTTTATTTCCTTAACTAATAATGAGTTAAGAGTCTTCTCCTAAGCTTATTAGCCTTCTGAGTAGCCATTTTATAAATTGCCTGTTCATATTTTGTGCCTACTTTTAAAAATAGAATCTCTGTCTTTTTCTTGTTGATAATCTGGAGTTCCTATGTTCTTTGTTAGCTCTGATATCACAAAGATTTTCCACAATCTGTCATCTTTATCTTTGTCAGTGCACATTTGTAAGAAATTCTCAATTTTAATATAATCAAATTCATCAATCTTTCTATTTAAAATTTGGGCTTTGGTGTTTTAAGAAGTCTTTCCTAACCTGCATCAGAAAGTATTCTCCTGTACTATCATTATTACCATTTACCCTTATCTCTTTCATCCTCTTGAGTTCACAGTGTATGCTGTGTTAGGCAAGAATCCAGTCCTTCCTTCCACCTCTTCATATACATAGACAATTTTCCTAATACTCTATACTAAACTCTCTCTTCCTTTCCCTAGTAATGTGTGTGCCACAATTTCTAGTGTAAATAAATTCTATAGCCTGAGAATTTTGTAATCATAAAGAGGCATCAAATTTCACTATATGTATTTTCTATATATATTGAATAAAGATATGTTCTTCCTCCTTTAGTTAACTACTATGGTGAATTATAGAGTAGATTTTTCGAATGCTGAACCATTCTCACATTTTTAGGATAAAATGAGTTGATCCAGTTATATTTTTAAAAATTTTTATCTGGTTATATTTTAAATATGCCATTTGATATTGCATTTAGAAATTTCTTATTAGTGTTTATTAACAAATTGGGCTTATCAGTTTCTTGTCATGTATTGCCATAATCCACTTTTAGAATAAAAATTACACTGGCACACCATACCTGGTATGTGGTTGATTCTTTTAGAATTTATTAAGGTTTTATTTGTGTATTAATTTATTGACCTTGCTTTGTTAGAAAAATTGAAATACACATGATAGAAACATAACTGTCTAATAATATTTTTTGGCTTTTCATTTTCATGTTTCTTCTTCACCAATACATAAGATACACCAATACACGGCAATATGCCACACATTTTGAGCAACTTCTTTGTATAAGAATTGATATGAAGCTTATGAAGCTGTCATTCAAAAAGAAATTTCTTGTTCATATCCTTTCTTCTACACATTTACCACAGTCAAATTTTAAAAGAAAATTAAATTTAAAATGGATCTGTATGTACTTAGATCTAGTGCTAAGACAATAATCATATGCAATAGTGAAAGGCACCTTAATTTCAAAATGACAATCATTCACTAAACTAATGCTACTGACTGTATAAGAAAATTTATTGCTAGAAAAAAAATGTGAGACACTTCCTAGCCAGTTCCTTAATGATTACTATTTAAATACTAACTCAAATTAATTAAGAGTTCTACTTGCAAATTTCAGTCACATTTTTATTTTTAACTTTCCTTTTATCACTGAGTGACTTAGAATTGGCTAGAGCAGAAACAAAAGCAAAAGGAATAAAACAAATAAAAATAGAAAATAGTTAAAGTAACCTTTTTGGATAAAATAACTGAAAAGTACACATCTGTAAATCAAGGATAGATTTTCCGAGAGTTAACACATTTAACATCACGTAAATTGCCAATTTAAGTATTCTGGAATTATTTTTTTTTTCTTAAGGAGTTTCCATAAGATACCTTGGTCAAAGCATTGTAATGAATAGTAGTATACTTAATCACATGTTACAGACAGACAGATGATTTTGCATACAAGTTCCATTAAGTAAGTATTTATTGGTTTCTGATACTGTATATGAGGTACAGTGTTGTGTGCTATAAATTCACTAATATAAAACAGTTTCTGCTCTCTTAAAACTCAGTGTTTACTGTGGGAATCAGACAAATAAAGGGCATTTTAACATATGTGAAAAAATAGAGGGCGCTTTTGACCACATAGTGCAAGATGGCTCACAATGAAGTTTACATTAGTTCTAGCAGAAATGGAAAAGAGGAAAGGAGGGCATTCTCCTGTTCCTTGAGAGCACAGACTGGAAGTTGCACACATCATTTCCACCACAAAGATGTTAATTGTGCTATTATTTGTAAAAGTCAATCACTGGAATTAATGTACAGATTGTGGTGTATTTATGTGATCGGTAGCTGTAAAAATATCAATGAACTGTACTTAAATGTATCGGCACAGATAGTTCTCAAAATGTAAAAGTGAGATTTAAAAATTGCAGAATTCCTATCAAATGACATTTAGGCAGTCTGGTTCTGGAGTTAGCCTATGTAACAATACCAATGAACTGCCTGTTTATGCGAGAGACTGATGGCGATACATGTGGTACCAAAAATGAATAACAGTCATGTGTAATAAATGGACACAAAAATGAACCAGAAAGCAGATATCAAATTCATAACAGAGACTGTCTCAGAGGTAAGAAGATGGGCCCTTGGGAAAAATCTAAGACAAAGCCTATTTTATAATAAAGTGTTGAATATCTCATGTCACTTACTGAATACTGTACTGAATGGTTGTATGGTTTTAAGTGTATTCGTTCTTTACCCTTTTGACTGTGTTTCTGACTGGAAGCTGTGGCTTGCCGCTGCCTCCCCCATCATCATGAGAGTATTGTTCCAAATACAGCTAGCCTGGGAAAAGTATTAAAAATTATACTTCAAAATTCATAATCTGAAGTATAATTTCTACTGAATGTGTATTGCTTTCACACCACTGTAAAGTGGAATTCTAAGCTGAGTCATCATAAGTTGGGAACCACCTGTATGTGATTTTCCATAGATAGACAGACAGATAGATGAAAGATAGATATTAATTCAGCGCTATTACATGCAAGGCACTAGTGTAGATTCTGAGGACACCTCAGGGAACAAATAATAGTGTTTTTAAAATAAAAAAGACACATTTTCAAACAGATTTTAAAATGTTTTGGTTTATCCTCTCCTAAAAGACTATCCACATGAAAAGAAATCTGTAACCTGAAGATTCCTTTAGGAGCAGAGAACAACAGCAAGGGAAATTAGTTGGATAATCTTAA